>OX336399.1:204336825-205536825 GCA_946902985.2 Meconema thalassinum | reverse complement strand
CCGTCATGAACAGTCCAGGCCGTTTGTTCTTGATGGACTTGCGTAGGCTACGGAGTGTCGCACAATACACGTCACAGTTAATGGTTCGTCTCAAGGGAGAATGTTTCCAATCGGACGACGTACTTAAGGATACCGTACAGGATTGGCTCCTGTCACAACCACAACACGTCTGGGAACAGGGAATCCTGCACAGGCCTGTGGTGATTACTCTTGAGTAAAGAATAAATTTAACCCACAGTATCGATTGGTACCTTTTCTTTTGAACACCCTAATCTGCTTCTGTCCAGGCAGACGCGTTAACCATTTACACCAATACAACCACGCTCTGACCGCCACAAACGTTCGAGTCGCACAAGGGGATCACGCTCACTCGTCATTACCCATTTCGTCCAAACTTATGCAGGGTTTGACCAGATGTTAAAGTGACAGAAATGGGAGCTCCAGACGGCCAAGCGTTAAGAAAATAAAAAATAAAAATAGAAAATTTTGGCGCGTATCGGGCGAGACATGTTAGCGTAGTTTCCAGGCAGCGGTTGGCGCATCGAAGAGAGTACAGAACGGTAATCCGAGAGTCGTGGGATCGAGTCTCTATGCGAAAACGTTTTTGTCTTGTTTATATTCTTTAATATGTGCGTTACTTTGCAAATAATCTATACATAGAAAATTCAATTTTACGAGCTAGTTTGTCTGTCTGTCTGTCTGTGCCCTATGCGTTCATATACCATACATCCGATTGCGATGAAATTTGGGTGAGTTGTTATGTGCATTCCAGAGAAGGTTCCTGGCTACAAATTATTTATGTAGGCCCAACAGAAAAGGGTGAGGGATTTAACAGGAACCCTTAAATCCCACAGTAGCCCAATTGCATAATCTGTATACCTATCACACCGCAATGCCAGGTGTCAGAATGGCTTGCTGATTCATCGCGAGGTGACATGAGGGTACTGCCAGCGGCCTGCCGTGTTATCTGGTATCGCTGTCTATTCCCGTACAGTTCACGCCACGGTTTCTGACCGGTGGTTCATTATTATTAGGGCTCGGATTTTTAGGTAAATACATATTTTTATATAAATACATATTTTAAGCATTTTAGTACAAACACATAAATACCTGCATTTCACTTATTAGTACATAAAAAGAGATAGTATTTACATTTTTTAAATCGGTATGCTAGATCATTCAGTTTGTTGCATTTTTGTTCTGTGTTACTTCAAAGGGGGAAAACCTGTGAGCTATCTAATCTTCATGCGGAGCGTATGTCAGCTTGCAACTGTGTTATTCTTAACTTGTTGCCCCATGCCACTCACTGTGGAAGCCGGGAATTTCCTTGTCCATAGCCATATTGCACCATGTGCTAGATCTCCCCCTCCCCCAGCTACCTGGAACCAGTGTCACTCACATGCAGTTCATTTCTGGCACTGTGAAGTGTAAGGCAGTTCTACGATGCCTAAAATAAAAACAACTACAAGTTATCGTCTGTTGCAGAGTTTAAAGATAATTTTACTTCTGATGGGGGCGATCTGTTCTGCCAACCATGTGGGAAAGCAATCAAGGCTGAACAGCGATCTCAAGTTACACAACACCACAAGGGCAAGAAACATATTGCCGCAGTTTCATCGTCGGTCATTTGTGATGGACAACCAGAAGATGTATCTCGTTGTGTATTGTAATGCTTCAGTAGTCAGTGAGACATAGCATTCGTGAGCGCTGCATATCGTTTATATTCACATTAATAAACTATATTATAATTACATATTTTTACTTTTTTGTCACATATTTCAGGTATTTTTAATTCCCGATTTTTAGCACCTAAATATCCGAGCCCTAATTATTATTAACTTTCTTTCTGTCTTTGATTGGCTCGTCTTCCATCCGGTCGGTCGGAGTTCAAATCCTGGTGAGAGCGGGGTGGAATTTTCACTTGAAAACTCACAAGGCATCAGGAAGGGCATCCGACCTTAAATCTCCGGCCAAAACCAAAATCAGCCTGGTTGGCTCCGGCGACTCCAATTAATTGGAATAAGCCAAAGAAATAAATAAAAATATTGTATCTATTAATATTTGCATAAAAGCCATGAAGCGAAAAGGCAAAGGAAAATTTGGGATGGCAAATACATTTCCAGGGAGGGATTCCAATTAAGGTGTAAACGGGCGTTGTATATAACATTAGATACAGTTGATGCTTTTACGGTTGATGATTTGCTGGGGTGATATTCATCGTAAAAGCGGAGGATGCAGGAATATCCTCGGCATCTTGCACGCAGGTTTAGAACTATAAGGTGCGTTCAAAAAGTAACGAGCCGGAGGCTGGAATGCGCAAACCGGTGACATCAGCCAATCGTGGCGTGTGTAACGAGGTGTGGTTCCGACCAGAGCGTGGAAGTTCACAGCCCATCGCTAGAGGGCACGCGTGCACGTCACGTGACGATACAAAGTGAGCAGCAGCAAGCATCAATCGTCCAACGCTGCCAGTCGCATTGCAAACAGTGACATGGAGGCGCCAAACGAAGAGCAAAGAGGTGTTGTTCGGTTTCTGACAGCGGAAGGAGTAGGGGGAACGGACATTCATCGCCGAATGTCACAAGTGTACGGCGAACACTGCATGTCCCTTGCAAGGGTCAAGGCATGGCACAAGCGCTTCAGGGAAGGACGGGTGTCGTTAGCCAATGATGCCTGGTCTGGGGCACCCCCCTGCATTACCGATGATAACGTCCAGCTGGTTGATGCACTCATTACCCAGGACCGCCGAGTGACAGTGAACGCCATAGCCGCCATGGTCGGATTGAGCGTCGGAAGTGTGCACACCATCATGAAGGATCGACTGCACTTGCGCAAAGTGTGTGCCCAATGGGTGCCCCACAGTCTTCAACCACACCAGGAAGCATGTCGAATGGACCATTGTCTTGGTCATCTGCAGCGCTATGCGAGGGAAGGGAATGATTCCTGGCACGAGTGGTGGCTGGAGATGAGTCATGGCGTCATCACTTCGAACCGGAATCCAAACGACAAACGCTCTGGTCGGAACCACACCTCGTTACACACGCCACGATTAGCCGATGTCATCACAGGTTTGCGTATTCCAGCCTCCGGCTCGTTACTTTTCGAACGCACCTTATAAAATGATACAGGAAAGACCTCAGAATGTTAAAATGACATGAAACAGGCGTCACAGAGGCCAAAATGTGAAGTGGACAGCGATTATGGAGCGTAGTTTCCTACAGCAACTGTATCTGCAAATCGCACACTCCGTATTTTTTTTAAAGTAATGTTTAAAAAAAAGATATTAATGACATTAGAGTGCAATTTGTCACTGCTAATATCTATTCTCTTTCATTTGAATGCTCATTTGTCACGATCGGTCGCTTGTGAGCGCCGTAGGAGGGATCTATAGTACTCAAATAATGTATATGATGATGATAGGTTGAACGATTATAGCGATGACGCGCTGTGGATCCTCACTAAACACTACTGACTCTAATACACAGTAGTTATAGCCACATTAAAAGCGCGTTCATCCCTCTAAACAGGCCATTGTATATCCTTGTTATTTGTCCCGTTAAGTGGCTGTCTACCTGTAGCTGTCGGCCACGTTTGGCTCCCGGCCAGATTCGCGCAACCCGGAATTTAATTACACAACCGTGCCTGGGCACTTACCTCCACGAGAATGAGGGCACGATTACAAATTTCAAGACAGGTCTTGGGCCAAGTTTTACGATCAGCTACACCCCTTGCATGGAAATTAAAGATTCTATAGTCTGTTAATTTGGATATTCTTAGAGCTGCTTTTACATGCTCTGTTTAAAACAGCGACACCTGTTGGGAGAGTGTTAGGTAAGAGAGCTGGACAAGATTAACAAAGGCATACATTGATAAAGAAAGAAAGAAAGAAAGAAAGAAAGAAAGAAAGATAGAATGAAAGAATGAAATCAGGAAGGAATGTAGGAAGGAAGTAAGTATATAAAGAAATAATGAAGAGAGGACTGGACGGAGGAAGAGAGGGAAGCACGAAATGCAGTAGAATTGTCCGTTACACAGATCTGGCACAAGTCTTGAATTCCGATTCATAATTCAGTGAGCTAAGCCATGTGGAGATATTAACCTGCTGAAGTGTGTCACTATCGATCTTTGTGGCAGTCGATAGTTGGAGCTACACGTCACAGACCACATGTTGCGCACAGAGAGTTCTCCTGTCATCGTGCGAGCGAACAGGAGCAAGATTGATGTCCTGGGGCACTCGGTAGTCGGAACGTCAAGCAGATAGCATTGCAAGCCTCTTTTCATCTCTCCACGTGTTCAGTCGTCGTAAACATTTGGAGTCGCTCATCTCAGTACCACTTGATCTAGCATGAATCTCTAAATTTGGACCTTTTCGTGAAAAGTTGAAAAGATACTATTTACAGACTCTGAATCTCTACTTAGGATAAAACAAAGTCCCCGATTTTTGGATGTCACGGGTAACCTCGAGAACCACTGGATGGATTTTGATGCGGGTTTCACCATTCTGTAAAGGATATTTCGAGGAACGGTTCTGTAGAAAATTATTTATTTATACTCCCAGGAAGCCAAGCAGTAACGATTTCAGTGAAAAATTCGAGAAAAACGGGGCAAAGCGTTAAAAATATCAATATATTATGAGCGTAAGAATTCTTCAGAATGAAACGTTCTACAAGAAATCACCGAGAGCATAATTATATCTTCAATACATCGCCCGCTATAAGTGTATTTACGTTTTCATTTCTTTCAACAATCTCCATTCAATTACTGAGGTGACAGTTTAGGAGCTAGCTAGGGGCGAGCCTATCACCCCAATTGCAGCCTAGCTGGCGGGCGAGCCTATTACCCCAGACACAGCCAGAAGCAAACTGTCGAGTCGTGTTGAGTTAAGATTTCAGAGAAGAGAGGTTGTGTCAGCCTTCGGGCTGACTACCTAACAGACTCACTAGCACAGATCTGACAGTGACACAGGTCACCAGACAAATTCTACACACACCCATGTACACGGGGTTACATAACCACGATGTGCTATAATTCCCATTTATGAGCTAACTCTAGTTCTAGTTTTCTTCAGACTAGAATTCCAAATAAAATGCAATTTATTGAGAAAATTGAGATGTAGTTAATGAATCAGCAAATACTCGTATTTGAAGAACCTCCTCGGGGCGCAGTGTCAGCTGTCCGGGTTCGATTCCCAACTCTGTCAGGGAAATTAACTCTGGTCTGAGGGCTGAAATGGGGTACATTGAGCCTCGGTAGGCCAAACTGAGAAGTAATTTTCTCGGGATTCCCCAGTCCTACTCCAGGAAAGTGCGAGCATGGTACCTTATTAATGGCCACGACTTCCCCTTGAACAATCCTAGTTTTAATTACAAATACATGCACGAATACAGCACCACAACAACATACATACAAGTACATGGGGCTACTTGGCCATGATGTCACACACCCCATTAGAAGAGGCAGCAGCAAGAACAACAATAGATATTTGAGGGGAACAAATTAACCCTAGAACCAAACTGTGAGGCCGCCCGCGACGCGGTCATTTTATGATCTCTTCTGCGCAAGCGCCAAATGCCGTTAGCTTGCTGATATTTCATCTACCTTCAATGTTGGAATAATTGTTGATGTGACTACAGTACGTCGTTTAAACGTTTGTAATATTTTGTTGCTGAGTATTGTTATATTGGGGTCACATACGACCCCATGGTGTGGTTTGTGTAACAAAACTTTCTACAAGTTGCCTTGCTTTATCCTACAGTTTAATCATGTCTAGTTGTGAAAACACTGTAACCTAAATAGCAAGATGTATTGTTGTCCATACAGAGACAGAAAAGGGCAAGCGAAGTGCGTGTCTGTGTGCAGAACACTGACAAGGAATCTTCAGAGAGTGCAAAGATGACAGGGCTTAGGTTTTCGCAGAATGGTTGAAATGAACAACTGTCTGCTATTTGTTGTTAATTCATGTATCGGCGTTTTAAAGTATGTTCCTGTATGCATTTTTATTTCCAACAAGGCAACTTTAGAGTATTAATCAATAGAATACATGTGTGAGTGCATAGAAGCAGGGAAGTACATCAATGCGGCTCTCTAGATCACTGAGAAGAGAAACAACATGAACCTTTTTTTTAAACGAGCCTTACAGTAGTCGCATATGATGTATATAACATGCCAAATGGCCGACAGTACCTGGAATAAAAAAAAAAGTCAACCCCTGGCACTATCCAGCCCATGACGGGCTAAGGCCGACCAAGCGACCGCTGCCTAGCCAATTGGCCTGCAGATATTGGGGTGACGCGTGATCAGCGCGTCGGGTCCCCTCGGCCGTTAATCTTGGTATTCGTGATCGGGGCGCTGTCTCACTGTCAGACAGCTACTCAATTGTCCTCACGAGGCTGAGTGCACCCCGTTCCAACCCTCACGTCAGTTTTAAAATCCCTGACGGAGCCGGGGATCGAACCCGGGGCCTCCGGGTGAGAGGCAGGCGCGCTACCCCAACACCACGGGGCCAGAATGCTGACATTAAATAATAATACAGCAAAAGTATGAAGATTTAATAAATCATAATTGTAATCAGCAAATATGATATAATGAATATTTTCACACAAAAGAACGACAATTTGAAGATGATTTATTGTAGAAATATCTTTAATGGGGCCTCCAAACCTTGAAGTAAACAGTATGCGATATACATTCCACGTAGTCACATGGCCGAGAGAACGTCATGGTACCAATCTCCGCCACCGCGCGCGCTCATTGTTTCCGTCCCATCCATTTCCGTTTCATTTTTCAAAATCACCCCCACAAAAATATACAGATACCGAGTGGAAAGATGTTACACATCAAAAATAATTATCAATCCTCAGCTTCCAATCCACTCTGATGTACCTGTACTTAGAAAAAGACGATTAAAATCCAGACGGCCACCCATCATACTGGCAGAATCGTTACAAGCAACGAATTTCAACATGAACAGGAAATGGTCAGGAATGTGGACTAGTGCTGCACATGAGGACTACCAGGCTCTCGTTAGACCAGGTACACTACCGCGACGTGTTTGGAAGACACTTAACAGGCTCCGTACTGTGACAATTTAGATGAGGGCCACAGATTGTTTTTCTTAGAGGAACCACCTGTTTGAAGAACGCGCGGAGCCGAGGTATTTTGTTTCATCAAGTTAACGCTAGATGGAGAGAGCGTCGATATGAGAGGACTCATATGGTATTTTTACGAATTTCTATGTGAAGAGGTTGAACCACCAAAACATCGGGGGAACATGCAGTACTCATTACTGGGAAAATTACTGAAGAGATCAAGAGAATCCGTCGTCTGGATCAGAAGATATTGGAGTTGAAGAAGCCAGGCGCAAGGATTATTTTTCGCATCGGAGTGGCGGAAGGAAGTAGGCCGCACGCCACAAGTGAAGCAGAGAGGCGAGAGGAGATAGCGACTAACACCGCGTGCTCAAGGTCTACGTGCTTGGCAGATATTTTGTGTTGAAAGATACCAGTCTTATATGAGTTGGAAGGCATTCAGCGTATATGATGTGGGCTTTAAAACTCTGAAATCATAAATAAGCTAGAGGGGCAAACCATTGCTTTGGTGTGTGCAAAGTATTGGGGAATTCCTTACTCATCTAAGGCATATAGCCTATAAACTAGAAATGGTGCTAGCATGCTACGTAAACCACTCTTAAGATTGTCAGTGTATCGCTCAAACAGCAAGGCCACAAGCAGATACCGAACGCCAGGATCGAAAGGAAAACAGTATTGGTTGAAACACGATTTCATACCCGGAGTTGATATTTTAGAACGGGAAGTGAACCAGTCGAGTTAGGAAGTTTTCTGTGGCACAAAGCTGCAAGTGTTAGCTTGGGACTCGAATACTTTTAACATTATGTTGCCAGACATGCATCATAGTAGTTCGAAAATGGTAGATCGGACCGTCTCCATGAAGTGTTAAAAGAGCTGGAGGTAAGATGTCATGGGATTGTTGGGTACATCTTCCGGAATAATGGAGTATAGGTGAGTAGGGACTCGGAACATCTGTCCACTGGAAAGAACGTGTGCCAGCCGGCCTACATGGATTCTACAGCAGAAGGACTATTCCTATTAGATCTTCACGATGTAAGCCAACTTTATTATAAGTAGCTAGTGTATTGCATTCTCAATTTCGACTATACTGTCTGCTAAGTAGGTTTACGCTTATGGATTTTTATTTCAAGACGTTATTGCACATTTGATGATTTATCAGCCGATTTGATGGAAATCTAGTGCGTTTGGGATGACAACCTGATAAGCTTCGATATAGCAGTGGGCTATTGTGTGGAAGATATTTTACACCATTCCACGCCTAAACCTTACGTTAGGGGACTTTGAAATACTATTTGGATTTGTTCATAATTAAATGGTTTATAATTAATTTAATTGTTTAAAATATTTTCTCGATTTTGTTAGTAATTTCTTCTTTTGAATATGTTGATAGATGAAGAATGTGGATAGCCACATTACGTTTAAATATTATTCCTTGGGAATAATAGTTCGAAATTTTCTGTGAATTTATAAATTTTTATATTTGAATTTAAAATAATTGTGAATTTTTTTCTCGTTGTAAATGAAGTTGAGATATGACATCGGAAGGCTGTGTGACTGATAGTCAAGCCATAATGATAATAATTATATGTAAATGATTATATTGTTTGGAACATTTTCCAATAAGAATGAATAATAATAATAATAATAATTCTTGGTAATAATAACGGTTAATCATTGGAGGAATAATGGATCGTAGTTGATATTATGGGAGTTGATTTTGAATGGATGGACATGCCGAACGCGTGATCTTTGATATTGGGAACGGAAGGTCATTCATGTACGAATTTTTGTATAAAATGAGGAACTATGTATTGGAATTATGCGACAGTTTAACCGAGCTGTGTTGGGGCAGACTTTAAAAGTTTATTACACCTATGCGAAAGGCCGAGATATTTGAATTTTGTGAGGGAGCGCATGATCCCACGTGTTGGTTGATTAGAAGCCATTGAACCCAGCCTGCGTAGCTGAGGGGTCGTTATAAAAATAAGATTATAATGGTCAAATTTGAAAATAAAATATGAATTAATAATGGATGTTTATAAAGTTGAGTTGAGGGTCAAATAATTGCTC
Source organism: Meconema thalassinum (assembly GCA_946902985.2). Classification (NCBI taxonomy): domain Eukaryota; kingdom Metazoa; phylum Arthropoda; class Insecta; order Orthoptera; family Tettigoniidae; genus Meconema; species Meconema thalassinum. The sequence continues at coordinate 205,527,667 of OX336399.1, read as the reverse complement.
CATGCTCAAATATGATTAAAATGAGGACAATGTAGTCGCTCATATGGGAAACTAGTGGCCGATCGTTGGTGAATTTCTACATTCCTAGACTGTTGTATAGTCACCCGCATGGTGTAGTCGTTTATATTTGAATAAGTTTATGTCTCGTCCTCGTTTTTGCTGAAGGCCTTACCGTGTCCTATTTAACGAATTGATAGCATGAGAGGCATTTTGTCTAGAGATTGGTTGGTGTATTGAAAATTTTAAGCTGATAGCTGATTGAATTTATGGATCCATTAATTTTCGTAAAGTGCCAGTGTGGATTATTCTAAATAATATTTTCTTTTGCAAGGAATTAAATTGAAATGAATAACAAAAATATTTGAATTGCAAGCAGATTATCAAAGAAGTTAAATCGAAGCGATTAAATCAGAGGATTTATATTATGTGAATTGGTGAATAAAATTTATTTTTGGTGACATAGTGGAAATGTCAGAAGTTCAGTCAATGTTTAAATCTTGATAAATGCTGTCTTGGGGTTTTTGTTTTTTTGATTTCACGCCGTTTTGGGAATGTGATTTCCCTGAATTATGTTGAAGATGTGTGAATTTCCCCGCAGAGGTTGAAACATTTCAGGAAAATTTTGATTCAAGTGATACTCTTGTAAATATAAAATCATGGTGTCAGGATGGACTGATATTTTCCTGCACATCAGTGAAAATTGTACAGTTTAAATAATTCAGTGACGCAGATGCTGAGATGGACTAATGATTTTCTCAGACATCAGTAATTATTTTTGAGAATAGTGAATTTACTTTTGGATGGAGGCTGAAATTACTTTATGCGTAGGATGTCTTTATTTTCAGGTCTGGAATTTTAGATTTCTCCCTTGGGGATCTTTGTAATCTAATAGGACCAGCAGACAGTTAAATTAAACTGAGGTATTTTAAGAAATTGGTGTTATTCACAAATTATTTGCACTACCTTCCATCCTTTATGGAGTGTGAATTTCGATATCCGTCCGGCTGATTTTTTTGATTAGAAGCTTTTGCTTTGCTATACTCAGTTTGACTCCAAGATTGTTTTTTTTTTGAGTCTTATGCTCGGCGGATGTTGAAATTCATACTCGTGTGCACGTGGGACTTCGGTCAAACTGTCACAGTACAGGCCATGGTATTTGTGCAGAGAACCTCCGCCGATGGGGATTGGCGACATCTTCCCAATGTGACTGAGGCAGTGAACACCAGACCATCAAACACATTGTAACATGCCGCAGCAGACGAGCTTATTCTGGAAGTCCAGACAGCTTCAGCCCTTCAATGGATTGAAAACTTAGACACCAACTTGTAGATTTGTAAACTATGCATATTAGTTGCTCTTCAGTTGCCATACGATAAATAAATAAATAAATAAATAAATAAATAAATAAATAAATAAATAAATAAATCATAATGCAAATTAATCAGGAGACATCAACAGACTGGCAGAAAATAACGAAGAAAATTCAGGAAGTTATGAAACTAGGACAACCTCCTCGCACAAGGAAACATCGTTGGTGGAATGCAATTTGCGATCGGGCAGTTGACAACCGAATGACTGCGTGGAAAAAGTTTAACAGTTACAAAACTGATGAAAACTGGGAGAACTTTCTTAAAACCCAAAAATATGCCTCCAAAACAATTAGGAAAGAAAAACGAGGATATGACAACAACAGACTCCATGAAATCCAGCAGGATTTCACCCAACTTAATACTAGAAACTTTTACAAGACGTTTAGAGAAAACTTAAAGGGATATCAGGCGCCCAGCATGTGCTTCAAAAAAACCGATTGCACGTTGGAAACTAACGCGAAAGAAAACTGTAAAATATTAGCCCAATACTTCAACTCCCTTCTTAACTGCGAACCACACCAAGAAAAACTTGCCTTCACTCCTCCGGTTTCCACACACCCGGACTCACAACCCCCTGACCTAGAAGAAATTCAGGAGATCATCCAAAAGCTCAAAAATAACAAAGCACCAGGAGAAGATGGGATCATTGCTGATTTATGGAAACTGAACGATCCTACACTTACGCAGAAACTTCATCACCTTATTTCAGACATATGGATGATGAAGCGAATACCAGAAGACTGGAAATGTGCTCTAATTCATCCGTTACACAAAAGGTGTGATAAAACAGACATGAGTAATTACAGGGGAATCTCCCTGCTCCCTATTGCTTATAAAATCCTCTCCAAGGCACTTTTAAACAGGCCACCCCAGGTGGATCCGCTAATTGGTGAATACCAAGCCGGATTCATAAATGGGCGATCATATGCTGAACAGGTGTGGAGCTTGAAAATAATATTACAAATGAGAAAATGTAGAAATACAGTAATAACATTCGTCGACTTCAGAAAAGCATATGACTCTGTAGACCGCGAAACCCTTTTTATGATCATGAAAGAATTCGGGATAGACAGAAAGACCCGAAAAATCATTGAACAGACGCTTACAGGAACTATGTCCAAAGTGAAATTCATGGGTGAAATATCGGAGCCCTTTCTCATCAAAACTGGAGTTCGACAGGGGAACGGATTATCCCCAATGCTCTTTAATATTGTTCTAGAAAAGATCATTAGGGAATGGGAACCTCATGTAAAAGGCATTCAAATTGGAATCAAAAAAGAGAACCGTCTTACAGTCAAGTGCCTCGCTTTTGCGGACGATATTGCCATTATCACTAACACCAGACATGAAGCCATACACGCAGTGGAAAAATTACATGAAATTGCTCAAAGAACCGGACTACAAATTTCTTATGAAAAAACCCACTATATGGAAAGACGGCCAGAAAATAACTCTTCTTTAATCACACAATACGGTAAAATAACACAAGTCCCCCATTTTAAATACCTTGGTGAAATCATACAGTCCTCGGGACTAAACCGAATCACCAATGAACAATGAATCACCAAACTACAGAAGGCCTACAAGCTAACGTGGGCTCACTATAACAAGAAGTGCATCTCACTGGACGCAAAATTAAGGCACTATACAACGGTGATTCTTCCGGAAGCAACTTACGCAGCCGAAACAATGGTGATCGACGGTCATTCCAAAATTAAGTATATATAAAAAAAACAGGAAAGGAAAATTCTCAGAAAGATTTACGGGGCAGTTAATAATAACGGTATTTGGATGAAGATACCTCAAAGCGAACTCTACCAAAAGATCCACACGATAACGGAAGTAATCAGAAAACGCCGAGTACAGTTTTATACACACATTTACAGGATGGAAAATTTCAGAACGCCGAAGAAATTGCTCAACGTTATAACACGGAGTAAGTGTGGCACGGAGTGGTTGACAGAGGTTCAGAGGGACCTACAACAGGTCAACATTGAAAATTTTGAGGACCGCACCGAGTGCAGGAATAAAATCAAAAATGTTAAGTTTGATCATAGACCATCACGACAGCCTGGAAGAAAGTGGACAGCTGAGCGGAAGAAGGAGCATTCTGAGAGGATGAAGAGATTTTGGGAACAGAAGCGGGAACACGCCAGAAGATGAAATCATGTATTCAAGTTCAATCGCTCTCCTAAAGGGGAACAATCGATTAAATAAATAAATAAATAAATAAATAAATAAATAAATAAATAAATAAATAACTACACATCAATAATAAATTCCTACATCACTTTTTAGAATTGGGTCACCACAGTGTGGTTTATGTCCTGGAAGTATCACAGTGTGGTTCCAGGGTTAAGCGACAAATCTTGTGCAAGTTCATCAATATGTCGTGGCTTCCCCGGCTACAGGCAACACTATGCCACTATCGATCGTTGCAACAGTCGATATTCGAGAGGGAACATGAAAGACCACATGTTGCTCGTTGCGTGTTGTAGGGGCAAGTAGTGGCATCATGTGAGAACAGAATGTAGATTATCTTCAGATATCTCAAGTGAATTATGTTTTTTTTTTTGCTGAGAACATGGAGGTGTGGGGCTGCTCGCTGCCACGATGTCACACATGATTGTTGTTGTTGTTTGAGTCTTGAGTCTTTCGACTGGTTTGATGCAGCACTCCATGCCTCCCTGTCCTGAGCTAATCGTTTCATCTCTACATAGCTACCACACCTTACATCCGAGGCAATCTGTTTAACATACTCTAATCTTGGTCTACCCATACAGTTCTTGTCCTCGACCCTTCCTTCCATAACTAAGATTGCTATTCCTGGGTGTCTTAGTATGTATCCTACCAACCTATCTCTTCTCTTCATTAGCAGTCGCCAGAAACATCTCTCCTCTCCCACTCATCTTAATACCTCTTCGTTTGTAACCCTATCGACCCATGTGATCATCATTCTTCTGAAATACCACATTTCAAATGCTTCTATTCTCCTCTTTTCTGCTGCACCAATAGTCCAAGTTTCACTTCCATAGAGCGCCATGCTCCAGACAAAGGCCTTCAAAAATGACTTCCCAGTACCTACATCAATATTCGATGTCAACAGATTCCTTTTCTGTAGAAATGCTTTCCATGCCTAAGCCAACCTGCTTTTTATATCCTCACTGCTTCGTCCATCACTGGTTATTTTGCTTCCAAAGTAACACAAGTCTCCTACTTCCTTTAGTTTTCACCTGCCAATTTGATATCCATGGAGGTTTCTGATTTATTTCGGCTGCATTCCAAAATCCATAGCCCCCATTATATTATTTGCAATACTGTCGCAGTGAATTGAAGCAGTGTTTAGCATTAATTAGCACCTGAAAGGGTTCCCAACTCAGTTTGTTAAGAATATTGTGCCACGGGATCTCCCAACAGTCAATTACCATCAATCTCGACCAGCTGATGTTCGACTTTGAATGGAGCGTCAGCAAGCAGAACATGTAACTAACCTAGTGGACCGTGTAACACATGAACCATTACCATGCTCGCTGAGTGTACAGCTTTTAACAAGCTACGTTACGTTAGATGAATCGAACTATTTGAAACTAATCGATTAATCAAATGACCAATCGACTATCGAATAATACATTAATCGACTAACCAAAGAATCGATTAATTGATTAGTAGACAAGAAAATAAGTTTAAATGAGTGGTTATCGCTTAAGTTGAGTTACGCTTATTTTCGGAATGCTGTATGGAAATCTATAAAAGTTACATTTCACCTATATATATATATATACTAAGTGTTCTTCCTTGTTTATGTTAACAATAACCAAATAATAGTCAGTGACAGTGCAAGGACAACGTAAAAATGGGTGTTCGCTTTCGCGAATGTTTTTTTTGTGGCTATGTTTCCCGCACGGTTTGAAACACTCGTTTAATTTTGCCCCATTATTTTTTCCCGTTATAATTGCAGTATGAACACGGTGTTCTGATTATTTACTTAACTTACGGTTCATTTGAATTGTTGTTCTTTATTATTCTTGTCAACTCACCTTTTTCTGAAGTGTCTTTCTAGACGCACCATACTGTCACACTTTTTCATGAGGTACTGTGCTCATCTCAGCGGCAACCGTCGCAATGTGCTTGGGCTGTGCGCTGATTGGCTGTTTGACGCCCCGCCTTCATTCTGGATTGTTCGACGCGCTGTCGTCATTTCCACTATAAATTCTCCGCTTCGCCGTTCTGCGGCCTTGTCTACATCCACCTGCTTGAACCAGTCTGACCTCGGCTGCCTGCCGTTCCACAGCAAGGCCCTTCTTGGGAAGGCCCTGTTTGTAAACATTGAGTGGCTGGAACCTTGCCAGGCGGCATGCTTCATCGCTCGGACTCTGTCATGCTGGGCGAGGCATGAGTCAACGACCTTCATCGCAGCAACTAAGTCAGCCCGCTAACTCACTATAACTCGGCGATGAGAAACTACAATTGATTGTATACCGCTAGACAGATCATTACCAAGAGGTCTGTTCCGGCGGGGTGCAATTCGCCAATGGAGCCACCATCCCTCTTTCTCGCAAGGCATGCCGAGGCAGCTTAGAGGAACCCTTCGTTTGGATCACAACCCGCTTCCTGCGGGCCAAATACTAAGTACAAAGTATCGAATTATTGGTAACGTGAACTACTTTCACTTGGTTTATACATTTTTCAAGGCTAAGCCTTTTTTCTTGCTTCTTGCTTGTTTTTAGATATTTTTCTTAAACATACTTTTTAATCGCCTTTATATGGCCTTTTTATGCATTTTTATTATAATTCTTCTTTATTCTAAGTTTCCTGGAGAAACCTTGCATTTTTTATTAGCTTCTTTTAATTATTCTTCTAAATGAAAATGTTTGTTATTACTTCACAAATCAAATAAATGTATCAAACCTTGGTTATCAATATTTGGTCTCTTCCTCATCGCTCTATTTAAATTTCACTGTGTGCCCGAATCCCAATCCCTCTTTTCCCAGTTGGGGTGCTAAATACTCACACCCTTTTCCATGGTACCTCAAACCCGGGATCAAACCCAGAACCTTTATTCTGAGACCACAAATTCTATTCCAAAAAAAAAAACAGAACTTGTGTAATCTAATATTTGCCTTATACATTTCAGTATATCGTGGCTAGCGCAGGAGATCTGCGAGAAAGCGGAGACAATCCCAGCTTACTCCATAACTGGTTTCTTTCTGGAAAGCAGGTCCGTCTGGTGCCGCAAGCAGCTTTGGTAGGTGAGTTATTCCAACTTCCCAGCCATGCCAGTAATAATAGACGATAAACTGTTAAACTCTCGGGCGGCCTACAAAGGTCAACTTACCCGTTTTCAAAAATATCTAGCCACTCTACCGAAAGAGGAACAAAATCTTGATATTATATCTCAGCGTTTAAAAGCTTTTGAACAGGCGTACGAGAAATATGATCTCGTGCAACTTGAAATTGAAATCAAAGGTCCAGAACATCAATCAGATAGGGAAGAAGTAGAGAGTAATTACTTTGATACACACGCTCAGGCTGTGGCATTAGTAAGAACTTTGACCCTGGCGTTGAAGGTAGAGGAAACTCAAGGAAGAATTAGCGACCATGGGAATGGTATCAAACCATTGCTACCTAAAATTGAAATTCCGCATTTTTCAGGAAAGGAAGAGATGTGGCAATCATTCTTTGAATTGTTCAGTTCATTAGTACATAATAATGCCACACTTCCGGAAATTCAGAAATTTCATTACTTAAAATCCATTTTGCAGGGGCCACCCCTTCAACTTATAAGAGAACTTCCCTTAACAGGAGAAAACTATAACATTGCTATCGAGCTTCTTAAAGGCCGTTATGGCAATGAAAAATTATGTTTACAGAGGCATATTCAAGCCTTATTTAACCTGCCCGCATTGCGAGCTGGCAGCTTGTCAACACTGCGAGCTTTAAGTGACACGGTCCAACTACACGTCAGAGCATTGGCACGGTTGAATCAACCAGTCGAGCATTGGGATCTATTCTTAGTTCACTTGGTTACTTCTAAATTTGATTCATCAACTTTAAAGGCATGGGAGAGGGAACTAACAAATGACACTTCATATACTTATGGCTCATTGCTTACGTTTATGAATAATAGATGTCAGGTTTTGTCAGCTGTAGCCTGTCATATGTCAGGAAGTGCAGATAACAAATCTAATGTTGTGAAACCAGTCGGTGCCAAAATAAACAAATCTGCTGTCTTTACTGTTCAGCATAACTCAACGGAATGTATTCTCTGTAAAGCACCTCACAGGTTATATTCCTGCGTTGCCTTTAAAGCCCTTTCTACTGATGAAAGACGCAAATTAATAGCTCAAAAAGGATATTGCTATAACTGTTTGTCAACTAGGCATATGGTGCCTGATTGCTTATCTAAAAATACTTGCTCCCATTGCAAGGCTCAACATCATACCTTGCTTCATAGGTTTGAAAAGCCACGTCAGGCTCCTTCCCCTGGATGTTCTAAAGATGCATCCCCAGGAGCTAATGCGCAATCTTATACGCAGAGCTCTAGCTCAATTCGTAGTTCCCAGGTGCTACTATCAACCGTGTTAATAAAAGTTCAAGACTCTTCTGGTAGATGGCTTGAAGCACGTGCCCTATTGGATAATGCCGCACCCCATGACTTCATAAGTGAGCATCTCATTAAGAAACTTGGTCTTCCCAAGCAACCTACATTAATTCAGGTTACCGGTATTAACAATAGCAATGTTAAATCTTTGCATTTTGTTCGTGTTCACATCAAAGATGCTGTTAATTCTAACACAACATTTCAGTTGAATTGCCTTGCCATTGATACTATTGGCAGTAATACCCCTAGTACTTCTTTTGAAATTAGAAAATGGCAATTTCCTCATAACATTCAGTTGGCGGACCCAACATTTAATACGAGCGCCCCGGTAGACATACTTCTCAGTGCCCAAGTATTTTGGCAATGTCTCCTTAGCTCTAAGGTTAAAATATCACCTGGAGTGTTTGTTCATCATACCAAGCTAGGTTGGTTAGTAACGGGTCAGGTCCCTCGTAAGTCGTTTCAAAATTTCTCTCAATGTCATTTTGTCAATACAAGTCTCGATTACAACTTAGAAAGATTTTGGAAAATCGAAACTATAGATTCAGTTTCACCTTCCTCGGTTGAAAATGAAATGTGTGAAAAACTGTTTCGCGAAACAACCAAACGCAATTCAGAGGGTAGATTTGTCGTAACAATGCCCCGAGTGGATAATCCACCTCTTTTATTTGAAACACACCCTAGGGCTCTTAGAGCACTCTATGCTGTGGAAAACAAATTTAAACGTGACCCTGTTGTTAAAGCTCAATACTCCACGTTTATGGAGGAATATGAGGCACTTGATCACATGGAGGTTGTTACCAAGAAAGATGAGGCTTCTTATACCCCATCTGAAGTCATTTACCTCAATCATCATCCAGTTTGGAAGAATGAGATTTTAAAGGAAAACATAAGGGTGGTCTTTAATGGCTCTGCTTTGGATGCCAATGGAACTTCTCTGAATGACACATTATTATCAGGCCCTCCTATTCAATCTGACATTTCTTCTGTCTTGATGAATTTTCGCTTGTTCCCTATCGCAGTGATATCTGATATCAAGCAGATGTATAGGCAGATTTTGGTCGATCAACAACAGCGCGACCTTCAGAGAATGTTTTGGCGCGACGAGCCTACTAAACCTGTCAAGATTTTTCGGCTAAAAACCTTAACCTATGGACTAAAGCCCTCTGCTTTTCTAGCCATACGTACGCTGAAATTACTTGCTGAACAGGATGGCCCGTTGTATTCTCCTAAGGCTTCTGAAGTGTTAAAATCATCATTCTACGTTGACGATTTTCTTCATTCATTTGAGTCAGTATCTGAAGCACTACAGGTCTCTAAAGATTTGACAGTTTTGCTTTTGGGAGGCGGATTTTCCTTGTGCAAGTGGAACTCTAATTCGGAAGAATTTCTTTCCAAATTTCCATTAACTTCAGTCTATAACGACTCAGTAGAGCTTCTTCAAGAAAGTAATTCTATCAAAACTCTAGGCATCTATTGGAGTCCTCAAAAGGATTTTTTCTTTTTCAAAATTAATCTCAGTGACATCAAACCGCAAACTAAGCGGCAAATTTTGTCTGAGATTGCAAAAATATTTGATCCTCTCCAATTTTTGGCGCCAATTATCGTCACCGCAAAACTTTTCATGCAAGAACTTTGGTCCTTGAAAACTGGTTGGGATGAACCAGTTCCTTCCGAGTTGCAAAAAAATTGGATTTCTTATAGAAATAGCTTGGAAGATCTCTCCAATGTCATTATCCCGCGAGTGATTATTCCCTTTCCCTCCTGTGGAGGATATGAACTTCACATCTTTGCCGATAGCTCATTGAAAGCTTATGGGTGTTGTGCGTATATTGTTTGCCGCAATTTTGACCAGTCATATTTCTTTTCCAATTTAATTTGCGCTAAGTCAAAGGTGGCTCCTCTTAAATCCTTATCCTTGCCACGACTGGAACTTTGTGCTGCTCTTCTGGCGGTTGAATTATCGGTCAAAATCCGCCAATCTTTGAAAATCCGATTTAGCAAAACTTACTTTTGGAGTGACTCAGCCATCACGTTGGCATGGATTGCCAAACCCTCCTCGCATTGGCAGGTATTTGTAGCTAATAGAGTGTCCAAAATACAACAATTGTCTAACTTTGAACAATGGCATCATGTATCTGGCAAGGAGAATCCTGCAGATGTCATCTCTCGGGGATGTTCCCCTCTTATGTTGGCTAACCTGACATTATACTGGCACGGTCCTTCTTGGCTTCTACAAGCACCTTCCGCTTGGCCAAATTTTCCTCTTCCGGAATTATCAGACTTGCCAGATGTTGGTAAGATTACTGGATCTTCTCATTTCGTTTCTGACTCTCCCCTTCTCTTGCAGCGATATTCCTCTTTTCATAAATTGGTGAGGGTTATGGCTTATCTCCTTCATTGGAAATATTTTGTGGTAGAACAACCTCTTTTTCCTAAGCCATATTTAACCCTTTCTGAATTAGGTTTAGCCACTACAAAAATCTTATGGCTTACTCAACAAGAAATATTCTCTGAAGAATGTCAGGTGTTGTCTCAAGGTCAATCCCTCAAGAAATCGAGTAGGCTTTCCTCACTCGCCCCCTTTTTGGATGCTGATGGTTTATTAAGAGTGGGAGGACGTTTATCTTTGGCTGATCTTTCTGAGGATAAAAAACACCCAATTATTCTTCCTTCAAAGCATCATGTCACTTCTCTAATCATTCGTCAGTATCATTACCAGCATCTTCATGCTGGAACCCGTACATTACTTTCCATCATTCGGGAAAGGTATTGGCCTATAAGCGGAGTCCATGAAGTTACCTCTGTTATCCGGAAGTGCATTCCATGTTTTAAATCCAACCCTAAAATTACTACTCAGCTCATGGGTGATCTTCCCAACTTTAGATCTGCGCCTGCTAGACCTTTTGCCTTTACGGGGGTGGATTATTCCGGGCCTTTTGTTTACAGAAAAAATTCTCCTGAGGCCAAAAGATGTATTTGTGGAAAACTCTATATTTCGCTGTTTGTATGTATGGTCACCGGAGCAGTACACTTAGAACTAGTTACCAACGCCTCTACTGCTTATTTTTTGGCAGCTTTTGCCAGATTTTCTGCTCGCCGAGGGCTTCCTTCAGAAGTATTTTCCGACAATGCTAAAAATTTTATCGGAGCTTCTGAGCAAATTAAGAGAGCTCTCACTCAAAATGCAGTGCTGGAAAGGATTACTGATTATGCTCACCAGAGAAATTTCAAGTGGCACTTCATCCCCCCTTATGCGCCCCATCAAGGTGGACGGTGGGAGTCTTGTGTGAAACTCACCAAGAAACACCTTAGACGTGTTTGTGGCCACACCCCCCTATCTCATGAAGAGTTTAACTCCTTAATTATTTTTATTGAGGGCATAATTAATTCTCGTCCTTTATCACCCTTATCTAATGACCCTTCAGATCTTCTACCATTAACGCCGGGCCATTTTCTTATCGGTGGTCCATTGACTGCCTCCCCATCTTTATTATATTCTAATTCTCCATCTTCTTTAGCCATTTCTTGGCGCAAAATTGAAAGTTTGCGCAACAATTTTTGGCGCCGCTGGAGGTTGGAATACCTCGGTTTGCTTCAGCAGCGTGGCAAATGGCGTGTTTCCTGCTCTAACCTTCAGATTGGGGACTTGGTCCTTTTGAAAGACCCTAGTCCCCCTCTTGTCTGGAATTTGGGTAGGATTGTTGAGTGCTTTCCTGGCAGAGATGGTAGGATTCGCGTGGTAAAACTGCAGACTTCTGCTGGCCAGTTTCTCAGGCCAATCACTATGATTGCTCCTTTGCCACGCGAGACCTAACTTCTGCGCCTTCTTACTGCAATTTTTTCTCGCCCCTCCCAGCATGTTCGCTTTCGCGAATGTTTTTTTTTTGTGGCTATGTTTCCCGCACGGTTTGAAACACTCGTTTAATTTTGCCCCATTATTTTTTCCCGTTATAATTGCAGTATGAACACGGTGTTCTGATTATTTACTTAACTTACGGTTCATTTGAATTGCTGTTCTTTATTATTCTTGTCAACTCACCTTTTTCTGAAGTGTCTTTCTAGACGCACCATACTGTCACACTTTTTCATGAGGTACTGTGCTCATCTCAGCGGCAACCGTCGCAATGTGCTTGGGCTGTGCGCTGATTGGCTGTTTGACGCCCCGCCTTCATTCTGGATTGTTCGACGCGCTGTCGTCATTTCCACTATAAATTCTCCGCTTCGCCGTTCTGCGGCCTTGTCTACATCCACCTGCTTGAACCAGTCTGACCTCGGCTGCCTGCCGTCCCACAGCAAGGCCCTTCTTGGGAAGGCCCTGTTTGTAAACATTGAGTGGCTGGAACCTTGCCAGGCGGCATGCTTCATCGCTCGGACTCTGTCATGCTGGGCGAGGCATGAGTCAACGACCTTCATCGCAGCAACTAAGTCAGCCCGCTAACTCACTATAACTCGGCGATGAGAAACTACAATTGATTGTATACCGCTAGACAGATCATTACCAAGAGGTCTGTTCCGGCGGGGTGCAATTCGCCAATGGAGCCACCATCCCTCTTTCTCGCAAGACATGCCGAGGCAGCTTAGAGGAACCCTTCGTTTGGATCACAACCCGCTTCCTGCGGGCCAAATACTAAGTACAAAGTATCGAATTATTGGTAACGTGAACTACTTTCACTTGGTTTATACATTTTTCAAGGCTAAGCCTTTTTTCTTGCTTCTTGCTTGTTTTTAGATATTTTTCTTAAACATACTTTTTTAATCGCCTTTATATGGCCTTTTTATGCATTTTTATTATAATTCTTCTTTATTCTAAGTTTCCTGGAGAAACCTTGCATTTTTTATTAGCTTCTTTTAATTATTTTTCTAAATGAAAATGTTTGTTATTACTTCACAAATCAAATAAATGTATCAAACCTTGGTTATCAATATTTGGTCTCTTCCTCATCGCTCTATTTAAATTTCACTGTGTGCCCGAATCCCAATCCCTCTTTTCCCAGTTGGGGTGCTAACTACTCACCCCTTTTCCAATGGGCATTCCATGTCTTTAAATCGCAAAGTTAAAAGCCGTTTAAATTCGAAGCTCTTTATTAGGCCTAAGGGATTTGAAGCCATTTTTCAGTGTTGCATTAGTAAACAAAGGTTTGGTGCTTTTCAGTCGGTCAACACGAATGTACCAAAAAGAGCTGGGTTATGCCCTAATCCTGAAAAAAATTACGTAAGATTAATAAATACACTAGGATGACCAGTCAAGCGATCATCTTCAGATCCATTACACTTAGGCTGTAAAATCTATGTTTGAACATACAGGTGAAAATATTTACAATATATACAATTATATGTACTATACAGTACAACCATATAGTCACTCCAAACATACAGATTCCGGATTTCTATCACCATTTTAGCATTCCACCTAACATCATATAAACTACAATTAGCATATACCGGCAGTTGCATTACCAATACTGCAACTAAATAATTGTACATATTGTAAATAACCTCACCTGTATGTTCAAACATAGATTTTAGAGCCTAAGTGTAATGGATCTGATGATGATCGCTTGACGATCGAAACAGGTCATCCTAGTGTATTTATTAATCTTATGTTTTTTTTTTCAGGATTAGGACATAACCCAGCTTTTTTTGGGTAAATTCGTGTTGACCGACTGAAAAGCACCAAACCTTTGTTAACTTATTCGAAGCTCTCTTGCTTTAACACTAATACGATGTAACAGCTACTGTATAGACATTGTTGTTGGCCTTTTACACAACTCATTAACATCACAAACATTCCAGCAAATGCCCATGTTGGTTGTATCCGGTAAATTATTGAGTGCCTTATTTATTGGGATAGAGCCTCCGTGGCTTAGGCGGCAGCACGCCGGCCTCTCACCACTGGGTCCGTGGTTCAAATCCCGGTCACTCCATGTGAGATTTGTGCTGGACAAAACGGAGGCAGACAGGTTTTTCTCCGGGTACTCCGGTTTTCCCTGTCAAAATTTCATTCCAGCAACACTCTCCACTATCATTTCATTTCATCTGTCATTCATTTAATCATTGCCCCAGAGGAGTGCGTCAGGCCTCGGCAGCCGGCACAGTCCATATCCTCGCCGCTAGATGGGGGCTTCATTCATTCCATTCCTGACCCGGTCGGAGACTGGAAACAGGCTGTGGATTTTCATTTTTCATTTATTGGGATGCTGTTAATTCAGTACAATTCCGTATGACTTGGTTGTATTTCATTTTCTATTGGTAGGTGGCATATTTAAAAGTCATCTAGTTTAAAGAATACGGCAAATGTCAAACATTTCCTAACATTGAGTAATAAATAGGTTAAAAGTTCCTTCTGATCAATACTAAATATAATCACTGTGTGCTCATTGGTGGGACATGTTTCAAGGGTTAATTATTAGGTTTGGCCCCTTCATCAGCCGATATGAATGAATTAATAAATATCAAATGCACAAGATACCTGTATACGCGTTCAATTCTCCATCTGTCTCTATGGTGCACCATATAAGGTTTAATGACAAGGGACTTTTTAGTGTTACGCTATACAATTGTCTTGTGTCATTGACATGCATCGATTCATGCATATCGGCTGATGAAGGGGCCAAAAAATAATAATTAGCCCTCGAAACATGTCCCACCAATGACCACCCAGTGATCTTTATTTAATGAAAAGTATTTATCAGGCGGAACCTTTAACCTATTTACATGATCATCTAACAGGTGGCCTTAATTTTGATTCGTAGACGATATTCCAAGGGAAAAGGAAATAGATGTTACTTTCCAGCTGGATGGAGCAGTCTTATTTTACGAGAAGCTCTCAACAGAAAATTCCCTGTTCAGTGGATTGGTACAGCTGGTCCTCTTGCGTGGCCGCCAAGGAGCCCTGACTTAACTCCTTTAGATTTTCCTTTTGGGGCTACATAAAAACCATTGTCCACGCTCAAAATATCCAGTGCCTGCAACACCTGAAGGAACGAATCACCGATGCGATAGCAACTGTGACTCCTGACATGATAGGGCGGACCTGGACGGAGGTGGACTCTCGCTAGGATGTGCGTCGTGCCACAGGCGGAGCTCAGCTACTCAAGAGGTCACTTTGTTATTGTCTCTATCTTTTGGTGTAAAAATAATTAAATTATCTTTATTACTGCCTGAGCTATGTCAAATCAAAATTAAGGCCACATTTTTCGATGACCCTGTAATACTCTACAGGGTCTTTCATATAAAGTAAGAACGGCAAGCGGAAGTTTTGTTATTCGCTGCTGCGGTGGCCTTGTTCGAACTTGTGGCGCGCCACGGCCCCCTGCTGTACTATTGACAGCGCGATTAGTACATACGAGGGCTTTTTCTTATTTTTTAAGTTCCGACGGACTGTATAAAAATAACGCATTGACATACCAAACTGATTTCACTATTAGATGTTTGCTTGTTTTATTCGTATGTCTCAACATAATCGCCAAAACGATTGAAACATTTGTCGTATCCTTACACCAGCTTTCCAATGCCCTCGGCAAAATATTCTGCCACCTCTGAGGAGGGTACGTCTGAAGAGTCTCCTGAAGATTTTCCTTTTGGCGAGGCGTTGCCGCCCAACCATACCTTCAATTCTTGACAAAGGTTAATATAATTTAGAACCACACTGTGCCAACGTTACGATAGACTTTTACAAAAAATTCAAGTGTGAAGTTTTGGACCATCTGCCGTTTAGTTGAAACCAGCACTCGTATGAACTATGCGCGCGTTTTCAATAGTAGAGCAGGGGCTATGGCACGCCACAGCTCGGCCAAGGCCACCGCAGCAGCGATTAACAAAACTGCTGCTTGCCGTTCTTACTTTATATGAAAGACCCTGTATTATTTATCAGTACGGACCCAGAATGAACCTCTTAAGTTATAAAATTTCCTAATATGGTGAATGTTATTGTTTTCAACAGAGGAGAACATTTAAAATCAATTTATTCTGTAGAATACGCAGCAAAGTGCATTTATTAAGTTACTGAACTATTACAACAACAGCTGCCCGTTTCTGTAATGAGCTTACAATCAGACGTGTGTCTGAAACGCGTCAGGAAGATAATATTATAAAAGTTGGAGACGCTGCGCTGAAAACATTCAGTGACTGTATTTACTCTAGACGGTCGCAGTGGAGCTGAATTCTCCCTCAACCAACAGAAAATTAACTCGCAAGTAAATATTTTCTGCTCATCTCTCTCTTAGTCTTGTTTTATCTGCCCTCCTTTAGATCTCATTTGAAGACGAGTTGGGTAGTTTCCATGCGGGAGAAGAGAACAGAAGGGTGTCATTAAATATGAAAGAGACTAGACGAGATCAAAGGGAGCTGTTTATTTGTAAAAAACAATTTCAAGAATCGATTTTTAACAAAGATATGTTTCCTGGGGGGGGGGGGGGGTATCTTGAGTTAGCCTCATCAATTTACCGACAGCATAGTAACCAGTTCTCGATATTTATCTGTGATGATGATGATGATGATGATAACAAGTATGATGTATTCTTTGGGACTGAAAATGAAAATCCACAGCCTGCTTCCAGTCTCCGACCGGGTCAGGAATGGAATGAATGAAGCCCCCATCTAGCGGCGAGGATATGAACTGTGCTGGCTGCCGAAGCCTGTCGCACTCCTCTGAGGCAATGAATAAATGAATGACGGGTGAAATGAAATGATAGTGGAGAGTGTTGCTAGAATGGTATTGTGACAGGGAAAACCGGAGTACCCGGAGAATAACCTGCCTGCCTCCGCTTTTACCTGCACAAATCTCACATGGAGTGACCGGGATTTGAACCACGGTCAAAGCGGTGAGAGGCTGGCGTGCTGCCGCCTAAGCCACTGAGGCTCTTTTCTTTGGGACTATAAGACCTCAATGCCCGTGGGTTCTTTGATGACTGTATAGACAAAATCTGGAGCCGCAAACTCCTACACAATGTTCAGAAAGATATATTTCACCCACAGCTCGCTGAGGATTGTTCTTTGAGCGGCCATTCGTTCTTTCCTTGCCGGTCGCATATTTACTGCATGTCTTTGACGTTCGCGTTCGAAGTGTTTGCAGTGCATTAGATCCATACGGGATGCAAGCAGAGAAATATCAACTTTCCTGACAAGACGCGTTAGTTGGGCTGCATAAACCATTATTATAAGGGTCAGCTCATTCTTCTGGTATAAGAATGTTACGTGATAGTTTGTTGTTTGTCTCGTAAGCGTCCATAAGCTATTCATATGATTGCGATTTAACTTATGTGAGTTCTGCGCACACCCACGATGGCTCATGAATTAGTAAATCCATTTCACAATAGGTGGCGCACGAGTCATATCGTTTCAATAAGTGTACTTTGGTTAATTGTCGGATGCATGCCTGCGAATGTTTCTGAATTAGTGATGATGATGATGATGACAATTGTTGTTTTAAGGACCCTAATATCTGGGATATCGGTCCCTAATGGTTTGGGTGATAGCGAAATGGTAAATGAAATGAAACTAAACCTTAAAGTAACTACAAACTAGAAGAGGAAATGGATAACAAGAATAAGAATAAGGGAAACAAAAGACAGGAGGAAAGGGAATGCCCTCAACCCTCGAAGAATGAGAATTAAGGGACTTGGCAGAAAGGAGAGCCTGGAAAGAAGAAAACACGCACCCAGCTCAGGAAACCCTCGGGTTCCCCAACTCCCTAACTCACCAGACGTGAGTCCTTGAGGGTGTGGCACAATCCAGGGTGCACCATAAGTGGTGGGGCTACTCACACCCTACCTCCTTAAGGGCCTTAAGCAGAAGGCGGGATATAAAATGAAAAGAAAACAGGAGGTCTGACCCCTTGAAAAATGAGTGATCAGGAAAGATGAGGCAAGGGCCAATTAAGGCGGGAAAGTGAAAGACTCCCTAGGCCTCAGATGCCCTAATACCGTCGGGGTCGGAAAGAACAAGTGTTGACCAAGGGAGGTCAGGAGGAAAGATAGCAGACGGGAACCGGCTGAAGTAATTGGAAGCAATGCTGGACTCAGCTGGCGTCCCGTGGTCGCCAACCAACGTTGTGAACCCCTGGGGGGATCTGAATTTAGTAAATCAATTCCACTGTTGGCGCGAAAAGTCGTTTGAACAAATGAGTATTGATGTTTCAACAAATAAACTTTGGCGAGTTGTTCTGCGCACACCCGCGAAGGCTTCTGTATTAGAAAACCCATTTGAAAATACGTGACTTAGAAGCCGTTTCTATAAATGGGTGCATTTCATAAAGTTAGGGCAGTTTATTTGTTTCCACAGATTTTCACTTTCCGTTGCAACTCACAATTTCACGATCCTATAAGAACACAACCTCTTGGTTTCGTGTTTTAGTAAGAGCGTGGTGGTGCAACTGCCAAGCTCTTGGCCTATCACCTCGGCGGACCGGGTTCTATTCCCGGTCAATCCATGTGAGATTTTCACAGTGAAATGCTATGTACTGTGGTTCGGATTCCTCGTAAATTGGAGCCCCGTGACTCATGATCGCGAGATTAATGTCACGTAAAACATATTCACTTCGTGTTATTTGTTTCGTTTGAGGTTGAACAGAAGTTATCACAGGGCTATATGACCAGCCCCTAAAATAAGCAACAACAACATATAGCTTACAAAATGTAAGTTAGGGAATTCAGTTCCGAAAGATAATGATTGTTATGGAGGTTAATTGTACGAAACTTCACTTCGATTGCTTCAATAGGATACGAGAAATGAAATATCTTTTTTGTGTAAACTTTCGCACGGCTGCCATCTTTAATTAAGAACAATCGGTAATATTTTATGCCAATACATTGAAAATCACTGTGCAAAGTTTCACTGCATTCGGATCGTAACAATGCTATAAAAGTAATTTTAAGTTTGAAATTCAGATACATGTCATATCTTCGAACTTACTTAACGGTCCTGTATTACCTTGTAAAATGCCCGTTAGGATGATGTATTCGTTTTCAAGATACTTACAATGTAAGTAACAGGTAAGACAGGTCGAAACCTATTATGAAACTTTGTATTCGCAATCGTTGTACTGTAAGACGACAACGTGCGGAACATCAGTCCCCAGATTGAACTGCAAGGCTCCGAAATCGTACCTGACATGCTGGTACGCAGGCATGTCGGGTGGCGGAGCTGGACATCCCTGTGGAACTCGGAGTAGTCGTGAGGCGGGCGTATATGCTGACTGGAGTGTGCGGCTCCTTCCCACCGACCTTGAGTGCTTGGGCGGTCAGGGCTGTCCATTCCAACATGTACGGTACTCGCTACCTCCCATTGATTTATGTGAATGATTCGCGACATGATTTCGGAGCCTTGCAGTTCAATCAGTTGGCTGATTTTCTGCACGTTGTCTTCTTATAGTACAAGGATTGTGTCCACAAAGATTCAAGATAGGTTTCGACCTGCTTTAACTGGTACTTCCCTTGTGAGTTGTCCAATCATATTTGGGGCTGGAAACACCTTTTGTCTCGTCCCGTTTACTGGGTTTTGAATTTATCTGATAACGTCTACTTCGGTGATGACTAATAGTGTGTGACGCTATGGAGTTGGTGCCACGGGACATGCAATACGGTACTGTACTATCCCGGCATTTGCCTGGAGACCACGCTCAGGATAGCTACTCTCAGTCCTTGGATTCGAACCTAAAATCTCTGAGCTTGCTGGACTTACACAATGTGCGGAAGACTGTGATTCACATTTTCTAACACTCATCCCGTGACGCGCACGCGCACGACTATGCCGCAAGGTAAAAGTTGTCGAGTATTGGTGAAATGTTTTGTGCGGCCACCATGTTGGATTGGTGACATTTATTTATTTAATTACAAAGGCACGGTTGGGCATGGACCAAGCAGAAGTAATAGTTAATCAAGTTTCATTAACTCGTTCACTGCGTATTAGTATATCCACCAAACTGGGCAAGATTTTTGCGTGGTACTCTTTATTATATATGAATCACAGCCAATGGCCTTAGCTGGGTATTATTGATTGAACGCCCGAGGGCTCCCAACAAGTTCAATTGCAAGTAGTTCTAACTTTGGCTACCTGGAACTTGATAGAGCGTTTCTAAATAGCCAAATATAACCTAGAAAGTTTGCTACACACTACCAATTGCAGTGGTAGGTTCTTTTACGTGCTACGGCCGGCTTTACTTCCCCTCCGAAGGAAGGCATACTCTACGATTTTAAGGATTCAAACTCTTTAAAAGTTGTAATAATTGGATTTTTGAATGTCGGTAAAACGAATTGTACCAAACTTATCCTACTTATCCTATTCCCGCGCCTGGTGGGTGACCCGCACGGTGGTAGAAATCAAGAGGTAATATTGGGCCTGTGATGTTGGCAGAACTGCATTGTCCGTCATCTGAACACAACATATAATTAAAATGATAACATACGCAGGCAAAAATGATTACTTCGAGTTATTTCATGTTATTCATGAATATTATGTTTATTTATTCAGCGTAAGGCTACAAACATCACTAAAATATAACAAGTAGTTCCGTGAAGAACTATACAGCCTATTTTCATATATCCTGCTCATGTTGTCTCTATCAACATACAAAATTTCAGTTTAATTGCTGTAACAGATTCGTAGATATTGAGAACCGTCTAAATATTTCATATGGTCGCCAGGATGGATTTTTATTTTTGTACTATTACATTAAGATTATTGTGTACGTGTGGTATTCAAACTTCAATCGCATGATTAGAACACAAGAAGTAAAAACGAGATTTTAAAAGTACGCACACCAGCTATCTTGTGATTATGCAAACAATTGAAATAAATTACATGCCAGTGGATCAACATTTGTATAAGCATTTAACGTGAAACGTTTCACGGCACTCGGATAGTTAATTCACGAGAAACGTCCATTTAAATATTTATACTTCGCGTCGCCGCCATGTTGGATTTGTGCTCACCAGGTTACTGAAAGTCCTATAGGTGAACATATGTTCATAGTCTCTATGAACATTAAAAAATTCAGTTTGGTTGCTGCAAAAGATTCATAGATATTGAGAACCGTCTAAATATTTCGGAAGCTCGCCATTTAGGATTGTTATATGTATAGGCCATAGAGTTATGTACCATTCAAGGACAATTATTGCCTAGCTTCATTATTCAAACTGTCACTTCGATCGCATGATTACGACACAAGAATAAAAACTTAATTTTAAAATTTCGCACAGCCGCCATCTTGAGGTTATGTAATCAATTGAATTAAATTAGATGGCAGTGCATTACAATCTGCAAAATCATTTACTGTACCACATTTCACTGCGCTCAGAGAGTTAAATCACGAGAAAAGTCTATTAAAATATTTCAAATTCGCTTGGTCGCCATGTTCATTTTGTACTTTACAGGTTTATGAAATATACATAGGTAAACTTGTATCAGTACCCTTTATCACCGTACAAAATTGCATGATGATATCTGTAATAGTTTCGGAGATATAGAATGTCAGTGAAATATTTCGCACAGCCGCCATTTTGAGGTTATCTAAACAATTGAACTAAATTAGACTCCAGTGCATTACAATGTGTATAAACATTTGCTGTACCTAGTTTCATTACGTTTGGATAGTTAAATCGCGAGAAATGTCTATTTAAAAGTCTCAAATTCGCTTGGGCGCCATGTTGGTTTTGTAGTCACCAGGTTTTTGAAAGTCTCATAGGTGAACTTCTAGTGGTACCCTTTATCACCGTACACAATTTCAGGGCGATATCGGTAATAGTTTCGGAGATATTGAATGCTAGTGAAATATTTCGCACAGCCGCCATGTTGGATTGGTGAGACGTAACAAAATTTGAAGGGCACGGTCGAGGTCGCCGGGAATAGTGCTATGAACTTACCGAGTTTCATTGAAATCGCTCCAACCGTTTAGATTTTATTAGGGGGACACACACACACCTCTCTCACACACACACACACACATACACACACACACACACACACGGACAAAAGGTGATCTCATAAGCCTATTTTTTCAAAATTGAAAATAGGCTAAAAATGATTGTAAAATTACAAATTAATGTCTAGGCCACGAATTTAGTCTACTGATCCGTCTGTCATCACCAGGAATTATGTTGGATCGTCAAGGACATTCCTGAACCACATGCTGAATAGTCTGCTTTTTAGTACCGCAAATACAATGGTTAATTACTAGTTTTATGAAAAGCGGAATCACTCGTAATTCTCCAGTGATAGTAATAAACAGAAATTGCTGTGTTTATAAGTTGCCTTGCTGCTCAGAGATCCCAAAAGAGAGAATGATAACGTATGACGAAAATCAAGGCGAGTAAACACGCGGGAAACCAAAAATGCATGCAAAAATCTGGCTACGGATGAACTTGCTGGTAAATTGGACGCTGTGCGGGATGACGAGGAGAGCCTTTCTTACCGTGCGGGAAGACTGTGATTCACATTTACTCATACTCATCCCATGACGCGCTAGGTGCGTTCTCCGCACCTGATTGTAAACTAGTGTCATACGCCGCATATATTTGGGGGACGCACACTCATGGATCTCTTAAGCTCATATTACACAACTTAAAATAGAAAATCAAGCGGAAGAAAACCTGGATTGAACAGGAAATCTGCTTAGCAGTTCTAAACGATCCCAGTGATGGTGGTGAAAGGATATCTCCATCTTCCAGAGTCACTGCTACTAGGGGGGAATCAATAACAACAAGTAGCCTATTATGACAATATTCCATAGTTTTAATGGCAGTTTTATTGCAAACAGCAATCGTGGTTTAGGCATCCCAGACGTCTCGCAAGTACAGGACCAAATGAAGTTCTTGCGTGTAACATCTACACTGGTGGTAGTACATTCAGAAAATTAAATTTTAATGTAGCCTTTAAAACTAGCAACGCGAGCGAACGAGATAACTGTTTTCAACTTCCACACACTTCGTACAAAGGTAATAAGTTTCAAAACTCCGGCGTGGCGTCTACCAAATAAGTTGCGCCTCAAGCAATGCGGCAGACAGGAATGTTGTAACCTGGTACAGTGCAAACCGGTCATTCTTCACGCAATATTGACGACGACGTCAAACTACTACACTCAACCTTTAAGGTGACCCATCTCGAAATTCTGTACCGAGAGAGCAAAGTTATAAGAAATATTAAGGGGCTCCGAAATGCCGAAACCTTCAATATTTTCAGAATTGTGCCATATTAATTTACCAAGCCTTAGTAGCAAACAGTAAATCCCCGCTAGTCCGAACTAACTGGTACCGGGGCCTGTTCGGATTGGCTAAAATTCGCATTTTTGTCTCCTCGCGTTTATCCCGCAATGTAGGGTGCGCTGCTTTGGTACATCTCGTCTATTTGTCTGCCGTTGACAACTTCCGGTTTTAAGCCAACAACGCGCATGTCGACCGTCATATTGTTGGTCCACAGCTCTGCTGGTCGCACTACACCTGGATCAATTTAAGGAGCAGAGTTCTCTTGACTTCTCAGTACGTGACCAAACCAGCGAAGCCGAGCTTGCCTCACTTCCCCCACGATCAGAGCGAAGCCTAATCCCCGTCGAACATCCGTCGTCCTGTTCCGCACGTGGTTACATCGAGTCAGTCCTAAGGTGCATCGGATCATCTTCATCTCACGTAGTGTCTGGTCATGCTATTTTTGCATTGAGGAATATTCTTGCTGGGTGCACCACGGTCTTGTAAACCTTTGCCTTTAAATATGGAGGCATCATTTTATCACAGAGATCTCCGGTGACTTGTCTCTACTTGAGCCAAGCTGCGTTTACCCTCGCTCGAATATCAGAAGTAACATCGCGGCTAAGGATAACGAAGGGTCCTAGGTAATTAAAGTGCAGATCTTGATCATTGATTCTGAGGTTACCGCTGGTCTGCGGGCAACATTTGGCAAAAATTCTCATAAACGGGTTTAATTTATAATCATCATATACAGTATATTCCACATGAACTGATTTGGCATGCACTCCGTTCACATTGTGTTCCTGAAGAATACGTCCGCTGGACACTACTTGTGTATCGTAAGTGCAGTAGTGCTGTTCGATGTCCCGCGGGAATCACATCTCCTTTCCCTATTCAAGTCGGTGTCCATCAAGGATCAGCCCTGTCACCACTTCTGTTTATTCTATGCATGGATACAATAACATCAGATATCCAATCGCAACATCCATGGACGCTTCTGTATGCTGATGATATCTTATTGGCTGCAGAAGAACGCAACGTTCTTGAAGAGAGACTGCAGGAGTGGAATACGAGGCTGGCTGAGAATGGACTGAAGCTGAATGTCCAGAAAACCGTGTATGCGGAGTGTGGGTCACCGACGCCTGGCACCATCCTTGTAGGTAGTCAAGATCTTCAAAGAGTCGACCAATTCAGGTATCTTGGCTCCTTGACTCGTTCAGATGGTGACACCCTCCTTGATGCCCGAGCTCGAGTGAGTGCCTGTTGGTTCAAATGGAGGGAGGTAACTGGAGTCCTCTTTGACCGCAAGATACCCACCTATGTTAAGGCCATGATTTACAAGACCGTCGTGCGTCCAGTCGCCCTCTACGGTTCTGAATGCTGGCCGGCCTCTGTTAAACACGAGCAAGCCCTGCATGTTATGGAGATGCGCATGCTTCGTTCGATGCTTGGTCTGACGCGACTTGACCATATCAAGAATTGCGATGTCCGAGGGAGGATGGGAGTTGCGCCCATACAGGATAAAATGAGGGAGGCTCGTCTACGCTGGTACGGCCACGTCATACGTAGTCACGAACAATCAGTGGCTAAAACTGCCTTGTGCCTCAACCCGGATGGTAAACGTCCTCGTGGGCGACCTAAGAAGAGGTGGCTTGATCGCCTTAGAGAAGACATGCGACAAGTTAATCTGTATCCGCATGATGCCCTTGACCGACAGAAATGGAGATTGGCATGTAAAGTAGCGGACCCTGCTCCAAAGCGGGACAAACGCTAGGAAGATGAAGATGATGATATACAGTATAATTAAAAAACTAAGGTGTATGTTTCACCTAACTCAAGCTAATAAACCAGAGGGAGTTAGAAGGTGTACCAAACCCTTCCAATTTGTCCCAATAGTAGAGCAAAAAAATTTGCATTTCTTGAAAAATCAACCTAAGTATATATTCGTTTATAAAGTACGCTGAACTCTTTTGATGCCATGCTATCGAAAGGTTTGTCAAAAACAGGGACCACGCCAAGTTAAGTGAAGTTACAATTATCTGTTAAAAATTATGTCCTACGTATCATTCTAGAATGTTGATAATCTTCCGTAGCAGGTAAATATATTTTAAACGTAGTATGACGTAAATATTTAAAACTTAGTTTCATTTGTTATATTGGCTTTCACGGCCAGTGATTTGAAACTCAGCAATTCTTCTAGGTTTGTGCCGCGTCTTGTGTGGGTTTTGCCTAGGACACCAAGCTGGCTCATTGCCGGGCTCTTGGTGTCCCCGCCCGGGCCCCCACAGGAGTAGCGAACTGCGCCTACCTCCCCTTTTATGAAGCCCACCTGCGCATCTTTAATGCGAGAACTAAATGCTCACGCAGACATAACCTCCTCATGAAGGCTTCGCTACTCCTTTGGGGGTGCGGATGGGGTCACCAAGAGTCCGCTGATGAGCCAGATTGGTGTCCTAGGCGAAACCCCTCACAAGACACGGCACAAACCTAGAAGAATTGCTGAGTTTTATTTCACTGGTGATGAAAGCCAATATACCAACTTTTTGGAAAAAATAGGCTGTATTGGAACCAAGGGCAATAAAGCAATAAATGTTAAGAATTACCATTAATATTATTTACGTGAAGGGTGGCGGGGTGTTTTAATAAACACTCAACAAGGACACCCGAAAATAAACTCCAAGAACTCTGTGATGGTTTAATACTGGTCATTTAATAGTGGGTGTTGTTTAGGGATGAAACATGTAGGTCATACGCCTCTAATAGTAAGGATGATTACGAAAATGGATGCTACTCCAATGCTACTAACTTTCTTTAACATTAATAAAGACAGGAAGATTAAATTGAAGAAATGAAGGAATAATGTAATAAAAGACAAATAAAAATCTCTCAACTCTTGAAGAAGTTGAAACCATTCTTATTTATACAACTCAGTGAGTATAATTAGTTATAGGAGATTAGAAAAAGCATAACACAGAGAATTAATGTATCTGTCTCATTATAATAGTAATTTTTAGCCTACTTTTCACATTTTGCAAAAAGGAGGAAAAAGTAGACTTATAAGATCGATCTGGGAAAATGTGTGTCTGTCTGTCTGTCCGTCTGTCCTTCTGTCTGTCTGTCTGGCTGACTGGGTGCATGTCCCCCCACCTCCCACCTATCAACTCCTAAACGGCTACAGCAATCGAAACCAAATTTAGTATGAGTAAAAATGTATACCGGAATATCTCAAGCCCATATTTCAAAATGATGTCAGTGGTACCAACTGCTGAAAAAGGCATTAGAAATTTGAGCTCCATGTTGGATATCTTGGAAGGTATGCATGGGAGCTATTCCAAAATTGGCACACATGTAGATAATACTATTTCAGTTAATTTCCAGGAGGCGATTCATGACAGTGTTGCCAAAATAATTTTAAACCTTCTGATAGGTCCAATTTTTAAATGCTTATAACTTCTACACTATCAATTAGATTTCAACCAAATTTTATATGTAATATGTGTACATAAACACATATGACTGATCGTATTCTTAAGAGCCACCAGAGCTGCCAACTGTTAATAATGGCTGTCACTATTTTTTTTATCCAAATACCAATATATCAGAAAGTATGCAAGCCGATAGCTTTAAACTGTGCACACGTATAGTAACTGACATTTTAGATTAATTTGGAGTAATTTATATACGTCAGTTCTACTAACATGATTCTAAGCCTGCTGATAGTATACAAGTTATATGTATTTAAAATTGGTCCTATCAGTTGGATTTCAACCAAATTTCGTATGTGCTATGTGTAATATAACAGATATGACTATAAGTATTCTTAAGAGCAATCAGGGCTGCCAACTGTTAATAAAAGCTGTCTTTATTCTTTTACCCTAATATCAATATATCAGAAAGTATGCAAGCCAACAGCTCTATACTTTGCACACATATCGCACCTGACATTCTAGATTAATTTGGAGTAATTAATATAAGTCAGTGCTGCCAACATGATTCTACGCCTGCTGATAGATCCAATTTTAAAATACATGTAACTTATATACTAATAAATGGATTTCATCCATAATTGGCACAACAAGATATAATAATTCAGATTATTTCTGACCAGCACACGCATGACATTGTTGCCAACATGCTTTTACACGTGCTGATAGATCCAATGTCTAACTTCATGTAACGTCCATTGGACTTCAACCAAATTTTGTATTCTGTACCTTAAGAGATGGAACTAAGAATATATTCAGTTACCAGGGCTGCCAAATTGTAGTGCACTATTAGGCTACATTATGCCAGGTATATTTCGAACTAATTTGACATTTCGATATTACCAACTTAATTTCGTCATTAATCTAGATAGGTTCATATACTGTAGATTAATCATTGGCATGGATCTCATTTTAGGTAGATTTCATTAAAAAGCTAACTATTGCAATGGGTACCATGTTTCGCCTTCCGGAAAATTTCAACATATCTTCGCGTTTCACATTCCCCAGACCCCAAAACCACCGTCAGTTCAAAAGTTTATATATAATTTATGTATATATATTGAGACCGTCGGTGGAGCTGTCAGGATAGCCAACAACCGCAATGACTTCCCTTACATCTCATCCGTCGGACATAATTGCCGTGAGGATCAGGTGAACTTCCTAATAGGCCAAAGCGGCACCATAATCTGTAGTCCACAGGGATCGTGGTACATGGTGACGATGGTCATAGACTGCCTAAGGAAAGGTTCACCTTAAAAACTAGACTGAGAAAATAAACATCCAGACTTACGTAAAACACCGAGAAAATTTATTGTTAAAATTCACAAGCCCCTAGCCTAGTTTGGAGGGTTTCAATCGGCTAGTCCGCAAGCTAATAAACAAACAAAAATAAAGAGCAGGTCCCTACCTGAGAAGTTACGGAAAACCCTCGCGAAAGATCTATCTCACAATAATAAAGCAACAACAGCAACACTAGGAAAGTGGTACGACGCAAGTCCCTAGGTCAAGTTACAAGATCAAGCTAATATCAGAATTTACATTTAACAGGGTAGCAAAACAAATCTAAGTTAGGATGATGCCATCTCCACATTTACATTTAACGTTAATTCATCTAGCTAAGTCCTATCAGTTAATAACAAAATTTACGGCGATTACGTCCGTAACAGAAAACAATTACATTCAAAAGCTAAGTGAACCGCCAAATAAAAAAAACATTTAATTATTCTTAGTAACTACGTGCTAACAGCACATAAGAAGGTATCATGCAGGATTCATACACTTGTACATCATAAATAATTAATAAGAGACAACAGTTTTATTAAAATGCCTGCCTGCACCTTGGTTTACTCTTTGTAAGTCGTAGTCATCTAAAGTGTGTAGTTACGGTGACGACTACGTAGTTAAGACTACGTCTAACATTGCATGGCCTGCGCTCCACAAGCTACGAACTCAAGATTTGAGCAAGTTTCAGGTCGCTACAAAATTGTCAGCTGTCCTAGTCATTTCCTCAAATGGAATACCTTCATTAGCACAGCCATGTCAGCAGGTTCCAAATGCAAAAGAACAAAGTTAGATAGAAAGAATTCGTTAGTTAGCTTTTGTTTTACCAAAATTATGCGTTCTATTATTAAGATGTCAGTTTAGGTTTATCGTTGGTTTATGGCGAATAATACTGACAATAGCCTGGGCACGGAGTATCTCCACTGAGATCAATCTCCACCAAAAGCCTCGACTCAAAAGTCGGAATACAATCAAAGAGCAATAACAACTCGGACACACAATAACACAAGTTACCAGCGGCGCCAAGCTCGCGTTCAATAACTCTGGGATGGGCCTGCACACTCAGTCACCCTCCAATAACATCTGGTCAACGGGAACAATCCCGGACAAGGTACATACAAATACCTTCATACAATAAATATCTCCTATAACAGGGCAGCCTACAACGTACTATAGAAAACCTGACATAACTGTACACGTCAAACGACGGTACACGCAAAAGTGCGTTTAACTAACAAAAAACAATCTATAAAACATGTGATCAGATACAAGGTTGGACACTGGGTTCCATGAGCTAAATAGCAATGCAAGGAAGAGCGAATACTAAAAGCATTCTGTCCTTTGTCAAAGTAATTCTGTCTCATAATACAAGCGTGCTCTCAAGGGCACTGGGTCACAAACCAGTTTGTGTCGCTGCGGGCTACAACATTCCTGTGCGGTCTGACACAACACACACTAACTATCAAGGCCGGCGATTTAAGCAAAATAAAAACTGTACAACTGGCCTCATCATAAAAACTTTACCATAGGTTATAAACCTCGAAGAATACGTGTATAAAAACACGCTATAAATCTGAGTACAATAACATAATTCTGTCTTCTACACCAAAGACATTTAAATGGTAGCAATGTCACATTGCTGGAGCTCTTTGCTCTCAAAGATATAATACTTCAGTAGTTACTTGTATAAAAATGAAATAAATACGTGTCTTCACATGACACTAACAAAATAATAATTGTGACGCAGATTCCACACTCTGGATCTGCTTAATGATACGTTGGGAGCTGGGTTCGAAGCTAGACAACGAAACATCCCTTTTACTTGTAAGGTCTACACTTGACCAGATGGCTTCTGAGCAACATCTCAAATGAAATATAATGCAGTTACAAAACTGGTAATTACAGTCGATTACCTAACTGATACGACTGCTCTAACGAAGTCAGGGGTGTAACAAAGACTGGTTGCAAAAAATGCAGTTAAAGAAATAACCATGGCATCTGATTGCCATAACTAAAGTCAGCAAAGACTTGAAAAATCACCCCAAATAGGGTTAAACAAAGTAGCCTCAAATGACTACAGTCACGTTCAGCAAAAGATAGGCATTGACGTTCTACGACGTCCATCAAGCTGCACCAGGGCTGACCAAAATGTCTGACCCAAGGGTGTCTCACTCTAACTGAAATAAATGACATCTAATTAGACTAGACACATTCCCTACCTATAAAAATGGCTGTCACTGAGTTCGGTTGGTTCACAAACTACATTAAACCTACTATACCACCAGAAACTAGAACAAGAAAGGGTGTACAAAAACTCACGAAATGGAGGAGCTCTCACTCAGCCCTCTGTTCAACGACAAGGGTTGAACAAAATCATCCCTGGCTTTCCGGAACGGCATCGTCCTCATCAGGACTCCCATCTGTACTCTCCCAAAGACCAGGGTTTGATCTGTCCCTGTCGATAACTTCGTGGATGTACTGGACTTGCCTGGGAATGGCATCCTGGGTTCCTTCCTCCTCGTTCGCTGTTCTGGAAGCTCCACCATCATGCTGGTTCCAATAGATACATCACCCTCATACCATAATGGTATTAGCCCATGATGTCAGTCTCAAACATGGTGTAGAATAATCTGATCTCGTGGGTGGTGGAATAAATCGTGTAGTAGTTCATTCTTTCACTTCAAAAATCACAATGTTCGTTGAAAATGTTACAGGCTTTAATTGCAATTGATAACACAGCCTTTACTTCACAGATATCGAATAATACGTGAGCAAGCACAGTTCTGTGGTTCTTCACGTGTACTGACGCCACTTTTACATCACGTAGCATCCGTGAAATGTGCGTCGTTTTGTAATTGAAAAAATCACTGTGGCAATTCAAATATATTATACTTTCATAATCACACTTATTTAAAGTAGTTATAACACGTTTACCTCTATATTTTTCACCAGGCTCTCGGCCCTCCACAAACACGTGGGTACAAAAATGTGGTGTTACGGTAATGTTAGAATTTTCACTATACTTGCCAATTATATCACAATATGATTCTCGTTGTTCACTGTGCATCAATAAACAGTGATTTATAGAATACTCGTGCACGATGGCACCCGATGATAACGTCCACGCTAAACAGCGGATATCTTCACGTCTGACACGACGGCTATAACTTCACGCCAACACAAGGCGGATTTTCCGGATGTAGTGCAAATAATTCACTATACAATTCTTACTTATCACTCGTATCGTAACGTATTCGTGCTCGATGGCAGCTGATTATAATTTCCACACTAAACAGCGGATATTTTCTACGTCTAACAAGACGGATGTAACTTCACGCCTACACGGGGCGGATTCTCCAGACGTAGTGCAAGGCACAGGGTTACTCGAGGAAGTAGGTCGTCAAACCAAAGTCGTTGAGCGACTACTTACATTCCTGTTTACGTATCTGCAAGGGTATTACCTTACCTTAAGCGAAAATAACATTCCCCAAAATGTTTTAATAATGCTGCATGACGAAATGGAATATTCTGAGTCTCGTGGAAAGATAAAATTAATTAATAAGACCTCAGATAAATAATTAGTAGACTTCACCAAAGTCAAAAGTGCGATTCACCGCTACTTCAAAGAGTGTAGCATGAGCTCTCAGCTCCACGTGGCTTTCTGGGTGTGTTCAAAGGTACTACATCCCATCATAAATGTGCTGTTATAAAAAATATCACATGAACCTTAGCTCAGCGGGTTCAATATATATATATCAGTTTCTTGTGGACACGATAACTGCCGTAATTTTGCCCCAATCAGTTTGAATTTTTTACATAATAAGTATCCCATTAAAATCTCGGTCGAGTTCGTTAATGGGCAAATTCGGTCGAAGGGGCTGAAAATGGGGGACTTTTTTCGAAAAAGGGAAATTTCGCTATAACTCTCTTAATACGTGAAATATCGAATCCATTCAAAGTTCATAATATGTGTCGGATAAGTGCCAAAAATTTATATCAAATAAGTCTTTTGATAGCACCAACTATTGACCAAAGGGGTGGAAAAAGTGGGTTTTTCGGGAAACATTAATCATATCTCTCTTAATAGGCACAATATCAAAACCGTACAAAATGGAAAATATTCCCCTAATAATTACCTAACACTTTTGTCTGAACGAATTTTTGATATGACCCACCATTACGCCAAGGGATGAGAAAAATGATTTCGGAATTAAAGAAAATGCCTAGTGCCATCAGAGGTTACCATGACAACGCTTCTAAATTGATGAGGGATGAGCTATCAGAGGTTGCCAAGACAACGCCATTGACGAGATCACATTCATTTTCAGCCTACTTTTCACACTTTGCAAAAATGAGGAAAAAGTAGACTTATGAGATCGATCCGAGAAAATGGGTCTGTCTGTGTGTCCTTCCTTCCTTCTGTCTGTCTGTCTGTCTGTCTGTCTGTCCTTCTGTCTGTCTGGCTGTGTGTCTGTGTGTCCCTATCAACTCCTAAACGGCTGCAGCAATCGAAACCAAATTTAGTATGAGTAAAGATGTATACCGGAATAGCTCAGGCCCATATTTGAAAAAGATGTCAGTGCTACCTACTGCTAAAAAAACGCACTAGAAATTTGATCTCCATGTTGGATATCTTGGAAGGTATACATGGGAGCTATTACAAAATTGGCACACATGTAGATAATACTATTTCAGTTAATTTCCATGAGGCCATACATGACAGTGTTGCCAAAATAATTTTAAGCCGTCTGATAGGTCCAATTTTTAAATGCATATAACATCTACACTGTCAATTGGATTTCAACCAAATTTTGTATGTAATATGTGTACATAAACAGATATGACTGAGTATATTCTTAAGAGCCACCAGGGCTGCCAACTGTTAATAATTGCTCTCTCTATTTTTTTAAATCCAAATACCAATATATCAGAAAGTATGCAAGCCGACAGCTTTAAACTATGCACAGGTATATTACCTGACATTTTACATTAATTTGGAGTAACTTATATACGTCAGTTCTACCAAGAGGATTCTAAGCCTGCTGATAGGACCAATTTTTAAATACATGTAACTTCTATACTGTCAGTTGGATTTCAATCAAATTTCGTATGTGCTATGTCTAACATATCATATATGAATATACGTATTCTTAAGAGCAATCAGGGCTGCCAACTGTTAAAAAATGATGTCTATCTTTTACCCTAATATCAATATATCAGAAAGTATGCAAGGCAACAGCTCTATACTTTGCACACGTATAGCACCTGACATTCTAGATTAATTTGGAGTAATTAATATTAGTCAGTGCTGCCAGCATGATTCTATGCCTGAAGATAGCTCCAGTTTTAAAATACATGTAACTTCTATACCAACAAATGGATTTCATCCAAAATAGGCACAAAAGATATAATATTTCCGATTATTTCTAACCAGCACTCGCATGACATTGTAGCCAACATGCTTTTACGTGTACTAATAGATCCAATGTCTAACTCCATGTAACGTCCTTTGGACTTCAACCACATTTTGTATTCTGTACCTTAAGAGATTGAATTAAGAATACATTCAGTCACCAGGACTGCCAACTGTATTTCTCTATTAGGCCACATTATGCCTAGTATACAGTATTTCGAACTAATTAAGACATTTCGATATTACCAACTTAATTTCGTCATTATTCTAGATAGGTTTATATACTGTAGATTAATAATTGGCATGAATCTTAATTTTAAGAAAAGTAGGCTCTTTAATTCGTCACGGAACTTCTTGTTCCATCTGACTATGAGGGAAGCGGCTAACTGGTAGCATGCTGAACTTCTATGCCCAAAGTCGCTGGTTCAAAGCCGGCCAAAATCGCCGGTTTTCTAAGAGCGCTAAAATCCCTCAGCATGCTTTCCTTCGTAGGGGAAGTTACAACGTTCGTTGCAAGTTGCTGGTTGTGGTGGCATCTAGCAGCCAAGTTCGCAGCTAGGTGTCGTTGACGGTAGTACTTGGTACAAAATTAGGTACTACTACTTAAAATTGACCGTCTGCAGACCTTACCTGAATTTCAGACTAATACAGTCATCACAATTAACACCGTTTATCAGACAGATTCTACACACACCCAATGTACACGGGGTTACATGACCGCGTTGTCGCAGCCCCTAAACTGAGGAACCAACATCTCTGCGGGAGATAAAATTTTGCGTGAAGAAGTAACAGACTGTTAGATAGTTACACAACAGTTCCAAACCTTGCATAAGGACAGTGTGACCACAAATATAATAAAAATGAACCCCAAATGACAAGAAGGTTACCATCCCCATAAGACAATAAAATGTTAAAAATATGCATAGAAAGACGAAAAAAAGTTAATTAAACTCCAATTGTAAAATACTTTCTCGCAATAAATGAGGTCTGATCCTCCTACGAAAACCTGCATATTTTGCCTATTATAGCCTATCCCCTAGTTTGCCCGGTGAAATCTACCTCCGCCTTCCGGAGTGTCAAGAGGAATTTTTAAGAAAAGTAGTCTCTTTAGTTCTTCACGGTACTTCTTGTTTTAATACGTGGCTTTATATTTAGGCAAAAAACCAATAGATCTGATGTTTGTATGATTGAAAAAACACAAGAAAACAGATTTAAATGTATGCTTGAGTAAAACATACCGATGTTTCAGATATGACATTGTAGTATTTAATAAGCGATATGTACTGTACAGCCTGCACCCGTAATGTGTCGCCAACGTAATCTATGTCATTTCGCTACACATCGGAACAAAAGAATTTGCCGACATACTCGTAGACTATTCAATGCGAAGCTCCTGTTACTATCAGAGCTGGGAATAGGCTATGCAATGTTCGGTAATTTGAATAATTCGAAATGTATCAATTAACCGTTAATTCGATTTTTCGACTTATCGAATTTGTTAATTTTAGTATCGATTAATTGATTAGTAGACACGAGATAAGAAAATTTTTAATAAGAGGCTTGCGCTTAAGTTGGGTTACTTTTTGTTGTATAGAAATCTATAAAAGTTACTTTTAGCCAAAATATACAAAGTGTGCTTCCTTGTTTATGTTAACAATAACCAAATAAGAGTCAGTGACAGTGGAAGGACAAACATCAATCTAATTGGGAAGGGTTTCCAAACAAGATAACGATGAGTTTTCAGCCAAGATTTTGAATTCTTGTTCAATGCTTGAAAATTAGGACAGGACTTTGTTATAAACTAGTTTTCACAAAGAAGGTTCATTAATTAAAAATATATCACACAACACAAATAATAATAACTCCTGGCGCTACTGCGCATGAGGGCCTAGGTCTACCAAGCGACCACTTCGCAGCCATTTGGTCTGCTCAGCCGTTGATCTTGGTTTTCGTGACCGGGGCCCTGCATCACTGTCAGACAACTACTTAATTGTCCTCACGAGGCTGAGTGCACCCCTCTCCAGTCCCCACATCCATTTCTAAAATCGGGCCGATAACCTAGATGTTAATCGATTAAAACTGCCAAGTCCATCCTCTGTGTACTGTATCTGTTGCACCCTGCGCATTATTGATTGCTGGCTCATTGCTTGGGAAGGAGTAATTTAAAGTATCGTGAGCCGGCACTCTGCTGCCCGAGCCTAGAACATCCCTCGAGTGTCTGAATATGCTTAGAGCTTGTGAATAATGTATCTTCCATACTTGATATTGGCACGGACACCATGTCTTGCGGTCGATGTTGTACAATCTGCTGCTTACAAGAGGGGAGGGATAGCTGTGGCAACAAAACCACAAATTACGTCACTACATTAGTTTACAGAAAGGGCACATCAGGCAATTCTAGTCTAATTGAGATTGAGAGGATTCAAGAGAAAGCGTAAAACTGTACCCTACCGAAGTCGACACACCTGGTTTCTCCTGCAGAGTATATGAACCCGCTATACACCTGCCCCTTCCTCAAATTCCAATTGCTTGGCTTCTTTAGCTCTATAATGGATCAGGGGATTTTGCTACACTTTCTATATTTTCATGTTCGAAAAATACATATTTATTCCCCACCATTACAAATGATAAAGAAAACGGCTTTGGTGGCGTAGTTGGTTGCATACTGAGCTACTATGCCCAAGATCGCGGGTTCAAACCCGGCTGAAGTCGTCGGATATTTTATGAGCGTTAAAATTCCCTCAGTATGCCTTCTTTCAGAGGGGAAATAAGCCGGCGGTCCCATGTCATAGATTTATGGTATATTAAAAATCCTTCAACTAATTACACCTGTGTGAAGCTCAATTTTATATAGGTTAGACATTCGACAAACGCACTTAGGTCCCGCCGTTCGTCGCCAGGAGCCGACTGCGGTGGCACCTGGTGATCAAGTTCTGAACTATTAGTCGTTAACGGTGGCTTTTGGTGGAAAAAGTAGGAACTACTTGAAAAAATTCAATGTCTGCAGTCCTCACTTGAATTGAAAATAAATAACACACACTAATACAGACATCACAATTAACACCGGTTATCACATAGATTGTACACACACCCAAAGTACACGGGACTACATGACCGCGTTGTCGCAGCCCCTACACTGAGGAACCAACCAACCAACCAACCAACCAACCAACCAACAAATGATAATGATCCAGTCTAGAATAATTTACAATAAGATGGAAAGACAGATAGGTACCGAATTGGTTCGGGAACAAGGGAATCTGTACTGTCTTAGGCTGATCTTGGAAGGTAGAATAAGGAAATATAAGAGAACGTTCATGATATTTGAAGACTAAGCAAAGGCTTTTGATAACGTTGATTGGAGTAAGTTGTTTGACATTTTGGGGAGGATTGTAATGCGTTACATGTATAGGAGAGTGACCTACAATCTGTCCAGAAACCAGACAGCAGTTATTTGAGCTGAAGGACATGAGAGAGACGCGGGTATTCAGAAAGGTGTAAGGTAAGGCTGCAACATATAACCCATACTTTTCAATCTATACATTGAACTATGAAGGAAATTTTAAAAAAATAATTAGGAGTAAAGATGCAAGGAGAAATATATCAACTCTGAGATTTGCTGATGGCATCGTCATCTTAGCCGACACACCAGAGGATTTGAATGAGTTTTCAAATGGTATGGACTACGTCTTGAGGAAAGAATTCATAGCTCAATGCACTTACGTTTTATAAACGACTGGAACTATTTAGTGATTCGCTATTGAGCACTTACCTACACGTACAATAACATACAATCACGCTAGTGAACTCTCCCCGCACAACGCACAGACGCAGAGAAAACTATAGGAAGGCAAGTGGTGCCATCTCTTGACAGCTAACGAATCTATAACACAATAGGCGACTTTCCCCGATTACAATCTTCCCCCGATCCACTCTAATTGAAAGATTTCTGATTTCAGGGAATTTAAATTATGCCATAGAGAACTAAATATTTGAGCAGAATGTTGGAATTTTAGAACATAGTAAATTTATATGATGATGATAATCGCTGTTTTTAGGGGCCTAACATCGAGGTTATTGGCCCCTATTGGCCTGGGTGATAGCGAAATTGTCAATGAAATGGAAACTAGATCGAAAATTAAGTGAGAAGGAGAATACTTACAAAAAGGTACTCAGATTGAAACTACTCACAAAATGGAGAGCTATAATACTTACAAAAGGGAATTTAGAACGAAAATACTCACAAAAGGAATAGATTGAAAAATACGTAAAAAATGCAATGTACAGTCGAAATACTTACAAAATACAATTGAAATTGAAAATACACAATGCAATTTAGATTGAAAAATGCGCATTTCAGATTCCAAATAATCACAAAGTGCAATTGATATTCAAAATACTTACAAAATGAAATTTAAATTGAAAATGCTTACGAAATGTATGGTAGATTCAAACTACTCAATTGGATGGACAATACAACATCATCATCATCTTCCTAGCTTTAATCCCGCTTTATTGCAGGGTCTGCTTTTCTGCACTTTTTCTTCCATACTGCTCGATCTTGAGCGTCTCTAGTTGTGGCATTCACTGGTTGCATGTCCTCCCGCACAGTGTCCAGCCAGCGCTTTCTCAGTCGCCCTCGTGGTCGTCGGCCTTCTGGACTGATGTCAAGTGCAGTTCTCGCGACTGAAGAGTGATTGCTACGCAGTACATGGCCATACCAACGCAGACGGCTCTCCCGCATTTTTTCATGGATTGGAGCCATACCAAATGTAGCTCGAACATTGTCATTCCTGATGCGGTCCAGTCTAGTAAGTCCCTGTGTCCAGCGAATCATCTTCATCTCCATGACAATACTTACAACATGCAATTTAAATTGAAATACTTACAAAATGTAATTTAGATTCAAAATACCCACAAAATGCAATTGAGAATCAAAATACTTGCAAAATGCGCACCATACAAAATGCAATTTAGAGTGAAAATACTTGAAAAAAGCGGTTTAGATTCAAAATACAAAATGCAATTGAAATTCTAAATACTCACATAAGTCCCAGCCCCTACATTGAAAGACTTACTAAAAAGTAATTTAGATTGTCAATCCTTACAAAATGGAATTGAGGTTGAAAACACTCACAAAATGCAATTTTGATCGATAAGACTTAAAAAATGCAACGGAGATTGAAAAAACGTACAGAATGGAGCGTAGATGCAAAAAAATCGCTAAATGGAATTTAGAAACACAGGGGGCCAATTAACAAAAACAGTGCGGGAATCTTAAAGAGAAAAGGTAATACAATGAAAAGAAAACAAGAGGTCTGACCCCTCGAAGAAGGAGGGATCAAGAAAGACGAGACAAGGGTCAATTAGGCGGGAAAGTGAAATACTCCCTAGGAATCGGATACCCTAATACCGTCGGGGTCGGAAAAGAACAAGAGTTGACCAAGGGAGGTCGACAGGAAAGAAGACGGAGAGGGGCCCGGCACATGTAAGTGGAAGCAATGCGGACTCAGCTGGGGTAGCGAGGTCGCCAACCGACGTCCCACTAGATGTGATCCCATGGGGGAAAGGTAGTAAATTTATAATGTATACGGTAAAAACAAACACAAAATACATAAGATTTCGCAAAACCTTAGTCATTAGAGACCTGGCCTCTGCCCTCCCCCGTCCAGATCCGCCCCTGAAGAGCAAAGCTGGTAATGAGCGATGTTTGGTTACGGATAATTTAAAAAAAAGGAAGATTGTAGTTTTACGTGACCGTGAATCTTGTGATTATGAGCCACGGGACCTCCTTTTTACGTGGAATCCGAACCACAGGACATGGCATTTCACTTCGAAAATCACACATGCATTGACCGGGAATACGAATAATTTGAAATAAATCAAAATAACGATTAATCTATTGGCCCTAAAATCGATAAGTCGACTAAGCAAGTAATATATAGAAGCCTGCGCGGAAAAACAAAAAGTAATCCACATCCACAGACTGTTAACCGCATCCGCCCCCGCATCCGCAGGAGTGTTATCCGCATCCGCCCTGCATCCGCAGGACTGTTAACCACATCCGCCCCGCATCCGCAGGACTGTTATCCGCATCCGCCCCGCATCCGCAGGACTGTTATCCACATCCGCCCCGCATCCGCAGGACTGTTATCCGCATCCTTCCCGCATCCACACTACTGTTATCCACATCCGCCCCACATCCACAGACTGTTGACCGCATCCGCCCCGCATCCGCACGACTGTTATCCGCAACCGCCCCGCATCCACACTACTGTTATCCACATCCGCCCCGCATCCGCAGGACTGTTATCCACATCCTCCCTGCATCCACACTACTGTTAACCGCAACCTCCCCGCATCCGCAGGACTGTTATCCACATCCTCCCCGCATCCGCAGGACTGTTATCCACATCCGCCCCGCATCCACACTACTGTTATCCACATCCGCCCCACATCCACAGACTGTTAACCACATCCGCCCCGCATCCGCAGGACTGTTATCCGCATCCTCCCCGCATCCGCACGACTGTTAACCACATCCGCCCCACATCCACAGACTGATATCCGCATCCGCCCCGCATCCGCACGACTGTTATCCACATCCGCCCCACATCCGCAGGACTGTTATCCGCATCCTCCCCGCATCCGCAGGACTGTTATCCGCATCCTCCCCGCATCCACACTACTGTTATCCACATCTGCCCCACATCCACAGACTGTTAACCGCATCCTCCCCGCATCCGCACGACTGTTATCCGAATCTACTGCCAGTACAATAAGATTTTCAATTAAATCAAATATTAAAGCGACACATTTAGACATTTGAGGAGAAAGTAGGCTGTGTGTGTCAAGTGCTTTGTTTAGCCAGAGTTGCAACCCTTCCCTGTTCGGAGTGTTAACTATGCTTAATGACATAATTTGATTGAGATTAGTGTAAATCATCACCTTACATTTATCGTGAAAGAAACATCCGAGTCCTAATAATGATAACAAGTTCGGATTGTATTCTAAAAATTATCCACAAATGTTCTCCAAACATCCGCAGCTTATCTGCTATCCACACAGTCATGCACATGGCGAAGGGGTTTAATAGTAGATAATTGGCTATACGAAGAATCCAGTAATAGGTT
This sequence comes from Meconema thalassinum, assembly GCA_946902985.2. Taxonomy (NCBI): domain Eukaryota; kingdom Metazoa; phylum Arthropoda; class Insecta; order Orthoptera; family Tettigoniidae; genus Meconema; species Meconema thalassinum. The sequence goes on along the minus strand of OX336399.1, from coordinate 205,487,205 downwards.
GGTAGACCTGGGAAAAGAACGGAAGTTTAAGTTAGAGGTCATCGCATAAGTTGAGTTACGCTTAATTTCGGAATAATGTGTAGAAATGTATAAAAGTTACTTTTAACCTAAATATACAAAGAGTCCTTCCTTGTTTATGTTAACAAGAGTCAGTGACAGTAAAAGGACAAACATTCATCAAATTGGGAAGAGTTTCCAAACAAGAAAACGAAGAGTTACCAGAAAAGATTTTGAATTCTTGTTCAATGTTTACAATTTAGGACAAGAGCATTTTTTTAGCCTACTTTTCACATTTTGTAAAAATGAGGAAAAAGTAGTCTTATGAGATCGATCCGGGAAAATGTGTGTCTGTCTGTCTGTCTGTCTGTCTGTCCTTCTGTCTGTCTGTCTAGCTGTGTGTGTGCCCCCCCCCCCCTATCAACTCCTAAACGGCTGGAGCAATCGAAATAAAATTTGGTAGGAGTAAAGATCTATACCTGAATATCTCACGGCCATATTTGAAAATGATGTCAGTGCTACCAACTGCTGAAAAATCGCAATTGAAATTTGAGCTCCATGTTGGATATCTTGGAAGGTATGAATGGGAGCTATTTCAAAATCGGCACACATATAAATAATAATATTGCAGTTTAATTTCCAGAAGGCCATACATGGCAGTGTTGCCAAAATGATTATAAGCCTACTGATAGGTCCAAAATTTAAATGCATATAACTTCTACACTATCAATTGGAATTCAACCAAATTTCGTATGTTGTATCTGTACATAACCAGATATGACTGAACGTATTCTTATGAACCACCAGTGCTGCCAACTGTTAAAAAATGCTCTTAATTTCTTTTATCCAAATACCAATATATATGAGAAAGTATCCAAGCCGACAGCTTTAAACTATGCACACGTATAGTACATGACATTCTATATTAATTTGGAGTAACTTATATACGTCAGTGCTACCAACATGATTCTAAGCCTGCTGAGAGGTCCAACTTTAAATACATGTAACTTCCATACTATCATTTGGAGTTCAACCAAATTTCGTATGTGCTATGTGTACCATAACAGCTATGACTATGCGTATTCTTAAGAGCAACCAGGTCTGCCAACTGTTAATAAATGCGGTCTCCATTTTTGTTACCCTAATATCAATATATCAGAAAGAATGCAAGCCAATAGCTCTAAACTTTGCACACGTATAGTACCGGGCATTCTAGATTACTTTGGAGTAATTAATATACGTCAGTGCTGCCAACATGATTCTAAGCCTGCTGATAGGTCCAATTTTAAAATGCATGTAACTTCTATACTAACTAATGGATTTCATTCAAAATTGGCACAACAATAGATCATATTATTTCAGATTATTTCTGACCAATACATGCATGACACTGTTGCCAAAATGATTTTACGCGCGCTGTTAGATCCAATGTTTAACTGCATGTAACGTCCATGCTATTCATTGGACTCCAACCAAATTTTGTATTCTGTACCTTAAGAGATGGAACTAAGAATATATTCAGTCACCAGGGTTGCCAACTGTAGTGCTCTATAAGGCTACATTATGCCAGGTATACAGTATTTCGAACTAATTAGAAATTTCGATATTACCAACTTAATTTCGTCATTATTCTAGATAGATCCATATCGATTAATCATTGGCATGAATCTTAAATTTTAAGAAAAGTAGGCTCTTTATTTCGTCACGGAACTTCTTGTTTTGCTTCATTTTAGTCTAGTTTTCACAAAGAAGGTTCATTATTTAAAAATAGTCATACAATCATCATATATATTATTTCGGTAGTATAGATCCCTCCTGCAGCGCTCAAAAGCGACCGATCGTGACAAATGAGCATTCAAATGAAACAGAATAGACTTTACCAGCGACGAAATGCACTTTAATCTCATAAATATCTGTCATTTATTAAACAAAAATACTTTAAAAAATGTACGAAGTGTGCGATTTGCAAATACTGTTGCTGTCCACTTCACATTTTGGCTGCTGTGAAGCCTGTTTCATGTCATTTTACCATTCTAAGGACTTTTCTTTATCATTTTGCATGGATTTCAGAAACAGTAAATCAAAGAAATGAGAACTCAAATCGTATAATTTCATAAATGTCGGTGAGTGTTATGATGATCCAATTTTCAGTGATTGCCTTCTTTAGTTAGAGAACGTACAGCTTGGAATTCTCACTATAATGTAAATAGTGTTCTATAATCATTTGGTTGATATAGAAACATAACAACCTTTCTCCTTAAGTCTCTCATTATAAACATATTGGGGAAAGTGTGGATTAAGAACATGCGATATTTCTCGTTAGGGGCCGCTAGTAGCATTTTAATTAATTAATAGTACATTATGCAACGAGCCTACAATGGCAATAATTAAGACACGAGTATGTTTATAAAACGAGCTTATGCGAGTTTTATAATTTCCATACCAGTGCCTTAAATACCAATCTAGACGAGTTGCATACGACTGTTTATGTTCGACGATAATTATTATAACTATTTTATGTTCGAACAAAGTTATTCATAAATATCTGTCGATATTTTGCCAGAACAGAGCGCATGAGACGCTGGGAATGCCTTGTATTTGACCGTGGCCTCCTCGATTGCCCCACTATGACACTAGGCCAGGCAGTGAAATTTAAATTAGAAGGCCTTGGAACTCAGCGTAGATGCGTTGCTATCCTCACGTGATTGGTCAAACAACTGTTTCTTGAGCTCAGATTGGTGGGAGAAACTGTTTCATAATGAAAAATAGTGTTATAATGACCATCATTATGATACAGTTTTTCTGACATATAATAGTCAGGGTCAATGATCTCTTACCCATACATCAGGTCTGTAATCCACAGAAGAAAGGGAGATTACAATCTCGACATCCGTCATGGCAACTAGGCAAGATACTTGTTGAATCTAAGTTCAATATGGACGAAACTTGGCGAGACGAATGGACTACATCAAACCCTGATGAGCTAGGATTGATCACCGTTCCCTGCAGCAAACCTCCTGGTTTCAATCGTCCAAGAAGGATATGGACTTTACTGAAAAGAGTGCGGACCGGTCACGGAAGATGTAACTTTTGGCTCCACTAATGCGGGAAAATTTCTAGTCCTCAGTGCGATTGTTATGACGACCTGCAGAATGCAAGTGATGATGCTGTGGAGTGGATTACTTCTCTGGACATCCAACTGTGACTTTTGGTTTCGTTTTCGATGTTACTAGATATTTATTACTTGAATATATTGTATATACTGTAGTAGTAGCCTACTGTATCCTCTGTATGTCATACGAAATATATATATAGTCAGGGCCGAACATAAATATTTGATTCTGTCAGAGTGAATGGAGCAAAGAACATCAATTACACGACAATACAATTAATCAATTATTCCACCACCCGGACAATCGATCAACACTCACTCGATTATTTTTTGTTTGTAGCAATAAATCAATAATGCTTCCATTAATCGATTACTTAAAGTGACGTAACTCCTTTTCAAACCTTCCCGAGAGGGTGTGGGCACTTGTCCTGCAGTAGCGGGAGTGTGGCTGTGTACACAATTGGTTTTCTGTAGCACCTCTTCGCTCGAAATTGCTCCGGAAATGTGAAGCACTTTGTGGCCAGGCTGCGGGTATACAAGTTATTCTTCAATCGCAGCTCCCCCAAGACAATAGCTGCCAATTCACACAGTGTACACACTTAAATGGTGCACGAGTTTCCTTTCAAGCAACAATTACAGGAAGTATCAATCACTCTCTGTGTATAGCGCCACGCAAGTCTGGCGGAATCTGCTCTCATTATAAACAATTGGCAGTAACACTGAATAAGACACGATCGTACGATAACATTTTCTAAAGTACTAAAACTATATAACAAAGGAGAAACTGTTCCGCATAGTCAATACATTTATTTACAACAAGTTATAAACTTGCTATTATATGGTACATGTTTCGGGGCCTCTAGTACTGGTCCCTTCTTCAGCCATAAATTAAGTTGCAAAATCCAGCATAACTAAAGATATCATAATAAAAATACATAAAATGATAAGTGAATGGATGAAATGAGGTGAAAAAGAACATATTACTCATGAGAAGTAATGTGAGTGCGCATCAGGAAAAAGTAACACCATTTATTATTTGTTATACAGTGAATCTGTCAATACGGAAAATGAACTTCTTTCAGGGCACAATGTACTAAAACTAGACAAATACCTTTTGAAATGTTCTATGTCCGTTAAAAATCCCTCAGTATGCCTTCCTTCGGAGGGGAAGTAGGCTAAATCCGGCAGTCCCATGTCATTGATTTATGATATGGTAAAGAACCTACCAATAATTACACTTGTGTGAAGCTAAATTATAGGTTGTATTTGACTAACGCTCTTAGGTTCCAGGAGCCGACTGCGGTGGCATCTAGTAACAAAGTTCAGAACTACTTGGTCGTTGACGGTGGCGTTTGGTAGCAAAAGTTGGACATACTTGAAAATCGAATGTATTCAGTCCTTACTTGAACTAAAAACAGACTAGCGGAACATGGCTGCCGATGTTGAAAGTGCAATAAATAAGAAGACATTTACGTACTTTAGCACATACAGTATTTTAGGTGTAGTAGTGACCAGGGTTACTAATTTGATTTGGTAATGCCCACCAGAAGATGAGACAGGGAAACAAGGTATGTAAAAGCCACGATGATGTCTAATGCAACTGTAAAAGCGACCTTCTAGTCTCATTCAGAATTATAGTAATGAATTGGCTACAAAGAATTATTGGAATATTAACTGACACTTGAGAAAAGTTACAAAATGAAATGTATATTAACATGTTTTTCGAGGGCTGCACTTGTCCTTGTAGACGGCTCCTGTGACCCACGGGGAAATTCAATTCTAAGGTTCTATGGGGATTTATAAGGCCCAGAAGTTCATGCAAAATCATATTTTTGCATATTGATGCATATTTTGGCTCAATCCATCATATTTTCCCTCTTTGCCTGTTTAAGTGCATATATCTGCTTGAGAAGGACCTATATTCTAATTTCCTATTGTTTGTAAGCGCTTTGTGTTACTTCATGGTCTTAAAGTCGTATATTTTGATTCGGACTCCGATAGTCTATCACAGAATAATACTGAAATTATCTTAATACCAAGTACGTTTCAGTCCTTTTTACAAATTAATATCAATTGCATTTATTCAGCAATGGGCCCTGGGAAGCAACCTAGGGGGGTCTGGAAGACCTTCAGACCTGGACATAAGGGAGTGTAATGCGATGATGCAGTCCAACAGCATCAAAAATACAAGGATTCATCAGAAGAGAATCCTCATAGCCTCTCCACTCCAACTCCAAACACTGACCTGCCCGTGGTGTCCCCTGCTAAGCCGAGCAACCCAGTGGAAGGTTGGGTAACCAACCCCAGCGGGAAACTGGGTCGGTGAACAGACTAGTGTTTGGGGGACTGAGGGTGTCTCTCTCAGTTATTTATGTTTCCCAGACAAGTTAAGGGTTGGCACCAGGAAGGGCATCCGGCCGTAAAACTTTGTACAAATCATAATATGGCAAGTTCTTTAAGTTTGGCCTCGGAGACAGCTAGGGCGTTCCCCACAGGCGACGCGCAAGGAGATCGCCTGCCCCTTGTGAAAAGAGTGCGAAGGCTACCGAGTCATGGACGGACTAGGTTCAAGAAGTTAGCTCTCCTTAGAGTAGGTACACTTAATGTTGGATCAATGACTGGACGAGGACGGGAGATTGCTGATTTGATGAGAAGAAAGAATATCGAAATTCTATGTGTACAAGAAAAATGGAAATAAAGCAAAAGAGCTTGGTGATGGCTACAAATTACTGTATAGTGGAACGAACAATCTGGGAAGGAATGGGGTTGGCATCATTCTCTCGAATGAGATGAAGGCTTGCCTGACGGAAGTCCACAGGAGAAATGACCGGATAATGAGTTTCAAACTGTGCCTCGATGGGTATATTTAATATAATTTGTGGTTATGCCCCTCAAGTTGTTTGTAATGAGGACGAAAAGGATAAATTCTGGAGTGACCTGGATGAGGAAATCAGTCGCTTACCAGCCGAAGAAAGAGTTATTTTAGGTGGTGACTTGAATGGGCATGTGGGCACTTCAGTAGGAGGAGAGCTAGCAAGGAGAGTACATGGAGGCTGGGGATTAGGAGACCGTAATGCGGAGGGTGAAAGAGTGATAAATTTTGCATTGGGAGCAGACTAAGCTATATGTAACACCTCCTTTAAGAAATGTGGACAGCAGCTGGTAACTTATAAAAGTGGAGGAAATGAAAGTCAAATCGATTACCTAATGTGTAGAAGGCCACATCTGAAGGAAGTGCAGAACTGTAAAGTCATAGCAGGTAAACACGTAGCTCCGCAACACAGAGTATTAGTTGCCGATTATCAGTATTTCTACCTCAAGCCATATGTGGAGAAGAAAACTGTGTCGAAAATCAAATGGTGGCGGCTAGAAGACCCTATTCTGTGTAGTGAGTTCAAACTGAAGTTTTACGGCAATATCAACATATAGAAGGAGTTGATAATTGGTGGAAAGTGAACAGTGAAATATTACGCCGAGCAGGAGAAGCCATTCTTGGTAAAACCTCCGGTAAAGTTGCTCATAGGGACAAAGAAACTTGGTGGTGAAATACTGCAGTAAAATAAGCAATAAAGGCCAAGAGGTTTGCCAAAAAAGCCTGGGATCAATCTGTGACAGATGAAGACAGAGAACTGTACATACAGGCAAATAAAGATGCTAAGCGAGTGGTAGGGCAGGCAAGGGCAGATGTTTGGGATGATGTATATGAGGACTTGGAGAATACCAGTGGAGTGAAGAAGATTTTCAGGATAGCGAGGGCTAGAGATAAGGCATCGAAAGATTTTACTCATATTAAGCAGATGAAGAGTGGTGAGGGAGTAGTTCTTCATGATGAAAACAAAATCAAGAAAAGGTGGGAGGAATATTTCAACCACTTACTAAATGAGGAAAATGATAGGCTGTCTTCTGGTGATGGTGTGCCCTACCAGAGTTTAACCACTGGAATTGGTAGAGAAGAAGGGATGATTGCTGTCAAGAAAATGAAAAAAGGAAAAGCCACTGGTCCTGATGAAATTCCAGTGGAAGTATGGCAGTGTCTTGGGCAGACAGGAATAGATATGTTGTGGGATCTCATGCAGCAAATTTATGTGGAAGAGCTTATGCCCATGGAGTGGAGGGAGACAACACTGGTCCCTATATATAAGGAAAAGGGCGACATCCAGGACTGTTCTAACTACAGGGGGATAAAGGTGATGTCCCATACCATGAAAATCTGGGAGAAAATTATCGAGAAAAGGCTTCGAGAGGACACAACGATTGGAGAACAACAGTTTGGGTTCATGCCAGGTAGGAGTACAACTGATGCCATTTTTGCACTCCGGCAACTCATCGAAAGGCATAGAGAGAAGAATAAGGAGCTACATATGGTCTTTATAGACTTAGAGAAAGCCTATGATAGAGTTCCACGCCAGGAAGTCTGGAGATGTCTGAGGACCAAAGCAGTCCCGGAAAAATATGTGCGGCTTATCCAGGACATGTACGAGGAGGCTAAAACAAGAGTCCGGAGTAGCGTCGGATTGACTAACTGGTTTCCTGTTCAAGTTGGGTTGCATCAGGGGTCAGCCCTGAGTCCATACATATTCAATCTTGTCATGGATGTCCTATCTGATGGCTTACGTAGTGCAGCACCATGGTGCATGCTGTTTGCCGATGACATTGTTTTGTGCGACACCAGTAGGAAAGAACTGGAAAGGCGACTGGAGAGCTGACAAGAAGCCTTGGAGACCAGAGGCATGAAAACCATTCGAAAGAAAAAAAATATTTGTGCCTTGGTGGTGAGGGCAATGCATTAGTGCAGATGGATGGAGTAAGCTTAAGGCCAATCAGTAGCTTCAAGTATCTTGGGTCAACCATGTCTGAAGATGGCAACATAAATACTGAGATTAACCACAGGGTTCAGTCAGCCTGGATGAACTGGGAAAGGTTTCCTGGCATTCTGTGTGACAAAAGGCTCAGTATAAGGGTGAAAGGAAATGCCTACAAGACAGCTGTGAGGCCAGCCATGATGTATGGTGCGGAGACATGGGCAATAACTAAGTCACAATGTCATAAGCTGGATGTGACTGAGATGAAGATGCTGCGCTGGATGAGTGGCATCACTAGGATTGATCACATCGCAAATGAGAAAATCAGGGGCACAGTAAAAGTAACAGAAGTCTCCAAGAAAATCCAGGAGAGAAGACTGCTGTGGTATGGGCATGTTATGCGTCGGGATAATAACTATGTAGGAAGGAGAGCGATGTCTCTGGTTGTGGATGGCACGAGGAATAGAGGCAGACCTCGAAGAAGATGTACTGAAAATATCCATGAAGACCTGATGGAGAAGCAGTTAAAAGACGACGATGTGTGGGACAGAATAAAATGGAAAAGACTTGCCAGAAATATCGACCCCACTTGAAGTGGGAAAAGATGAAGAAGAAGACATTTATTCAGCAATCACTATGTAAATATTGTAAAATATTTTCATTAAAAAAAAGTAGTTCCGTGAATAACTATACAGCCTATTTTCATATATCCTACTTATGTTAATTGCCACTATCAACATACAAAATTTAAGTTTGATTGCTGTAATAGATTCGTAGATATTGAGAACCGACTAATTATTTCGGGTGGTCGCCAGGTTGGACTTTATATATGTAGGTCCTAGAGTTATGCACTGTTACATGAAGATTATTGTGTACGTGTAGCATTCAAACCTCAATCGCATGATTAATACACAAGAAGTAACAACGAGATTTTAAAATTTCGCACACCTGCCATCTTGTGATTATGGAAACAATTGAAATAAATTAGATGCCTGTGGATTAACATTCGTATCAGGATTTACTGTACCAAGTTTCACTGCACTCCGATGGTTAAATTGCGAGAAACGTCCATGTGAATATTTATACTTCGCGTCACCGCCATGTTGGATTTGTGATCAACAGTTTATTGAAAGTCCCATAGGTGAACTTATGTTCATATCCCCTATGAACATAAAAATATTCAGTTTGATTGCTTTAATAGATTCGTAGATATTCAGAGCCGTCTAAATATTTTGGATGGTCGCCATGTTGGATTGTTAAATGTATAGGCCATAGAGTCATGTACCATTAAAGGAAAATTATTGCGTAGGTTCATTATTCAAACTTTCACTTCGATCGCATAATTACGACACAAGAAATAAATACTTAATTTTAAAATTCGCACAGCCGCCATCTTGAGGTTATGTAAACAATTGAATTAAATTAGATACTAGTGCATTACAATGTGTATAAACATTTCCTGTACCAAGTTTCATTGCGTTTGGAACATTCAATCGCAAGAAAGGTCTATTTAAATTTTCAAATTCGCTTGGCCGCCATGTTCGTTTTGTAGTTAGCCGGTTTTTGAAAATCTTATAGATGAACTTCCAGTAGTGCCCTTTATCTCCGTACAAAATTTCAGGGTGATACCGCTCATAGTTTCAGAGATATAGAATGCCTGTGAAGTATTTCGCACAGCCGCCATCTTGTGGTTATGTAAAAACAATGAACGAAGTTAGATGTCGGTGCATTACAATGTGTATAAACATATACTGTACCAAGTTTTATTGCGTTTGGTTGGTTAAATCGCGAGCAACGTCTATTAAAACGTTGCAACTTCGCTTGGCCGCCATGTTGGTTTTGTAGTTACCAGTGTTTCAAGAGTCACAGAGATGAACTTCTAGTAGTTCCCTTTATCACCGTAAAAACTTTCAGGGTGATATCGGTAATAGTTTCGGAGATATTGAATGCTGGTGTAATATTTCGCACAGCCGCCATGTTGGTTTGGTGAGACGTAACAAAATTTGAAGGGCACGGTCGAGGTCACCCGGAATAGTGCTATGAACTTACAGAGTTTCATTGAAATCGCTCCAGCCGTTTAGAATTTATTATGGGGGACACACACACACACACACACACTCACGGACAAAAGGTGATCTCATAAGCCTATTTTTTCAAAATTGAAAATAGGCTAAAAATCAACGGCTATTAAATTTGTAAATCAGTTATCCTTAAACATTAACTTAATACAATAATTATTGATGGTCAACACCGCTTGAAGCTCCATAAAATACCATTTACTACTATTTAGAGCTGTTTCTTAGTTGAGTTATTTTACGAAAGGTGTAATTGTATGTCCGTCTGTTCATAGCCTATTTCATTATACTCAAAATAGAAACGCGAAGGAATACGGAGTGATCTAATTGCCATAGTTATTTCATAGTGCATATTTTTAGCCTACTTTCAATTTTCGCAAAAAATGAATGTAGACTTATGAGATCTACACAGGGCCAGGGATTGTGTGTCTGTCTGTTTGTGTGTGTGTGATTGTGAGTGTGTGTACTCTGAAGGTATGATCCCCGCTATCAATTCGAACACGGTGAAGCCGAATTGAACGAAATTTTGTACAGAGGTAGCACTAGCAAAGGGCAGCTCATATTCATGTTTAATATCCCTATAGCACGTTGTATTTCAACAAGCTTCTACAACCAACATTCAATTATACTCCTTGAAAAGGACAAAGAGTTATAACAATACCCATGCATTTAGGAGAAAGTAGGCTATATGTTCTTCACTGAACATCTTCTTTTAAACGTGATGCATATTTGAGCAATAATTTGTGCATATTTATCCATTTAATAGTGCATGAACTTCCGGGCCTTAGCGATTTATCTTACACTTTCTTGGTGTTTCATTAATTCGGGATTGTATTCACTGTTACCACTCGTGCTTGGAAGCCATCATGTTTTCAGAGCATTTGCTGGTACTGAAACTATAACTTGAATGTTGGCGGCATTAGTTATCTAGTCCATGACGTTGGTAGTGCCAACCTCCCCTTACCGTCCCAGCATTTGCCTGAAGTCGAAAATTGGAAACCACGGAAAACCATTCAAGGACGGCCGACGATGGAGCTTTAAACCACGTCTACCGCATCCATAGAGAGATTAGCCCCATGGCCTAGCGCTGCGTAAATACCGCTATCGGTACAATAATAATAATAATAATAGTCACAACCACGAATTGTACAAGCACGTGGAGAAGATCAGTGACACGATTCGAAAAAGAAGGATTGCCTTTTATAGCCACGTGACACGAATGAGCCCAGGCAGGATATCAAAATGGATATTGACGTACTTTCAAGATAAGAAAACCAAAGGGGCATGGTTTACGGAAGTTGAGAAAGATCTACGTGAAATGGAAATTTCCCCTAAAGATATCCAGGAGCGTGTTCCACTTCAGGAAAAACTACGTACGCACAAAGGTTTCCAGGAATAGTCGAAGCTGAAGACAGGGAAGGCGTGGTCCCAAGAGAGAAAAGAACAACACCGGAGACGAATGCGGGAACACTGGGCAATAATTAGAGCTCGGAAGAAGAGACAGTTGAACTGACGTGGTCCCTAGTTGGCCGAATCGAAGAAAGAAGATGAAGAATAATAGTAATGATGTAATATATCGGAAAATAGAAAATATACCTATCAGAAACAATACGGAAGAGGAGATTGCTATTTTTTGGACATTTGTACAGGATGGATGACAGTAGGTTAACCAAGCAGATCTTCACACTCCTGTGGAACAACCTAGGTACAAGAAGTCAAAATGGATTTGGAAAGAAATAATATCAGAGAAGAAAATACTCCACAGAGAGATAATTCTAGGCAAAAAGGCTAAAAATGGAAGGGTGCAAGGGTGGAAGGGAAAGAAATCCGGCTGGAAATGGTCCGAGGAAAGGAAGAGGAAACACAGTGAGATGATGAAGGAATACTGGAGGAAGAAGGAGGAACAGCAAATTACAAAGCATTGAAATTGGCTCGTGGTCCCTACACGACCGAAACGAAAACAATAATAATACTATCCTAATATTATCTTAGCGCAGACCTTCGATCAAGATGTACAAAGCCATTTATAATTCAGCTCGCCGAAAAAATTCACCCCAGAAAAAATATCTTGCTAGGCCTATCAGTAATAGGTCTATTGATAGATTATCGGCTCTGCCAGCTGTTATTGTGGAATCGTCGCCAGCTGTTTGTCGGCCAGAGAAAGGGAAAACAATTTAGCTCGTGTGACAACAAAGGTTACAATTTCATGTTGCCAACACCCCGGAGGGGAACAAAGCCAGCCTCTTACAATTATCGCGTAGCCTCGCCTGCGATTGTTGCTCAAGAAAGTCATAAAAGTTTGAACAGACAATACACAAAGGAAGGCGGTGAGCGAGACAATGCAGCGTCCTCAAGTTCCAGGCTGTCATAACAGTCTGAAGTGTTGGGAGTACAAGCAGATGGCACATTCATTCTTATCTCACATCAGACGAGCTCGCGAGGCTTGAGGCCATCTAGCAGTGAGTTGTTGTTGTTGATTCTTTAGGGGCTTTGCGACATCGTGGTCATATATCCCCGTGTACTAGGGTGTGGGTAGAATTTATCTGATATCCTGTAGCCTATATATCTAAATGAAATACCAACGAATATTTAATTTAAAAAAGGTGGTATATTGGTTTTCACGGCCCGATATCACTTCACCACCATTACAGTACTGCACTCATTTTCAGAACGCCAAGAGCCCGCTGATGAGCCAGCTTGGTGTCCTAGGCGAAACCCCACACAAGACACGGCACAAACCTAGAACAATGGACGACTAGAACAGTACCGCCCTCTGACGTCACGCTATCACGTGACTTTGTTTACAAACCGATTTTGTGGGCAGCCATGACTATCTTGTGTGAGTTGTAGCACTGGTTGCATAATAGTTACGAATTACGCTTAAATATTCGTTGTTTTATACATTATAGAATAATGGTTCAATATTGTGCAGTTCCCCAGTGCAAAAACAGATGTGGCAACTACAAAGTAACGTTTACTTCCTTGTCATTGGTCGTATTTCGAGGAAATAGTGGCTTTTCAAAATTCTTCGTGCTGAAAGGAAGTCACACATATCAGCCCACATGAGAGTATGGTTAGCCCATTTCTTACCTTTAGATTACAAGCCACGAAGCCAGTATTGCCTGGAAGGAAATTTTTAAGTGATGATGCTGTGCCAAATGTATTTCCCGCTCTCTTCTCCAATAAAATTGAAGACACCACGTCCTAAGCTTGCATATAAATTAGCCCTACGCCTAGATATAAGACGGTGTTATTCACACTGTCTTTGTTAAACGCTTGGTATGACATATTAAAATAATAGGCTAGTATTGGAATAAACTAACGAGATTAATTTCTGATTTTTAACTAATTATCTTCCTGTTGATGAATACGGTGTCAGTGCAGTGCCTACAAGCCATAATTCAGAGTAAAATAAGTGCAATTCGCAGCTGTAGGCATAGCCTAAGATAATATTTCTAGTTATTCTAACACATTGAAAACTCGAGGGAAAAATACCGATATTTTAGGTGAGGATTATGAGCTTAGTTACTTTCACATACCTGTAGGCCTACGGCAGTTCTGGAGGATTACCTTGGGCGTTATCTTTAGTTGACATTTTTGAAATTAACTGGCTTAAGGTAACCTTTCTTTCAAAATACGGTATCAGATTTCCGATACAAGTCGTTTTTATTTAAAAAAGATATACCGGTTGAGTTGCTTTAATATCAGTTTTTAAATTAGACATACCGGTACTGTACTGGTAGTAGCCTACAAAGGTTTTATGAACTTGGCAATTAACAAGCTAAAAGTAATGAAAAGAGGAATATTGGTATATAGGCCTAAGAGGTATGTGACCTTAAATCCAGGTCGTCAGTCAAAAACTGAGGATGAAATATATCTATACGTAGACCTAGGCCTACTGTAAATACCAGTATGATTTATAAAGCAGCTTACAAAAGGATTCTGTACAGTTCTGCACTCTTATTTGCTTGTAAAAAGACATCACATGGAATTTGGCCTAGGTTGCTATTATCCTCTACTGCAGTAAACTGGGGGCAGATAATCTTGCTGTTCCGCCCCTTAAAACAACAATAACTAACTAGCAGCAGTAAATTCAGACATACATTAAAATTTACAGCTGTATTTTATGAAGCCTACTTGTATGTCTGTGGAAATTTGAAAATTGACGGAATTAAGAATTATCCTCTTCCTGTTAGGTTTCATCACCGGTTCTGGATCTATGCACTTTCCTCTAGGTTTAGCCTATACCATTGCTGCTCAACAGATGTGCAGGATATTTTAGCAAGAATATCAGTGGCTCCAGTACAGCAGAGATGAGGTAAAACAATCCCATTGCATTTCCTTAGGTAAAAAAATATGGGCTAATGTCTTCCCAGACAGCCAATTACTATTAAGTTGGTAATATTCACGAACAAACACCCAGCTTTGCACGAACAGTACGATCTAAGAACGTTGAACACGTCATTCTCTTCATACCGTTGTTGTTGTTGTTTCATTTGAGGGCCTTGGACATCGTGATCATTTGGCCCCATGTACTTGAATGAGTGTGGGATGATTGTTTGATAACCTTTGATATTGTGGTATTTGTAGTAGTGTGTGTATTTATAATTCAGGTGAGATATGGGAAGGAAACAGCCGTTGCCTTTTAGTTAGGAACCATCCGGTATTTGACTGGAGTATACTGTAAGTGGGAAACCACGGAAAACCACTTCCTGGATGACTGAGGTGGAAATTGAACCCACCGCTTCTCAGTTTTGCCTCACGAGGCTTAGTGTAGCCTAATCCAATCCAGCCCTCAGACCAGAATTAAATGTCTTGACAGAGACGGGAATCGAACCCAGACCTCCGGGGTGACAGCTAACTAAGCTAGCCGTCACACCACGAATAAAGTATTCTTGGAGGAGATTTTCCTCTGTCTAGCAAAACAGTGAGCCTTAAAATTCATTAGATAACCTTGGTAGGCACACCAAACATCTTCAATAATTCATGTATGCACAGATTATAGCCTTCTTTCATTAGTCATTGAGAACTATCATCACCTACCGTACCGGTACGTATTTTGTAGCACAGTTCAAACTAAACGTTTTGAGGTTCTCTAACGACTTGGTCCATGTCAGCTGCTTTAGAAATAAAATTTCATTTCGCACAATGAAACTGTCATATCTACGAACACGGTGCCGTAACTATAAGAACATAAACCGGTTCTGGTAATTTCATTCACTACATTTTACAACCCTCATCATTACTTCTATATTGGAGGTATATTTGAGACAAATTACGGTAATATATACGTATTGCCAAACGCAAATCGTTGACACTTCAACTCGGTAAATAACGTTCTGGCACAAGACAACGTGCCTCCATTCGTCTCTCGCCCACAAGACCATCTGCGCACTCTGTGACACACTTCAGGAACCTCAAAGCCAAGCCACAAGTAAAGTCGTCAATTGCTGGGTATTTATAATACATTATGCAACGAGCCTATAATGGCAATAATTAAGACACGAGTATGTTTATAAAACGAGCGAAGCGAGTTTTATAATTTCCATACGAGTGTCTCAATTACCATTATAGGCTTGTTCCATACGACTGTTTATGTTCGACGATAATTATAACTAGCCTATTTTATGTTCGAAAATAAATATTCATAAATATCTGTCGAGATTTCGCGAGTTTTATGTACTAAACAGCCGCATGATACGCAGAGAATAACATGACCTCTTCAAATACCCCCACTATGACACTCGCCACGCAGTGAAAATTAAAATAGAAGGCCGTGGAAGTCAGCGCAGGTGCGATGCTATCGTTATCTAATCGGTCAAACAACACTGCGTGGCCTAGTGTCATAGTAGGGTAATCCAGGAGGCCATGGTCAAATACAAGGCATTCTCGTGTCTTAATTATTGCCATTATAGGCCCGTTGCATAATGTACTATTACATTGCACATAAAGGAATTAGATTTTTATGAGGCTAGTTGAGAAAAGCTAAAAAAAAAAAATCTTTGGACTTGTCTGGATTTCACCGAAATCTTAGTCGAATACAAAACTAAAAAATATTTTTATCCTCAAATACGATTATTTATGACTAGCAGTAGTGCCCGGCTTCGCCCGGTGGATTTATTTGTTTTACAGAACTGGGGCGCTCAAGGATAAGGATCGGAAAGCACCAATGCTTATTGCTGCTGATAACCTCAGTATACTACACCAACACCATCGCCCTTATACATAGGCATACTATTGTCAGGATGATAACTGTTTTAAGGGGCCTAAGAATCGTTTTGCACTAATTACTCCCCGTGACTGCAATTTACAAGCAGCTCGCAATTCTGCAGAACACTGGCAGGGGCGACGTGATGCAGCCCGCATTTAAAATCACTGACTGGACTATTAATTACATTATCATGGAGATGCTGGTGCAAGGAATTCTTTCAGACGTAATTTAAGAATGCGAGGTGCTTGAAACACAAATCCCCCTTCCGTCCAATCTTAACTTGACTGTGTTTTTTGCGGAACGAAAAGTTCACAGGTGAAATGAAGAAAAGCCGAGTTCCAGTTCCAGGGAAACTCCAAACACAACCACTCTTCTCTGAAGTTTTAACTCAACACGACTCGACAGTTTGCTGCTGGCTGCCTCTGGGGTAATAGGCTCTCCCGCTAGCTAGGCTGTAACTGGGGTGATAGCCTTGCCCCTAGCTAGCTCGTAAATTGTCGCCTCAGTAATTGAATGGAGAAATGAAGACTTAAAAACACTTATAGTGGGCGATATATTGAATTGATGTATGCTCTCCCGGGCATTTTTGTAGAACTTTTCATGCTGAACAATTCTTACACCCATTGTATATTGATATATTTTACGGCTTGCCTTCCTCGAAATATGTTGAAAACATCATCAAAATCCATCCAGTGGTTCTCGACATTACCCGTGACATCCAAGAATCGGGGACTTAGTTATATAATAAGTAGAGACACACTTCTCTAACACATGACCGGATCTAGATATACAAGACAAAATAGTTGTACAGAACACTACCACACTTACAAACGGTCGCTACTAATAGTCAAAGCTCTCTATAATCGTATAAAGTGCTGTTGTATTATCTTAATATAAATACTTGCTGCCAAGTCATTTTTAATACAAATAATGCTTTCCTTGATACTCTTCAGTGCCCTCATTAGATCTACAAATGGTAGTTGCATGGAACTTCTTTTCAAAATGTCAGAAAAGTTTTAATAAGCTCAGACCTGTCCATTACACTACGGAGACGGCTCATCAGATGTTACGGTTTCATCATTCTACTCTACGGCGTCGAAGCATGGACATTAACTGAAACCAAGTGCAAAAAAGACACAAGCATTTGAAATGTGGACGTACCGAAGGATGCTGAGGATACCTTGGACAGCCAAAATGACTAATGTATACGGTGCGTTCAAAACGTAACGAGCCGGGGGCTGTAATGCGCAAACCTGTGACGACATCGGCTAATCGTGGCGCGTGTAACGAGGTGTGGTTTCGACAAGAGCGTGGAAGGTCACAGCCCGTCGCTAGAGGGCACGCGTGCACGTCACGTGACGATACAAAGCGAGCAGCAGCATGCATCGATCGTCCAACCAAGACCAAGACAGTGGGCCATTCGACATGGTTCCTGGTGTGGTTGAAGACTGTGGGGCACCCATTGGGCACTCACGTTCTGCAAGTGCAGTCGTTCCTTCATGATGGTGTGCACACTTCCGACGCTCAATCCGACCACGGCGACTATGGCGTTCACTCTCACTCGCCAGTCCTGGGTAATGAGTGCATCACCCAGCTGGACGTTGTCATCGGTAATGCAGGGGGGGGGGGGGGTGCCCCAGACCGGGCCTCATCGGCTAACGACACCCGTCCTCCCCTGAAGCGCTTATGCCACGCTTTGACCCTTGCAAGGGACATGCAGTGTTCGCCGTACACTTGTGACATTCGGCAATGAATGTCCTTTCCCCCTACTCCTTTCGCTGTCAGAAACCGAACAACACCTCTTTACTCTTCGTTTGACGCCTCCATGTCACTGTTTGCAATGCGACTGGCAGCGTTGGACGATTTATTGGCCTCAATTGTTTTGATCAAAGGAGCTGATGACCAAGTTGTCCCTAAACCCTAAACATGGATCAACAGGAACATGAGCTATGTGATTGTGCTGCACCAAAATAGGTAGATTTTCCCCCTTATTTATAACAGATTGTCCCAACTAACGCAGGCCGAAAATTGTCACGCGAGGACTGGCGCCATGGGTAAATCTGACCCGACCGTAAATAATATAGAAATAACTTGAGTGTTCATAAAGTTATGGGCATTTTCCTTTTGAAGGTTGAAGTTCAATTCTAGGAAGGAAGGTATTGTAAGCGACAGGAAATAAGGGCTGACCAAAACCAAAATATAGAGCATTATTTAAGCCTCGGGTATAACATTCCCATGCGCCAGTTTTCGCAGTCTCTTGATTACATGATGTCCTCCTAGCACACTCGGGTGAATGAAGTGCGCAGATGTGACAAGTGTTGTAATCCATTGAGCTGGATCAGAAAGTGCTCCCCGAGCCAGCAGTAAAGATACAAACCCCAGCTCGCTCCATATTTTCTCATCATAGACTAAGGCAGGATCCCGCAGGGAAGCGTGGCAGAGTTAAATCCACACACTTAAATATTTATCCCGACAGATAAACAAGTTGAACTCCAGTCACGCACATGCGCAAGGAATCACTATTCCTGTTTCCCCGGGGCTAACCACAATCTAATTAGCAATAGAGTTGTCCAGTTGCAAAACTTGTGAATAAGAATCATTTTCATGAGAAACGTTTCTCTGGACTTTGCCTCACGTATCTTTTGTGTTTGTTGTTTTATACTTCTTTCTTTTTGCTTTGTGTTTTTGGTTTTTTGTTTTGTATTTGCTTTGTCCTTTTGCTTCTGAATTTTCCTTTTTTTTTTTTGTTTTTGTTTTGGCTTTGTGTTTGTTTTCTGTTTTTGCTTTCTTGAATTTTGCTTTTTGCTTTTTCCTTTGTGTTTCATGTTTTTTTTCTGCTTTTGCTTTTGTTATTGAATTTTGCTTTTTGCTTCGTGTTTTGTTTTTGGTTTTATGTTTGTTTTTTGGAAAATAAAAATAAAACAAAATAAAATAAATTAAAACAAAACAAAATCAAAATAAAACAAAACAAAGTAAAACAAAATAAATAAAACAAAATAAAATAAAACAAAAAAAGAAAAAACAAATTATTAAACAAATCATTTTAAAACAAAATAAAACAAAACAAAATCAAAAGAAAAGAAACAAAATTAAATTAAATTAAACAAAACAAAACAAAATAGAATAATATAAAGTAAAATAAAGTAAAATAAAATAAACTAATTAAATAAATAATTTTACGACATGATCGTTATTCACAAGTGAACTAAGCGAGCTTTGCAACTGGACGACTCAATTGAAACATAAAAAAGAGTTCTTCTTCTCCTTCTACTTCTCTTCTTCTTCTCCTTCAAGTGCCGTGTCCCCTCAGGACGTTGGCGATCAGTAGCATGTTCTGTTTTTTGTCCATAGCTCTTCTGAACAGTTCCAGTCTTGTCAGCCCAAACCACTGGCTTCAGTTGTCGAGCCAGATATCCTTCTTCGCCCCGGACCGCTTCTTCCACTAATTTTCCCTTTGAGTATTAATTGAAGAAGTAGGTATTTACTGTTTCGTATCATATGACCAAAGTCTTCTAGCTTTCTTCTCTTGATGGTATTGAGAATTTAAGTTTTTTATGTTCATACACTGCAAACCACCTATAAGGTGCATTCAGAAAGTAACATGTTAAATCTGAAAAATATAAACAAGTTAAAGCTCATTTTATACTGGGAATAGTTCATAGGAAGAGACAGGTGTAAAATTACTTCATTAAAATCTGTAAGCCTACGAAAAAAAGGGAGCGACACACTGTGATGATGATGATTATGATGATGATAATTGTTGTTTAAGGGGCCTAACATCTAGGTTATCGGCCTCTAATGGTCTGGACGATAGCAAAAATGACAATGAAATGTAAACCAGAACGAAAATTATGTGAGACTGAAAACACATACAAAATGTAACTCAGATTGAAACGACGCACAAAATGAAGTTTAGGTTCAAAATACGTACAAAATGCAATGTAGAGTCAAAATACTTACAAAATGCAATTGAAATTCAAAATGCCTACAAAATGCAATTAAAATTGAAAATGCTTACAACATGTGTGGTAGATTCAAACTACTCATTTGCATAAACAATACTTACAAAATGTAATTTAGATTGAAAATTCCCACAAAATGCAATTGAGAATCAAAATATTTACAAAATGCAATTTAGATCGAAAATATGAGTAAAATGCAATTTAGACCGAAAAAACTTACAAAATGCAACATAGATTGAAAATACCTACAAAATGGAGTGTAGATGCAAAACATTCGCTGAAGGGAATTTAGATACACGGGGAGCCAATTAACAAAAACAAGGCGGGAGTCATAGAGAGAAAAGGAAATATAATGAAAAGAAAACAAGAGGTCTGACCCCTCGAAGAAGAAGGGGTCAGGAAAGATGAGACAATGGCCAATTAAGGCCATAAAGTGAAAGACTCCCTAGGCCTCGGATACCGTAATACCTTCGGGGTCGGAAAAGAACAAAAGTTGACCAAGGGAGGTCGACAGGAAAAAAGGCGGAAATGAGCCCGGCACAAGTAAGTAGAAACATAGACGGACTCAGCTGGGGTCCCGTGATCGCCAACCCATGTCGCACTAGATGTGGGCCCCTGGGAAGCGGGTTCAAAATGACCCGGCAGCAGTCCTCAAGGGTTAAACTATTATTACTATATTTGAATTGCAGCCAATGGCCATAGCAGGGTATTTTAATTGAACTCCCGTAGGCTCCCCATCAAGTTCAATTTCAAGTAGCACCAACTTTGGCTACCAGAGATCCCACTGTCACTGACACCTTGCGGCGAACGTTGGAACGTGATAGAGCGTTTCTAACCGAATAACCTACACATTTAGCTTCACACAATTATAGTTAGTGGAAGGTTCTTTTAAATGCCATAAATCTATTACATGGGACCGCCGGCTTTACTTCCCCTCCGAAGGAAGGCATACTGAGGGATTTTAACTAGTTGTACTCGGCGGCTTCGGTGGCGTAGTTGGTAGCATGCAAAACTCCTATACCCTAGGTCACGGGTTCAAACCTGGCCGAAGTCGTCGGATTTCTTAAGAGCGTTAAAAATCCCTCAGTATGTCTTCCTTCGGAGGGGAGTTAAAGCCGGTGGTCCCATATCATAGATGTATGGCATTTAAAAGTACCTTCCACTAATTACACTTGTG
Organism: Meconema thalassinum; assembly: GCA_946902985.2. Classification (NCBI taxonomy): domain Eukaryota; kingdom Metazoa; phylum Arthropoda; class Insecta; order Orthoptera; family Tettigoniidae; genus Meconema; species Meconema thalassinum. The sequence goes on along the minus strand of OX336399.1, from coordinate 205,465,869 downwards.
TGAAGCTAAATTATAGGTTTGATTTGACTAACGCTCTTAAGTTCCAACGTTCGTCACCAGGAGCCGACTGTGGTGGCATCTAGTAACAAAGTTCACAACTAGTTGTCGTTGACAATGGCGTTTGGTAGCAAAAGTAGGAACAACTTGAAAATTGAATGTCTGCAGTCCTTACCTGAATTAAAAATAGATAACACACACTAATACAGCCATCACAATTAACACCGGTTTCAGACAGATTCTACACACACCCAAAGTACACGGGGCTACATGACCGCGTTGTCGCAGCCCTAAACTGAGGAACCAACCAACCTTGTTGTACTTATTATTATAATCACCATCATGTCTAATCTGAGCAGAAACCCCATGTATTCAGATATACAGTATATTATTGGTTCTGTTGTAGTTGTTGACTGATGTAGGGGAATCGTGACATCGTGGTCATGCAGGCCCGTCTACACGAGTGTGCCTAGAATTTGTCTGACAACCTGTGTTACTGCGATGTCTGTACTAAACAAGATATCACAGTCTTCACCCCCGCCTGGAATGTTGAATTATGCACACACACACATACATGTTACTGGTCTGACTCGTGAAGCATTCTTGACCGTCACCCCTGAGGTCCGGATTCTAATCCCAGCTCTGTCAAAACATTTCATTCTGCTCTGAGGCCTGGAACTAGGAATACTCTACCTCGTAAGAAGAGGTGGGTTCGATTCCCTACTCAGCCATCCTGGCAGTGATATTCCGTGGTTTCCTCCACTTCTACACCAGGCAAATTCTGTGATGGTCCCTGCCGTAAGACCACGACCGCCTCCTTCCCAATCCTCACTTGAATTACAAAGCCTTCAACATAAAAAAGAGACTATTGTGTGGACGCTTGGACTTGAGGTTAGGGAAGAGACTGGCAAAATGCTTTGTTTCGAGTGTGGCACTATACGTAGCCGAGACCTGGACGCTGAGGAAGGATGATGAAAGAAGATAATGATGATGATGATGATAATTGTTGTTTTAAGGGGACTAACATCTAGGTTATCGTCTCCTAATGAAAGAAGACTAGAAGCGTTTGAAATGCGGTTATGGAGAAGGACGGAAAGGATATCCTGGGTGGAAAGGGTCCGGAATGAGCAGGTATTGGAGCAAGTTAGAGAAGGTAGGAGGCTGTTACAAACCATCCATACAAGCAGGAGGAACTGGCTTGGGCACTGGCTGCTGAGGGATGCTCTCGAAGGATCTGTAAAGGGAAAGAGAGGAAGAGGACGGAGAAGGTACCAGCTGGTGGACAGTGTCCAGATAGCAGGAAACTACCACCAAACAAAGAGAACGGCTGAAGACAGGACTGCATGGAGAGCTGCTGTGTGAAGACGTGCCTAAAGGGACACCACGTTATATAATACAGACATCACAAGTTATCAGATAAATGCTGCATATACCCAAGTACACGTGGCTCAATGATATCCAGTTTCAGAAACGAAAGAACAACATAAGTGGAAGGTGCCAATGACCACGATGTTACTTGTAAATATATTGATAACAATAGCACGTTAAGATCGTAGTGAACTTCTGTAAGAAAGAATTCTCCAACAAGTCGAGTGATATCGTACCTCCCTAATCGATTGAGAATACGGATCGACTAAGCTCGCGCTGTATTTGACGCTACCCAGCTTCCAGATCTCGTCAGGCGTCTCCGGGAGGGGAACGTGCCAAGTCAGCGCGTGACATGACCCAATGGTCGAGATACACTCCTCTGTTCTCACACGGCCGTTCGCTAGGGAACAAATTCAAACACTTTGTTTTGTTCAAACGATAAAAAGCATAGAAACCTGTCGTTTACGTCACAGTCAAGATGAGAAAAAAAATACCCTTAAAACGAACCGTCACACAAAACTCTCCGATAATGGGTTCGTGAAATATCGGGTTGCCGAATTGCAACGTGCAGTCACAGTGCGAGCTTTAACACTCATGGCTACGGGTGAGACACCTCCCCCCCTCCCCTTGTACGCTCAAGAGTAACTCCTTCATCAATAATTATTTTAAAAAGCCTGCCAATGTCATACCCCTAGTCACGTGTCCCAAAGCCAGGTACACTCGCGTATAAATAAAATGGCTCCCTCGTGTAGTTAAGCCCATTGGCACAAATTTGACTAAATTCCTAGTCCTCTGCAAATAGGGCATGACAAGCTTTCGTTTGAGCCCACACACAACTTCCTACGATTTCCAGTTTTAAAAATATAGCCTAATTTCCAAATACAACTTATTTGGAAAAAATTGTAAAAATGTAACAAGTCATCTATACAAAGAGGGCTTCAAGCCAAGTCATTTGACACCTCAAACGTCAATATCCGATCATTGGTTAGAGAAATATCCACAAAACAATGAACGCCAGGTATAGTCAGATGCGCGCGGCAGGTATAGATAGACAGCTTCCAAAATAAGTGTAGTCGTTAGAACTCCTCAAGGCCTACTACTTACCTGGAATGGAAGTAGGTGTTCTTTGTGAGTTTGAGGGCGCTGAATACATTGCAATTTGTTATACTTAGCCACATACCACCACCAGTGTGATCTGGTCCGGGAGTTTAAAATACAACAGGGCAATCCTCACCTACCTTTTCATACAGATCTCCCAACCCAATCTCCTTTTTTTATTTAAGTTGTTCATTGAAGAAGTTATTCAGATCATGAAGGTGAAGACAAAGGGAATAAAAGCAAATGGGGAAAGGATACATTTTAACAGATTTGCTGATGACATCATAATAGTTGCAGACTCCAAAAATGAAATGAATAAAATGCTGCAAGTCCTATCAGACACACTTAAACTATGGAGGTTAAAAGTAAACAAACGGAAAACGAAAGTAATGGTAGTTCGGAAAAATATGGAAGAAATTAAAACCAATATAAAAATTGTTGACTTGAGAATTGAACAAGTGAATCAATTATTTTATATCGGTAGTGTAATCACAGAAGACAACAGATGCTTAATGGAAGTGAAAACAGGCATTTATGACAAAGAAAAACATATTATCCAGCAAACATAATTATGAATATAAATGTAATAAAATCCTTTGAAAAATCATTTTGTGGAGTACGCTGCTCTATGGAAGTGAAAGTTGGACTCTGAGTACCTTCTCCTGGCGCTGAAATTATTTCATATGGTTAATCAATAATCTAAATAACATTACATTAAATTAATCTGACAGGAAATTAATTTTTACTGTTTTTACTAAAAGAGGAGCCTTGTTAATGCAGAATGCCACACGTTTTATTTTGACTGTTTTATTCTAGTTTCCGTGTGAATTTAGACCAGAGAGATTGGAAGTGTTTTATTACTGATTGTTCACTCTTCAACTATTGTTTGAAAGCTAACTGTAATGAATATTAAATGAATACCGAATTTTCGTATCCCGTCACATTTTGATGTTACAGAAGTTCTGAATTTTTAGCTTACTTTCGATGGTTGCAACATTTGAAAGTAGACTTATGAGATGTACACGTGCCAATAGTAAGTGAGTCTGTCTGTACCCCCACCCTCTATCAATTCAAACACGATGAAACCGAATTGGTACAGAAATATCACTAGCAAAGGGCACCAATGTCATGCTTTATATTGCCGCAATTTTTTTCAAAACAAAATGGCGTTCATCCAAATGTTCAAAGCTTAAATCAAATTACGACTAAACTAATCAGAGAATCTCTACCACATTATGTAACAAGATGTTCAGTAAAGAACATATAGCCTACTTTCTCCTAAATGCATGGGTATTGTTATAGCTCTCTGTCTTTTCAAGGAGTATAATTGAATGGCGGTTGTAGAAGCTTGTTGAAATACAACGTGCTATACGGATATTAAACATGAATATAAGGTGCCCTTTGCTAGTGCTACCTCTTTACCAAATTTCGTTCAATTAGGTTTCACCGTGTTCGAATTGATAGGGGGGACAGCCATTCAGAGTACACACACTCACACACACACACACACACACACACAATTTTTGGCCCTATGTAGATCTCATAAGTCTACTTTCATTTTTTTGCAAAAATCGAAAGTAGGTTAAAAACATTCCTATGGGGAATACTTTCACTGCTATTTAAAATTAATCTGCATTTGTTACATTTATACAATCCACACGTTTACAACCTTTCGGTAATAAACTAATACACTCACTCTGCTTCTTGGAGCAGTATACCTCTCACATCTGATTACTACATTATGTTAAAATTAATAAATAATTGGTAATAAGGCAAACATTGAAAATGTTTTCAAGGCGATCATTATGTTAAAATGTTAGTTTCAACTATAATATCAGGACAATAACAGACAACCTAACAATATGTTATACTAATATATAAAAATGAGATGGTGTGTGTCTGTCTGTGTGTTAATAACGCAAGAACCACTGGACCGATTTAAATGAAATTTTGCATGGATGTAGCTAATTTACCAAGTTTACATATATGATACATTTGATTTCGATATTTTGCACTATTAAAGAATGGCGACCATTTTAGTGACGTCACTACACCCTTTGGTTTCAAAATGTCATATTTCCATATCAAATAAAAAGAGAACGCTAAGAAATAGCAAACATTTGATGAGACATGTGAGCTTTAAAATTTAATTTTCTATCCAAAAGGTCATTATCATTTTTCGTGTATCTCCAACGGTTAGCGAGTGAAACCCACATTTGTGACGTCACTACACCCTTTGGTTTGAAAATTTCACACTTCCATTTCAAATAAAAAGAGAACTCTAAGAAACAGCAACCTTTTGATGGCATGCACGAGCTTTAACATTTAATTTTCTATCCGAAAGGTCCTTATCAATTTTCGTGATCTCCAACGGATAGCCAGTAAACCCTAAATTTTTGCAATAAAACACGGTCAACACCGAGCGGTGCAGTATATCTCTCTCTATATATAAGATGTTCAGTAAAGAACATATAGCCTACTTTCTTCTAAATGCTTGGGTATTATTATAAACCTTTGTCCTTTTCAAGGAGTATAATTGAATGTTGGTTGTATTAGGTTGTTGAAATACAACGAGTCATACGGATATTAAACTTGAATATGAGGGGCCCGTTGCTAGTACTACCTCTTTACCAAATTTCATTCAATTCGGTTTCACCGTGTTTGAATAGATAGGGAGAATCGATTGGCACACATAGGCTACACGGCCGCAAATTATTGGGCAGATGACCTCGTAGTTTGGTAAAAAGATTCTTCATACATAAAGGTATAATATTGCAAAATTTGGTAGAGATCAGATGATTAGGTTGGTCGTAATATTATTTAAGCTTTTAACATTTGGGTGGCCGCCATTACGTTTTCGTCAAGATGGCGGCGATATAAAACATGACACTGAGATGCCCTTTGCTAGTGTTACCTCTGTACCAAATTTAGTTCAATTCGGTTTCACCGTGTTTGAAAAGATAGGGGGAATCAATTTGCAAACAAACATGACCGCCATCCGCAAATTATTGGGCAGATGACCTCGTAGTTTGGTAAGAAGATTCCTCATACATAAAGGTATAATGTTACAAAATTTGGTAGAGATCAGGTACATGGGTTGGTCGTAATTTGATTTAAGCTTTGAACATTTGGGTGACCGCCATTACGTTTGCGTCAAGATGGCAGCAATATAAAACATGACACTGAAGTGCTCCTTGCTAGTGCTACCTTTGTACCAAATTTCGTTCAATTTGGTTTCACCCTGTTTGAAAAGATAGGGGGAATCTATTTGCACACAAATATGGCCACCATCCGCAAATTATTGGGCAAATGACCTCGTAGTTTGGTCAAAAGATTCCCCATACATAAAGGTATAATGTTTCAAAATTTGGTGGAGATCAGATGAATAGGTTGGTCGTAACTTGATTTAAGCTTTGAACATTTGGGTGGCCGCCATTACGTTCACGTCAAGATGGCGGCGATATAAAACATGACACTAAGGTGCCCTTTACTAGTGCTACCTCTGTACCAAATTTCGTTCAATTCGGATTCACCGTGTTCGAATTGATAGGGGGGGACAGACATTCAGAGTACACACACACACACACACACACACACACACACACACACACACAGACACACAATTTTTGGCCCTGTAGTGATCTCATAAGTCTACTTTCATTTTTTGCAAAAATCGAAAGTCGCCTAAAAATGAAAGTTTGTCTGTTTTTTTCTGAATTTCTACGGAAATTTGAATTATTTACGCGTTTCAGACTGTTTTATGATGGATGCGCGTGAAAATATTTTTTGTCTGTCTGTTTGTTTGTTTGTTTGTTTGTTTGTCTGTCTGTCTGTCTGTCTGTCTGTGGACAACATTGTTCCCTTATAACTCGAGAACGGCTGGGTGTATCAACGTAAAATTTGATACAGATATCCATCCGAGACACTACACTAATCATCTTCTTCGTACCTCTCATAAAATGGGGCCTACCCCCTTAAAATGCATGCTGAAATAGGCGTAGAAGGACGAGACAAAGCTCATTTTTATCCCCTCAATATGAGAGATAAAACTCGGGGACCCTAAACATTTTAAGGCCCTAAAACCAACCATTTTTGAGATATTCCCAGAAAACTCATTTTATTTAATAAACTAATGAACGAATTCAAGCCGGTAACCATGGCAACAGATTCTCAGAGGTCCATCTATTGCTATAAGACGCAATGCAATTCCATTAATTACATTAGTGTGAAAGTTTGCAAACGGTTAGAAGGTTATCACGGAACCAAATTAAGCAGTAAAATTCATCAATACGTATAATGCGCTTAAGGGGGTCAACGGGTACTCTAGATTTTTCACGCAATTTACACCTGCGGGTGTTGTACGGCAGGTCTATTATATTCCTATCCCTATATTATATTATTATTATTATTATTATTATTATTATTATTATTATTATTATTATTATTATTATTATTATTATTATTATATTATGGCGTACAACGACGAGACAAAGCCCCTCGGGGCCAGAAACAAAACTCGAAAACTACATTATAATGCTCTAAATCCAACAGTTTCTGAAATATTCCCAGAAAACTAATTTAATTTAATTTAACAAACTAATGAAGGAATGCAAATCGGTAATCATGACAACATTATCTCAAGGGGTGGCATCCAACTTTCCATCTATTTCTGTAAGAAGGAAGGTCACTCTAATTAATATATTTCTGTGAAAGTTTGCAAATGGCTATGAGGTTATCACGGAACCAACGTAGACTGTATAATTCAACAATGCAATTAAGGGGGTCAAGGGGTAAACTACAATTTTTTCATGCAATTTTCACGTGCGACATATAGTAAAGAAGGTCTATTATATCTCCAAACAGCAACATTATTTTCGAAAATTCCTGAATTGAATCAGCATTTTTTGCGGCTTTTAGGAATTTGGGCCATTTGAGGCTAAATAACCTGAATTTTCATGCACCACAAGCCATTATAATTTATGAAAGGGGTCTTCCTGTTTATGGGGACCTAACACAACGTAGAGGGTCAGTTTTTATGTGACATGTATTGCGTTTCGTCTACAAGGCTTTCAAATCTATTTCACGTCAGGAAGTACACGTTAGGTGAATTTAGTTTGAGAGCACATTTTAACTAAACTTTTCTTTTTGTAGACATAGGGGTTCATCGTAAGGATGATTTTGTTTGATTCTGTGTGGTAGATATACCCATATTTAGATATCTGGGTGATATGTTGTAGACAATAGAATTGTCTGCCTGTCTGTCTTTCTGTGTATCTTTATGTACGCCTATAACTCGTGTTCGGATGCTTGGTGCATCGTAATTAGGTATGGTAACCATGAAAGTCAATACACCAATCATTTATAAAACTCTTCACCGTACTTTCCATACAGTAGAAGGGTGGATATGGGGAAAAACTTCTCAAAATACACGCTAAAATAGGCGTAATATAAAAATTATTCTATAAGGACGACCAAAGCATATGTTGCGCTTCTCAATGTGAGACACAAAATTCGGGAGTCTATAAAAGGGTCTCCGACAATTACATTTTAAGGCCCTTAAATTAACAGTTTGTGTGATATTCCCAGAAAACTAACTTCGTTCTGATAAACTTATGAAGGAATGACAAACCGCTAACCATTGCAACAGTAGCTCAATTGATAATGTCTGGTGTTAACACCGAACACCGGTCGAAGAACGGGTACTTCTGCTAGTCTTGTAGATGGTGTTCATGTTTCAAGCTGATACTGGATCTGTATGCACTCTTTTGTATATCATTTTCTATTATTTATGCTTTATTATTTACATTATTGACCGTTCCAAATTTTGTGATAGTAAACAAAAAGTTTGGTGCTTTTCAGTCGGTCAACACGATTGTACCCAAATGAGATGGGTTATTCCCTAATCCTGACAAACATTACATGAGTTTAATAAATACACTTTGATGACCAGTTTCATTCGTCAAGTGATCATCATCAGATCCATCAATGAGTTGGAAATGGTACAAAGAAAGGCCGCTAGATTTGTGCTCAGTGACTTTAATCCCAGGAGCAGTGTGAGCCGTATGTTAAAGAAACTTGGGTGGGAATCACTGGAGGCTAGGAGGATGAAATCTAGACTCTGCGCTATGTACAACACGTATACAAATCAACCAGCATGGGGTGAGCTTAGCAAACGTATGGAAAAGCCTACTTACATGGGTAGGAGCGATCATCCTTTCAAAGTTAAGGGCCGACCACAGCGAACAAATTATGGTAAATATTCTTTTGTAAGGAGCCTCCGTGGCTTAGGCGGCAGCACGCCGGCCTCTCACCACTGGGTCCGTGGTTCAAATCCCGGTCACTCCATGTGAGATCTGTGCTGGACAAAACGGAGGCAGACAGGTTTTTCTCCGGGTACTCCGGTTTTCCCTGTCGAAATTTCATTCCAGCAACACTCTCCACTAACATTTCATTTCATCTGTCATTCATTTAATCATTGCCCCAGAGGAGTGCGTCAGGCCTCGGCAGCCGGCACAGTTCATATCCTCGCCGCTAGATGGGGGCTTCATTCATTCCATTCCTGACCCGGTCGGAGACTGGAAGCAGGCTGTGGATTTTCATTCATTCTTTTGTAAACCGTGCCATTGATAATTGGAACTCTCTACCTGCCGCAGTCTTAGAGTCTTTTCCCAAACATATAGGTGTGTTTAAGAAAAGACTGACTATTTGTGTAAATACTCCAGTTTAATTGTTGCATAATGGTTAGGGTATTGAATTGTTATGTATAATTATTTATTTGTTATGTATATCCAATTTGCCACCGGGGGACACAGCCCCCATTGCAAATAAATGAATGAATGAATGAATTACACTTAGGCTGTAAAATCTATGTCTGAAAGTATAGGTACAAATATTTACAATATGTACACTTATATAGTTGCAGTATGAGTGCAGATAATTCAACTCGTCAGTATTTGTTAGTTATGGTCTAAGCGATGTTTTGTTGAGATACTGGAAGTGGTGATTGATTCTTTGGAGTGAATATGTTGCAAATTCAAAAACTTGATAACTAGAAAACCAACATGGCGACCAGGCGAAGTTCAGACTTCTAAATGGACCTTTCTCGCGATATAACCAACCAAATGCAATGAAACTTGGTACAGCAAAAGTTTATACACATTGTAATGTACTGACTTCTAATTTAGTTCAATTGTTTACATAACCTCAAGATGGCGGCTGTGCGAATTATTTTACCGGCATTCTATATCTCCGAAACTATTTCTGATATCACCCTGAAATTTTGTATGGTGATACAGGGCACTGCTACAAGTTTATATTTGTAGGTTTCAAAAACCTGTAGAGTACAAAACGAACATGGCGTCCAAGCGAAGTTGAAACATTTTAATAGACTTTTCTCGCGATTAATCATCTGAGCGGAGTGAGATATGGTACACAAAATGTTTATACATATTTTAATTCACTGGCATCTAATTTAGTTCAATTGTTTACATTACCTAAAGATGGCGACTGTGCGAAATTTGAAAATTAAGTTTTTATTTCTTGTGTCGTAATCATGAGATGGAAGTGAATAATTTTCCTTTAATGGTACATAACTCTATGGCCTATACATATAACAATAGAACATTGCGACCATCCGAAATATTTAGACGGTTGTCAATATCTATGAATCTTTTACAGCAATCAAACTGAAATTCTTTGTGTTCATAGAGGCAATAAACATAAGTTCACCTATAGGACTTTCAAAAATCTGGTGAGCACTAATCCAACATGGCGGTGCCGCGAAGTATAAATATTTATATGGACGTTTCTCGCGATTTAACCATCCGAGTGAAGTGAAACTCGGTACGGTAAATGCTTAGGCTATACAAATGCTAATCCACTGGCATATAATTTATTTTTATTGTTTTCATAACCACAAGATGGCAGCTGTGCGAAATTTTAAAATCTCGTTTTTACTTCTTGTGTCCTAATCATGGGATTGAAGTTTGAATACTACACGTACACAATAATCTTCATGTAATAGTACATAACTCTAAGACCTACATATATAATAATCCATCATGGCGACCATCCATTTAGTCGGTTCTCAATATCTACGAATCCATTACAGCAATCAAACTGAAATTTTGTATGTTGATAGATGCAATGAACATAAGACGGATATATGAAAATAGGCTTTAGTTCTTCACGGAACTAATTATTATTATATTATTTCATTCGTTTAATTACAATTTATCCCATAATAAACAATCATTAGACTTAGAGTACATCTCTAGTTTTTTTGTTTTTATTCTTAATCGGTTTCATTCTTAATTGAGCTGAGAATGTCAGGGGGAAACATGTACAATATATAATACAGTAGATATATTAGTGTGAGTACTGATTGGCGTATAGATTAAACTTTTAACATATGTTTACATGAACTTTCTCTTGGTTTGGTGAAAGGAACCCTTACACAAAGTTTGTAAAAGTATTTTAGAATCACCCTGTTTAGTATGATCTTAATTTAATATAACGTACTGTTTTCTACATCTATTTGTTACTATGTGTATAAGCCCTAATCCTATTCCACGTAAGGCGCTGCTGTACAGTGAAGCCGGCCTAAAGCAGAACCGAATCATTCCAGATTTATTTTTCCGTTTTCACAGGTTTCCGTTTTACAAAGGCTTGAGTGCTAAAGAGAAATAGGATTACAATGAAATAATAATTTGAAATAGGTCTGCAAATAGAAAAGAAAATAGGTTCACTGTATTTTCAACATCAACAAAAAATCAGTTTCTCTGTTCGTTTTTTAGTTTCAACGTGTCTTTCAAAGTGCATTGTCTTGACTTCCTTACAAGAGAACGTTGTATGATCTCCTTTGCATCCTGCATTAACTCCAGGAGTTCTAGAACTTTGTTGGAAGCCTAAGATCACTCACAACAGAATAGTGCTTCTCCAAAAGTGTGTATTTTTTGATCCCTTTCTTTGCCTTCGTCGTCCATTTCTTCTATGACTTCGCACCAGCTGTTTGCAGCAGTAATATAAGCTGCACTTTGAATGTCTTCAGTCGTGGCAAGTTCATTATAAAACTTGTCACTGAATTACATATAATAATGTTATTGGTTTTACGTCCCTTTTAACTACTCTGGCTTTTAGAGACGCCGGGGTGCCGGAATTTTGCCCCGGAGGGGATCTTTAACGTGCCAGTAAATCTACTGACACGGCTCCCTCGCATTTGCGCACCCTCAAATGCCAGCTGACTGCGCCCGGATACGAACCTTCACTGAATTACAGTACGTAAGTAACTGCAATACACGGTAAAAAAGTACACCTTTAAAGATCACTGTTTTCATCTACTCTCATTGCTCAGAAAGAAACTGAGTATTGGACGAAGTAACGGCACATTCCATTCACTTAAAGATGTGAAATGCTGCGTCCTTGAGGGAAAATTAGAGTTATTATTTCCTAGAGCTTTGGTGCAAGTACATAGCTTTGTACAGTATTATGGATAAGATAATCCGTCTTAGACAGTTTTCTTTACGCCTACAAATTCCGGAATTTCTTTCCGTTTTTGCGTTAGGTAGTTTTCCGGTTTACTGTACAGTGTCATTTTACATAAAAATTCCTCCGTTCTGAATTTTATTTTCCGTTTTCCCAAGTTTCCGGTATATAAAGGGTTCAGTGTAGGCAGGTACAGTTTATACAGTAAGCAATCCTTCCACACAAGATTAATAGTTTAAAATATTGTTATATATTTAGTTACGAATTCCGCAAACTGTTTCCAAATCTTCAACTGAAATATGGGATTACTCAGACTAACGGTGCTTTGATTGCAACTGTTATGCAGAGAACACTTTGAGCGGATTTATGATCTCTCTTAGAAGCTAACACTGGAGCGGTATAACTTCTATTGATCACGAGCTTACAGAGAGACTTGTATTGGAAAGAGAACTTTAAGAAGGAAAGAATCTTGAAGAGCACTTCACCGTGTCCTTTGGAGAAACAGACTTCAGAACAGTTCACTGTTTCCAAATTTCTATTGGCTTGAAGTATTTCAGCTAACAGCATCTTGTGAGGGTGTTGTTGTTGCCACTCTTTTGCTTGCCCTTCATTGACGGGGTTGCTCTCTAGAGGATAAAGCCACCTAACCGACTCCGTCACATTGACCGCTATCAGAATAAATAATTAAATTCTTGCATAACATTTTATCACAAACTTTAACTAGCTCTTCCTAGCTGCTTTTCATGGCTCTACTTCTAGGGATTCGGTGGCGTAGTTGGTAGCATGCTGAACTGCTATGCCCAATATCCCAGGTTCAAACCCAGTACAAGTTGTCGGATTTTTAAGAGCGTTAAAATCCTTTAGTATGTCTTCCTTCGGAGGGGAAAAAAGCCGGCGGGCCCATGTCATAGATTTATGGCGTGTAAAAGAAGCTACTACTACAATTGGCAGTGTGTAGGCAAATTTATAGATTATATTGGGTTGGCTAGAAACACTCTATCAAGTTCCAATGTTCACCGCTAGGTGTCAGTGACAGTGGTATCTGGTAGCTAAAGTTGGAACTACTTACAATTGAACTAGCTGGGAGCCCTCGGGCGTTCAATTAAAATACTCTGCTATGGCCATTGGCTGCGGTTGAAATATAATAGCTCTACTCTACTTTACCTCAATCCTCATTCATAGAAGAATTTGGCATTTCTAGCCATTTTTCATTTCTGAAAAAAAAAAAACTTATGAGATCACCTATTATCCGTGTGTGTGTATGTGTGTGTGTGTGCGTATGTGTGTGTCCCCTTAATAAAATCTAAACGGCTGGAGCGGTTGCAGAAAACTCGGTTAGGTCATAACACCATTTTGGTCGACCCCGACCGTGCCCTTCAAATTTTATTACGTTTCACCAATCCAAACGGCGGCTGTGCGAAATATTTCACCGGCATTATCTCCGAAATTATTACTGATATCACCCTGAAAGTTTGTACGGTGATAAGGGGAACTAGTAGAAGTTCACCAATGAGACTTTCAAAAGGAAGGAAATAATGCACATACACTTTATATATCGTGCCGTGTCGGAACTGTGCTCTCTCTTAACGAGTTTCATAGTTGCTCACTCACGGAACATTACATCACAGAAATGTCAATGCGAAGGGAATTTACTAGCATTTCTTTTCAGCAGACCCATTATGAGGAGTTGCGTTGTATCATCTTTTCCTTTTGGCTTTAAGCCTTGTTGAGCAATTTACAAAACTCCAGTTCTATTCACTTTACGTACAACCATTGGCAGACAGAATGAAGTACCCACTCCTTGCCGGCCTGGTTTGCGGTAATGGGAGGTCACAACCTGTACAGTTTAAGCCACGGAGTTTGGCCGATTGCAGGGTACGAACCCAGCAGAACTGCCCTCCAAAGTCTGAACAACCGTACACTGGGATTACAGAGCCATTGTCAAATTCATTTATTTCCTCATTACAGACAAATAAACAAACAAATAAAAGAAAAACGAACAAATAAACAAATAAACAAATAAACTAATAAACAAATAAACTAATAAACAAATAAACAAACAAACAAATAAACAAATAAACAAATAAACAAATAAACAAATAAACAAATAAACAAATAAACAAATAAATAAACAAATAAACAAATAAACAAATAAACAAATAAATAAACGAATAAATAAACAAATAAACAAACAAGCAATAAACAAACAAACAAACAAGTAAACAAACAAACAAATAAACAAATAAACAAACAAATAAACAAATAAACAAACAAATAAACAAATAAACAAATAAACAAACAAACAAGCAAATAAACAAACAAATAAACTAACATATAAACAAATAAATAAACATATAAACAAACATATAAACAAATAAATGAACAAATAAACAAACAAACAAATAAACAAACAAATAAACAAATAAACAACCAAATAAATAAACATATAAACAAATAAACAAATAAACAAACAAACAAATAAACAACCAAATAAATAAACATATAAACAAATAAACAAGCAAATAAACAAACATATAAACAAATATATAAACAAATAAACAAACAAACAAGCAAATAAACAAACATATAAACAAATAAATAAACAAACAAGCAAATAAACAAACATATAAACAAACATATAAACAAATAAACAAACAAACAAGCAAATAAACAAACATATAAACAAATAAATAAACAAACAAATAAATAAACAAATAAACAAATAAATAAACTAACAAATAAACAAACAAATAAATAAACAAACATATAAACAAATAAAAAAGTAAACTAATAAACAAACAAATAAACAAATAAACAAATAAATAAACAAATAAACAAACAAATAAACAAATAAACAAACAAATAAACAAATAAATAGGCCTAAACAAACAAACAAATAAACAAATAAACAAACAAATAAAAGAAAAACGAACAAATGAACAAACAAATAAGCAAATAAATAAATAAATAAATAAAAGAAAAACGAACAAATAAACAAATAAATAAACAAACAAACAAACAAACGAACAAGAAATCAAAAAATTAACAAACGAACAAACGAACAAGAAAATAAATTAGTAAATGCATAAATACAAGAATAAACAAATGAATAATCATTTGAGTAGATAAATAAATTTGGATGAAGAGACCTAGTACAGAACTCTATCAAAAGATCAATACAATAACAGACGTAATTAGAAAACACAGAGCCAAATTTTACACTCACAACCACAGGATGGCCAACCCCAGATTGCCAAAGAGAGCAAAATGTGGCACAGAATGGCTTAAAGAGGTACAGAGAGACTTACAAGTAATCGATACCGAACTGAGTGCCAGACGAAAATCGCGAATGTTAAGTTTGAACGAAGATCATTACGACAACCTGGGAAAAAGTGGACGGATGAGAGGAAGAGGGAACATTCCGAGAGAATGAAGAGATCTTGGGAGTAGCGGAGGAGACACTCCTCCAAATGACATCACGTTATCAAGTTTAATCGCTCTCCTGTAGGGGAATTTTCACTTAAATAAATAAAATAAATAGATGACATAATACCTACTCTATATTATACAGATAGATTGTACAGAAATTAAAATGAATCAATGTCCTTCAACAGGCGTTGAATTATACAATAATTGTATTCCGTTATCTCGCAAACGATTGGGAATTCTGTGAACTAAAGTCTAAACCTACCACAGAAATGGCTTCAGGATATACTGTAACTCCCTCTATTACTCAACAAATATGTTCGTGGATGTTGTACCGTTGATCCATACTTTCCACCTTGAGTAGGCTTGACGCATATTCCCTGGCAAATGTTCTTTCTTTGACTAATATCCCTGTTTACAAACTGTATTATCAGACTGTTCTTCACTATGAGCACAAGCACACATATTTTCCCATTAATGAGGGAGGAAACGAGCTCTCTTGTTCGTCTGCACTTGACGGAACATTACTTGTCAGGGCTTCCTTCTGAAGTCATTCATGAGACTAGTAAATGTAATTTACGAGCTCAACAACTGTTCCGATATTGCAGACGTCTCCAGAATTATTTCTCGCACATCAGATTAAATTTAACAGCCTTCCAGGAGAATACCTGGAAAATAGCTTGAAAGCACGAAGTAAACCATACGGTTTGTTTCCATGATCGTTTTACCCTCCAGGATTGCTTTCCCACGGACTAAGCGATGAATCCCACCTCTACCACTACTGAGGGCAGTGTCCTGGAGCTTGAGACTCTGAGTCGGGGATACAACTCGGGTTAGTGGGAGGGTTAGGCAAGGAAGTGGGAAGGAGGCGGCCGTGGCTTTACGGTAGGTACTGAACTCGAATTCAGCCCAGCTTAGGACCTTTGACAGAGCCGAGGTTCGAATGACTTGTGCACCGTTGAAAGGAAAATTGGAAATTTGAAATTAAAATAATTTAATAAATATGTATGTATTATGGGATGCAAATGGTACATAATGAAAGTATTGCGGAGAAATTTGAAGCATTTTGAGGAATTTATTATTTGGAAATATTCTGGTGAATGAGATTTTAACCAAGAAGCAGCTCGATCATTCGGAGCTGGATTTTGTTCAAAGCTTCATGTTTGGCACGAGAAAACCAGTTTGGTTAGCAAGACTGTCATAACAAAGCAATGCACACGACCCGCGGAGAAGAGGCTAGACCCAGGAGTCTTTTTCGGAATATTTCAACAGCCAATCAATTAATAGCACATAATTTTTGTGGGAATCGCTTTTATATAAATTAGGCAGATATTAAGAGAAATAAGCACATCTACAGACGTAGAATGCAAAATGAAATTTATTTGGTTGAAAAGAAATATAAATTATTGTATAATAGAGCGAATATGAGTATATTTCTATTAATATACAAGTGTTGGAGGCTAGCGAAGCAAAGCCAGCTATGACACGCGCCGCGAGGGAGAAGCGTGGTGTGACACTCTCTCATAACGACTGGCCACGAGTAGACGCGTTTCCCGCACGCGCACAACAAAGGAGCAGTTTTTGAACACAGTAGTAGCCCGGACGATAAGCATTGTACCATCAAACAACCAAGGCATCGCCGAGGAAGATGGGAAGATACCCGGCGAAACGAATTTACATTATTGGAGAGAACAGCGAGTATAAAATCATTACAATTTTAGAACGAGACTTCGCATATAAGCAGCACTTCACGCAGAGGCTATAATTGAGAGCATCACCTACAGAAAGCAACGATATTGCTGCAACTACTTCAAATATAAATATACAGCAGTATTCCATCACAAGCTACATCATAGTCTTCATGATGGCAGAAATCATAAGTCGGGGAGGAGAACCTTATTATACGACTGTTGAAGAAGAGATTATGGAGAACTAAATAACATGATAGGAGGTTAATCTATACCATGGATTGGGAGGTCAGAGTGACTCGGAAATTCAAGGATCGACACAGCTACAACTGCACTCCAACTTGCAGCATTCAAATATGAATTTCTACACCACAAGCAAGATGTCCATCTTCACCAGGACGAGATGTCAACCCAGGACTTGCGGACCTACAATAGCGAGACCACTCTGCAGGACAGAGAAAAGAAGACGAAGACCATTTGCAGCCGATCGAACTGGAAATCGCAGTTTCCAGGCCGCTGGCCGAGAAGGTGACGCAACTACCGTTAGCAGCTCAAGCCGTGAAGCAGAACAGGTGGCGAGCCATGTGAGCAGGGGTCCACCGCAGCTGACGAACGAGCTTGGCAGTAACTGGTATCGCTGGAAGATGAACGATGACAGCTTCGACGCAACATCTAGGACAGCTGACATAGGTATTCCCTGGCTGTAGAAGACGTCTCAATGTAGAACAACCGTTTGTTTCATGTCTGTAGTTTTGCTGTAGTAGTAGAGGTCCATTTTTGGAGTGACCAACATCATTTGTAGTTATTCTTATCTTTATTCTTTGTCTTTTTAATAGCTTAAATTTTAGAGTTTCATTGTAATTTTTGATACGTCTTCGTGTGTCGTATGAGACGTTATTTAATTCACATTTCAACTTAGATTTGCGTTTCTTGTATAGTTTTATTCTGAAGGAAACGTTATTTGACTCTCACTTTTGAACGTTACTCGTTTTATAAAGGAATGCTTCGATAAGGCTAAGATAATTCGATAATGCTAAGATAATTTGAGAATGTTTAGATTATTCGATTATTCGATTACATTGTATTTTGGAGAAGAGCGTAAATATTGACAAATTGTAAGAACATTTAAACCTTATAATTGTTATTAACAATTTCTATGCGTAACAGCGAAAGTATACATTGATGTGTTTTTAATGCATTGTTATCAAGTAAATCATAATTGTGAGATGCTATAATATTATGTAACAAACATTACGATGTTCACATACATCTGATATATATTATTTATAACATTTGGAGTGTTATAAAATTCCTATAGCGGAATACAACTTATTAGACAACTAAATAGTCTTGAACTATTATATTACGATTATACACTATAAATCAGGATCATAGTATTGACAATTGAGGTCAAATGATGCCTATATTTCTTAACAATTAAAGTATAAACATTGTTTAACTGAGATGATTAGACCAGGAGATATGTTAATCTACCTGCGGTCTTGTATGGTAAAATCAACTTAAATATGAATTGTTCATGTATTTAAATTTACACCAGAAGCGGGAGGATATGAATTTATTTTTATTAATAACTAAAAGACGAGCGAACTACAAAGTAACATTGTTAACGTTTGGAAAAATGTAAGAACAAGTTTATTATGGATCATAGAGAACGAAAAGCGCAAATGAAAGGAATAAGAAGTACTTTGTGAATTGTATTAATGTGAACGAACATGTAATTGTTGTAATTGATGCACGAGGTTTAATGATTTAGACAGGAGGTGAACGTTAGGAGTGCATCCTGAACGGTAACATACTCTAGTGTAGTTATCTAGTAAAATCACTTATTCTTCTATAATTATAGAGCAAGATGGGTTTTTCAAGGAATTAATGCCGTGCGGAGTTGTGAAGATTGTTTATAAAGAGGAAAAGAAGGAAGTATGACATGTTTAGAGCTTAGTAAGACGCCTTTGATAAGTATTGTTCACTGTATTGCGGAAGGAAGGAATATATTGCTATGTGGAGCAACGAATTGTTACAAGATGAGTGAAAGCGCAGAGGTTATTGTTTGAATCGTATATGTTTGAGAGTATTTGTAAATGATCCACGTAATGTATAAGGTTTTCAAGTAGTTTCGCATCGATCTTTATCCTATTGTTTTATTTATTGACGCGACATTCCAAGCTGTATTTAACTTAATTGTTTGATACTCAGGCTTATTTATTATGACACACCACAAGCAGTACCTGAGAATTTTATCGTTGATAGAAGCATTGTTGGAGAACTGTATTTTGTATAACAGAGACACTATGAAGCTGTCAGAGCGCGACTGACAGTGTTAATGGTAATTTTTAAACCGTGTGAAGCACGAGATTTGTAAATAATGTAAACATTTAAACCATATATAATTACTAACAATTTTTATTAGAGTAGATAGTTACATTCTACGCACATTCGTGTATAATGTAGGATTTTGAATTGTTAATTTCATTTTTCATGAGTGAACAGCTGATTTTTATCAGACCATTTTCAATGACACAGCCACAGGGTGAGTGTAAAGTTATGTTAACACTTTATGAAACTTAATATCGTTACATTATTGTAACAAGAAAGTTTAGATACACTTATTCTACGATTAGTAGAACCATTTGACGTGTGACTGTTAATTTTAACACGTTTATTTATTCATGGTGATAGGGATTATTCATTTTATTATCTGTATTTGTTTGGAAATAAATCCCAGGCACTAGTTTTTATTTGCCTGTTCGTTTTTTATAAATCTGATCATTTCATTCTTGCGATCGACATGGGATAATACTGCGAATTAGTTACTAGAGTTCAAGTTAGTCTCAACGTTCACCGTTCACACCCGAGAGCCGAGATTCTCGTCCTACCATTTTGTGTTTAGGATAGTTATTTCTATGTAAATGTGTAACTAATCGGTAGTGTTATTGCATGACCGGTATGCATCGAGGTTTCCCTAGTCATTATCCTAGTAGGGTAGCGTTGATGTACCTGGCCGGGTATCGACCTCCCTACAATCCTTTTCTATCTTTACGGATATAGGCTATGGCTATGCGGGATTCGGGTGCAGTACCATCACGGCATTTGCCCGAAGACGAAGTGGGAAGCCACGAAAAAACACTTCGAGGATGGCTAAGGTGGGAATCAACCCCCCCCCCCCCCCCTCTTCTCATTCGGACCGCCCGAGGCTGAGTAGACCCCGTTACAGTCCTCATACCACTTAAAAATTTCGTGGCAGAGTCGGGAATCAAACCGCGGACCTCCTGGGTGGCAGCTAATCACGCTGACCACTACGCAACGTAGGCAACAAACCTTATGATAAGCTAGTATATTCATTATTGGTGTATGTAACTGTAATGTGAACTGTGGGCGTCACGGGACTGTGTACTGTACTTGTGATTTCTAACTATCAGTTTTATCTATTATCACCTACAGTATAATGTGCTTGATTCATTTTCTTTTAGCCAATTCCGCTCAGGCCATGGAGAAAGTCCTTAGAACAGCGGCAGTTAGCGGCTTCAACCCTTTGTGATATCAGTAGAAGATGGGATGGAGTTGTCAACACTTTGCCCGGCCACCTTTGCTCCGAGAAATAATCCTGGCACTCACAAGGAGAGGTCGCCATGTGGTTTACTAGAAAAGTGTTCACATTTGGTGGGTTTGCACTTCATAAAAAATATTTTACCCTGTTCGAGCGTTTTGGCCAATGGGCCTTAGTGTGCTCAAAATTGAACGTTTAAAATCAATCCTCTATGGCGTAGTCGCTAGCGTGTTGGCGTTGGAAATAGAAGTTACCGTGATCGGAACCTACCTTGGTCTTTTCTAATTATTTTCTTAATCTTTCTTTGACATTTTTTTCTTTTACCTTATGTTTGTGGTACAATATTTAATGATGATGATAATAAGGGGCCTAACATCTAGGTTATCGGCGCGTTACAATATTTAAGTTGCCAGATTACATCAAGTACTTTATTATGTTGCTTTTTTCCCATTTACGTTATAATTTACATACAGAAATATTAGCTTGACGGTGGAGCAGAGTGGAACGGAGGGAAGAGCATTAGACTCGGCGCAGTGCGAATGAACGTAGCGTCGCCGGCCACGCTGCATTTACATTCTAACGAATAAAACTTACAACACGTTCAAGCGTCACGGACGAATAATGATGTTAAATTATTGTACAAAGCTCCAAAACCGAAGAGACCTCAGCAAATCATTATAGAACACACAAAAACAATAAGGGATGTATCAGTAAACTAAATTAAAAAGTGCTAACCAAGGTCTTGCTCTAACTCGAAACCTTCAATTCCCCACGCCAACTCGCCAGCGACTACGCCACGCAGACGAGCCGGGAACTTGTGCGGGAATAGGACTACAAAAGTTTGAGGATTGATATTAAACGTTCAATTTTGAACATACTAAGGCCCATTGGCAAAAACGCTCGAACAGGGGCAAAATATTTTTTTAAGAATGTGAACACTTTTCTTGTAAACCACTTGGCGACCTCTCCTTGTCAGTTCTGTTGTATACTGAGTGAGCATTTTGCGTATCTTAACCCTAGAACCAAACTGTGAGACCGCCCGTGACGCGGCCATTTTATGATCGCTTCTGCGCACGCGTCAAATGCCGTTAGCTTGCTGTTATTTCATCTACCTTCAATGTTGGAATAATTATTGATGTTTAAGCGTTTGGAATATTTTGTTGCTGAGTATTGTTATATTAGTTCAATGCCCAAGATCGCGGGTTCAAATCCGGCCAAAGTCGTCGGATTTTAAAGAGCGTTAAAATCCCTCAGTATGCCTTCCTTCGGAGGGGAAGTAAAGCCGGCGGTCCCTTGTCATAGATTTATGGCATGTTAAAGAACCTTCTACTAATTACACCTGTGTAAAACTAAATTGTATAGGTTAAGAATGTAAACAATGCTCTTAGGTTCCTACGTTCGTTGCCAGGAGCCAACTTTGGTGGCGTCTGGTAGCTAAGTTCTGAACTATTAGTCGTTGACGGTGGCGTTTGGCGGCAAAAGTAGGAACTACTTGAAATTAAAAGTCTGCAATCCTCATTTGAATTGAAAACAGATAACAGACACTAATACAGTCATCACAATTAACACTGGTTATCAGACAGATTCTACACACACGCAAAGTACACGGGGCTACATGACCGTATTGTCGGAGCCCCTAAACTGAGGAACCAACCAACCAACCATTGTTATATTAAGGTCACATGAACCCACGGTGTGGTATGTGTAACACAAATCTCTACGATGTACCTTGCTTTATCCTACAGTTTAATCATGTCTAGTTGTGAACACACTGTTAACTGTTGTAACCTAAATAGCAAGATGTATTAATGTCCATTAAAAGACAGAAAGGGCAAACAAAGTGTGTGATTTGTTCTGCAGTCTATGTGCAGAATACTGACAAGCAATCTGCTGACAGTGCAAAGATGACAGGGCCTAGGTTTTCGCAGAATGGTTGAAATGAACAACTGTGTGCCATTTGGTGTTAATTCACATATCGACGATTTAGCTCAGTGCCTCTCCCACCCCCTTGGTAAATGGTTTGTGCTTTCAAAAATACTACTAAGATAAGATGTTGACCCATATCCGAAAAATGATATGAACTTTGATTGGATTCCATTGTTCTCATATTAAGAAAGTTGTAGCGGTATTCCACTTTTTCGAAACAAAGCCTTCCATTTCCAATTGTATTTTGCCAATTAACGAACTTGACCGAGATTTAGAATGGTTACATTTTATGTATGCATTTGAAAGTAATAATAATATCGTATGGCCTCGGGTGCCTGGTGCAAGCTTTGTTAATTTACACCCAGAGGGTAGCTTGCATGTCGAATTTCATCGTTCCTTTGAACGCTATGAAAGTCAAGGAGGTTAGATATCTAAACTCCTTGACACTACAGCGCTTTCAAGTAGAGAATGGAGGAACTTTGTGTTGGTGGAAAATCCCGAGATTAATTTTGCCATTGAACACGGCCTACTGAATTCAAATGGGTTCTTTAACATGCCAATGAGTATCGTGATTTTTGTCGCCTTCAAAAATCACTTACCATGGCCAGGGGCGAACCTGCAATCTTGGGGTTGGTAGTCCGACACTATAACCACTCTACCCACCGTGGCAAGCCATTTGAAAGTGATTGGTGCACAATGGCGGTAGTTATCGTGTGCACAAGAATGTGATATCTCTACTTAGTCCTATAAAACAACGTCCCCGAG
Source organism: Meconema thalassinum (assembly GCA_946902985.2). Taxonomy (NCBI): domain Eukaryota; kingdom Metazoa; phylum Arthropoda; class Insecta; order Orthoptera; family Tettigoniidae; genus Meconema; species Meconema thalassinum. The sequence continues at coordinate 205,442,553 of OX336399.1, read as the reverse complement.
TCTTGGATGTCACGAGTAATCTCGAGAACCACTGGATGGATTTTGGTGTGGTTTTCACTATTATGTAAAGGATGTCTTGAGAAAGGTTTCTGTAAAAAAATATTTATTTATAATCAAAGGAAGCCATCAGTAACGATTTCAGTGAAAAAGTCGACAAAAAAACCTGGCGTCCGTGCGCTTTTTAAGCCTACGCTGGGCAAACCGTTTTAAAAAAATATTCTATGCGTGTAAGAATTGTTCAGCATGAAAACTTCTACAAAAACATCCGCAAGAGCATATCTCTATCTTCAATACATCGACCACTATAAGTGCTTTTAGAGTGGACGGAAGGAGGATTTGTATTTCATGCACCTCGCCATTAAGTATGAAAAGAATTAATTGCACATGCATCTCCATGATAATATAATTAATAGTCCAGTCAGTGATTTTAGCCCATCATGCCGAGACGTAAAACGGATATAGGCCGTAGTTCATTGACATCAAAAAAAAGCGCTTATTACGGAATGCATTCATAACTGTTCCCGGGCGAAGCCGGGGCGGGTTGCTAGTGATTATATATGAATTATAGACAAACCTTTTAACTGACGGTGGTTTTGGGGTTTGGGGGATTTGAAACGCGAAGATGTGTCAAAACTTTACGGAGGTCTTAACATGGTATGCATTGCAATAGCCAGCTCTCTAATGGAATCTATCTAACATAAGGACGACTCAAAGGACGACACATACGTACACGACAGCATGGATTATCTCTGCGAAGTTAGCCCACTCGCTGAAGTTGCCGATACGCTACCTAGCATAGGAGAAACTAAGTCCACGTGAGTAAGTATGTAAGGAAGGAAGAAAGGAATTAAGGCAGGAATGAGTTAAAGAAAAAGGAAGCTTGTAGTATAACGTGACCGTTAATCTCGCGATCATAAGCCACGGGACCTCCGTTTTACGTGGAATCCGATCCACAGGACATGGCATTTCACATCGAAAATCTCACATGCATTGACCGGGAATCGAACCCAGTCCGCCTTGGTGAGAGGCATACAGCTTGACCGCTGCGCCACCACGCCCCCGAATGAGTTAAAGAAGGAAGGAATTAAGGAAGGAAGGAAGGAAGGAATGAGTTAAAGAAGGACGGAAGGAAGGAATGAGTTATGGAAAGAAAGAATTAAGGAAGGAATGAGTTAACGAAGGAAGGAGTTAAAGAAGGAAGGAATTAAGGAAGGAATGAGTTAACGAAGGAAGGAGTTCAAGAAGGAAGGAATTAAAGAATGAAATTAGTAAGAAAGGAAGGAAGGAGGAAGGAAGAAAGGACGGAAGTAAATACATAAATAAATAAACCAGCCCTGTGCTACAATGACCATTATGACGAGTACCGAAGTGCCATGCTCCGTATGATAGGTGAGGCCAACCCCTGGAGGAGACGTCCCCTCGGGCCAGACCAGTCGTGATGGATGGCTGAATCGAGTGTTCGCTCGGCTTTGTACGCGTTAGAGCCTCACCAGGCCGGACATTGTCAGGCTAAGTGGTAGGAAAAGCCAACACAGCCGGTCTGACCACAGTGATCGATCATACTTCAGCTCTCAACACGTCTCGGGTTAACGTGGGCGCTCCACAGATGAGAAGGTAGAATATTACTCTTCGCAGCCAAGTAATTCAACTCCAGCAGATCTCCTAAACTTTTGCTGTGTCTCTTGTGGGTTTTCACCTAGGTGTTGGCTACTCAGTCAGAATCATCAGCTGGCTATTGAAACACTTACTTGGACCCCAATGGTCTATTTGCCATCTCTTGATGAATGCAGTACATTTGCATTTGTCTGTTGGCACAGGCTAGAGTAGAATGTGGCTTTTCACCGATGTCTCAGTCTCACTCATGGCTGTGATTATATGGAAGCTACTGAGGTATGGGTGGTGCTTAGTAATGACATTCAGGGCACAGTCAGTGTCTGTTGGCACAGGCTAGAGTATCACCGATGTCTCATCGCTCGATACAGAACGGTCTTTATCAAGACCAACACTAACCATTATATCTGTAAATATTGAAGGCTTGTCTACATCTAAAGAAGGAATGTTACATCAGCTCTGTCAAACACATGCATGTGATATATTATGCCTTCAAGAAACCCACAGAGATGAGCAACTGCGGCGACCTAAAATAGCGGGGATGAGACTCGTGGCCGAAATTCCCCATAGACAGTATGGCAGTGCTGTTTTTGCCAAACCAGATTTACAAATTTTGTCTGCTGCAGTCACCATCGAAAACCAAATCGAGATAATAACCGTGGAACTCAGCAATTGCACCATCTCAGGTGTCTACAAACCACCCAATGTGAATTTCTCCTTCCGAACTCCAAACAATTACAACAATCAAAAGACAAACTTTGTAGTTGGAGACTTCAACAGCCATAGCAGTGCATGGGGATATACAGAAGACGATAATAATGGAGAGGAAGTGTTAGAATGGGCTGATGATTTCCAATTACAACTTGTTCATGACCCCAAACTACCTCCATCCTTTAACAGCAGTAGATGGCGACGAGGCTTCAACCCAGACCTCATATTTGCTAGCGAACACGTGGCACAACAATGCGTGAAATCAATGTGTAATCCTATTCCAAATACCCAACACCGACCCATAATGTGTCAACTCTTCTCAGCAATTCGGCCAATAAAGGTTCCATTTCGAAGGAGGTATAATTTCAAAAAAGCAGACTGGCAGAAGTTCAGCTCAACTCTTGATACAATAATATCAGATATCCAGCCAACACCAGAGGTGTATGATCAGTTTGTTGAAGCAGTGAAGGAAGCTTCCCACGTTTCCATACCACGAGGCTGCAGAGTTAATTATATACAAGGCCTAACTTCAGACACGGCTGCTCAAATGAACACATACTGTATATTTCACTGTTTCAGGAAGATCCACTAAGTGAAGACACTGTGTCAGCTGGAAGGAAACTGCTTTCCTTAATTGCAGAGGCAAAGAAAGATGCTTGGATCAAACTCATGGAGGAAACAGATATGTCAAGGGACAGCAGAAAGGCTTGGAAGCTTCTAAAACGACTTAGCAACGATCCAACCAAGGTACCAGTCCATGCAAATGTTACGGCAAACCAAATCGCAAATCAGCTTGTCACCAATGGGAAAACCAATCGCCCAATAAGGAAACTGGAACACAATATCCTGGAAAATGGAGAAATGAAGCCCAGTAACCTTTCCCGGCCATTTGAAATAAAGGAATTACAAAAAGCTATTCAATGTGCCAAACATGGAAAAGCGGCAGGATTAGACGACATCACAATAGAGCAAATAAAACACTTCAGTTCAACCACACAGGGATGGCTTCTGAACTTCTTCAACAATTGTTTTACTTCTCTGAAAATTCCTAAAATATGGAGAAAATCCAAAGTGACTGCATTTCTGAAACCTGGAAAGGATCCTTCGGACCCAAAAAATTTCAGACCAATCTCCTTACTCTGCCATCTGTACAAAATATTGGAAAGGATGCTGTTAAACTGCCTAATTGGAGTAGTAGACCACGCTCTAATACCTCAGCAATGTGGTTTCCGCCCAGGAAAGAGCTGCACAGCACAGGTTCTACATCTAACTCAACACATTGAGGATGGATTTGAGAAGAAGAAGATCACTGGTGTGGCTTTTGTGCATCTCTCCGCCGCCTTCGATACGGTAAATCACAGGATATTATTACACAAGCTCTACAGAATGATTACAGGCATCAAAGTAACCAAGATGATAGCTACTCTCCTGGAAAATCGTCGCTTTTTTGTTGAATTCCAAGGACGCCGAAGTAGATGGAGAAATCAAAGGAATGGACTCCCCCAAGGCATCCTATTCTTTTCAACATCTACACAAACGACCAGCCATTGCCAGAAGGTACTAAAAGCTTTATCTATGCCGATGACCTAGCACTTACTACTCATACTAATACCTTTGATGAAGCAGAGACCTCTTTAACTGTTGCATTAGAAGAGCTAGGTACCTATTATGAGAAAAACCAACTGAAACCAAATCCAGCTAAGACCCAAATTTGCGCGTTCCATCTGCGGCATGCACAGGCATCTCAGAAACTCAAAGTTATCTGGAAAGGGAACTTACTGGAACATTGCTTTACACCAAAGTATTTGGGAGTTATGCTGGACCGCACACTAACATACAAGAAACATTGCCAAAACGTAAAACAAAAGATAGCTGCTAGAAACAACATTCTACTCAAACTGTCAGGAACCAGTTGGGGAACACAACCACAAACAATCAGAACATCAGCTCTTGCTTTATGCTACTCTGCAGGTGAATATGCCTCCCCGGTTTGGTACAGGTCAGCCCATGCGAAGCAAGTCGACATCGCTCTCAACGAAAGTTGCAGGATCATTACTGGATGCCTGAAACCTACACCCATTGAGAAGATCCAACTTCTAGCTGGTATTGCTCCTGGTGAGATTCGTAGGCAGGTAGCAGCTAACAAGGAAAGGCTCCAATCATCTACTTCAGAAGCACATCCCCTCTATGGATACCACCCAGCCACCCGGAGGCTGAAATCCAGAAAAAGTTTTCTCCGCACATCAGTTAACCTTGAGGGGAAAGCGGAGAATGCTAGGATTAAGATGTGGAAAGAAAGAACCAGCCATCTCTCCAACTGGATGGAGCCGAAGGAAAGTCTTCCATGTGGACACCAGGAGAAGTGGACAACCTGGAAATCCCTTAACAGACTCCGTACAGAAGTCGGCAGAACAAAAGTAAATCTTCGGAAGTGGGGTTTCTCAAGCGACTCATCACTCTGTGATTGTGGAAAGCAGCAAACGATCCAACATTTATGTCAGTGTGTCTTATGTCCCTCAAAGTGCACTATGATAGACTTGGTTGCAGCTTCCTCTTTTTTTTTTTTTTCTTTTCAGAATTCATATTTATTGGTAAACAATTGACCTACAGTATGTATCATTAGTTTTATATCTCTGAATGAAATAAAATATTGGTCACTTTTCATGAAAAGTTCACATAAAGAGTTCACCAGAAGTTCTCCACTCATGTTCTGAACCGTTGTAATCATTTCTTGCGTATCCATATTCCCCATTTGTGTCTTATAACCTGAAATTATAAATAGGAATGCTCTCTCACAAGGACCAGACCCTTCGTTGCTCTTCTTAGCCATATCATTGAGCTCATTTATGAAGTCCGCCCTGATGACGTCACTGTAGATCGAAACGAGCTTTCTTCTTCAGCTGTTCTATGTTTACATTTCCGTCGTCGTCCATCACGTTAAAAGCTTGCATCATACACGAAATAAATAATTTGGTATTGTTTTGTATATCTTTGCATCTAACATCTTTATAGAACTGGGTCAAATCTTTCCGAGTTGTGTTGGTTTTTGAGAGGCAGTTTTCAGTGTTTGTAACGAAACATCCCCTCAGTACTGTTTCAAAATTTGGCCGTCACATCCGACAATCAAAACTGAAACAGATGCGTTGCAAACTTCTGTACACTTTTGCTTTGTACCATTGTCCAGCGTATTCTTCTGATGGAACTTACAAAATCCCTTAAGGTGCCCCCACCTCTTTCGTGCGCTGTTATGTTCCAGTCCACTGCTGCCGCTATAAACCAGGTTACAGCGTTTTGTTTTGGTTTCCCAGTAAGTTCAAAATCGCAAACCATTATGCGCTCCGCTGGTAGGTGGTCTATCCCCGGATGTATTCTCCGCAGTATAGCAGTCGTCCAAGTCCAAACTGTTCGAGCCCCTTGGCAGGATGTCACTCGATGCACTAATGTGTCGACATCTCCACATCGTCTACATTGAGCATCTTCAGCCATATTGTGACGTATGCGTTTAGTCGCTGTAGGCACAATGTCGTTGATCACAGAGTAGAGTGTGGATCTCCACTGTGTTGGGATGTATTTATTTGAGGCGTTCAACCAAATCGTTCTCCAATGTCTTTGGGTGAATTTATGTTCTATTGATAGCGGCTTCTGTTGCCCCTTCAGCAAATATGTGTATAGATTCTTCGTTGAATTAAATTCCCCCTGATTTTTCCTTTCCTGAGGTAAACTGTCTATTACATTGATAACGGCACGAAAAGCCGGGTGTATGTGTCTATATCGCCCATTTACAGCGATCCTCTCCAGAGGTAGTGACCGATACACAAGTGCTGGTGGGTGAAGAAAAGTCAATTCTGTTTGACTCCGCGTTCCTGACATAGATCGGAGGATGGTGCGCCCTAAGAGGGCTTTACATTTCATATCGACACAGGTTAGATTGAGGCCTCCTTGGAGATTTGGCAAGTATAATTGGTCGCGGGCGACTCTGTACAGCGATCCTCTCCAGAGGTAGTGACCGATACACAATTCTAAACGTTGGCTAATTTGTTTCGTTGCAGGTAAGAATTGTGCGAGATACCATATCTTGGATAAAGCAAACACATTAATGTGCCATACTTTCTGTATGAGATTTAGGGACCTGGTATTTTGCTGGAATAAGGTATGCCTCACTTTATTGATTACCATCGCCCAGTTTTCACTTATCATATCTTTAAATTTGTTCTGGAAAATAATTCCCAAAATCTTCAGCTTTTGCCCAATAGGGAAAGATCGAGTAGGTGTGGGTAACGGATGTTGCCCAAGCAACATCATTCCAGACTTTGATGGATTGACTTGGGATCCAGATGTTTGCTGAAACTCGTTTATGATAGTCAGCATACGGTCTTCGTCGTTTTCCTCTGTGAGAACAATGCATACATCATCGGCATATGCTCTTACTGCCACTTTTTTCTCATTGATCGTCAGACCTGTTACATTCTGGTTTATCCTCCGGAGGAAGGGTTCCAGTGCTATGATGAACAGGATCATAGAAAGTGGGCATCCTTGACGAACCGATTTACGGATGGGTATTTTCGATGTGAGATGTCCATTAATGATTACTCTAGATTGTGCTGTTCTGTACAGTCCTGTAATGCATTTAATCAACCCGATAGGAAACCCGAAGGTTTGCAGTGTAGACCATAGATATGAATGTTTTATTCTGTCAAAGGCCTTTTGAAAATCAAGACTGACTAGTGTCGTAGGGGGAAGATTAGAAGAAGTTTTCTCATGTAGAATAATAATATTGCTTAACACCACCAAGTTCGAGATGATATTGTTTCCTGGAGTCACACAGGATTGCCACTGCCCTATAATTTGTAGCAGTTGCGGTTTGATTCGGGATGCTATGATTTTTGTAAAGATTTTGTAATCTGTATTGAGAAGTGTGATAGGTCTGAAATCCTCCATTCCAAGTGGTCTTCTGATCTTCGGAATTAAAATGATAATTCCAGCAGTGAATTCTTCAGTTATGATTTGTGGGTTTCCCATAATCTCCTGGTAAATTTGAAGAAGATCTTCTCCTAGTATATTCCACATTAATTGATAGAATTCATATGGTATTCCATCAGGTCCAGGAGAGCGGTGACGTTGAGTTTGGCTTAGTGCTGTGAAAATCTCCGCCGAGGTAATATCACTTACCAGCATCGATCCATCCTCTGCGGTCAGTCTGGGTAGGTTTTGTTGTAAGGTCCCATCGCTTTGCTCGCTATTTAGTTGGACGTCGGCGAAAAAAGTTGTGAAATACTTTGCACCAATTTGAAGGATATCATCCATGTTCGACTGAGTGCTGCCATGCTCGTCCCGAAGTTTAGTAATGGTCTTTCGCTGCCCTTTACGCCTTTCTGTTAAGATGTGGAACAGTGATGAACGTTCTTCTTCTATGACTGAGGGAATCTTTGCTCGAATAAATGCACCCTTTAAATAATTTTCCTGAATATTTAAAATTGAATGCTTAACTTCTTTCATTTCACCAAGGACATCGTCGCCATTTGCTTGCTTTTGCTGAAGTTCATATAATACATCATAATAAAAGTTTAAAGTACTTCTCCTCTCCCAGGCACGCTGTTTTGAAATTTGCTGGAAAAACTTTTTAATAGCAGGTTTTACAACCTCGATCCACCAAGTCATATGATATGGATATTGCGACCTTTTACTGCGCAGCTTCATCCAAAGGGTTTCAAATTTGTTTCGCACATCTTGGTCGTGTAGGAGGGATGCGTTTAGTTTCCAATAACCGTGTCCATATATAGGTGGTCGTGACGTTGTTAAATACTTAAAGTACAGTGCGTGATGGTCACTGAAAGATACTGGCACTACTGTGGAACTATGCAGGCTATCTCGCATTCCTCGTGCTATATATGCCCTGTCTATTCTAGATGCTGATCCGGCACGATAGAAAGTAAATTGGACGTCGGTTCCATGTTTAAGTTCCCACACATCATGGAGATTAAATCCGTCTACGAGACTTTTGAGGCTGCGGCAGTTGTTGAAAGCGCCGGTTTGATCTCGAGGGTTTAAAACACAGTTAAAATCGCCTGCTAATATGATATTATTGATCGGGCCCTGGAGAAAGTATCTGATGTCATCTTCAAATAAATGTTCTCTTGCCAGACGACCTTGTGATCCAGAAGGGGCGTAGACATTAACAATTAATGTGTCATCACATTGCAGAGCAATTATTCTGCCACTCGGATGTAACTCCACTTCCGAAACAATTAATCCTGATCTGTAAACGACAGCTGTGCCTCGGAGAGATGGGCCAACATTTGCTATGTATTCGTACCCACTCAACCAGTCCAAGTTTGGATCATTTACTTCCTGAAGCAATAAAATGTCAATATCATAAATCCTGAGAAAATCCTGAAGTAGAAAACGTGTCGTTAAACTTATGATGCCATTGATATTTAAAGTCGCAAAACAACGCAAGACACTCATATGCAAAGAACAATAGGATGAAGGTGACGTGCATCAGTATGTTTGAGTGCATTTGACTGACGATGAGCAATTATTTGAGGGGATCATTGGAGTGATGTTTTACTGGTGTGCACTTCCGGTGATTTACGGCGACTACGTGATGCACTTCGTGTTTGTGTGTTATATAATTTATCTTCTTCCCTCGCAGTGTTTTTGTTGACAGTTTTTATGGGAAGATTATGGGTGTCCTTAATGTTGGCTTTATCTGTGACCTTGGGTATTGCTCCTGTTTGTGGATGTAGGGCACTTCCACTGACGTCCGTGACTTTCTTTTTACTTACTCTGATTGCTGCATCAGAGGTGGAAGTGAAATCTGCCCCCGATGTAGTAGATATGGTTTCCTGAACTATGTCAGTGCTTTGCACGTGAAGTAATTGGGAGCGAACGGTATTGTTTGCTGGAGGGTGCTTCGAATGAACTGAGACTGTTGGGAAGCCTATTACTTGTGTGTGTTCTCGTTCTTCTTGTATGACATCCTGAAAATCCATGTCTTCCGACCACGTAAATTGGGTTTTGGGTACGTCAGTAGTGACAGGTCCGTCAATAGTATCTGGCTGCTGCACAGACTGCTTTGTTGGATGGCTGGTGTGTCCCTTTCCCGTGCTGTCCGATCGTGACGTCATAGTTCCCTCTTCATTACTATGTAAAGTAATCAGGGATGTTTCAACTACGTTATTTGATGGGTGAGATACTTCTGCAAAACTATCTGTGTTTGTGGAATGGGGCCTGTTATGAAGGGCCTCTGATATGGTTGGATATTCAGGGGAAAGTACTGCAGTTTCCATGTCCGTAGTGTTGCTTAGCGTACTACTCCCATCAGACTCACCCAGCACCGTGATGTATGTTTTCTGTCTGACATGAAGTACTGGGCGATTCCTTCTGTTCGGACAGTCTACTTGTAAGTGGGAGGTTTCTTTACAATAAAAGCAGTACTTAGCTTGTCCTTCATATGTCAAGACAACTTTATAATCATTGACCGTCAAATATGATGGTATGGGGTATTTAAGTTCAATTGTTACGATACGTATGCCATTACTTACAGCAAAAAATTCATATGCATCATTCCAGCACTCGTTCCGTATGTCCTTGACAACTCCGTACGTAGAAAGCACGCGAGAGAGCCTTTCGTTGTTGACTTCGGGAGGTAGATTAAATACACGTACACGTTTTGTCAAAGAGTCTGCAGCAGTGATAGTTATCTTCGTGGTGTTACCGCTAGTTAGCCGGAAGGATTTCACACCTTCATGTCGAGATAATATGTTTTCATAAAGTAACGTGGACACTAATTTAATGTACACTGTATTTTCCCCGTTGTTTAGTTGAATCGCTAGTACTTGATCTCTATTAAGCTTCAGGTCGTTTGCCATCCACCTATGTATTTCAAGTGGTGTCGGTCTGTTGTTTCTTTCTTCAAAAGCGCATTTAATAGTGTTTTTCCTGACATTCGCCATTTTTACTAGTTCAAAAATACAATACCCTCTCACGGTAATCACTTCCGAGTACGTCTTAACCTCGCGGCTAAACTCGGAACCTCACACGACGTAGGTCGCTAAGTGACACTTCCACTCTTTCTACTCTATGGAGTTCTCCACCGCAAAATGTAACAAAATGGCGCCGTTCCCAATCGATGATGCCGTTTGTAATATATGTGGTTTCTTCGATATTGTATATGGTATTTATATTGTAACTAGTAATGTTTTAATAGATTTAAGTTACCTTCCAACCGAGCTCTAGTCCTTGTGTATATTTCTTCAATATTTCCTTCCTTTTCCAGTGGTTATACCAGTAGTGTTTAGCAATACGTGATAAGTCAAGGCCATCTCGATCCAACATTTCATAATGCTATTGACGTCGCCCAATACTGGGCAAGAATTATCTAGCTTCCGATTTTGTTGCTCAGTAGGATTGTTTATATGTGTATATCTGTATATTTGTATAGTAGCAATGTATATATCGTGTATTTTAAAATATCTATGTGTAAAGTCGATACTTCTGACACGAATAATGAAAGACCGATGTCTCAGTCTCACTCATGGCTGTGATTATGTGGAAGCTACTGAGGTATGGGTGGTGCTTAGTAATGACATTCAGGGCACAGTCAGTGTCTGTTGGCACAGGCTAGAGTATCACCGATGTCTCAGACTCACTCATGGCTGTGATTATGTGGAAGCTACTGAGGTATGGGTGGTGCTTAGTAATGACATTCAGGGCACAGTCAGTGTATGTTGGCACAGGCTAGAGTATCACCGATGTCTCAGTCTCACTCATGGCTGTGATTATATGGAAGCTACTGAGGTATGGGTGGTGCTTAGTAATGACATTCAGGGCACAGTCAGTGTCTGTTGGCACAGGCTAGAGTATCACCGATGTCTCAGTCTCTCTCATGGCTGTGATTATATGGAAGCTACTGAGGTATGGGTGGTGCTTAGTAATGACATTCAGGGCACAGTCAGTGTCTGTTGGCACAGGCTAGAGTATCACCGATGTCTCAGTCTCACTCATGGCTGTGATTATATGGAAGCTACTGAGGTATGGGTGGTGCTTAGTAATGACATTCAGGGCACAGTCAGTGCCTGTGGATGCTGTGAAAGGTTTTACTCATAGGGTTAGTACTGCTGTTCTGACTCAGTGTGGAAAGCCACACTGGATAGTAAATCTTGTACTACGAGGTCCCGAGAGCTAACCAGAAGATTTGCTGAAGGTAAATGTCAAGGTTGGTTTCGTTTCATTTGAGGGGATTTGCCACATTGTGGCCATGTAACTTGGACTGTTGGAGCAGCAGAAAAGAGGAGAATAGACGCATTTGAAATGTGGTGTTACAGGAGAATGATTAATATCAGATGGGTAGCAAGAGTAACCAACGAAGAGGTATTAAGTCGAGTGGGAGAGGAGAGATATTTCTGGTCGTCCGTCATTCATTTCCGTGTCCGGTCAACATTTCCAAAAAACTGCAGCTGCGACGGCCTTGTTACTTCCTCTAAAAACATCTTCTATTGTGCATGGGTTGTCCAGGAGGGGGCAGATAAGTAGGTGAGTTGGGTCTTGTTCAGCTCCACATTCACAAGAGGTGTCTGCGTCTACTGGAAGGATCCTCCGTTTTTGCAGGTTGGTCTTGCATAGAGGGACACCCACTCTTAAGCAGTTGAGGGACCTCCACACAGGATAAGGTAGGTTAGCGCCAGGAGCCAGTTCTTCCTTTGGTGACATGTCTGAGGGCAGTGAGCTCCTCCATCTAATGAGACGAGTTGTCTCTGGTGCTCTCTCCAGCGGCGTAGTCCTAGCAAGGAAACACTTGCGGGATTTGAGGCGAGACCTTGCTGCCTGGTGACCATGTAGTGGATGTCGATGGTCATTCTCCTGCTTTGTTCTCTCGGCGTCCGCAGCAGTGGCCCTCCGGATGTTGGGTGGGGCTATTCCAACAATAGGGTATAGTTTGTGCACTGGCGTTGGTTTCAGGCATCCCGAGATTATCCTTGCAGTGTTGTTGACAGCAGTATCAACCTACTTAGCATGGGCTGAAGCGTTCCACACAGGAGCGGCATACTCAGCGGTAGACACACACAGTGCAAGTCCGGAAGTCCTCAGAATGTGCGGGCTGGCTCCCCAGGTGCTGCCGATATTTCTGGTAACTGCTGATGAAGAGAAGAGATAGGTTGGTAGGACACATACTAAGACACCCAGGAATAGCAAACTTATTTGGCAATGGAAGTATTAAGAGACATTTAACACTTAGCAGCTCCGTTGATGCAGGACACTATAATGGTATCGAATACGACGTTAATTTGGGGGAGAGATGCTACTATAAAAATCCCGTGACGAAAAAGAGCATTGGCCGGTAAAAAACAAATAGACGAAAAAATGTGAGAAATCGGAGGAAACACGGAGCCACTTTTAAAATCCAATATAAATATGCCATTTCAGAAACAATTCTAGATATTATGCCGTACAGTGTAGGGTCCTTGACTTGGCTGTCCGGCTCCGCCAAGGAATGTATAAGTAACTCTGCTCTGAAGGCAGCCTCGTGAGACAAAACTGTTGGACATAGACGCTCAGCATGCTACCAACTACGCTACCAAAGCCGCGAAACGAACCCAAGATCGCGTGTTCGAACCCGGCCGACGCCGTCGGAATTTTGAGAGCGTTAAAAATCCCTCAGTATGCCTTCCTTCAGAGGGGAAGTAGAGCCGGTGGAACCATGTTATAGATTTATGACATGAAAAAGAATCTTCCACTAACTACACTTGTGCGAAGCCAAAATTTGTAGGTTAGAATTGATAACTCTCTATTAGTTCCAACGTTATCCGCTAGGTGATCCGTGCGATGCCATCTAGTAGTCAAGTCCGCAAGCTAGGTGTCGTGGACGGTATCATTTGATAGCAAAAGTAGGAACTATTTGAAAAAGTTAATCGTCTGCAGTCCTTCTACCTAAATCAAAAAGAACAGATAACACACACTAATACAGCCATCACACCGGTTATCAGACATATTCTACACACACCCAAAGTACAGGGGCTACATGACCGCGTTGTCGCAGCCCCTAAACTAAGGAACCAACCAACCATGGGTTCACTTCCCACCTCAACCATTCTACAAATGGTTTCCGTGCTAAGGTTCCAGACTTATGACTACAGCCACCTTCTTACCAATCCTCACCTCAATAACAAATACACACACTCCTACAGACACCACAATACCACATGTTATCAGACAAATTTCTGCACACACAAATAAACGGGGCTAGGCTACGTGTTTGAGTCTTCAGTCTGGTTGGTTGGTTGGTTCCTTAGTTTAGGGGCTGCGACAACGCAAAGGCCAGGATTGTTCTTAATGAAAGGCCACGGCCACCTCTTACCCTAATCCTTCCTCAAATAAAAATAAAATAATAATAATGTTATTGGTTTTACGTCCCGTTTATCTACTGTGGCTTTTAGAGTCACCGGGTGTCAGAATTTTGCCCAAAAGTGGATCTTTAAAGTGCTAGTAAATGTACTAACACGGCTCCTTCGCATTCCCGCATCCTCAAATGCCAGCTTACTGCGCAGGATTGGAACCTGCAACCTTGGGCCAGCAAGCGAGAACGTTACCTTTGACCCACGCAGCCAGTGAATTACAACTACACACGTCACAGTGACACAGGTTATCAGACACATGTTTCACACACCCAAGTACGCGGAGCGACATGACCACGATGTTGCATAGCCCCTAAATAACTGATTTGGAGCTAGGTTGCTGTATTCATGCAGCATTATTCATAGCATTTTATTAATTGATTTTGACATAAAAAATTGATAGATTAGCTTATTCTCTGCTTATCCGGATAATCCATATCACGGAGCTGTCTCGTCCACATCATTGGATGTGACACGAGCAGCGGGTCCATCAATACTCAACACCCACCCAGCCGTGTAATCCTGTACAGCTCAGCACTGCATCGTGCCTAACTGAAAGGAAACGAGAGAAGTATGGATATTAACTCGTTTGCACCATGATACAGTCTAATAGAGATGAAGTTTCGACTAGAGCAGTGCTTCAGACCCGCAAACAGTAACAAATAGAAGGATGACCATTATTATTATCTCTGCCTGTATATTTTAAATTGTTTGCCGTCTGTGAAATACACCCTTTGTCTGAAAAGTTCGATGAATGTGCTATATTACGAACGGATTGCTGGCTTACCTGAAACAGCCGTTATTGTACTTGGAAGTAATCCCCGCGGACGGTTATGCATTTCTGAGAACGACTGAACAAGTCCGTGAAACTCCTGGCAAAGTCTTCTTTGGGAATAGCCTTCAGTTTGGGTCGTCAAAACTCTAAATTGAAAGAAAGGGAGAAGCGTGAATTTATACAACCTGCCTTGCGCACCTGATAGACGAGCGGCAGTGAGAAGGGTGAATATTCTGTGGAATAGAATGGTCCTGAAAACCATCGTCACGGGTGATGAGACCTGGTGCCTGAGGTACCACCTCGAAGGCAAGCGTCAAAGTCTGGAGTATCGGCGTCCAGGGTCGCCGAAAAGCCCTGAAGGGCGAGAGGTTTTCGGACATATCGGACATCCAAAGTAATGTGACGACCCAACTGAAGGCTATCACTCAGGAAGAATATACCAGGACTTGTACAGCCGTTCTAAGAAGTGCATAACCATCCACGGGGATTATTTCGAAGGGCAGTAACGGCTGTTTCAGGCAAGCCAACAATCCGTTCGTAATATAGCCCATTCACCGAACTTTTCAGACAGAGGGTGTGTTACGGACTTGTGGAAACAGAGCTCGAAGGTTAACAGCGGCCATCGAGTGTTTGTTCTTTCCCTTGGTTTGATTCACACGAAAGAACTCATCCATTGCTTGGGTATAAACCACAAGCACACAGCCTGTAGTCCAGGAAGAGTTTCCTATGACCATCACAGGAACTCACAACCACTGATAAACAAGCCAGGTTGCAATTGTGGAAAGCTAAAGGACCCATTCCTAACGGCTGGAAGAAAGTAGCAGAAATTTTACCATCTGGACACGATATAGGATGCACAACATGGAAATCTCTGAACAGATAGAGATCTGGCGTTGGCTGATCAAGAGTTAAGCTGGCAACTATGGAAAGCAAGATATTGTGGAGAACCAGACTGTTAGGCACAGAGGAGGATTTACATCAAGCTTCAGACAATGCACTGAAAGGAGCCAAATTTTGGTCTACTTTAGTTTAATGTTCGTAAATGTTTGTGAATGTGTATATACAGGGTGTCTCTTATTAACGTTTAAATCTCTCTATAGGGACGTAGATGGCATTGTGACAAGTACTTTGATATAGGACACTTAGGGTCGCAAGTGTCCGGAAATACCTTAAAGTGAACCACAACTGTTAAACATATGACGTCATCAGATGACGGCTCAGCTTGAGCGGTTAGGCCCGTGCTCCCTGAATGAATGAAGCCCCCATCTAGCGGCGAGGATATGAAATGTGCTGGCTGCCGAAGCCTGTCGCACTCTCCTGGGGCAATGATTAAATGAGTGACAGAAGAAATGAAATGACAGTGGAGAGTGTTGCTGGAATGAAATTTGTGGCAGGGAAAATCAGTGTACCCGGAGAAAAACTTGTCTGCTGCCGCTTTGTCCAGCACAAATCTCACATTCATTAATTCATTCATTCATTCGTTTATTTGCAATTGGGGGTGTGTCTCCCGGTGGCAAATTAGTTATACATAACAAATAAACAATTGTACATAACAATTCACTAAACAATTAAACTGGAGTATTTACACAAATAGTCAGTCTTTTCTTAAACACACCTATATGTTTGGGAAAAGGCTCTAAGACTGCGGCAGGTAGAGAGTTCCAATTATCAATGGCACGGTTTACGAAAGAATATTTACCATAATTTGTTCGCTGTGGTCGGCCCTTAACTTTGAAAGGATGATCGCTCCTACCCATGTAAGTAGGCTTTTCCATACGTTTGCTAAGCTCACCCCATGCTGGTTGATTTGTATACGTGTTGTATATAGCGTAGAGTCTAGATTTCATCCTCCTAGCCTCAAGTGATTCCCACCCAAGTTTCTTTAACATACGGCTCACACTGCTCCTGGGATTAAAGTCACTGAGCACAAATCTAGCGGCCTTTCTTTGTACCATTTCCATGTCATTGATGAGCCCTACTTGATATGGATCCCAAACCGCCGAGGCGTATTCCAGAATAGGTCTTACAAGTGACAAATATCCTAATTCTTTAGCAGAGGTACTACTTCCTTTGAATACCCTCATTACAAAGTGCAGGTATTTGTAAGCTTTTGAAACTACACATCCTATATGACTACTCCATTTCATATCATTTCTTACGTGAACGCCCAAATATTTGAAAGAATATTCTTCTACAAGTATTTTCGAGCCAATGTTATATTGAAAATCTTGCCTTCGCACCTTCCCTATTTTTATTAGACTACATTTTCTTGTGTTTATTTTCATTTTATTTTCAATCGCCCACTTATAGACCAGGTTCAGGTCATCTTGAAGTACTGCATTGTGTTGTGAGTCATGTATCTTTCGATATATTACACATGGAGTGGCCGGGATATGGACCACGGACCCAGCAGTGAGAGGCTGGCGTGTTGCCGCCTAAGTCACGGAGGCTCAACAGGAGTAATATGGAGTAGGCCTAGTAATACATTGAAGATCAAGAAAACCTCCGTAATGTGTATACTATCCACGTCTCTGTCCTGTATGAAGTGTTGCCTACCTACCGTACGTCACGGCGAATACAGAGACATTCGCAGGTCGCTTGGCCTTTAGCCAAAGCACGTACCTTTTTAAACTTTCATTACACGATAGTGAAAGTGCTCTGAATAATGTCGAGAAGCACAGTATATCAAATGGAATAAATTACATTTCCTTGGAAACATAACTTACTGTGAGCTTTATCGGATTATGGGCTGTTCCAATTTGTGAAACAAGGTAACTTAATTAGGGCATGTAAAAGCAAAGAGGGTTCCGCCCCATAGGGATGCTTGCTCCCTTCGCAGCGGAGATTACTTAGTCCTGCCTAAATCTGACAAAGTATTCCATACAAATCTAAATATTAAAATACACGATAATAGAAGTTTCTCTTTCCTATAAACAGTATTAAGGGGGTCCTGCACATACATCAACAAATTATTAGTATGTGCGTTTGAGCCTTCAGTCTTTTGACTGGTTTGATGCAGCTCGCCATGCCTCCCTGTCCTGAGCTAATCATTTCATCTCTACATAGCTTACGACACCTTACATCCGAGGAAATCTGATTAACGTATTTTAACCTTGGTCTACTCCTACAGTTCCTGTCTTCAACGCTTCCTTCCATAACTAAGCTTGCTATTCCGGGATGTCTTAGTATGTTTCCTACCAACGTATCTCTTCCCTTCATTAGTAGTCGCCACGCTCCAGACAGACAAAGGCTTTCTAATAACTAAATATATATTTGATGTGAATAGATTTCTTTTCTGTATAAATGCTCTCCTTGCCTGAGCCAACCTACATGTTTAGCCTACTTTCCATTTTCGCAAAAAATAAAAGTAGACTCATGAGATCTACACAGGGCCAACAATTGTGTGTCGGTCTGTGTGTGTGTGAGTGTGTGTACTCTGCATGTCTGTCCCCCCTATCAATTCAAAGACGGTGAAACTGAATTGAACGAAATTTGATACAGAGTTAGCACTAGCAAAGGGAACTTCAGTGTCATATCTTATATCACCGCCATCTATACCAAAACTGAATGGCGGCCACTCAAACATTCAAAACGTAAAATCAAATTACGACTGAACTAATCATCCGATCTCTACCTAATTTGGTATCCATCTCTACTTAGTATAAAACCAAGTCCCCGATTCTTGGATGTTACAGGTAAACTCGAGAACCACTGGATGGATTTTGATGCGGCTTTCACCATTCTGTAAAGGATATCTCGGGCATGACTTATGTAGAAAATAATTTATTTATGATCAAAGGAAGCCGAGCAGTAACGATTTCAGTGGAAAAGGCGAAAAAAAACCTGGCGTCCGAGCGCTTTTTAAGCTTACGCTGGGCAAACCGTTAAAAATATCTAAATACTATGAGTGTAAGAATTGTTCAGCATGAAAAGTTCTATAAAAAGGTCCGGGAGAGCATATGTTATTGCCCCAGATACAGCCAGCAGCAAACTGTCGAGTCGTGTCGAGTTAAAAACTTTATAGAAGTGTGGTTGTGTTTGGAGTTTCCCTGGAAGTGCAACTCGGCTTATTTTCATTTCGCCTGTGAACTTTTCGTTCAAAATTCTCAGTCGGGTTAAGATTGGACGGAAGGGGGATTTGTTTTTCATGCACCTCGCCATTCTTAAATTTGTTGCACATGCATCTCCATGATAATATAATTAATAGTCCAGTCAGTGATTTTAACCCATCATGCCGAGACGTAAAACGGATATTGGTCGTTGTTCATTGACATTGAAAAAAAAAGCGCTTATCACGTAATGCATTCATAACTGTTCCCAGGCGAAGCCGGGTCGGGTTGCTAGTACCTTTATAAACGAAAGTCTTGCTCCCAAACTACAAGGTCATCAGCCGTGCCATTTCAGGATGGCGATTGTGTGAATTATGCAACCATTATAATCAATAGCTTAAGACCCACCAATCCCGATTATCGAGCCAAGGGTCGTTTAAGCTATCCCAAAAAACGTGATCCGTTATTTATTATCATTTAATATCATACTGCATGAGTGACTTAAAAGAGCTGAGCCGTCTCTGTCACATGACAAGATGGCAGCCTGTCCTATATTTCAGTAGTTTTAGATGTTGTATGCAATATAGCCTCCTGATAGAAATAATATAAACTTTGTGTGAAATGATTTATAATGAAGATGTACTGCAGTGAAGAAATCGTTTACTTCCAGACATTTTTTGCTAACACGTTGTATCTAAGACAGTTCATAACACTCTGGTGTTAAGGACATGTTTGGCTCTGGGCTAACGTGGTTGACTGGGGATCGAATAATACTAGAGTTAACTTTTTCTTTTACTTGAATTCTTTGACAAATGATGTGCACGAGCTCCTTACACAGATACTAAATAAAATGTCATTTAGCTCAAATGACAGGCTAATGTATACACTCGTTTATTAATAATCACATTCCCAGGATCGGACATAAGCAGAACACATTAGAAAAGGGAGAAGAGAAGAACAAGACACACGTCATCAACCACAGCCTTCTCAATGCATCTGTATGGTGCTGTCCTCTTGCGGATTACGTGGGTAATTGATCCAAACTTTCTGTTTTGTGAATCCCTGGCCTCCTGAAGTATTGCAATGTCGTATTACTTCAACTTGTAGCCACGACCGCACTCCGATTACCTTGAAGCACTGCCAGCTGGATCGCCTCCCTCCTGGCTGATTTAAACTGCCTGCTCATTCAACACTCAGAGGCGTACAAGATATACTGTATATTAATTCACTGCTAGATTGCAGCACCAACCTACTGTGCTCGCAGCAGATTTTTGAAGCAGAAGATACCCAAAACGAAGGATTCTTAAGTTTGGAGGCTTAATACCGAGATTAACGGAGGTAAATGCATTACAATATGTTAGTAGCTTTGTTATTCAAAGATCATAAAGTATATAATATTGATTTTGACACTTACTGGCTAATTGTCAATATATAATAAAAGAAAACAAAAATGCATGGTGGTAGAGGTGATTGTTTTAGGGGCGAGGACAAAGAGATATAAATATACCCATACATTTAAGAGAAAGTAGGCTATATGTTCTTTGCTGAACATCTTTTATATCCTATTTTCTTCGTCCATCACTAGTTATTTCGCTTCTTAAATAGCGGAAGTCACCGAAATATTTACACGGTTCTCAATATCTATTAATCTATAACAGTTTTACACTGAAATTTTGAATTGGGATAGAGACTATGAACATAAGTTCATCTATGGGACTTTCAATAACCTAGTGAGCACAAATTTAACATGGCGACGATGCGAAATATAAATATTGAAATGGAATTTTCTCGTGGTTTAACCATTCGAGCGTAGTGAATCTTGGTACGGTAAATCCTTATACAAATATAAATCCACTGGCATCTAATTTATTTCAATTGATTCCATAACCACAATATGGCAGCTGTGCGCAATTTTAAAATCTCGTCTTTTATTTCTTGTGTCCTAATCATGCGATTGAAGTTTGAATACTACACGTACACAATAATCTTCATGTAATAATACATAACTCTAAGAGCTACATATATAAAATCTAACAAGCCGACCATCCAAAATGTTTAGACGGTTCTCAATATCTACGAATCTATTACAGCAATCAAACTGAAATTTTGTATGTTGATAGTGGCAATTAACATAAGTAAGATATATGAAAATAGGCTGTATAGTTCTTCACGGAACTACATGTTAAACCATCCAATTGGTTGTATTAAAATTAACACTTCCTGGTATTATGTACAATTACTGTAGTTAATAAATAAGTATTATACCTTCTCTAGTTAATAATTTGCTCCTACAAAACGAGTTTCAAAATGGCTGACAGACGTCATCAACGCACCTAACGTAGGGATAATGAAGTAATCAAGATGTATAACACAATTTACACTCGCCAAATCAATACTTTACTTTACTAAAAAATACTATAGGTACATGTTTCGGAAACTTGATATGTTTCCTTCTTCAGCCCATATGTTGGTGTGAAACATCATATGACATCGAAATCCTAACCAAAAATAAGAATACAGTTCGTACTTTTTCTCTTGTTCTTCATTTGTTGAGCCTGTGTCATTAGACATATTAATGTCAACCATGGAATAAGCACTTATTATTTGAAGTGATGAATGAGTTACGTGAAACGTTAAATATTTATTCCTTGTAAGGATGATTGGGTGTGGTGTCAATAAATTTTGATCAAGTCAGGATATATGTAGGAATTAATCTATTACGGCGGGGGTTGAGGGGGCAGTTTTCTTTTTTTGTTATTTAAATGATCTGCTAATGTATCAAATAATACGTTAGTCTCAAAGTTAATCTCGTTCAGATTATTGCATTCATTAGATCTCTGATAAGTGTTGATATGAATATTTTCCAAAACATTCATATAGCTGCCTTTCGATGCGTAATGCAAAATTTTGACATCATTATTTATGTCCGCGAACTTATGTCCCGTTTCTTCCATATGTACCGCCATGGCTGAGAACTTCCTGTGCTTTATGGCCGAAACATGCTCAGCATAACGAATGCGTATGCTCCTATCTGTTTGTCCCGCGTAGTTTGATTTGGAAAAATTACATCTGAGCTCATAAATTCCCGATTTTAAATGTTTATCAATACTGTTAACTTTATTTGTGTTAAAAAATTTGTTGAAGTTTGAATTATTTGTTTTAAAGGCGATGCTCATATTGTGTTTCTTGAGGATATTGGTTACTGTGTACACACTTCGATCCACGTAGGTGAAGGTAGCAAAAGTCTTCTTAGATGTGTCCTCTCTAAGTAATTTAGTTAAGGGTCTATTTTTCAACTTGTAAATCAATCTGCTAACATAATTGTGGTTATAACCATTGAGTTTAGCTATTTGATATATAATATCAATTTCTTGCTTCCGTTCATGATCAGAAGAAGGGATGCGTAACGCTCTATTAATAAGGCTTATGAATGTTGCATTCTTATGGCCGCCTGGATGGTTAGAATCCTGCCGTATAACTGTACTCGTTTGCGTTGGTTTTCTATATACTTTATAATGCATACGATTGTCTTTTCTAATCACAGTTACATCCAGGAAATTAATTTTGTTGTCTACTTCTGATTCTAAAGTGAATTTAATATTTCTGTCTATTTTGTTCAAATTATCTAATATTTGTTCAATCGCTTGAACTTGGTTATTGGTAATGAAGAAAATATCATCTACATATCTTCCCCAGAAAATGATGCCATTAATTTGGTTAATAATCTTCTCATGTTCAATGTGGTCAAGGTAAATGTTGGCTAAAACACCTGACAATGGAGAACCCATTGCAAGGCCTTCAGATTGTTTAAACATTTTCTTGTTGAACAAAAAAATGTTGTTGTCTGTGACAAAGGTTAAAATTGAAATGAATTCCTCGATTTCCACTTTAGACAAATCGCTATTGTTAATTAATCTATCCTGAATGATCTTGATCGTTTTCTTGACCGGGATGTTAGTATACATGTCTTTAATGTCGACCGAATGCATGGTGTTGTTCTCGTTTAATTTCAAGTCTATGGTTCTTTCACAGAAATGCATGGTGTTGACGAAAGAACAGTCGGCCTTGAGTTTGTAGTGCGTATTAAGAAATTGTTGGGCAAATTTCGCTAGTTTGTACGTTGGGCTATTCCTGAAATTCACAATAGGCCTAATAGGGGTGTTAGGTTTAAGAATTTTCGGAAGAGATTTCAAAGTGGGAATGCCGGGGTTCATGCTTACTAGTATATCTGCTTGTTTCTCATCTAAGACAAAGATGGTGTTCTTCAAAAGTTGTTTCAGCCGTTTCTGAATGACATTAGTAGGGTCCTTTTTGACTTCTGTGAAACTGCCTGAATTAAGAAACTCCATTGTTTTATTAATGTAATCGTCTTCATTCATTAACACTGTTGTGTTGCCTTTATCTGCTTTGGTTATTATTATGTTGTTGTCTTGAACTTTGGTAATGATACTTTTGAACTTGTTGTTTAAATTGCAACTTTGGGCTACCAAAGAAAAGGTCATTCCAACCCATACGAAAGACATACACAGTTCTTAGTCAACAACAGAATTCTCAGTCGTGAAATAAAGTTTCTTTTCATGAAGAAGAACTACATCAGTAATGCCTTGTACCGTGCCCACTTAGAGGCAGCTAACTCTATAGAGAAGAAGGAATGGGATAACTACCAAATCATCGTGAGTCATACAACGCATTCTTGCGCCATCAAAAAGGTCAATAACTTAAACAATAAATTCTTTTATTTAGTCAACTCACAGAAAATACCCAGTAACCAAAACGCACCAGATGTGAACAATACCCATAATTTCCATAGCCCAGTTAAAAACTTGACTGATGTTACTTTCCACCAGAGCGATCTTGATATTCTCCAAAAGGATCCTGAACACAACTGGGAGCAAAATTTAAACAAGAACGATCTAACTATCCTAGTAGCTGAAACTGAAACAGCCATTACAAAACTACCCATTGAAGAAAAATATGTTGTTAGGTTTGAAACTAATAATAAAATTAAGAAGATAATTAATTCGAGCAAGAGAAAGGTCAATGTAAGTTGCAATTTAAACAACAAGTTCAAAAGTATCATTACCAAAGTCAAAGACAACAACGTAATAATAAGCAAAGCAGTTAAAGGCAACACAACAGTGTTAATGAATGAAGACGATTACATTAATAAAACAATGGAGTTTCTTAATTCAGGCAGTTTCACAGAAGTCAAAAAGGACCCTACTAATGTCATTCAGAAACGGCTGAAACAACTTTTGAAGAACACCATCTTTGTCTTAGATGAGAAACAAGCAGATATGCTAGTAAGCATGAACCCCGGCATTCCCACTTTGAAATCTCTTCCGAAAATTCTTAAACCTAACACCCCTATTAGGCCTATTGTGAATTTCAGGAATAGCCCAACGTACAAACTAGCGAAATTTGCCCAACAATTTCTTAATAAGCACTACAAACTCAAGGCCGACTGTTCTTTCGTCAACACCATGCATTTCTGTGAAAGAACCATAGACTTGAAATTAAACGAGAACAACACCATGCATTCGGTCGACATTAAAGACATGTATACTAACATCCCGGTCAAGAAAACGATCAAGATCATTCAGGATAGATTAATTAACAATAGCGATTTGCCTAAAGTGGAAATCGAGGAATTCATTTCAATTTTAACCTTTGTCACAGACAACAACATTTTTTTGTTCAACAAGAAAATGTTTAAACAATCTGAAGGCCTTGCAATGGGTTCTCCATTGTCAGGTGTTTTAGCCAACATTTACCTTGACCACATTGAACATGAGAAGATTATTAACCAAATTAATGGCATCATTTTCTGGGGAAGATATGTAGATGATATTTTCTTCATTACCAATAACCAAGTTCAAGCGATTGAACAAATATTAGATAATTTGAACAAAATAGACAGAAATATTAAATTCACTTTAGAATCAGAAGTAGACAACAAAATTAATTTCCTGGATGTAACTGTGATTAGAAAAGACAATCGTATGCATTATAAAGTATATAGAAAACCAACGCAAATGAGTACAGTTATACGGCAGGATTCTAACCATCCAGGCGGCCATAAGAATGCAACATTCATAAGCCTTATTAATAGAGCGTTACGCATCCCTTCTTCTGATCATGAACGGAAGCAAGAAATTGATATTATATATCAAATAGCTAAACTCAATGGTTATAACCACAATTATGTTAGCAGATTGATTTACAAGTTGAAAAATAGACCCTTAACTAAATTACTTAGAGAGGACACATCTAAGAAGACTTTTGCTACCTTCACCTACGTGGATCGAAGTGTGTACACAGTAACCAATATTCTCAAGAAACACAATATGAGCATCGCCTTTAAAACAAATAATTCAAACTTCAACAAATTTTTTAACACAAATAAAGTTAACAGTATTGATAAACATTTAAAATCGGGAATTTATGAGCTCAGATGTAATTTTTCCAAATCAAACTACGCGGGACAAACAGGTAGGAGCATACGCACTCGTTATGCTGAGCATGTTTCGGCCATAAAGCACAGGAAGTTCTCAGCCATGGCGGTACATATGGAAGAAACGGGACATAAGTTCGCGGACATAAATAATGATGTCAAAATTTTGCATTACGCATCGAAAGGCAGCTATATGAATGTTTTGGAAAATATTCATATCAACACTTATCAGAGATCTAATGAATGCAATAATCTGAACGAGATTAACTTTGAGACTAACGTATTATTTGATACATTAGCAGATCATTTAAATAACAAAAAAAGAAAACTGCCCCCTCAACCCCCGCCGTAATAGATTAATTCCTACATATATCCTGACTTGATCAAAATTTATTGACACCACACCCAATCATCCTTACAAGGAATAAATATTTAACGTTTCACGTAACTCATTCATCACTTCAAATAATAAGTGCTTATTCCATGGTTGACATTAATATGTCTAATGACACAGGCTCAACAAATGAAGAACAACAGAAAAAGTACGAACTGTATTCTTATTTTTGGTTAGGATTTCGATGTCATATGATGTTTCACTCCAACATATGGGCTGAAGAAGGAAACATATCAAGTTTCCGAAACATGTACCTATAGTATTTTTTAGTAAAGTAAAGTATTGATTTGGCGAGTGTAAATTGTGTTATACATCTTGTAAACATGGTCAATACGGAACCTGGAACGAGTGCGGTTTATAATGAAGTAATGGCATTTTTCTAGGATTTAGACCTAAGCCATAGCGCGAGGTCACCTTTGTAGCGCTTCAGGCTGGAAACGTAATGTTGAAAATTAATACTTTAGGATAACAAAAAAGAAAAGAAATAATACACTTTACATCAATTAGGTGAGCTACATACGACAGAGGATGTGGCCTAACGCTTGGTGTGCATGACTTGTCGGTCAAATCGGAAGTAGACATTTCGATTTTTATTTGACCATTCCAGCAACAATCTCCACTATAATTTCATTTCATTGTCATTCATTTAACCACTTCCCCACGGGAGTGCGACAGGCTTCGGCACCCGACACAGTTCATGTCCTCGCCGCTAGATGGGGGCTTCATTCATTCCATTCCCTGACCTAGTCGGTCGAATGGAAGCAGGCCGTGGATTTTCATTTGACCATGTATGGGTCAACATTAGCGCTCGTAGTGATAGATTTAGTCAATTACGTACTACGAAGGATGTGGTCTAACGTTTGGTGTCCATGTATTGATTGAACGAAACCATACGAGTATCGTCTGTCTTTGTCTCCTGTTGGTGAGGTTCACATTTCTTTGAAGTAATTCAGTTTATAGTTGTTGATCGTTCAATGATCACAAAGTCTTCAACTTGTTGCCGACTCGTTCCAGGTTCGTTGCCGAATCTTACTACTTTCTCCTTTTAATTGTATTATTCCGCTTTTGAATATTTTGTGTATTAACCAAACGTTGGTGGTATTTACTAAACTGACAATTCATGGACACCAAGCATTATACCACATCCTTTAACGTATGTAGTTCACTAAATTGATATTGTTGTTTGAGTCTTCAGCCTTTTGACTGGTTTGATACAGTTTCCATGCCTCCCTGTCCTGAACTAATCGTTTCATCTCTACATAGCTACCACACCCTACATCAGAGGCAATCTGTTTAGCATATTCAACCCTTGGTCTACCCCTACAGTTATTGTCCTCGACTCTTCCTTCCATAACTAACCTTGCTATTCCTGGGTGTCTTAATAGCCTATGTGTCCTACCAACCTATCTCTTCTCTTCATTATCAGTCGCCAGCAGCATCTCTCCTCTCCCTCTAGTCTTAATACCTCTTCGTTTGTAACCCCATCTACCCATCTGATTTTCATCATTCTCCTGTAACACCACATTTCAAACGCTTCAATTCACCTGTTTTATGCTGCACCAATAGTCCAAGTTTCACTTCCATAGAGCGCCACGCTCCAGACAAAGGCTTTCAAAAATGACTTTCTAGTACCTAAATCTCTATTTGATGACAACAGATTCCTTCTTTGTACTGTAGAAATGCTTTCCTTGCCTGTGTTAACCTACTTTTTATATCCTCCTTGCTTCGTCCATCACTGGTTATTTTGCTTCCTAAATAACAGAAGTTTCCTACTTCCTTTAGATTTTCACCTGCCAATTTGATGTCCATAGAAGATTCTGATTTATTTTGGCGGCATTCCAATATTTTTGTTTTATAATTTATTAATTATTATTTTTTGTTATCTTAAAATCCTAGCTTCCAAGTCAACAATAAGTTCCCAGCCTGATTTTATTTAAATGTTATATTCTGCCATGATTCAAATTACATAAATAGCCTGTAGTTTCCACCAGCTATATGACCACATCAAGGCGTCATTCCCGTGACAGTGTGATGTGGTGTAGACAGCTGTTCGCCTTGACGTTCAGTGGGTATGTAAACCTTCATACATGACAGGCCAGCTGGTGGTAAAATTCTGTCTGCCGGAGCCCGGACCTGCGGGTAGAAGACCTCTCGGGGGATCAAGTGCCCAGATTTCCAGGGCTTGCTTGGCTGCAGCTTAAGCTGTTAAAGTTTATCAGAACGCTACGTGATTGAGATCAGAAAACAGCACAGATGTGGAGGATTAAAGCACAGGACGTGCGAGGAAAATTTCGAGAGAATAAAATAACCTTCTGAAGATTACCCTGGCCCCTTAAGATCAGTCTAATATAGGTGTTTGATGATATTCCAGATCACATCCATCTTATTGATTTTAGCGTATGGTCGATGGTTTGTGCGACCGGATGTTTTCCCTCAAGTCGTTTCCTTGACAAAAGTCTTTAAAATGTATGAAAGTTTCTCAGTGTAGCGATAAATAGCAGAGGAGTTGGTTGGTTGGTTCCTCAGTTTAGGGGCTGCGACATCGCGGTCATGTAGCCCCGTGTACTTTGTGTGAGTGTGAATCTCTCTGATAACCAGTGTTAATTGTGATGACTGTATTAGTGTGTGTTATTTGTTTTTATTCAAGTAAGGACTGCAGACAGTAATTTCAAGTAGTTCCTACTTTCGCTACCAAATGCTACCGTCCACGACACCTAGCTTGCGGACTTGAATACTAGATGGCATTGCAATCAGTACCTGGCGGCGAATGTCGGAAGTAATAAAGCTTTATCAATTCTAACCTAAACATTTTGGATTCACACAAGTGGAAGGTTTATTTCATGCCATAAATCTATGACATTGGGCCGCCGACTTAACTTCCCCTCCAAAGGAAGGCATAATGAGGGATTTTTGACGCTCTTAAGAATCCCACGATTTTGGCCGGGTTTGAACCCGCGACATTGGGCATAGAAGCTCAGCTTGCTACCAACTACGCCACCGAGGATTAATATCATTGAAATATGTCACAAAAATTAAGAAAGCAAACCTTTAGCATTACTCGAGATCGAATGCTTGGAATCAGAACCACTCGCTGTGACTCTTCAACTGGAAATTTCCACAAACCTGGTATCAAACCTGGTCCACCTTGGTGAGAATCAAGTAGATCAAAAGCATTCCCCCAGTAATACATTTATACATATATTTTTATTTCAGAGTAGTCTGCAAGCCTCTGTTTGCGAACAAGTCGCCTCTATGATCCCCTATTAGCAGTTAGCACTACGGCCTCCTCTACTACTGCTGTTCTCACTTGGAAATCGTTAAACACTGAATCTAACCATCGCCTCCTAAATCTACCTCTGCTGCTCTTATTCTCTACAGCCAAACTCTTTCCCCATTCTCCTCACATGACCCCACCATTCCTACGAACAGCTTCATCTACTGTGTTCATTTCTAACGTTGCTTTTATCTCTCCATTACGAGCACCCTCCTGCCATTGCTCCCATCTATTTGTCCCAGCAATCATTCGTGCTACCCTCATATCAGTTACCTCTAGCTTATGCATCACATAACCTGAATCTACTGAGCTCTCACTTCCATACAGCTAGGTATGAACTATGTAGGGGGAGTTTCGTCACTACACTAGCTTCATTCTTGCAGGATACTGTAGATCGCCACTGAGAACTCACTGCTTTGCCTTCTCCACACCTTGACTCTATTTACTTTCCCATAGGCCATCCTTAGAGAATACACAGCCCAAACACAGGTTTTCCGATAAAACTGACTGTACAGTGGAGGCGAATACCTCTAGACTCCCTCGAACTATCATCTGCATACTGTCCTTTTGATACAGTGCACATTTTGTCTACTACTAGGCACATGTGAGATTTGTGCTGCACAAAGTGGAGGCAGACAGGTTTTTCTCCGGGTTCTCCGGTTTTCCCTGACAATTTCATTCCAGCAACACTCTCCACTATCATTTCATTTCATCTGTCATTCATTTCATCATCGGTCCAGGGGAGTGCGACAGGCTTCGATAGCCGGCACAGTTCATATCCTCGCCGCTAGATGGGGGCTTCATTCATTCCATTCCCTGACCCGGTGGGTCGACTGGAAGCAGGAAGTGGGTGTTTTTCACTAGGCACAGGGGCGTATATATCCCCCTCCCCTACCCTGAAATTTTGTCACATACAATATTTGTTTATGAATTAAAACACCAAAAACCAATATACAATGTTGGCAACATTGCAAAGCGCTGTGTGACAATCAGTGTGCTCTCCAGTGCCTTCGCTCTTAAGAACCTACGAAGAACAGCAATACGTGCCCTTGAAGCGTGTGACTAACTAACTATTAAAACCTTATCAACCTTTTGGCATGTTCTCCTGTCTATGTAGCTACAGCCGAACGGAGTTTGAATTTGAGTAATTTGAAAACATACGACTTCTGAAAACAGACTCAATGGTCTAGCATTGTTATCTATTCACAGAGCCATAGGCCTACAAGTCACTGACGAAGTTATAAACCGATTTGATAATGCTTCAAGAAACCTTGACTTTATATCATAGTGTATGTTGTAAATCAAGACAGTTATGTTAATTCTTTCCATGTAAACTCTATCGAGTGAGCAAGATGATTGTATTAATTATACTAGCGGTAGAGCCCGGCTTCGCCCAGTGGATTTACTTGTTTTATGGATGATAATGAATACTACTACAGAACTGGCACATGATACTTAAACTAACAGAAATGAAATCATTTTTAATATAACTTTTTGTGGTGGTTGTGGTGGTGATTGTAGTGAAAGTGATAAGCAGTACAGTAGGCTATAGCCTAATGGATGTAATATTTAGATATTTTCCCTTAATGATAATGATAATAATGAATAGGGAAACGGCTATTTACTAACTACAGCACTGACAATTATAATTTACAAACAAATTTCTAAAAATGATTAGAAAGAGGAGTAAGTGAAATAAAAGACACTGCCTAGGACCTATATCTCATTGTCTATTAGAAATATAGAGACCAAAAGTGTCGTCTTTTGTCGCATAGCGCCGTAGTAAAATAATCAGAACACTTTGGCAAACTTCGGCTGTCCCGAGCTCCTGAGGTAGTAATAGTATCATTTATCGCCACATAGCGTTCAACGATAGGTTTCGGAATAAATTAAGGTACATTTGAAAGCACCAACGTTTATTGCAGCTGATAACCTCAGTGTGTTGCACCAGCACCATTGCACTTTTACAGATGCATAATATGTTCATGATAACTGTTTTAAGAGGCCTAAGCTATCTTTTTGCATTAATTACTCCCCGTGACTGCAATTTATAAGCAGCGCAAGATTTAACTATTTTCGCAATTCTGCACCAGAACACTGGTAGGGACGACGTGATGTAGCCAGAATTGCCAGTCAACAATAGACTTAATAAAATACTTTCACAGTTACACTACTACGGACATGAATGTTTCTAGGACCTTAATAGGCTACGTGGTTTTCAAGTTCAGTTTGTTTGTTATTCTAAATGTAGGGAATGGAGAGCGTTGTCCAAAATAGCAAGTGGACAGTGTTACCAGCAGGGTTTCAAAGTGTATGTAAAATTTGGTGCAATTATTAGGAACGGTATAGATTTTTGATAAATGGCCTAAATGCAGGGAAAGGAGTGGTCTGTCCGAAATTTAAAGTGGACAGTGTCACTCGCAGGGTTCCAAAGGGAAGTCTAAGTGTACAAAATGTAATTCAGATCGGTGTAGATTTGTGCCAATGGACCTATATAGAGGGAATGGAGTGGTCTGCCCGAAATTTCGAGCAAACAGTGTTACTAGTCGGGTTCCAAAGTGTATGTATGGGAAATTTGGTTCAGATCGGTGAAATGGTGTAGATTTGTGCCGAAGGGCCTAAATGCAGGGAATGGAGTACAGTACTGTCCGAAATTTCATGCAGCCAGTGTTACTCTCAGGGTTTCAAAGGGTATGTATACAAATTTTGGTTCAGATCGGTGAAACAGTGTATTGGCACAAATGCAGGGAATGGAGTGGTCAGTCCGAAATGTCATGTAAACAGTGTTACTCGCAGGGTTCCAAAGGCTAAGTATACACATTTTGGTTCAGATCAGTGAAAAGGTATAGATTTGTGCCAAAGGGCCTAAATGCAGGGAATGGACTGGTCAGTCATAAATTTCATGCAGACAGTGTTACTCGCAGGGTTCCAAGGGGTAAGTATACAAATTTTGGTTCAGATCGGTGAAACGGTGTAGATGTATGCCAAAGGGCCTAAATGCAGGGAATGGAGTGGTCTGCCCGAAATTTAACATAGCCTAAACTATTCCTCTTGAATCTGGCTATCATATACAAAAATATGTTTTCGAATCTGACAGGTAGTTGCAGAGATTAGTGCGTTTAAACACACAAACACACAGACAAACTCTTCAGCTTTATTATATTAGTTTAGATGTAACATAAAATGGTCTTGTGTTTGACATTAACCAAACATAAAACATCACAACAAATTGGTTGAAAATGTGATGCCAGAAAGCCTTAAAACTCATCATTTTGTACCAAATTATACAAAAGTTTCCCGGGGTTGAACCCCAGACCCCCTTTCCTTTGGGGGCTATTGTATGCCCCCAAAACCCTGGATAAGTCCCCCAAAATAAAACTCTAAATACGCCCCTGTTGGACGTCAGTCTATGTTTCTTGTTGTAATGTTCATTCAGAATTATGTTTTGTATTGTCCTTTGTATTTACTGCAATGTTATTTGAAAGGTTCGTCAGAGCTCATTCTTCTCTCAAGAGAGCTCATTGTATATATATTTCTTGCTCCTTCAGCCTCGAGCTGTTATTTTAACCCGGCGTGGTCTTCACAAGGAGACGTATATCTTGTACAATTATATTAAAATATAATTCATATTTCCTTAGGTGGTTTAGAAATCACTAGCAGTAGTGCCCGGCTTCGCCCGGTGGATTTGTTTTATGAATGATAATGATTACTACTACAGAACTGGAGCGCTCAAGGATAAGGATTGGAATAAATGAAAGTACATTTGAAAGCACTAAAGCTTATTGCAGCTGATAACCTCAGTACACTGCACCAACACCATCGCCCTTATACAGAGGCACATTATTGTCATGATAGTAACTGTTTCAAGAGACCTACGAAATCTTTTTGCACTAATTACTCAGCCGAGACTGCAATTTATAAGCAGCTCGCAATTCTGCACCAGAACATTGATAGGGGCGACGTGATGCAGCCCGCATTGCCAGGCAACAATAGACTTAGGTATTATTGAAGCTGGTCGGCAGTGCTTGTTCTTCCGACTTTCTGAACAAAAATCAATCTTTAAGGTTACCTGAGGGGTTTAGCCTAATGCTACACAGCCTAAACTATTTCTCTTGAATCAGGCTATCATATACAAAAATAATTTTTTGAATCTGACGGGTAGCTCCAGAGATTAGCGCGTTTAAACACACAAACAAACAAAACTCTTCAGCTTTATTATATTAGTATAGAGTATAGATAATACTGTAGAACAGCTGCGTTAAGATTCGGGTATGACTGAATGGTAAAGGGGATGGAAGATTCACATATTGTCTTCTTTTTCATATCATCATCAGTTGGTTGGTCGAACCGTATTCTTGGATCGATAATCTCTGCTTTACCCTTCACTCTGCTGATCACAATAATATCGATTCAGCTATTTCTACCACCATTAACAACGCTTTGCACTTCCTTATGTACTTCAAGAAGTTTAAGATGACGGGCGTTAGGGATGTTGGTTCTGATGGCATTGTAACTCCCCCTAAGGACACCACCTTAGCACATGTGGTAAGGTTTCAAACTCACTGCAGTGCCCTGTGTTGTTGGAGCGTCCCAGTAGAGTTCACTCGGGAGTTAGCATTAGTCATCTCTCTCCATTGAGAACTCGTTACTCCATTCTTGTTTATATCCACGAATTGACAGGCGGAACTTGGACGAACAACTACACACCTCTTCCTTTCATGAATCTTGAAATTAATTAATGGTCTTTCCACACAAATACTCTGTCCTCACACTTATAATAAATGCTCAATTACTTAATTCTATTGTGTACTATTTAATATTCATTGAAATCCGAACACTATCCTTAACGAAACAATATACGAGAGATTTTATTATCATTACTTACAAAACAAATACTATTTTAAATAAGTGTCGGACATATTTATTGATGCGGACAATTCATCGAACATCCGAACTGGCTGCGTGGTGCACCTGCTGTTCCCACGGTTCTAAGATCGATTCCCGGCGCAATCAATTGGCATTTGAGGGTGCGTAAATGCGAGGGAGCCCTGTCAATAGATTTACTGGCACGCTAAAGATCCCCTTCAGGGCAAAATTCCAGTACCTCGAGGTCTTTAAAAGCCGAAGTAGTTATTGTTATTGTTTCAAGGGACGTTTTAGCAAGGTCATCTGCCCTCACCAAATCAGTTAAAAGGGACGTAAAATCAATAACATTATTATTGTTATATCAAACATCCAGGATACCTCAATTGAGATTGATGATTTTTCACACAATGTAGCATGTTCTCAGAATCACAGCTTTGTGTAATCAAGTTACAGCTCCAGTTTGTTCAGTTGGCACTCGGAATGTTTTAGTAACAATGCCGGCTGCTGGATTGATAACGGGCTTGCTAGCCACTGGTTTTAGCTTCCACTTGACCCTCATTTGTACAGCTAGGTTCGAATACATATTTATTATTTTGTACATACGCAGGTTGAGTACTATTATTCAGTAGTACAACTACATCTATCAAACTAGCTGACTTGTGATTCTTGTTGAGTTGAACACGGTCCCAGTAAAGCTGTCATTCTCCAATACTCATAGTATCGCACTGTTGTATCAGACAGTGAGTTTTCTTAGCCAACTCTGATGTATTATTTTAGTCGCTGAAGATACTCAGTGTTGCCGAGATTTGTTCAGCCATCTACAATATAATAATTATTATTATTTACGGTGACCTCTTCATAGCTCTTAAAGTATTGCGCGTCGAGTCAACTATGAATTTGAGTGGGTCATTCAGGAAGACCAAGTGTTAAGCGTGTCAGAAAGCATGGAACAATATTTATTGTAACTCAGCATTTTTCCTAGGTTTGTGCAGTCTTGTGTGGGGTTTGCCTATGACACCAAGCTGGCTCATCAGCGGGCTCTTGGTGTCCCCGCCTGGACTCCCACTGGAGTAGTGAACTGCGCGCTACCTCCCTTTTTATGAAGCGCACCTGCGCCTCCTTACTGCGAGAACTAAAAGCTCAGGCAGCCATAACCTCCCTATAAAGGCTTCCAAAAAGATATTATTTTCTTTGTTCTTTGGCCATAAGCTTTGCTTTTGAGTGCCACAGATTATAAAGTCTTTTATCTAGGTTAAGTGAATTCTTAAGACAAGTGTATTTTATTCAATCCTGAGTTTTTGAAATAAATGGGTTCCTAAAACTCATAATTTCTCACCTCCAGATAAAATAAAATAAAAAAAGAAGTAGGAGAGCATGTTCATGAGAAATCAATCTTGAATGTCTAAACTGAGAGCTTGTTTTCTCTGCACACGGATATTCTAGGTTTCGCTTCCTAGGTGCACAGTTAGAGCAGACACTCAAACCTATGACCCTGGGCAGACTCGAACCAACTCTAGATGCATGACACAGTACCAAAGCCTTTGGCTACGGCTCAAAGCAAGGGCAAGTTAAAACAGCCGTTTGTCTGATCCTCATGTTTATCAGCCGCTAGCTGCTCATCATACCCTTGACAAATGTGACACCACAGTTGAAACAATGGGACAGCAAAAGCCACAAAAAGCTCGTTACAAGTTACAAGCTCCCATTATAGCGCGCCCTGCTGTGGGCCAGATGCTGGTAGGGGCGTGTGTGGTTCACAATATACAGTGGAGCTTTTCAAATAACACGCCCCGGGACAGAGCAGTCTTTCCAAAGTTCCTCAGCACAAGGTCACATGAGCACCTGGTAGCAGTGCAAAGCTTCATATAACTTGTTATATAATAAATATAATAATAATAATAATAATAATAATAATAATAATAACAGTGGTATTTATTTAACGTCACTTTCTACTTCAGTATTGTTATAAACGCCCGGATGGCGAAATCTTTCCCAGAAGGGGTTATCGTGCTAATACATCTACTGACACGTGCCTCTCGCGTTTAAGCACACTTAAATCCAAGAGACTGTCCCATCTGCAACGTTGCGCACAGCGGGCGAGAATCATGCCGCTGTGTCATGCAGCACTCGTGTTGGCCTTTGTTAGGGTGTCACACGAGTGTATACGCGGCAGGAGGTATTGGAAGTTGAATGAAAGTTGATTGTTGCAAGTGGAGCTCAAGGCTGCTCAATTAGGCAACATTCACATGTATCCTACCCTTGCCCGGACTCGAACCAGAAGCCCACACAATACCCACTGAACACATGTTTACACAGAGCTCCTCTTGTCAGCAAGGAACATGTTAAAAGTTCTGTTTGCCGTGTTTGTGTTCCCCGGCTGAATAATACACCGCGCTGTGCCCCACAGTGACCCCACAGTTTAAACAATGGGGCCCTATGAGACTCAGAAAGGTCATTGTTAGCTCATTGATGACCCCGAATGAATCAAATTCGGGATTTAAAATCGGCGAATATTTAATTGATTTCATACGCTAACGAGCACACATCTCACAAGATATTCAACTTGTCTTCAGCTATTGGGAAATATTCTTGCATTTTGGAGCATATGTTCATATTTGACATGCTAATAGCATGAAATAAAATAAAATAAAATAAATCAAAAAGAATAAAAAGACGACATGCAAGACACAGTACTTAATAGCGGGTCTGTTGATAAACATCGGAAAGGCAGAGTTCATCACCAATATTCAAGACGCCCCTAAAGCCATGAGAGTCAGTGATAGCCTACTAACCATATCAAGAGAGAGAAAGTAGTAAAATACATTGGACAATGGCTCTCAGAAGATCTCAGTGAAATAATGGCTCTCGAACAAAATAGGATGAAAGTAGACAAGGCATACTATGCTTGCAGAAAACTGTATGCCTCCAAGCATCTGTCCATGAATGTGAGACTAAGACACCAAAATTCAGTAGTCACACTAACAATCCTCTACAATGCTTGGTGCCTCTTTGTAACTAAGCAGAAGGGCCCTCGAGGAACAGGAAAGGAAATTCTTGCGGAAAATAGTGGGACCAAGGATCTTTCAACATGGAAGATGATGGTACAAACCAAATAGCGAACTATACAAACACCAGGAAACCTCACAGTTGCCATTAGAAGGAGACGCCTGGCTTTCTACAACCACCAGTACAGAATGGACCACCCCACCACAGACTGTCTTTTAAGATCTTCAAGGTAGCCAAGAAGGGTAAAGCCACTGGGTCCTTGTGGATCAAACAAGTTGAGAAAGTTCTTGCTGAACTTAATATTCAGCAAGACACAATAAATGACAGGAGTCGCTACCAGCCCTCTCCTCACGTCCAGTACAGTACAGAAGTTCACCATAACGCGTCCAGAAAATGGTCATCGGAACGTAAGATGGAGTTCAGCAAGAAAATGAAAGATTACTGGTCCAATAGAAAAGCTCAAGATTTCAGCGCAAAAGCAGCCGCCAAACATTCCACCAAAAACACCACAAGTGGCAGACAGCAAGCAGCGTGGTCCAAAGGCGGCCGAAACGACCAAAGAAGAAGAATAAAGACATTTTTTGCGATTGATTTTATTGGGTTTTCAAAATTATGTTGCGTTGTCGTCCAAAAATGCTCAACATTCTCAAACGTACAGCAGAAACGGGAAACATTTTTATCTTCATGAACGAAGAGTTTTTCTTCTAAAAGATGAACCACCGTGAGTTCAGGAAGTACATTGATACAGGATTTCCAGGAAAATGAAAATCCACAGCCTGCTTCCAGTCTCCGACCGGGTCAGGAATGGAATGAATGAAGCCCCCATCTAGCGGCGAGGATATGAACTGTGCCGGCTGCCGAGGCCTGACGCACTCCTCTGGGACAATGATTAAATGCATGACAGATGAAATGAAATGATAGTGGAGAGTGTTGCTGGAATGAAATTGTGACAGGGAAAACCGGAGTACCCGTAGAAAAACCTGTCTGCCTCCGTTTTGTCCAGCACAGATCTCACATGGAGTGACCGGGATTTGAACCACGGACCCAGCGGTGAGAGGCCGGCGTGCTGCCGCCTAATCCACGGAGGCTCCTGATTTCCAGGAAAAAGGTTTCAATATGTACTGAAGAGTTGATGATTGTTGTTCTAAGGGGCCTAACATCACGGTTATCGACCCCTTATAATTTGGGTAAAAATGAAACTTGATGATGAAATGAACTCTAGAACTAAAATTAACTTAAGGTCTAGAAGAAGAAAAGGACAAAAGAAAACTACAAAGGAAATAAAAGACAGAGAAAAGAATTGCCATCAACCCTCGAAGAAAGAGAATTAAGGGACACGGAAAGGAGCAGAGCCATGAAAGGCAGACAGGAAAGGGAGAGAGGAGAGTTAGTTATTGTCGTTTTAAGGGGCGGAACTACGAGGTAATCTGCCCCTGGAGAGAAGAGTGGGTCCGCCACAAAGGCACTCGAAAAAGGTGAAAAACGAGACGCAGCTCAGGAATCCCTGCGGATTGCCAATTCCCAAACTCACCAGCCATGAGCCCTTAAGGGTGTAGCACCTTAAGTGGTGGGGATATTGTTCCCTCACTTTAAGCGGCTTCAGTGGCGTAGTTGGTAGCATGCTGAGATTCTATGCCCAAGATCGCGGGTTCAAACCCGGCCGAATTCGTCGGAATTTTTAAGAGCGTTAATAATCCCTCAATATGCCTTCCTTCGGGGGGGAAGTAAAGCCAGAGAGCCCATGTCATAGATGTATGGCATTTGAAAGAACCTTCCACTGATTACACTTGTGTTAAGCTATATTATAGGTTAAAATTTAAACAACGCTCCTAGGTTCCAACGTTCGTCGCCATGAGCCGACTGTGGTGGCATCTAGTAACCAAGTTCAGAACTAGTAGTCGTTGCTGGTGGCGTATGGCGGCAAAAGTAGGAATTACTTGAAATTCAATGTCTGCAGTCCTCACTTGAATTAAGAAAAACAGATACACACACTAATACAGCCATCACAATTATCACTGGTTATCAGACAGATTCTACACACACCCCAAGTATACGGGGGCAACATGAATGCGGTGTCGCAGCCCCTAAACTGAGGAACCAACCAACCTACCTTGTAATCACTCAAATTATAACGCACAGATATCGTGCATCAAATATGCTAACTTAATAAAGAGCTGATTTAGGACTTTATTTTAGTATGACATTTAGCAATTTAGGGAATGATTTATATTGTAGGGACCAGAGGTATGAGGTAGAATATATACTGCTACGTGCTTCTAGCGATTAGCAGCATGACAAACATTTCACATGCACCTAAAACTGTCGTACAGATTGCGTGGGGAATATATTGCACAGTAATGCAGCAGACGGTCGATCACGCAATGCTTCATGCGGGTCAGAGGCAGTCTAATTGCGAATATCCATTTGCTTCTCAAAACAATAGCGGGACATACTCTGAAGGAATTGATTCGAATGAGTACGGTGATACACGATAAATAAAAGGTTCATTGACAAATAATAGTAATAAACGAACATAAAAATGCTACAGAAAACCTAGTAACAGAAATAGGTCGAATAAAGAGGGTAAGGAAGTTCAAAATATTCAGTGGAAATTATTCAAGAAAATGGTTTGGAAAAATCTGCTGTAGAAGAAAGAATACGAAAATTGAAAAGAGCGTATGGCATAACTAGGAATACCTACAACATAAAGTGTTTGTCTAAAGATCTTAAAATACAGCGCTACAACACCGCCTGTATGTCTCGTACTGAACTACAAATTGGATACATTAGAAGTAACTTAATAGAAAGAAGAATTATACGCAAAATACAGGGTCCTTTAAAAACTGCAGAATTCTAGAAATTAAGAAGTAATGATGAAATGTATCGAAGAAAAGAAAACATACCAGAAACAATACGGAAGAGGAGATTGCTATTTTTTGGACATTTGTACGGGATGGATGACAGATCTTCATATTCCAGTGGAACAAGAAGTCAACAACAACCTAGGTACAAGAAGTCAAAAAGGGTTTGGAAAGAAACAATATCAGAGAACAAGATACACCACAGAGAGATATTTTTAGGCAAGAAGTGCTAATAATGGAAGGATTCCAAGGGAGGAAGGGAAAGAAAACCGGCTCGAAATGGTCCGAGGAAAGGAAGAGGAAACCTAGTGAGATGATAAAGGGATACTGGAGGAAGAAGGAGGAACAACAAAGCATTGAAATTGTCTCGTGGTCCCTAGACGACCGAAACGAAAATAATAATAATAATAATAATAATAATAATAATAATAATAATAAACGAATGGATCAGCTGGAATGCGCTAGAGAAAAGGGCAATGGAATCTAGGAGAAATAAAGTTGAATTGGCCTTCCAATTTACGAAGGACACTTATTCTCTCCTGGAATACCAAGATAAGACATTTAACACGGTAATTAAACCAGAAGCCTTATATGCAGCCGAAACATTGTCTCTCACCACCCAGGGACCGCTTGAAAGGCTGGAGGTCAAGGGAAGGAAGATAATACGCAAAATCTTAGGCCCCAAATTTCATAACAACAAATTAATCCATGTCAGGAACGAAACACTTTACCAAAAGACTGAAAAACTCTCGGACACAATAAGAAAACAGAGAATTGATTTTTATGGGCACATCCTCCGAATGAATTCAAATAGACTAACCAAAACGATCTTCGACCACTTTCGTAATTAAAAAAAAACTCTTTGGTTTAAGGAAACCGAGAAAGACCTCATAGAACTCCAAATTACAGACACCATGCTCATGGACAAAACAGCCAAAACCGTCACCAAGGATAAGAAACAACGGTTCCAAGTGAAACTCAAACAAAAGCGTACGATCCACATGTCTGCCGAAGAAAGGGAAGCAAGATCTCAAAGGATGAGGCAATACTGGGCCAAGAGGAAAGCTCAAAACAATAAAAAGTGATTGGGTTCATGTTCCCCAAAGTTGGGTGAAACAAATAAAGGAAAACCGAATTATATCTTAACCTTCTAGGTCCTACGGTAGAGAGTTATCGTCGAACATAAAAATAATTACACGATGAAATACATATAAATGTTTATAACAATAGATTGAACAGTGTACGCACCTTCAGGCTGGTCTGGACGCGATGGAACCCTCACTGAATTGTACATGAGAATAACAGTGAAATATTCACACTCAGTCGCACACAAGTGATTAAAACGATACGCAGGAGCAAGGGACCTGTGTGTAAGCCGATTACTGACTGTCGTAAGCAGCTTTCCTTTCGGGTTTGGCAATGCAAATATAAGGAAACATACAAAGTTATTTTCATACGTAAGCCTAAACATCTATTGTTATAAATATTTAATTAATGTTTGCATGTGAACCACGTCCTTGTTAAAGTTATATTTAGTATGGCGGAGTCATGATGCATTGGTGGTGGTTTCGACTGCTGGTTCAAGGGGAAAATCATCGATGTCATCTGCCTTGCCATTATTATAACATCTTCTTCTTTCCCTTTACATAATTCCCACTCCTATGTGGGGTCGATATTTCGGCCAGCTCTCCTCCATTTAACCCGGTCATGCACATCATCTTCTGAGAACTGTTTTTCTCTGAGGTCCTCCCGTACACAATCCATCCATCTTCGTGTAGGTCTGCCTCGCATTCTCACTCCCTGTATTTGCATGTCTAGCATCTTCCTCCCCACGTAGGATTCCTCCGTTCTTCTCACATGCCCGTACCATTGAAGACGCTTTTCTTGTATCTTCTTAGATATTTCCACAACCTTCAATGTTCCTCTTATTTTGGCATTTTCATTTATTGATACGAAATTAATTATATTTAAATTGCATCCTTACTGACAACCTAGTCACATGTGAAGTGAACAATCGAATCAGCAAAGCAATGCACTTTTACCACTTCTTCTTCTTCTTCTTCTTCTTCTTCTTCTTCTTCATGTGCCGTCTCCGCTAAGAAGGTTGGCGATCGTCACAGCATGCGGTTTTTGGATCTAGCAGCACTGAAAAATTCATTGGAACTACATTTAAACAATTTTTTTAGGTTCTCCAACCAAGAGATGCTTCTTTTTCCTCGACTCCTTTTGCCCTCAACCTTCCCTTGAATAATTTCTTGTAGAAGACGATACCTGTCTCCTCTCATTGTATGCCCCAAGTCTTGTAACTTCCTAATTTTTTTAAAATCTATCCTACGCAATATCTCAAGATCAGACAACTACTCTGGGATAAACAAGTGCCACACATTGTACACACCAATCCTCACATACACCTCACTAACCAGGAAGGACAATTTGAGACTCCAAGCAGAAATGAAGTTCCTGCGTACTATGTTCCAGAAGACCAGGAAAGACAAGACAAGATCAGAGAGGAGGTGAGAATAGAAGACTCTATACTACAAAAGATCCAGAAGTGGCAATAAAACTGCAAGAAGGGAGTATGAAAGAGACCTAGGAGGGAGGAGACCAGAAAACAATGGACAGATCTGGTGAAGAAGGATGTACAGGAGAGAGGCCAGGATTGGGAGAGGATTGTGAACGAAGACAGAGATGGACGGGCTCGTACACCACACCTGGGAAACTGGAGTTGGTTCAGATGATGATTGACAACTAATTCATTTAAATACTAATGGCATTAAAAGTAGTCCAGTAAAATAGATGTGTATTGGTCTAGTTTTGACCACATCGTAGTCCTCATCAGGATAATCTTAAGAAACAGTTGGCGTTAAAATTGCGAGTATATTCGTCAGCGAGGATTCGAACCCGTGATCTAGAGATCTTGAAGCAAACACTTTGGTACCGAAGAAGCCTTATTAGGCCTCTTTCACTCAGAGCCACCATGGCCACGCCATCGCGTCTTTGCAATATTTTCTCTAGCCACCAAATAAGCCACCAGCCATGAGCCAGTTTCCAAATGGAGATGGAAGAAGCAGAACTTGCTGTATTTCATTATATCAGGTTACGTTAACGCCGAAAATGGGGAAATAGAAGAATTTGGGTTCACCTAGTTTTGCAGGGTCGATCAACAAAATGTATATTTTGTTCTCTGTATTTTGACGGTAGATATAATCCAGTCAAATTTTTCACCTTCCTACGAATGAACATTTCATCTTTAGATGAGCTACTGCAGTGTTTAAGAGATCAACTGATCGGTGTGGACACAAAT
Organism: Meconema thalassinum; assembly: GCA_946902985.2. Taxonomy (NCBI): domain Eukaryota; kingdom Metazoa; phylum Arthropoda; class Insecta; order Orthoptera; family Tettigoniidae; genus Meconema; species Meconema thalassinum. Next base: position 205,399,855 of record OX336399.1, on the reverse strand, counting down.
ATGAGAGATAGTACACCTCCAGAGGAAATACTCCCCAGTGAGTGACACTGAGGTAAGAAGAATTTGAACCCTTTTGATTTACTTTATTTATTTAATGAAATTACATTTAAAAATTAGTAATCAATATATTCTCACAAGCATATTCTTTCACAGGTCCTATTAGTCTGACACAGGAGGTCACGTCTCGTGTGAAAACGCTGTTTTTGTCAATGTAAACAAGTGGTTGCGCTGCCAACTTGGCCGCTGCAAAAATCACATTGTCTGCCACCAGGAACTCTGGCCGCGCCACCAAGTGTGAAAGGCTACACTTGAATTAATGCAAGGACTGGTGGCGCGGCCATGGTCGGTCCGTGTGGAAGAGGAACACATGCAGTGGATATGTTCCCAAGCAATGAGTTGATAATGTACACATGACCAGGACTCACCCCGTTTCTCTACCAATGATCTTTTAAACTTCCTACTCTGTTTCATTATCTCGTAAAGACAAACTCGGCTTGTAATCAATGCTAACGAACTAACAGAGCAAGTTAAGCAGGCGTTGCAATGGCAATCAAAGAAGGTGTTGTGTTGTAATTATGTTTGCTGAATTGCTTTTGGATACACATTTTTTTTTCTTTCCGTTAACAGCCTCTAAACTATTGTAAAATGGATTTACTATTTCAGAAACATTCGTGGGATCGTCCACAACAACTCACTTGAGTTGTATTGCAGCAGCTTCGTTGGCGTAGTTTGTAGATTGCTGACCTTGTATGCCCAAGGTCACGCGTTCAAACCCCACCGAAGTCATCGGAGTTTTGAAGAGCGTTAAAAATCCCTCAGTATGCCTTCCTTCGGAGATGAAGTAAAGCCAGCGGGCCCATGTCAGATTTATGGCAAGTAAAAGAACCTTCCACTAAGGTGTGAAGCCAAAATTTGTAGGTTTGATTTGTTTAACGTTCTATTAAGTTCCAATGTTCGTCGCCAGGTGCTGGTTGCGATGGCATCTTGTAGCCAAGTTCACAGGCAGGTGTCGAAGCAAAAGTAGGAACTAGTACTTGAAATTGTTCGTCTGCAGTCCTTACCTGAATTACAGATAACACACACTAATACAGCCATCACAATTAACACCGGTTATCAGACAAATTCTACACACACCCAAGTAGGCAGGGCTACATGACCGCATTGTCGCAGCCCCTAAACTAAGGAATCAACTAACCAACCAACCAACCAACCAAAGTTTTATCGCAATTGGAAGAATGATATATGAACACATATGGGACTTTGTTGAAACGATTTGGTCGCCGTCACTCATTTGTTGGATCTAATCGTGCGCTACGTATTGTAAACAGGATTCACGAAGTCACAACCCTTCGCAGGAATGAACACAATAACTCACCAAAGTTTCATTGCAATTGAAGGAATGGAGCATGAACGCATAAAGGACACACACACATACAAACTGAGACGTAACATTCATTTTTATGGATTGAGATTATTATTATTCAGTCGGTTAACACAAAATAATTCCAATTATTGGAATATGTGAAAAATAACCTGAAATAAATGCCACACCTTGCCGGTTCGCAATCTTTGCATCTAATAATGCAGAAAAATCATCTGACCTCAAGGTTTTCTAAATGTTCATGATAATTAAAATATTAATGTGCCTCATTCTGCTCTTCCGATTTCTAGCGGGAATTCCCCCCTGTGCTATTCGCTGATTGGATAACCTCCATGGTGATGCGACAATTAGTGTTCATCAGAACTTTAGTTATGGCATAATTATTTGGGCATTCTTCTCTAAGATATCATAATTGGATTTCTTCATTATTTCTTATTAGTTTGTGGCAGAGATATTAATAAAAGGAGACGTGATCTCCCCATTCTACTGGGTTCTCAGTCTAATTCACGCAATTTTAAAACAGCATAGACTTTGTGTCGAGGGGTTTCCTAAAACTCACTGGCTGCTCAGAACTTCGTTACATTTACAACCTAACTTGGCAGCTCAGCTGATTGTAGTCTGTTGATGTGACGTAGTTACTGGTTCGCCAATCTTCACATCGTTAGCCATTTAGCAACGCAATAACATACCCCGATCTATTCATGAACGTTGTTACATTTTCACCACATGTGGACTACATATTCTACACTGTCTGAAAATTGCTAAGGAACGAGTGACTATTACCCAGGAACGACGGAAAAATACGAAGGAACAACCGACCAATAAGAGTGACAGACACTGAAGAGGGCAAGACGTGTTATCTGCAGAGTTAAGGAATAGACATCTCACTCCTTGTCAGATAGCTGCAGACCTTGCAACCGCTACCGGTACACGTGTATCTTCCAGAACCATTCCGTGGCGATTACATCAGGCTGGTCATTACGCTCCGAAGACTGTTAAACGTCTCCCACTTCAACCTGGCGATCGTCGAGCAAGAGTTAGTTAGTTGGTGTAAGGAACATGTTGGTTGGGGTCAGCAACAGTGGTCCAAAGTGATGTTCTCCGACGAATCCCGCTTTACCGTGACATGTGACATGGCCACCAGTTAGTGTGGAGAGAGAGTGAAACACATTAGGTAGCCTACCGAGCGTCATCGGTATGGTCTCGGCGTTATGGTGTGAGCAGGCATTATTCACTGGCTGAACACCGCTGCATATCTTCGAACGAGGTACCGTAACAGCACAGCGGTATTGCAGTGAGATTAGCCTGGACCACGTTCATCCTTTTAGCGGTGTGTTAGGTCCCGACTTTCTGTTTATGGATGACAATGCTCACCCACACATGACCACTGCAGTAGCGGCCACACTGGAAAATGAAAATAATGAACGTATGAAATGGCCTGCGTACTCCCCGGACTTGAATCCTATCAAGCATGCCTGGGATGCTCTTGACAGAGGTGTTTCTCAACGGACACCTCTTTCCCGAATCATGCAAGACCTTAAAATGGCCTTGAGAGAGGAGTGGGAAAATATCCCCCAAGGACCCCTCAAGAGTTCAGTAGACAGGTGCACAATGTGCGTATTCCTTACTGTGAGACTGCTATCGACCTTCATTTCGTGACTCTGAGCTTTCTCCAACAAGAATGTCATGCATTGATTTCTTTATATATGTTATCCTGCTTTCCCTTGAGGTGAAATCTGTACTAATTTTCGTTATAAATATACCACTCCACCTCTATTACGTACGTACTGTGTTGAATGTCGTCCATCATTGCCTGTGAATATTTCCTTCTACCAATGCCTCTGTTCTTTAACAATTGTACCTACAGTACTACGCATTATTGTAAATGATAGACGCAACACTAAGCCAACTTTAATTGATCTACTGATCGGTTATTGCGGCGTGGTTCTTCGATGTTTACGAAAGTAATTATCGATGTCGGCAGATGAACCTTTCACTCCAGTGCTACTAGCATTAGAGAACATAATTTCCTTAGATTACAGATAGGCTAATGCAACAGTGAACTAAGTACGTCACTATCAGTCACCCTAAATGAATAGTTATGTTGATTCATTTACAAGCTTTGCGACATCGTGGGCATGTAGCCCCGTGAATTTGAGTGTGTGTGAAATTTGTTCGATAACCTGTGTTCTTGTGAAGGTTGTATTTAGGTCCATATTTGTAATACAGATGAGGATTGGGCAGGAGGCGGCCGTGGCCTTAAGTTAGGTACTATCCCGGCATTAGTCTGGAGTAGAATTGTGAAACCATGGAAAACCACTTCCAGGATGGCAGAGGTGGGAATCGAACCCACCTTTCCTCGATTTTGCATCACAGGGCTGAGTGTACCCCGTTCCAGCCCTCAGACCAGAATTAAATTTCTTTGCAGAGCCGGGAATCGAACCCGGGCCTCCGCTGACAGCCGAGAGAGCTAGACATTACGCAACCTATATAAATAAATAACATAGACTATATAATTACTGTACTCGGACATTGGAATCGTGGGTCTCACATCCTTCCCCTGATTCACAGAAGAAATACAGGTGTGCACACATTTTTTAGATCCAGAGAGAAAATGTTGCCGGCCCCGTGTTGCTGGGGTAGGTGCCTGCCTCTCACCCGGAGGCCCCGGGTTCAATTGACTGCTCTGTCAGGGATTTTAAAAACTGACGTGAGGGCTGGAACGGGGTGCACTCAGCCTCGTGAGGACAATAGAGTAGCTGTCTGACAGTGCGGCAGCGCCTCGGTCACGAAAACCAATATTAACGGCGCTTACCACGCGTCACCCCAATATCTGCACGCCCAATGGCTGGGCAGCGGTCGCTTGGTAGGCCTAGGCCCTTCATGGGCTGTAGTGCCAGGGGTTATTTATTATTTATTATACAGAGAAAATGATAAGCTGCCACATAATTAGTGAAATCCTCACATTGCTTTATTGGCTCCAACATCTTTTACACTATTAATGATATTTTTCTCTCCTAGGTTCTTAAAACACGGATCCATTCTTTATATTTCCTTTGATTTCTGGGTAACCACGGATTCAGGGTTCAGGGCACAAACAGGCACAGTTTCAGGGTTCAAAGTACTCTGGGCTCAGTAAGTCTTCTCCCCGCTACGATAAATGTCATACAATGGTAATAACAATAACACCATATTTTATATGATCACATAAATAATGTCATCCTATCGTTATATTTATGTTCTATTTCAAAATTTAATAATCTTAATGAGGTGAAATCCAAAATTAGTAAAGAGATGAATAGAGCAATGCAATATCATTAATTTTCTTATTCTGATACGTAACAGAAATAAAACATTAAATATCAGATTTCTGCTAGGTAGCAAAGGCCTTCTCTGATCAAGTGATTCTCTGATCTCTGAAAAACAAATCTTTGAAGTATTGCCTCCTCAACATCACAATAAGAAGGTTTTAATTTCCCGTGGGTGACCTCGTAACATTATTTCCTCACGGTCGCTTCTGCTATGCAATTTGTCACTGCCGGGGAGAGGTACATACTTGATGCAACTTCAAGATTTGGAGATGAGCTCTGGAGACTGTTCAGAAGAACTCTGATATTGTTCCAGGTTCCAATACAAATTATCTCACATATTGCCTGGTAGTTGTAGTTAATAATGATTGCGCTCCACAAAGTTTCCACCCTGGCCAATTTACAAGTCTGCTACTGATGACCTCTAATCATATCAATGCTTTCAGATACTTAGGAATGACTCTTCAACCATCATTTAAATTGTTCCATATACACACTGAGGAGAGAGCTGTGGCAGCGACTAAGGCAATATTTGATACTAAGAATCTCAAGCAATTGAGTCTAAGCACCGCTATAAAACTTCTAGAAGTCAAAATTATCCCAATATTGTGTTATGGCTTAGAACTGACTTGGGAAAACCTCAGTTTATAATATATCAGGACACTGGAAATAGTTAAATTACGATTTTTGAAAATTATACATGGAATATCCAAATTTACCCCATCGAGGCTTGCATATGAACTAGCACGAGAAACCTTTCTAATGGAAGACCAACGTTTAAGATTTTTACTCCCATGAACAACAAACTGGTCTAAGATAATAGAAGAAAGAAAACAGAAGAGAGAAGCCATCTGGCCGGAATTCTACGCCACAAGTTCCATGACAGACCACACATGGAAGCAACGTAATCAACCATTGGGATACACAAATTTAGCTGTACATAGTTATCATCATAGAATATGTGGAGCTAAGACTTTTCATGAACCCAGTCGTGAATGTGTATGTGAGATATGCAAGGAATACTGTGATCGGTACCACCTCATTAAGTGCTCAAAGAAGGAATCTCCATTAGCCAACTTTGTAAATCTTTGTTACATTTGTATCTATATCTTCAAAGGACATTTCAACAATTCAAGACTCCTAACAAGAGTTTGAAGTCCTCTGATCTAAATGAACACCAAGTCTAGATAGGTAAACAAAATGACAGGTGTGTCTTGTTTAATATTAGAGAAGGTTTTCTATCTAAGCATTTTCAATGTACAGCAAAACTTTTGTGCGTATCTAGGGGGAGGAGTATAATGAGTTAATGACCTTAGGGGTCATCCACAAAATACTAAAATAGATTCGCAAAACGCCATAACATTTAAGCCATCTCCCCCATTGCATATGTTGTAAGAATTTGTGTTGACCTTGGCCAAATGGGCGCATGGCAGATAGGTCCTTGCTCCAGCACCACAACTACAAAGTGAGGTGGTTTGGTGACGTAGTTGGTAGCATGTTCAGCTTCTATGCCCAAGATGGTGGGATTTTTAAGAGCGTTAAAATTCCTCAGTTTGCCTTCCTTCGGAGGGTAAGTAAAGCCGGCGGGTTCATGTCATAGATTTATGGCATCGAAAAGAACCTTCCACTAACTACAATTGTGTGAAATTAAATTTGTAGGTTAGATTTGATTAACGTTCTGCTATGTTCCAACGTTCACCGGCAGGTGTTGGTTGCGGTGGAATCTAGTAGCCAAGCTCACAGCCAGGTGTCGTTGGCGATAGCATTTGGTAGTAAAAGTAGTATAATAATAATGTTAATGGTTTTATGTCCCTTTTAACTACTCTGGCTTTTAGAGACGCCAGAGTGCCGGAATTGTGCCCCGACGGGGTTTTCAACGTGCCAGAAAATCTACTGACACGGCACCCTCGCATTTGCCCACCCTCAAATGCCAGCTGACTGCGCCAAGATATGAAGCTGCAATCTTGGACTCATCAAGCGAAAACATTACCACTGAGCCATGCAGCCAGTCTTCAAAAGTAGGAACTACCTGAAACTGATCGTCTGCAGTTCTTACCTGAATCACAGATAGCACACACTAATACAGCCATCACAATTAACACCGGTTATCAGACAGATTCTACACACACCCAAGGTACACGGGGCTACATGACCGCGTTGTCGCAGCCCCTAAACTGAGGAACCAATCAACCTGAAATCGCGAGAATGCTACACAGGATGACATTTTTCTTCCGCAAACCAACCTACGAAAGAAATGGTTTTACTAATGTCGTACAAGGGAAGTGCCAAAAAGAAAGTTCATTTAGATTTATAAAATCGCCTAAAGTCCCACACCGAAGTTACCGTACATATTTGTCACATTCTTGTAAGCCACTTACTCAATGTCTTACCGCAAATACTTAGTATGATGATGCCAGATAATGTAGACAATCACAAGCTCAAGAATACACTATTTTTAAATCGACACCGAGAATAAGGAATGCTGGTCATATCGAGACTTATTATTCTCACTCAGCAGAGAGACCTCCCCTTGACTGGCCTTGGTGGGAGACTGTACCGCCAATACTGCACCTTGTGTTACCGAGTGGAACTAAAGGTAATAAGCCCGGTCTAATAGAATCACCCCGCATGACAGAATACGAATCTGATGTGACACCTTTGGCAGCATTAGAATAGAGAATTCACAATGTCATAACTCCGCTCTCAGCACTTTATCTAACTTCACCAAACTTGCGAGACACAAAGAAACTCGATATTGGAGGAGAAACTGAAAGCAGTAATTTGAAAGGAAATAAATTAAATCCGACGCTAATCTCAGCGAACCTTGAAGAAAGCTAATTATAAATGCTAGCAAAGATTAATTTTATTCGAAGATATCTCTTCAGGCAGAAGGGTTTATTTCTGAGCTGTTCCTTTTAGGAACCGGGGACCGCGAGGAGCAGACGGCCCCTTGTGAACTACTAGCGAAGTTTCAATTCATTATTCAGCAGTCCTCACAATATCGAGAATGATTAACCTATCTTATTGTATATATATGTTTTTGTCGTGTGGCCTCCTGGGAGGCCGAGTGCAGGTTTTTCTAGTCGACGCCCGTGGGCGACCTGCGCGTCGGGATGAGAGATGGAATGGAGGGAGATGAATGAAATTGGGCAAGGATGTGGAAGGAAGCGGCCGTGGCCTGTCAGAAGGTACCGTCCCAGCATTTGCCTGGCGTTGAAAATGGGAAACCATGGAAAACCATTTCAAGGATGGCCGACGGTGGGGCTCGAACCCACGCGTCTACCGAGTCAGCAGAGAGCCTAGCCCCATGACCTACCGCTGCGCTTTAGCCAGCGTGGCCACTGCTGTCGGTATCTTATTATACACACATCAAAAAAAGTTTTGCATCACCTCGGTTCCAAGAGTTCCGGAACCGTTAAATACAAAGGGAATAGAGATCAACACAAACAACATTTCAGCTCGTTTTATTGCTCATGAGACCCACACATTGCATGTTGTACCATCATACAGCTAGACTTTCAGCATTTGTGGTCCAGATTGCAGTACACACCACTACCTCTAATACCCAGTAGCACGTCCTCTTGCATTGATGCATGCCTGTATTCGCCGTGGCATACTATCCACAAGTTCATCAAGACACTGTTGGTCCAAATTGTCCCACTCCTCAACGACAATTCGGCGTAAATCTCTCAGAGTGGTTGGTGGGTCAAGACGTCCATAAACAGCCCTTTTCAACATATCCCAGGCATGTTCGATAGGGTTCATGTCTGGCGAACATGCTGGCCACTGTAGTCGAGCGATGTCGTTATCTTGAAGGAACGCATTCACAAGATGTGCACGATTAGGTCGAGAATTGTCGTCCATGAAGACAAATGCCTCTCCAATATTCTGCCGATATGGTTGCACTATGGGTCGGAGGATGTCATTCAGGTATCGTAAAGCCGTTTCGGAGCCTTCCATGACCACCAGTGGCGTACGTCGGCCCCACATAATGCCACCCCAAAACATCAGGGAACCACCACCTTGCTGCACTCGCTGGACAGTGTGTCTAAGACGTTCAGCCTGACCAGGGTGCCTCCAAACACGTCTCCGACGATTGTCTGGTTGAAGGCATATGCGACACTCATCGGTGAAGAGAACGTGATGCCAATTCCGTGGGGTCCATTCAGCATGTTGTTGGGCCCATCTGTACCGCGCTGCATGGTGTCGGGGTTGCAAAGCTGGACCTCGCCATGGACGTCGGGAGTGAAGTTGCGCATCATGCAGCCTATTGCGCACAGTTTGAGTTGAAACACGACGTCCTGTGGCTGAACGAAACGCATTATTCAACATGGTGGCATTGCTGTCAGGGTTCCTCCGAGCGGCAATCCGTAAGTAGCGGTCATCCACTACAGTAGTAGCCCTTGGGCGGCCTGAGCGAGGCCTGTCATCGACAGTTCCTGTATCTCTGTACCTCCTCCATGTCCGAACAACATCGCTTTGGTTCACTCTGAGACGCCTGGAAACTTCCCTTGTTGAGAGCCCTTCTTGACACAAAGTAACAATGCGGACGCGATCGAACTGCGGTATTGACCTTCTAGGCATGGTAGAACTACAGACAACATGAGCAGCGTACCTTCGTCCTGGTGGAATGACTGGAACTGATCGGCTGTCGTACCCCCTCCGTCTAATAGGCCCTGCTCATGCATGGTTGTTTACATCTTTGAGCAGTTTTAGTGACATCTATGAACAGTCAAAGGGACTGTATCTTGGATACAATATACACAGTCAACGTCTATATGCCGGAGATCTGGGAACCGAGGTGATGCAAAACTTTTTTTGATGTGTGTATAATACGCTATGGTGTATGTTTCACAAGACTCAAGCTCCTAAACCAGAGGGAGTTACAAGGTGTGATTTGTACCAAAATCTTACAAATCGCCTCAACAGTGCAGGAAAAATCTTGCATTTCTTGACAAGTCAACGGAATTATATTTATTTGCTTATAAAATGTTTTTAAACAAATAAACAAGACGATAGCTCCTGCAGAATTGTGTGGCGTACAGCCGCATAGCACTAGAGGCGAGCGGGTAGTCTGTGCACTTGGAGCACACACGACCCATTGTGCAACCAGCAGCGGTGATGAATTGCTCTCTGATTATGTAAATACCAACAATTTGTTTAAAAAGTGCGTTTAAACAAATAATAGTACATTATGTAATGAACCTATAATGACAATAATTAAGACACAGGAAATTGGAGTCAAATGGGCACTATACAGCCCATGACGGGCTAAGGCCGACCAAGCGACCGCTGTCCAGCCATTTGTCTCATATTCGCCATATATTTACGCGAACATATGGGACGGTGCACTTTCCATGTCGGTAATGTGTGTAGAAGGATGCTGTGTTGCTAACTTCTAGACGTAGATTTGTTGCATATGTCATAGTATTTTCTTGTTATCGTAAAGGTTCGTGCTTATTTTGTCTTTGTGTTTGGGATTGTAACTACAATGGTTGATCCGATATCCAATTTGAACTTTCAAATCATGTAATTCATGTCCGACATGTTGGATTTTGAGCGCATGCGCGAAGGTATCCTTACCTAATTGGTCAATGAATGAGCTCTGATGGGCTGGAGAAACTGTCTCATAATGGAAAAGAGTAGCCTACTAAAATGACCATCATTAGGATACAGTTTTCTGACGTATAATATTTACATTTCGACATCGTTGAACATAAATATATTTATAGAAGCCCGCATAACAGTAAAGCCAGGCGTGTGGTGTATACACATGCGAGAGGTTCTCGCACGTGTCTGGTACTAATAATAATAATAATAATATTGGATTTAAGTCCCGTTTAACTACTCTGGCTTCTAGAGACGCAAATACCATATGAAGAGTTAAGCAGAAGAGGGCCCCACTGAACGGCCAAACACATGCTTCAATAAAGAAGTGAACATAGCGAGTATTAACACGTTTAAAGGGTGGTATGGCTGAATTTTTAAACTTTCTCAGTTTTGGTATATTGGCTTTCACGGTTGTTGTTGTTGTTGTTGTTTGAGTCTTCAGTCTTTTGAGTAGTTTGATGCAGCTCTCCATGTCTCCCTGTCCTGAGCTAATCGTTTTATCTCTACGTAGCTACCACACCCTACATCCGAGGCAATCTGTTTAACATATTCTAACCTTGGTCTACCCCTACAGTTCTTGTCCTCGACCCTTCCTTCCATAACTAAGCTTGATATTCCTGGGTGTCTTAGTATGTGTCCTACCAACCTATCTCTTCTCTTCATTAGCAGTCGCCAGAAACATCTCCCCTCTCCCACTAGTCTTAATATCTCTTCGTTTGTAACCCTATCTACCCATCTGATCTTCATCATTCCCCTGTAACACCACATTTCAAACGCTTCAATTCTCCTCTTTTCTGCTGCACGAACAGTCCAAGTTTCCAAGTTTCCAGACAAAGGCCTTCATAATGACTTCCTAATACCTAAATCTATATTCAATGTCAACAGATTCCTTTTCTATAGAAATGCTTTCCTTCCCTGAGCTAACCTAATTTTTATATCCTCTTTGTTTCGTCCATCACTGGTTACTTTCCTTCCTACGTAACAGAAGTCTCCTACTTCTTTTAGTATTTCACCTGCCAATTTGATGTCCATAGAGGTTTCTGATTTATTTCACGGCCTGTGAATTAAAACTCAGCAATCTTTCTACGTTTAGGCCGTGTCTTGTGTGGGGTTTCATCTAGGACACCAAGTTGGCTCATCAGCGGGCTCAGAACTCAGAGTCTGAAACGCAAACACTTACGCTGCGAAGTCAACGAAGAGAGCTTCTTCTACTTAGGTAAAATGTGTAAACATTATCCATTATGACAATGGTAATAACTAATATCCGTGTTGACTGATAGTTTTATACCGTCTTGTCAAACACTTAGGAATGTAGTTTAATTACTGCTTATACGTACATGTTTCGGTGTTCAATGACACCATCGTCAGCGTAGATTGAATTAAAATAATCTTAAAACTAAGTTTACAAAGAGAAAAGAGAAAATGGATATCCTTGCTTACAATACACTATTAGAAATTTAAACAAACAGAAAGCTCACAGAAACAATTATCTCTCTATATATAAATGGCCTCGGGTGCCGGCTGCAAGCTTTGTCATTTGACACCCAGAGGGTAGCATGCATGTCGAATTTCGTTGTTCCTTGAATCACTATGAAAGTCAAGGAGGTTAGATATCTAAGCTCCTTGAACACTATAGCGCTTTCTAGTAGAGAAATGTGGAACTTTGTGTTGGCAGAAACTCGCGAGATTAATTTTGCCATTATGAACACGGCCTACTGAATTCAAATGGGTTCTTTGACATGCCAACATCGTATGACATGCGTGTCGTATTTTTGCCGCCTTTCAAAAAAAGATCACTTACCATGGCCAGGAGCGAACCTGCAATCTTGGGGTTGGTAGACCGACACGCTATCCATGTTGTTTTTTTTAATTTATCAACGTATACATCTATACCAATATGATAAAGCTGAAGAGTTTGTGTGTTTATGTGTTTAAACGCGCTAATCTCTGGAAATACCAGTCGGATTCGAAAAATTATTTTTGTATATGATAGCCTGATTCAAGAGGAATAGTTTAGGCTATGTTAAATTTCGGACAGACCACTCCATTCCCTGCTTTTAGGCTCTTTTGAACAAGTCTACACCGTTTCACCGATCTAATAACTTGACGGACATATTGTCGCTAGGCGACAGCGACTAGCACTGTATCATGACAGTCAACGCCGCACCATTGATGGACAGGTTGTCACTAGGCAATGCCGCACCATTCATGGACAGGTTGTCACTAGGCAACGCCGCACCATTCATGGACAGGTTGTCACTAGGCAACGCCGCACCATTCATGGACAGGTTGTCACTAGGCAACGCCGCACCATTCATGGACAGGTTGTCACTAGGCAACGCCGCACCATTGATGGACAGGTTGTCACTAGGCAACGCCGTACCATTCATGGACAGGTTGTCACTAGGCAACGCCGCACCATTCATGGACAGGTTGTCACTAGGCAACGCCGCACCATTCATGGACAGGTTGTCACTAGGCAACGCCGCACCATTCATGGACAGGTTGTCACTAGGCAACGCCGCACCATTGATGGACAGGTTGTCACTAGGCAACAACGATTTACTCTGTATCATGATAGTCCGGTAGACACATGGGAAAACTGACCGTTTGACAATCAAGGATTGTATTGGACTATAGTATTCTCGATGCTATCGTATGCACAGTTAATATTTCATTAGCGGGGCTTAGACATCGTGGTCATGTTGCCCCGTGTACATGGGTGTGTGTGTAGAATTTATATGATAACCTGCGTTATTGTGATTGTTGCACTAGCATGTGTAAATACGGTATAAAGCTCAATGTTGGTTTGTTTGTTATTTATACAAATCTACACCGTTTCACCGATCTGATCCAACATTTGAATACTTATCCTTTGGAACCCTGCGAGTAACACTGTTTACATGACATTTCGGACAGATCACTCCATTCCCTGCATTTAGGCCCTTTGGCACAAATCTACACCGTTTCACCGTTCTGAACCAAATGAGTATTCTTACCCTTTGGAAACCTGCGCGTAACACTGTCTACGTGAAATTTCGGACAGATCACTCCATTCCCTGCATTTAGGCCCTTTGGCACAAGTCTACATCGTTTCATCGATCTTAACCACACTTAATGTACTTACCCTTCGAAACCCTGCGGATAACACTATCCACTTGATATTTTGAACAACTCTCCCCATTCCTTACATTTAGAACATCAGACAAAATGAACTTGAAAACTACGTTTTAAGGTCCTAGAACCATTCATGTCCGTATAGTGTAATTGTAAGAATATTTTAATAAGTCAATTGTTGGCTGGCAATGCGAGCTGCATCACGTCGCCCCTACTAGAATTGCGAAAATAGTTACAACTTGCGCTGCTTATAAATTGGAGTCATTGGGAGTAATTATTGCAAGAAGATTTCTTAGGCCCCGTAAAACATTTATCATCATGAAAATATTATGCCTCTGTATAAGTGTGATAGTGTTGGAGCAGGACATTGAGGTAATCAGCTGCAATAAGCGTTGGTGCTTTCAAATTTACTTTTATTTATTCAGATCCTTATCCTTGAGCCGAATGTGGCGATAAATGACACTATTGCTACTTCAGGAGCTCGGGAGAGCCGAAGTTTTCAAAAGTGCTCTGATTATTTTCCTATGACACTATGTGACAAAAGGCGACACTATTGATCTCTACTTTTCTAACAGCCAATGAGATATAGGCCCTAGGCAGTGTCTTTTATTTCACTTACTCCTCTTTCTAATCATATTTTTCAATTCGTTTGTAAATTATATGTGTCAGTTCTGTAGTTAGTAAATAGCCGTTTACCTATTCATTATCGTCATTATCATTACGGGAAAATGATCTGAATGTTATGTCCATTATACTGTACTATTTATCACCCCCACCACCACCATCACCACAAAAAGTTATATTTTTTTAATATATTTTTTTTTGTTAATTTAAGTATTATATGCCAGTTCTGTAGTAGTATTCATTATCATCCATGAAACAAACAAATCCGCCGGGCGAAGCCGGGCTCTATTGCTAGTAGATTATATTTTGGCTTGGCAGTATCCAAATAGTTTCATACGTCTTGCACATATAAAATACAAGGTCAGTTTGGATTAAGATTATGTACTACATTATCAAATTGGACAGCTCATTTCAACAGAACGATCCAACTAGTAAGAGTTTTCTGGTTAATTTCAAGGTTAGACCACATGAATGATATACAGACTGCCGGATCCATTAAGGTTGATTTATAGTCATATAACTGGATGATACATCGTCACTGTAATCAAACCCTTTCATATATTTTTAGCCTACTTTTCACATTTTGCAAAAATGAGGAAAAAGTAGACTTATGAGATCGGGCAAATGTGTGTCTGTCTGTCTGTCCTTCTGTCTGTCTGTCTGCCTGGCTGTGTGTGTGTCCCCCCCTATCAAATCCTAAATGGCTGCAGCAAACGAAACAAAATTTGGTAGGAGGAAATACCTATACCTGAATATATCACGGCCAAATTTGAAAATGTTGTCAGTGCTACCAACTGCTGAAAAACTGCAATTGAAATTTGAGCTCCATGTTGGGTATCTTGGAAGGTATGAATGGGAGGTATTTCAAAATTAGCACACGTATAGATAATAATATTGCAATTTAATTTCCAAGAGGCCGTACATGGCCGTGTTGCCAAATTGATTATAAACCTGCTGATAGGTCAAAATTTTAACTGCATATACCTTCTACACTATCAATTGGATTTCAACCAAATTTCGTATGTGGTATGTGTACATAAACAGATATGACTGAGCGTATTCTTAAGAGCCACCAAGGCTGCCAACTATTAATAAATGCTCTAATTTGTTTAAATCCAAATACCCACATATCAGAAAGTATGCAAGCCGACAGCTTTAAACTAGGCACACGTATAGTACCTGACATTCTATATTAATTTGGAGTAACTTATGTACGTCAGTGCTGCCAACATGATTCTCAGCCTGCTGAGAGGTCCAACTTTAAATACATGTAACTTCTATACCATCATTTGGATTTCAACCAAATTTCGTGTGTGCTATGTGTACCATAACAGATATGACAATGCCGATTCTTAAGAGTAACCAGGGCTGCCAACTGTTAATAAATGCTGTCTCTATTTGTGTTACCCTAATATCAATATATCAGAAAGTATGCAAGCCAATAGCCTTAAACTTTGCACACGTATAGTACCTGGCATTCTAGATTAAGTTGGAGTAACTAATATAGGCCTACGCTAGTGCTGCCAACATGATTCTAAGCCTGCTGATAGGTCCAATTTTAAAGTGCATGTAACTTCTATACTAACTAATGGATTTCATTCAAAATTGACACAACAATAGATCATATTATTTCAGATTATTTCTGACCAACACATGTATGTCATTGTTGCCAATATGATTTTACGCGCGCTGTTAGATCCAATGTTTAACTGCATGTAACGTCCATGCTATCCATTGGACTTCAACCAAATTTTGTATCCTGTACCTTAAGAGATGGATCTAAGAATATATTCAGTCACCAGGGCTGCCAAATGTAGTTCTCTATTAGGCTACATTATGCCAGGTATACAGTATTTCGAACTAATTAGAAATGTCGATATTGCCAACTTAATTTTGTTTTTATTCTAGATAGATCCATATAGATTAATCATTGGCATGAATCTTAAATGTTAAGAAAAGTAGGCTCTTTAATTCGTCACGGAACTTCTTGTTTAATTCTTTTTGTGAGCTTTCTCTTTATTTAAATTTCTAATAGTATTATGTCAGGATATCCATTTTCTCTTTTATCTTTGTAATATTAGTTTTAAGATTATTTTAAATCAATCTACGCTGACGAAGGTGTCATTGAACACCGAAACATGTACGGATAGGCAGTAATTAAACCACGTTCTTTTGAATAAGATACTATTTAGGTAAGTAAACAATGTAGTTCTGCCTTCTTCTTTATGTGCCATCTCCTCTCATGAGGTTCACAACCATCATAGAGACTCTTGCTTTATATGATGCAGCACGAAATATCTCAATAGTGGAACAATTGAACCAAGTTTTCAGATTATCGATCCTAGAAATGAGTCTTCTTGCTGGTCTTCTTTTGCCTTGTAGCTTCCCTTGAATGACCAGCTGCAGCAGATGATATTTCTCTCCTCTCATCACAGACCAAGATACTGCAGTTTTCTAATTCTGACGGTATTTAATATTTCCTCTCTCTTTCCCATCCGCCTCATCACCTCATCGTTGGTGACCTTTCCTTTCCAACTCAGCCTCAGTATCCTTCTGTACGTCTACGTCCATAGCTCAAATGCCTCTAATCTGTCCATTTCTCGTTTCTTTATGGTCCAGGTCTCAACTCCATAGAACAAGGTGGAGAAGACATAACATCTCAGAAGTCTAATTTTTAGATGTAAATTAAGGTCTCTGCTACAGAACACTCTCCTCATTTTATTGAATGCATTTCTGGCTTGACCGATCCTGGACTTTATCTCCTCAGTACAGTCAATGTAACAGTTCACATTTGTTCCTAAATACTTGTACTTTGTCCCTTGCTTGTACTGTCTCCCCATTGATTATCAAGCTCTCTTGATGTTGTGTTCGTGATACTACTATAAAACGTGTCTTACTGACATTAAGTGTTAATCCCCATTGTTCACTTGCCTCCACGACTTAGTCGCTGTAAATCTTGTAGACCTTCCGCGAATAACAACGTGTCATCTGCAAATCTTAAGTTGTTTATTGTTTCCATTAACTTTAATTCCTGCTGTTTCTTCCTCTAAAGCTGCTTGTAATATTTCTTCTGAGTATTGATTAAACAGCATAGGAGACAAGACACAACCTTTTCTAACACCACGTTTTATTTCCACCTCTTCAGATAGCTCCCTACCTTCCTTTATGACCGCAGTCTGTTTCTGCCAGTTCTCTTAAATACTTTGATCATATCATTTTAACCTTTTTTCATGAATAAGATCTTCTGCAATTCCCTTCCTTTATAACTATGTTCACGAAAATCTCAAGGAAGCATGGCAAACAACGATCAGTGCTGCACGACATGTCCGCCATATTTCTCCAGGGTGCCATATAGCGTATTTATGTAATTACGAACCTGAATGGCCTCGTGAAATACATCTACGATAACCATGCATTAAATCTCGTATTTAAGTTTTATAGGAATTAAATAACTGTTAGTAAAGAGTTAGTGGAAAGAGCCCAAATGGTTGAAAATTTTCCACTATCGGATTGTGGCTGCATTGGTATAAGTCCGGACAGCAAGCGACTTAGGTTAGATTACCAACGTGGGTGTTATTGTCAAGTCTTATTCCACAAATTCATACCGCGAGAGAGCTCACTAATCGGGTGTGGATCGGGAGTGTGAATTTATTCATGTGATATGTCACTTATTTTGTGAAGGCGTTGGAGAAGGGTTAATGCGATTTACGAAGCCTCCTCGCTGCACGTGTGAGTTGTATGTTTGTGCAGTGGCCCGTGAGTCAGAAAATGTAATTAGCTTGTAAATACTACGCATGGTTTCCTATCGCAACATGTCCCAGTAACAAGGTGAACACGCTGCCGGAATATGTACCTTAATACTATGGAGCATCGTGCTACAATGCATAACGCCAGTGTTGCCAAACTCTCTGGATAGAATTCTGGTGCATACAAGACAAAAGTATGGTATTGTTGTCCACATTAGTGTAAGACTTCTTCTGCATATGGGGCAGATGGCCTCGTAGTTCCGCCCCTTAAAACAACAATAACTAACTAACTTCATCTGCACACCGTCGACAGGGTGTGGTTTATCGGGGAACTAGCAACCCACCCCGGCTTCGCCCGGTAGCTATAACGATTTACCCAGCGTAAGCTTAAAAGGCGCACGGATGGTAGGTCCCAGACGCCAATCAGAAAAGCCGAGGTGAACAGTGCAACTCCAAACACATATAAGTTACTCTTTTCTGAAGTCTTATCTCGACACAACTCGACAGTTTTATGCAAGCTGAGGCTCACTCGCTAGCTTTGATCCCAAGCTAGTAATTTAAATTTCCTCTGAATGGAGATAGTTGGAAGAAATAAAAACGAACACTTAGAGTGGACGATGTATTAAAGATAGAGATATACTGTCGCGGACTCTTTTGTAGGACTTTTCATGGTGAACAATTCTTACACTCATAGTATATGGATATTTTTAATGGTTTACCCACCGCAAGCTTAAAAGGCGCACGGCGGCAGGTTTTTCTTCAAATCGATTCACTGAAAACGTTATTGCTCGGCTTTCTTTGGTTATAATGAATGTTATTCTACAGAAACCTTCATCGACAAATCCTTTACTGAATAGTGAAAACAGCATCAAAATCGATCCAGAGGTTCTTGAGATTACCCGTTACGTCCAAGAATCGGGGAGTTTGTTTTATAGGCCTACTAAGTTCATGTAGATATACGTCTGTCTCATGGAATGGAGGAACGAACTAGAGGATATGCCCAATTATAAGTGGGCGTGGCTAGTGTAGCTTGTGTGAGAGTCTTACCACAAGATCTGTTCCTTGTCCAAGAACAATAGGTCAGCGGCAATGACAGGTAAGGAGGATGTTGCCAATCACCAGTTCCTAGTGTACACTGAGTGGTACCGAAAAGTGTAGGCTATGCTACTGTAATTGCGCGTAGTTTCCAAGTGTTCAAATTTATTAAAGTATTCTTAAATGTTTATATATGTACCGTGATTCCCGACTCTGCCAAGAAATTTAATTTCGGCCTGAGGACTGGAACGGGGAGCACTCAGCAAAACCGATGAGAAAAGGCGGGTTCGATTCCCACCTCAGCCATCTTGCAAGTGGTTTTCCATTTCTAATCCATGCAAATGCTGGGATGGTACATAACGTAAAGCCACGGTCACGTCCTACCCAAATTCTACCTCAATAAAAAACACACTGGTACAGACATCACAGTGACACAGGTTATCAGAGAAGCCACCCGAGTACTAGGTGCTGCATGACCACGATGTCATAAAGACCCTAAAAGAAACAACAACAACTTTACTCATTATACTGATGAAGATGATGATGATGATAATTGTTGTTTTAAGGGGCCTAACATCTAGGTTATCGGCCCCTAATGATCTGGGTGATAGCGTAAATGACAGTGAAATGGAAACCAGAACAAACATTAAATGAGACTGAAAACACTTATAAAATGGAACTCAGATTGAAATGAGTCACAAAATGTAGTTTAGGTTCAAAATACCCACGTCCCACTAGGTGTGAGCCCCTGGGGGAACTAAGTAGACTGATGGAAGTTCTAACCACTGGAGCTATGAAAGGAATTTCGAGGTAAGTTGTGACGGCTTGTAGGCGCACAGCTGCAGTGACTGCCTACTTCTATTTCGCGTATCGCAGCCAGCACAGTTACACTAACTATTAATTAATGTTTTATCGGTTGCGCGGACCGAACAAGAGACAGACGCTGGGGACTTGCAGGGTTAAGATGAAGCCTCTGGAATGAGATTGCGCTCGGAGGGTAAAAGGAAAACGAGGAACAGGGCTGAGAGCACGAGGAGGTTATGAGACCAGACGCTCAATGTTTAAAGGGGGAGACGGAATTAGATTACGCACCAGTTCAGAAAGAATATTATGTACATTCTCTAGATACGATTAATGTGATAAAAGAGAAGGAATTAGCCCGATCTGGATTTCATGTCGTGGAAAAATGAATACACAATATATTGCAATAATTGGATTTCCATAACTAGGTCCCGGATTCCTAGGTTCTTACCTAATTGTCCCCTACTTCTAAATACAAAATAGTACATTATGCAACGAGCCTATAAAGGCTATTATTAAGACACGAGTATGTTTATAAAACGACCGTAAGCGAGTTTTATAATTTCCATACGAGTGTCTTAATTACCATTATAGGCGAGTTGCATACGACTGTTTATGTTCGACGATAATTATAAATTTATAATATGTTTTAACATAAATATTCATAAATATCTGTCCAGTCACTAGAATTTTGTGATCGGGTGCTGCGCTGGGTAGGATATCTCTGTTATCCAAGCTCTCTGGCCGACCGACGCATTTGCTCTGTGTGATTCAATGCCTTATGTGCAGATTTTGCACCAGTATTCAGTAAAACTGTCACCGAAGTCGTTTGTAAACAATGCGTTGTGTAGAAATTGGATTTGGGGATATTAAGGTACAGTGCTATTTCTTGTCTCATATTCACCAGTTTATTTACGCGAACATAGGACGGTGCACTTTCGGTAATTTATATAGACATGTTGGATTTTGAGCGCATGCGCGAAGGTATCCTCATCTAATTGGTCAAACAACTGTTTCTTGAACTGTGATTAGTAGGCGAAACTGTTCCATAATGAAAAATAGTGTTATAATACCATCATTATGATACAGTTTTCAGACATATAATAGTCAGGGTCGAACTTAAATGATTTAATACCTCTCCAACTCACTGTCAAAGGGACATAGTCATGAATTCTGTAGAACCTAAAATTAACCTACATGATATGCTAGTACCTAAAATACCCAATTTCAATTTTGTTCCATTTATTCCGACCCCGTGGTGTTGAGGTAGCGTACCTGCCTCTCAGCCGGAGGCCCCGGGTTCGATTCCCGGCTCCGTCAGGGATTTTAGAAACTGACGTGGGGGCTGGAACGGGGTGCACTTAGCCTCGTGAGGACAATTGAGTAGCTGTCTGAAAGTGACGCACCGCCCCGATTACGAAAACCAAGATTAACGGCCGTGGGGACCCGATGCGTTGATCACGCGTCACACCAATATCTGCAGGCCAAATGGCAGGGCAGGGATCGCTTGGTAGGCCTAGGCCTTTCATGGAGTGTAGTGCCAGGGGTTATTTTATATATTTGAAGGTTTTGTCCATAGTTTTTAAAGTGAACCACAAGACAGTGTTTATTCCTAGCTCTAGCTGATTGAGAGAAATCCTACCTGACAGGAAGTGCAAATACTTTGAGCACACCTCAGCTTGTATCTTATTGTTTGGTTCTCTCTGCCAGGAAAGTGGGGATAAATCTCTTGTTATTTTCAAGTTCCCTATGTTCTACCTAGGTAAATAAACAAAGTTAAATTATTTATTTAGCGTATGGCTTTTAGTGCCGGGAGTGTCCGAGGACATGTTTGGCTCGGCAGAGGCTGTAGCTGCTTCAATGCGGACACCCATGGGGTGAGCTACAAGTTCCGTTCAATTTCAAGTACCGGTAATTGTAACTTTCGCTACTAAATGTCACTGGCACCTAGTGGTGAACGTTGGAACTTTTATAGAGAGTTTTAACGAAATCTAATCTGCAAATTTAGCTTCACCCAAGTTTAATTAGTGGAAGGTTCTTTTACATGCCATAAATCTATGACATGGGACCGCCGCGCCGGCTTTACTTCCCCACCGAAGGAAGGCATATTGAAGGATTTTAACGCTCTTAAAAAATCCGACGAATTCGGCCGGGTTTGAACCCGCGATCTTGGGCATAGAAGCTCAGCATGCTACCGACTACGCCACCGAAGCCGCTACAAAGTTAAATATACGGGCTCGAGTGTAAAGTCACCTTTGACATCCTTGGATTCATTGAATTTGGATGATTAACATATTTAAGGAGAGCAAATATTGCCTAAAAGTAAGAAGTTATTAGTGATAATTAGATAAAAGACGCATCATTATGTAAATTATTGACACTGTCGTTACAATCAGATTTTCTACTAAGAATGAGGCATTAATCCGATGCTAGAAGATTTTTCAATAAGATGGTGACGCTTCCGGATATCTTCACATGTGATCCTAATATCGTGAGGTTTGCGCACTCTTCAGGTTTTTTGTTCTAATTTATGTGTGTGTCACACATTTCATAGTTTTTATTAACCTTCTAATTTTTCTTCTTTCACCACATTATGATTGATATTAGCAGCCTTGTAATTCAAGGAAGCATAAGAAATAAATAAATAAATACATTGTGTCTCAGTGAACCTGGAGAAAACTGGAACTGCGATAGGTTATTCTGGTCACGTGCCCATAAAACGTAATATATCCTTTCCGCATCGCGTCAGTAATTTTCTCGACATGTGTATATAAATCCTGATTATACCGTCTTCTAAACTCACAATTCTCTTTGACCGGACCTAAGATTTCATCATAAGTCTTCCTTTCCTTGGCTACTTCAAATTTCTCCATTATCCCTTTTTTTATGCATAGACTATAAAGCTTCAGGCCTAATGACAGTGCAGGATTGTTTGATTTTTCCTTTCCAGGATATAGATCTTTTGTTATAGACTACTACTATTAAATTATTATCATTATTAATATTACCGGTATCATTTTAATGATTATTCGGCTAACGGATAATAAGAGGCTCACAAAGACAATTTTCAACGTAGTCTTATCAACGAAGAATTAAAACAACTGACTAAAGGAAATCAGTGAAGATATAAATTAAATTGGCTGTCATGAAGGAACCATTCAAGATTGAACAGAATTCAGAACTATAATTCAAAAACACAAATTTTCTGAGAAACCCACATGACAAAATACAGGATGGACAGAACATCGTAAAAGGGAACACATCGAGAGGATGGAGAGATATTGGGAAGGGAAGGAGAGAATATGTTCAAAAGCGCTCCATGGTTGGCCACAACGAATCAAAAATTATTATTATTATTATTATTATTATTATTATTATTATTATTATTATTATTATTATTATTCCTTCGTTTCCTTTTTTATCGTTGTGGCCACTAGGGACCTCGATGATGAACCCATGTACCATTGGCTCAAAGGGGGTCGAATCCATGTATTTTTGTAAAAGGAAGGAAAGAAATATACAGTCTTTAATGGAACATAGAAAGATTTCAAGCAAGGATGCTAGCCTAACGTTGTGTAAGAAGTTAGACCCAGGTGGCCAGGAAATGAGATCATGCCTGACTCATGGATAAGGAGCCGGTCATGAATATAAATAGAAGCAGTGGAAAGTTCCAGGCGTATGACAGAGAACACGTTTCGGAAATCACCCTTACCTTGCATTAAAACGGCAACAGCGCAACTGTGCCAGAAGAAGAATAATTAAATTTAACCCATTTGCAAGAATAAAAGTAAGTAAATAAACACAGCATTGTGAATCATTTCGGATTAGAGATTTTTGTGTAGAGAAAAAGCTTTTAATAATTGCCCAGGAGAGAAGTGCAAACGTAGCATACGTCATCGGGGATTTACTGAGACCCGAGGAGTGGGGAATTTAAAAATCAACAGCAACACCCACACGCTGAAGACTAAAAATTATTTAATATCTCTGAAATGCACGATCGATTTTCATGTGCAGTAAGGTCATTTGACGTTTAGAAAACGAGTTTTCTGGAGATATAATTTTTATAAATGTGCGACAATTATTTCAAAAGTTGGTCACGAAAAGGACTAGGATTTTAGCTTTTTGTGACTAAATAGTATAAAAGTCCAGGCCAAGCCAGACCAATCATGCAGTATTATTCCGTCCAGGGGACGTGAAGCTACATCACGCCGTATTCAAACGTATGAACCTCAGGGGAGGTCATACCGTATAACAAGTATAAGCAGTAAATGCAGTATTATTCCATCCAGGGGACGTGAAGCTACATCACGCCGTATTCAAACGTATGAACCTCAGGGGAGGTCATACCGTATAACAAGTATAAGCAGTAAATGCAGTATTATTCCGTCCAGGGGACGTGAAGCTACATCACGCCGTATTCAAACGTATGAACCTCAAGGGAGGTCATACCGTACAACAAGTATAAGCAGTAAATGCAGTTCACGACAGACTCCTTGAGGGGAGATGCTACATCATCGAATACAGTCTACAAATATTCCTTGAGGGGAAACGCTGTATCACATCGTATAGACAGTATCCGACAGCCAAGAGCGTCGCGGTATCGATTACCAACGTGCATCCGTAAGGAGTAGCCAAGAAGTATTATTACAGTATCGCCGTGTGGAGAATTAGGAAAATCCTAGTTACAGGATTTAGTTCCGACAGTACAAAGTTTACAGTGAAAAATTCAGTAGTTACAGTCAAAGCAAGCTGCGAACTTAGAGCCCAGGGCGATAGGTCTTAAATTAAACGACCAAAAGTATCATAACGTATTGAAGTACCGTAACAGCGAGATAAACATTCTATCAACTTTAAAGAACCCGAGTAGGGACGGACAGAACAAGGTTCGCACAGTATTCTGGAAAGATAGGAATTCGAGAACCGAATAAGCGGAAAGGAGAAGGAAACTCTAGACATTGTTTCAAGGAAATATATGAACAATTAAAAGCACTAAGTTACGAGGAGTATTAGTTGCTAGAAATCAATAGGTCACCGATAGATTATCTGGGGGACCGTGGACAGAACAGACTTTCGCTAGACCAACCAATAGGGTCTAGAAAGGAGCCGTTCGAGCTAATAATAATAGCAGATCGTCAGGAAACGGGATTTGAAGGAGTGCGATTCCAGGGAGGAGGTAGATGGTTCGAAACTTTCACATTCTGGCAAGATAGGAAGCCGACATTTACTAATTTCACCCTTGGAGACGGTAGGTCAAGAAATCACGTGTGAAAGGCTTAATAGCAGCCTAAGTGATTAGAATCTGTGAAGTGTAAATATATAAAATTTGTGTTAAAAGGTAATATTTTCAGTGTTTTTATCGTGTATTATAAACGAATACACCAGTGTATTTTAAAATGTTATCAGTGTTAAATGTATTTGAGTTAAATGTGTGTCAAGATATGTCAGTACATGAAATGAATTTGTACAAGATGGTGTAATCACAAAATAGTGGGCAAAAATGAAACATCGCAAGAAAATGAAGGTCAGGAACCGACCTATAACATGTGAGTAAATATTTTCATTATGTTTTGTGTTGAGGAAGTGTTTGTGTACAATCCACCGGAGTTTGAGATAGAGGTATGTTTTGAAATAACAAATAACAGAATAAGAGCGCGGTCTGAACAAATAAAATTTGAGAAATTATAAATAATTATGTGAAATGAATAAATCCTGTAGAGGAAATGTATGAAATAAAACGTCAGTGTAGTTGACAAATGTTACAAAGCAAGCGTAATAAATAATAATAATAATAATAATAATAATAATAATAATAATAATAATAATAATAAAAGAAATATAAATAAAGATTAAATTGAATGATATGAAAGTAAGAGCGTTTGAGATCTAATAAAAGTATAAAGACATGGTGTTCATGCGTGTTCTTAAAGTAGAGTGATTATCGTCACGGGAGAGGATAAATATAAAAATGGAGATGTAGATCAAATGGTAATTTTTGAATTTACCAGTTCTTTGGAAGACGCTAGGCTTTAAAGTAATGTGTAGCGCATTGTCGCGTATTAAAGTAATTTATCACGCTAGGAAGGCGTTGAATCTAAATATACTTGGCGAGTTAATTTTGAGGGACAGTTGATTACGAGGCCATGTGTGTTATGTTGTATTGTAAAAGGGAGCAAATGTATGGTATTATGAGCGCAGGTAATATAGGCCACGGCCGACCCTAAGTCGCATTTATGTAAGTCCTCCAGTATGGGAATGGTTCCCGAGGCATGTTAAGAGAGTCGAACCTAGACTCGTCTAGTTGTTGAAACCCCTAAATATTCGTCGTTGTATGTGAATTACTCTTACCAATCAATGATGACACTTCATAATTAACAAATGCCAAGGTTACGAAAGTGGTTTATGAACATAATAATGTTGTTGAAAGTAAATGAAAGAAACGCCAGGTCTACCCAAAGAACTGAAGAAAAGAACTGTGGTAAGGAAATAGCTGGTTTAAAAGCATGAATGTAGCGGTCTCGAGGCGAGACATAGAGCCTTCCCTCCCGGGCCATAAATCAAGTCAAGTGTACAGTCAGACCCCTTGTTGTAGTAGGGTCGGAGAGAATCGTCTGGAAGAAGTAATAATACACCGTGAGTGTTTAGAAGTTGTTAATGACCCGGGATTCGAACCGAGGTCCTTGTAGATGAAAGTACCGCTTGCCAGTCAGATCGTAGCTTTCTTATGTAATAATGGTCTTTTAAGACAAATAAATAAAATCCCTAATGTAATGTTGTATGGATGTAGGATTCCATGAGTTCAATGAAGATAACTAGATTCCGGGAGTAATCATAGTTTTTGACTTTGTCAAGTAATCTTCGGTAACTCTGGAGTACACAAGTATTTTCCCGATCGCTGTAGTGAATTTGTGAAACTTGAGAGAGATGGTAATGTTGAGAACATTGTTGAATGCCCAAACAATTAAGTAGAGAAGTACCATGTACTTTAAATATGATTATATATTTGTTTTGATGATAAGAAACTCATAAAATAGTTATTGAGGTGTATGAAGGAAAGACACCGTTATTATGGGAAGATATCGAGCCATTGGAGCTCGTGATTGTATTGAACTTTAAGATAGATACTTTATGGAAGTGAAAATAATCATGAGTTGTTGGTTTGATGGAAACCATTTATTTTAATATAATGTTTGTTTAATTTTTATATCTTCCTGGTTCACTTTGAACAAGTTAGAAGGATTTGGTCAATAGTATTTGTTTTATTTGTTTGTAGCGCCATAATTTTGGTTAATTAAAAGTTTTAAAATAGGAGTTGATTTTGTTGTTATTTTTGGAAGTGTATCCTCTATTTAATCCAAAATGTGTAAGTCACAGAGTGGGAGAACGTACCAAAACCCCGAAAATCCCGATTTGAGCATTGCTGGCATACTGTGATTTGCATATTTCTTGCTGGAAGGGCACAATATCTCAACTGTTTTTCTTCTTGTTAGCCCACCACGCCTTCATCCTTTCGGAATGAGATTTCTTCCATTCATCCGAGTGAACATATCTCTTGCTTGGTTTTACTTCCTCTTGATGAATCTGGACAGAGTTATTGTTTCAATGGCGTTCTGATTCAGAAATTTCAAACTTTAACAAGTCCCTATCCGCTTCTACCAGCCAAAGGGGCATCACCTGTAAACCTCGGAAGTGTGGTTGCAGATTCTACTGACTGGTATTTGGGGAGGTGTTATTCTCTTTTTCCGGATTAGGCCTAGACTGCAGATATTTTCTGAGTGGGAGTATATTTCTGAATTACACCAGAGCTTGTAACCTCCATCTTTGAACTTAGGGCCAAGAATTCTGCTAATGATCTTTCTTTCCTTAACTTCAAATCTCTCCATCGGGCCAGCTGAGCAGTTTGTTAGCCATTCCGCTACACACAGTGCTTCCAGTCTCATCATAGTTTGATAAAGTCTTAACTTTGCATTCCTAGAGATGGACTTTTTATTGTACAGGCGGAATGCTGTTTCAAATTTATGGACATTACTATTTTTATCATCATTATTTTTATTACGTTCCAATTGAGACCAATTTCATGTCTAATATATAAAAGTGAAAGTCTGTATGTATGTGGGTTGGTTCCGTATACAAATCTACACCGTTCCACCAATCTCAACCATATTTTGCATATACATAGTTTAGGACCCAGAAGGAACCGCTGGCTACATGCATTTTCGATATTGTTTCTCATTCTTCTGATTTCGGTCCTTTTGTACTCGAGCCAAGGCTAATATAAAGTCATAAAATATACCAAAGAAGGAATGGCAAGGCGGATAGTTTCCATGGCAACATAGCTCAAGTCGAGACACGGCCGACTGGATACGAGCTGCGCTCTGCACCACCGGTATAGAAAATGAGGATCTTTACACGAAATCCCGTTAGTTACTCAACTACTCACACAGCACTGTCAACCGAGTATAGCATAACCAAGACTTGACACTATCTACTAGATATTTGACAAATACCACTCACTCACTCACTCACTCATTCATTCATCACGAAATCTCAGAAACCAGCGAACGGATTGGAATGAAATTTGGTATGCAGCTTCCACAAGGGCCGCAAACGCCAACTAAGAAAGCATTTTTGGATATGCAGGTTCTAAAGGGGTGTTAAGGGGGTAGACCTGCATTTCATTGAATAGCAATATCTCCCGATTGGTTTCAATGGGGATGTGATACTCGGCATATAAACTCATCATTAAAAATAAGAAGACACGTGTCTGAGAGTTTTTCGATGTGGTGTATATTATGAGGTGAAAGGGGTGAAAAGTGGGGGTTGAATGATTCCTAACGGAGCGTGTATCTCTTAAACGATATAGACGAGGAGTTTGAAACTCAGCGGAAAAAAACACATAAAAATAATTAAATAGGTGTCTGGCCGTTTTTTCATAAATCCAATAAGGGTCCAAGGGGAGGGGTGAAATTCGGGGGGAAAAACAGGAAAGAAAGTGTCCTAACTGATTGACTGACTGACTCACTCATCAAACTCAGGGGGAAAACTGCTTTAAAGTAAGTAAATAGCTGCTCGACAGTTTTTTTTCATAAATCAAATTTAAGGGTTTCATGGGGAGGGGTGAAATTCTGAAAAAAGAAAATTGAAAGAAAATGTCTTGACTCACTCACTCACTCACTCATCATCGCCCAGCCAAAATTATTGAAGTTAGAAACATGACAGTTTGGGGAAATGTTCATTGTATGTCAAAACCGTCTACTAAGGGAGGATTTTCGGATATTCAGGTTCTAAAGGGGTCTTAATGGGGTTAAACCTGCATTTCATTGAATAACAATATCTCCCGATTGGTTTCATTGGGGGATTTGATACACGGCATATAAACTCATCATTAAACAAGTAGTTCCGTGAAGAACTACACAGCCTATTTTCATATATCCTACTTATGTTAATTGACACTATCAACATACAAAATTTCAGTTTGATTGCTGTAATAGATTCGTAGATATTGAGAATCGACTAAATATTTCGGATGGTCGCCATGTTGGATATTATATATGTAGGTCCTAGAGTTATGTACTGTTACATGAAGATTATTGTGTACGTGTAGCATACAAACATCAATCGCATGATAAGGACACGAAAAGTACCAACGAGATTTTAAAATTTCGCACAGCTGCCATCTTGTGGTATGGAAACAATTGAAATAAATTAGATGCCAGTGGATTAACATTCGTATAAGGATTTACTCTACCAAGTTTCACTGCACTCGGATGGTTAAATTGCGAGAAACGTCCATGTGAATATTTATACTTCGCATCGCCGCCATGTTGGATTTGTGATCACCAGGTATTTAAAGTCCTATAGGTGAACTTATGTTTCTAGCCCCTATGAACATTAAATAATTCAGTTTGATTGCTTTAATAGATCCGTAGATATTCAGAGCCGTCTAAATATTTCGGATGGTCGCCATGTTGGATTGTTAAACGTATAGGCCATAGAGTCATGTACCATTAAAGGAAAATTATTGCGTAGGTTCATAATTCAAACTTTCACTTCGATCGCATGATTAAGACACAAGAAATAAAAACTTAATTTTAAAATTCGCGTAGCCACCATTTTGAGGTTATGTAAACAATTGAACTAAATTAGATACCAGTGCATTACAATGTGTATAAACATTTCCTGTACCAGATTTCATTGCGTTTGGAACATTAAATCGCGAGAAAGGTCTATTAAAATTTTCAAATTCGCTTGGCCGCCATGTTCGTTTTGTAGTTAACCGGTTTTTGAAAGGCTTATAGATGAACTTCAAGTAGTGCCCTCGATCTCCGTCCAAAATTTCAGTGTGATACCGCTAATAGTTTCAGAGATATAGAACGCCGGTGTAATATTTCGCACATCCGCCATCTTGTGTTTATGTAAACAATTGAACGAAGTTAGATGTCGGTGCATTACAATGCGTATACACATATACTGTACCAAGTTTTATTGCGTTTGGTTGGTTAAATCGCGAGAAATGTCTATTTAAAAGTCGCGAATTCGCGTGGCCGCCATGTTAATTTTGTAGTTACCAGTTTTTCAAAAGTCACATAGGAGAACTTCTAGTAGGTCCCTTTATCTCCGTAAAAAATTCCAGGGTGATATCGGGAATAGTTTCGGAGATATTGAATGCTGGTGAAATATTTCGCACAGCCGCCATGTTGGATTGGTGAGACGTAACAAAATTCGAAGGGCACGTTCGGGGTCGTGCGGAATAGTGCTATGAACTTACCGAGTTTCATTGAAATCGCTCCAGCCGTTTAGAATTTATTTGGGGACACACACACACACACACCTCACACACACACACACACACACGCACACGCACGCACGGACAAAAGGTGATCTCATAAGCCTATTTTTTCAAAATTGAAAATAGGCTAAAAATAAGAAGATACGTGTCTGAGGGTTTTTCGATGTGGTGTATATTATGAGGTGAATGGGGTGAAAGATGGGGGTTGAAGGATTCCTAACGGAGCGTGTATGTCTTTAACGACATAGGCGAGGAGTTTGAAACTAAGCGGAAAAAATCAGCTTAAAAATAAGTAAATAGGTGTTCGACCGTTTTTTTTTTTCATAAATCCAATTTATGGGGCCCATGTGCAGGGGTGAAATTCTGGTGAAAAACAAAAACAGGAAAGAATGTGTCCTAACCGATTGACTCACTCACTCTTCAAACTCAGGGGGGAAAACTGGTTAAAAATAAGTAAATATATTTTCGACAGTTTAAAGGGTTCATCGGGAGGGGTGAAAAAATGAAAGAATATGTCCTGACTCTCTCACTCACTCATCAATACCCAGCCAAAAACATTGAAGTTGGAAACATGGCATTTTGGGTAAATGTTCGTTGTATGTCAAAACCGTACACAAAGGGAGGATTTTTGGATATTCAGGTTCTAAAGGGGTCTTAAGGGGGTTAAACCTGCATTTCATTGAATAACAATATCTCACGAGTGTTTCATTTGTGGATGTGTTACTCGGCATATAAACTAATCATTAGACATAAGCAGACATGTGTCTAAGGGTTTTTCGATGTGGTGTATTATTATGAGATGAAAGGGGTGAAAAGTGGGGAGTTGAAGGATTCCAAACGGAGCGTGTAGGCCTATCTCTTAAACGACATGGGCGAGAAATTTGAAACTCAGCGAAAAAAAGTCAGCTTAAACAATAAGTAAATCGGTATTCAACCGTTTTTTCATATATTAATTTAAGGGGCCAACGGGGTGTGGTGAAATTCTGGTGGAAAAAAGGAGACAAAGTGTCTTAACTGACTGAATAACTCACCCACTCATCAAACTCAGGGGAAAAATACAGTTTAAAAATAAGTTAATAGGTGTTCAAGCGTTTTTTTATCAATCCAATTTAAGGGGCCCATGGGTAAGGATGCAATTCTGGCAAAAATAGTTGAAAGAAAATGTCCAGTCTGACTCACTCACTCATCACGCCCAGCGAAAACTATTAAAGTTGGAAACATGAAATTTTGGGAATATGTTCGCTGTACGTCGAAAACGTCAACTAAGGAATGATTTTTGTTTATTCGGGTTTTAAAGAGGTGTTAAGGGGGTAAACGTGCATTTCATTGAATAACGATATGTCATGAGTTGTTTCTTTGGGGATGTGATATTCGGTATATAAACTAATCATTAAAATAATCAGACATGTCTAAGGGTATATCGATGTGGTGTATGTTATGAGATTAAAGGGGTGAAAATTGGGGGTTGAGGGATTCTTAACGGAGCGTGTATCTCTTAAACGACATAGGCGAGAAGTTTGAAATTCGGCGGGAAAAACAGCTTAAAATATAAGTAAATAGTTGTTCGACCGTTTTTTTCATAAATCCAATTTAAGGGGCCCTTGGAGAGGGGAGAAATTCTGGGGGGAAAACAGGAAAGAAAGTGTCCTATCTTACTCACTCATCAAACTCAAGGGGGAAGAACAGCTCAAAAATAAGTAAATAGGTGTTCGACCGTTTTTTAGCCTACTTTCGATTTTTGCAAAAAAATGAAAGTAGACTTATGAGATCACTACAGGGCCAAAAATGTGTGTCTGTCTGTGTGTGTGTGCGTGTGTGTGTGTGTGTGTGTGTGTGTGTGAGTGTGTGTACTCTAAATGTCTGTCCCCCCCCCCCTTTCAATTCGAACACGGTGAAACCGAATTGAACGAAATTTGGTACTGAGGTAGAACAAGCAAAGGGCACCTCAGTGTCATGTTTTATATCGCCGCCATCTTTACAAAAACTGAATGGCGGCCACTCAAACGTTCAAAACGTAAAATCAAATAACGACTAACCAAATCATCCGATCTCTACCAAATTTGGTAACAACATACCTTCATATAGGATGCGTCTTGTGACCAAACTACAAGGTAATCCGCCATACCATTTCAGAATGGCGGCCGTGCGAATTATGCAAACTTTATAATCCATATCATGGGACCCACCAGTTCCGATTATCGAGCCGAGAATCGTTTTAACTGTTCTAAAGGAAGAGGCACGTTCGAAATTAAAAGTTTATTTTGTAATACTATAGTGCAGACGTGATTTTAAAAAGCTGAGCCGACTCAGTAATAAGACAAGATGGCAGCGGATATCTTGTGCCTGACTTATATTTCACAAATTTGAGTATTGCATGCAATATTGCGTACTGATACAAAATAAATAAACTTTGTATGAAATACTTTATATATAAATAATATACTCCACTGATGAAATCGTTTAGTATAAATCATTATTTGCTAAAAAGTTCTATGTAATTCATTTTTATAGAACGATATTCGTTGGCACAATTGGCTCTGTGGTAAAGCGATGGCCTATCGCTCAAATGCATATGGTTCAAACCCGATCAGAGGAAGTTTTTTTGCTTGAAATTTTATATATTTATTGTTTTGTAATGACTCAGACGTTTTTAAATTAAGCGTTATATTGTGCATATTATGGTGAAAATATATATTTAATTAAAACATAATTCGCCAGCAGATTTGCTCGAGACATCTAGCAGCCAAAACGGTAACTGCACGCCGACCTACTTATTAACTTCCAGATTTTATTGAAAAAGTTTCTTCTTATGGCCGCTAGAATGCACTCGCTCTTTTAGGATTATATTGTTCGATACTTCTCCACTAGATGTCACGACTGGTCTACGTGGGACTCCATTGATTACTATACCATTGGCATTCTATGCGCATCGAATTTGAAGAATGACAAGATGATACTACGATACATTTTTACTTTTTATTTTAAAGGGTTTGTAACAGCCTATTTTGCGTTATTAGAAATGTTATTTGAAGTAAAGAACAAAATGATTTCACATAGTAACTGAATTCTAGTCGTTGGTGCTAGTTCAGGTTATTAATTAATACTTTTATTTCAGGCAAATAGCAATCGAACATATCCACATAGTTTGTATACACACGTCTCTGTAGGGTCATGGAAAGATTTGTTAATTCAATTAGGGTTGTGAAAGCCATGCACAACCAGACGTGTAAAGACATGCCTCAACTCAAAGTTGGATGTTGCCCACGGCAGGTCGATTATGTAATAATAATAATAATAATAATAATAATAATAATAATAATAATAATAATAATAATAATAATAATGTTATTGGTTTTACGTCCCTTTTAACTACTGCTGCTTTTAGAGACGCCGGGGAGCCGGAATTTTGGCCCGAAGGGGATCTTTAACGTGCCAGTAATTGTACTGACACGAGTAGGGGGGTAGTGATGGTTCTGCCCCACTTGACACTCCTGTGCCCAACAAACCAACATGGCCGCCGCGCGAAATTGAAATAATTAATATCTCTCAAACGCATGGTCGGATGTTGACAAATGAGGTGTCGTTGAACTCGAGCTGACGTCCTTTTTCCTATCGACCATGTATTATATTTTTCAAAAATTCTTTGAATTTTGTTTTGTTTTGCAAAGTTGGTGATAGTTTGAAAACCAAACATGGTAAAACGTTGTGCCATAGCTCAAACGAATGGTCTTTATGACCTTTATTTTTTGTAATAAAACTTTTTTATTTTTTATATTTTTTTGAAAACACTCGAATTTTGAAAATTCTATATTTTGGAAACTAGGAACTCTACAAAAACGTTTATTTGACATAAATGAAAGGTACCTATGCCCTCTACCCCCAAAATAAATTTCAAGTCTCTAGAGAAAAAAATTGTGTTTTGTAAGTAGTGCTTACAAAAGCAAGTTGTGAGCCCCTGCGACCTTGGAATGGAAGGAGTCATGCTAGGAAGGCGTGCTTGGATTCGTTTTTTTCGTCTCGTCATGCTCTTTACGGAAATGTAGATGTCGAAAAGGTGAAATGCTGGAAACACGGTTTTTTTGGGGGGGAAACCATGATTTTGAACTTTTTGCTATATCTCGCGAACAAATCATGCTAGAGGTGTGTTCGACAGGTCCAAGTACTCGGGGTGATGTCCTCTTTGCTATGGACAACTCATTGTAATTTTAAAAAAATTGGGAAACTCGATTTTGGGGTAAACACGTGTTTTTTGTGATTTTTGCCGATATCTCACGAACCAATAACGCTAGAGACGTGTACGAGGTGTCCTAGGACTCGGGGTAATGCCCCCTTTCAAATGTGCTAGATATTTTTTCCAAAAAGATAATTCACAAAGGGCCTAACGCCATACATGTTGAAATAACGTTTTCTTTTTCTTTACCTGTTTATAATGTCCATGAAGCGTGGTGGTTGAGAGAGACGATACGGCTGGGTGTGTGTGTGTGTTTCAACGAACCTGTTGCTGACCACGGTGGCTGTGTTCAATAGATCAATCGATATTTCGACGGGTCGGTTTATGACAGAGCGAGCGTGCGTTTTTTCACACATTTTACCTTTAACGTGTAAACGGTAATGAGAACTTGGTTCTATGTTGGTCGAAGCGAGTAGAGAAAACAAACTTGCAGACGAGCAAGAGGTGAATGTCATTTGAGCTTATTGGAAGGCGCTGATCTGACTTGACAACAGGTGCAATGGAAAAAAAATGACCAAGACGCTTCAAAGTGAAATAATCTGACCATTGTGGTGGCAGGGAAGAGCGAAAGGCATGTGAACATGTGTGAAACCACATGCACGCTAAACCAGTGACATCCTGTCTTGCTTCGTACGTGACAAAATGCAAGTCCATGTGAAATTTGATCTTTCACAGGTGTTCGCTTGGACGTTATCTGTCCACGTGCGCGATAACTGTTAACAAGTCACATCCTGTTTTGCTTCGTACGTGACAAAATGCAAGTTGACGTGAAATTTGATCTGCCACTGGTGTTCACCTTGGACGTTAGCTGTCCACGTGCCTGATAACAGAATGTTCAAAGCGTGGGGAAAAAAAAGATTATACATGCAACGTAGCATATATAAAGACATGTCGTTATCATTTCCACTCTCACTTAGGTGACTACCTTTGAACACATTGCGTTGCATGAAACCCCTGGTCTTGTTTAACAGTTTTGGTGTTGGTGGAAAACACTTAACCTTGTTGTGGGGTAGGTATATATTTATTCATTTATATATTTATTGATTTTATATAAATACATGCAATTATTTATTGATTAGGTAATTAATGATTTTATTTATTTATTTGTTTGCAGATAACGTGTATAGCCTACCTGTCGTGTGTCTGTGGGAAATATATTAAAGAAAGAGAAAGACCGACAGCTAGAAAAGGAAACTATTTCCACACTAGCCCACGAGACGGGAATATAGCAAAGCAGTACACGTGAAAGTAAGATTTGTTTTTTTTAAATATATAACCTGTTTGAGTTTGTTTTGTTTATGAAATGCATAAACTATATGGAATGGATATACTTATGGTGGTTTATTTTATTTCTTTTTAGAGTGTTGGAAAACGCTTGACCTCTGTTAATAACCAGGAACGTGTGTGTTTGGGACCATTGTCAAGCAGTCTACAGCTGAAAACTCAGGTGAGAGTGTTCTTTCAAAATAATGTCTTTTACTGCTGCGGATACGTTAACTTGGGAGCCCCTTGAGTCTTGTTTCAAATCGCGTGTGTGCTCTGGCCGCATAGTGAATGTTAGAAAAAGTTTGATTCCCAAAGAATTTTTAGAATCTTGTTTTGAAATTTTTAAAATTGAAATTTGTACAGCGCAAAGGTTGCATACGGCTTTAAAGGTGAATACAGAACTAGTGTGCGATTTCGTATATAAAAAGAAGGACGTGGAGCATAAAGATACATTCTATATTTGCAGTAAAATGCAAGAGCTATTCATAGCCCATAATTTGGAACAGTGGTATGAAACCCACGTGGTGAATGCCTTGCTGTCAAAATTTGATAAACTGCAACAAGGACCGAGTGGTCTAGCCTTAGACAAAATTCATCATTTACAAATCAACATTTGTCATTTCAACCCGTTGAATGCTGGGTCTAGCTATATTAAAACACCGCCAGCAATAGCTTCGAAAAAGGCTGTGGTGAATATTGAGAACCATGACAATGATTGCTTTCTGTGGGCTGTGGCTGCGTACTTGCAGCCAGCTCAAGATCGTCATGTTAACAGACCAGCAAAGTACAAGGCCAAGTTTGATGAATTAAAACAAACGTTAAATTTAACAAGAGTGTCGTTCCCTATGGACTTAACCGAGATCCATAGGTTTGAACAAGACAACCAGGACTTTTCGTTCATGGTGTATGCCCTTGATGGTGATGAGATTGTGGGTCCTCTTTATGCCACAAAAGAACCGAAACGACACCACATTCATCTTTTATATCTGTCTGAGGGAGAGGTGAATCACTATTGCCTTATTAAGAGCTTGAGTAGATTGCTAAGCAGACAAATGTCCAAACATGTGCGTGCAAAACATGTTTGTGATCGTTGTCTGCAATATTTTACCACTCTTACGCTTTTGGAACGTCATAGGGTAGATTGTGTTACTCAGGAAACGGTGAGATTGATATTGCCACAAGGGGACAAGGCTGTGTTAAAGTTTAAGGACATTCACAAGCGTGACACTGTTCCCTATGTGGTATACGCAGATTTTGAAGCTCTCACCACACCCATGGCGGGATGTGAACCAGATCCCACCATGAGCTCCACCACACCCATTCAAAAACATGAACCTTTTGCTATAGGATTTAATGTGGTGTGTGCCTATGACCCCACACAATCTGTTTACAAATACCGCGAGGGGCCAGATTGTGCCAAATGGTTCTTGGATGAACTTGTTAAGTTGGCTCATGATGTACAGGAAATACTGGACCACCCAGTACCCATGAGCCTATCTCCAGAACAACAGCTGCAGTATGAGCATGCCACGACATGCCATATTTGCGAAAAGCCTATTTTAAGTGGAGAGGAAAAAGTCAGAGACCACTCGCATTTTACAGGGGAGTTTCGTGGAGCTGCGCACAGCAAATGCAACTTGAACTTTCCAGCTCCTCGTTTCATCGGTGTCTTTTTCCACAATCTGGCGAATTATGACATTCAGTTTTTGATTCGTGAATTGGGCCATGTCAACAAGGGCTCGTTTACCATTATTCCCCAAAACCATGAGCGTTTTACAGCCCTGACTTGGAGGTTGAGCAACTTTAGCATTCGATTTTTGGATTCCTTTAAGTTTATGGCATCCTCGCTAGACAGCCTTGTGAATGGCTTGAATGAGGAGGAATTAAAAAATACTAGAATGCATTTTAATGATCCTGAGCAATTTCAGTTGTGCATTCGGAAAGGTATATTCCCGTATGATTTCTGCAACAACTGGGACGTGTTAAAGCAAAGAAAACTCCCACCACAAGAGAAATTTTACTCCAAACTAACACGCAGTACCGTTTCCGATGAAGACTATGCACATGCATGTCAAGTTTGGCGAGTGTTTGGCATGAAGACGTTAAGTGAATATGCTTTGCATTACCTAAAACTGGATGTATTGCTGCTCACTGATGTGTTTGAAAAATTCCGTAACTTGTGTCAACACATTTACGGTCTTGACCCGGCTCACTATTACACGAGTCCTGGACTCTCGTTTGATGCCGCTTTGAAATACACTCAAGTGGAATTGGATTTACTCACTGACGTAGACATGGTTCTATTTTTTGAAAAGGGCATTCGTGGCGGCTTTGTGTCGCTTAACCAACGCCATGCCGAAGCGAACAATGTCTACATGCCTGATTATTCACCAGACAAACCAGATTCGTACTTAATGTACTATGACGTGAATAATTTGTACGGTTACGCCTTGAGTCAGCCTTTGCCCTATGGGAAGTTTGCTTGGCTGACAGAGAAACAAGTGTCAGAATTTGATGTGAACATGGCTAGCCAAGAAACAGGCCGTGGATATGTGCTAGAAGTGGATATTGAATATCCCTCATCCTTGTATGATGAACATGCCGATTTCCCATTCTGTCTTGAGAAAATGGTTCCCCCTGACAGTAAAGTGAAAATTGAAAAACTCATGGGCACACTTTACAACAAAAATCGGTATGTGCTACATATCCAAATGTTGGTGCAATGCCTCGCCCAAGGCTTGGTGTTGAAGAAAATCCACAGGGGTATTTCTTTTGCTCAAAAAGCATGGCTTGAGCCATACATGCGACTCAACACAGAGCACCGACAAATGGCAACACAGCAGTTTGAAATTTTTTTTTTTAAATTAATGAACAACTGCATCTATGGCAAGTCCATGGAGAATGTCCGCAAATACCGTGACATTAAATTGGTGAATGTCTGGGAGGGGCGGTGGGGTGCCCGGCGGTACATTGCCAAGCCAAATTTCAAATCGATCAAAATTATCGATGAGGATTTGGCTACTATTGAAATGAGTAAGACCAGCGTGACCATGGATAAGCCCATTTACTTGGGTCAAGTCATTTTAGACTTTTCTAAATCGCTCATGTATCGATTCCACTATGAGTTTGCCAAACGCCATTTTGAGGACGTCTCTCTTTTGTATATGGATACGGACTCATTCATTTACCACATTCGCCACTGCAACCCCTATGACGTCATGAGGCAACATAGTGACTGGTTCGACACCTCTTGCTATAGCGTTGACAACGTGTTTCAGCTTCCCATAAAAAACAAGAAGAAAATGGGCGTTTTAAAAGATGAATGCGGTGATTCCATTATGACGGAATTCGTAGGTTTGGCTTCGAAAATGTATGCTTATCGCACACTCGACTGTAAGGAAGCCAAAAGAGCAAAAGGTGTAGGTAGGGCAGTGGTAAAATCGCTACGTGTTGATGACTATCTAGCGGTTTTACGTACTGGCAAAGCTATGTCTCATACACAGTGCAGGATACAATCCAGCAACCATCATTTGTATCTTGTGGAACAGAGAAAACGCACCCTCGCCTCCATGGATAACAAACGTGTGTGGGCTGATGACCTGCTCACCAGCCTGCCCTGGGGTTATGATCGCAAGGAGAAGGAGGTGTGATTTCACTGTTTAATCGTTTATGGGACATAGTTTTATGTAACTTGTAGATTTAGTATTTTGTAAATATTGTTTTTTTTATCATTGTGAATAGTAGATTTTGTAAATAGGGGCAACCCACCTGGACCTTTTGCTCTTTAAAAAGTTCTATGCAACCTTATTTTTCAAAAATTTTTGATTGGTGATTAGTTTGATTCTTTTAACGCTGTACAAAGTTGAGTTTGTTATTGTAAATATGAAATAAGTAAGATTTTTAGTAACTTTAATAACTAGTATTTAATTATTTTTCATAATGTAAATGATAAACTAAAAAAAAGTTCTTTTGGGATGAGTGTGCATGTCGAGAATGTGCTTTTGGGAATAAATAAAGTGGTTGTGTTTGTTCCCAAAGACAGGTGTGAATGTATGAGTAGAGAGAGAAAGCTCGTGTGTATGGTTGACCAGAGCAAACACGGTGAGGTAGGGTGGGTGGGTGGGGAGGGGTAAATAGTCTTTTATATACTTATTTTGTTTTGTCATTATTTTTTTTTATTGAAATGTGGCAGTCAAAAGACATTATTTTTGTAAAAACAGTCTTACCTGCAGTAGTCGTAGACCTCGACGTTTCTCTAAACACGCATTAACACATTGCAGTTTCGCCATGGTCAAGCAATTGCATCAACATCATTGTCAAATCTCAACTTTCGACATACAACAAATGGAAAAATGTGAAAACAGCAAAATGGAAAATCCATGTTTCCATATCACCAAAAACGCAAAACTTAAAACGGACATTTTTAAAAACTGGAAATGGCCATGTGTGAAATTTGAAAATTTAAAAACTTCCTAACAGACATTGTTTAAAAAGTGTCATCAACAAACTGGAAAAATCCATTTCATCAAAATCATAAAACTTGAAACGAACATTTTTCACATCTGTAAATTGCAAAATGACAAATGGCAATGTGTGAAATGTGTAAAATGAAAAAATCAGCCATCAACATCACGATTTCTTAAAATTAATAAAAACACAAAACATCGTGCTCTGGTAAACCTTTGTTTTTATTTCATAACCATAAGGGGATTGACAAAAGAAAAATAGAATACAAACACATCCCAATTCCTCACTCCTCAATGTTTATGTCCATGCATCATCAACTTTCCTTTCATAGCACTCATGACAATTAGGGCTGCCATCCTTTCACCTACTGAGGCATCACTGGATGTGAAACGTTGTTTAGCTTTCTTCAATAACAATTTATCTGCCACATGTCTTAAACCAGGATGACTATGGCGATAAGAAAGGTCATGTTCCTTGCATGCTTGATCCAAAAGATTAATGGGTACATCACCACGTTGTAAACGTTTTTCGAGACGAGTTCCAGGGCCACAAAAACGATAACCTGGAAGATGGATTTCGAAAGGTAAGTATTGAATCACTTTGTCAATGACGCCATTACCAGTACAGGTCTGGCATATCCTTTTCCATTGATGGTAGGAAGGTTTGGTCTTCCTCCTCCTCTATGGACGATGTTTGTGTTTGTTGTTGTTGTTGTTGCTTTTTCTCGCCATGACACCCGTGGAATGATTCAACAAAGTCTTTACACGGACTTTTATGACCGTGATACAGTTTCACTAGCTGGCAAGTCGCACACTGACGCATAGACGGTATTTTTGCCATGGCCACTTGCTTATGGTGATCGTAATCCGTACAGGGTTGCAATTCACTCAGCACAGGGTCTTGAGTCCATGATTTTGGTACATGTTGCCAGATTTCTTTGACCGCGTTGGCGGCCACATAATAAATGAACGACTTGGGCAGCGCCAAGAGTTCCTCTTTGGTAAAACTGTCTAGTTTCTTTTTGCACACAAAGAACTTGCCGATGGCTTTGTCCGTAGCATTGCCTTTCTCCATGGTATCACGAGCTATAGATGTTTACACGTCGCTTGTAGAAATCTCACTGACGTCATTCACAGGTAAATCTTGAGTTATAATTTTGTTCAACAACTCTCAGCAGGCATGGGTGGTTAACCAATGAAAGAGATGCCACGCATGCGATAGAGCTGTATGGGTAACGTTGCCACAGGAACAAGTATCCATGAGCGTTTGCAGGGAGGGGCAGCCCAACTCCATGAGGTCGATACATTGGCAGTAAGACGCCAAAAATGGTTGCAACCATTGACGTTTTTCATTACCTTTCACAAATACCACATTGGCCGAGGACAAGTGAGCTTTCATGACCACGTCCAAATATTTATAGGAAATGGTTCCCTGATTCCAGTCTAGTTGCCTATGATTTTCAATCCACTGGGTTTGTTTACGGTCTTTTTCACACAACAAATCAAAAGCATGGGGTGGTTTAAATAGCAAATGCGTAGCTTGCGATATCCAAAACGTGGTACAATCGATCATGGCCACTTGTTTAAATATAAATTTGTTGTCACCAATTTTAAACCCTTGGCAATCCACAATGAGTGTGCGCAACATGTTGACGCTTGCCTGGACCAAGTTCAACTGACGACTGACGGACGATCAGGTGTGATCATGACATGGACTTACCTGCCATGCTAGTTTCAAAAAAGAAGGTTAGGGTAGGACAGGGGGACATGCAAAAATTAGAATTTAAGAATTACATAATTTTATTATCATAACACGTCTTACAGGCTTTTCTCATTTTGGGATAAGGACGATAGCAACTGATACAACAATATAGCCTCATGTGTTTGTAACGTCCATAACACCGATGATGTCCCAATGTCTCTAAACTAGGCGTTTTTGATGGTGAGCTGCTCACCGAAGCACCATGGACACCATACGGTCCACACGTATCGTAACTTGTTTTTTCAACACTCAGAGACACAAGTGAGGGATAGCTTGAATGACAGGGTATATTTCCCACTTCCATTCTACACAGGTAGGGGCAGGTGGGAGACCAGCGCTGATGTTCCTGCATGGGTTTATCGCCCTCCTGCCATTGGTCTATGATGATGGGACAAAAGGCACATTTCACTTCATCTCTTGTTTTTAAATAGTAGAATCCAGCGGCCGCCAAGGCTTGAGGGTTTATGAAAGGCACTGGCCATGTGGCAAAAGTCTTGAAACGTTGTTCCTCAGAGTTTAAATTCAAAGATGTAACGTCTCTTGAGGCTTTAAAGCAAGACATGACTGAGCGGCTTGACGTGGGTTGAGCTGTTATTTATACACTCGTCACTTGGTTGGACAGTGGATAATAGTTGACTTGTTTGTGATGAATAATCAAACAGTAGGCCGTGGTATTGGCTGGTACATTGTCATGCGTTTCAAAATCTAGTCGAATGTCGATATTGGATGGCTTGACAGACTCTTCCAGGTAAGAACAGTCAAAAACAATCAGTGGTGCTCTTGCCTTAAACGCTTGGGGGTAGTAGCATGGGGCCGTTCTCTTTTTGATAATACGAACATCGAAATTTAGAAAACAAGTCGTACAGGGGGCCAAACTTATTTTTTGAAAAATCCAAATCCAGTCCTTCATAGGGAAACACGGCTCCGTTGAGGAAAAGACGTGCATTTCTCAATTGCAGGTGATCAAATTGCGTGGCATCTTTGGTTTGTTGATACTTGCGATTCGTTTGAAAACCCACGATCAGGTAGAGAGGTCTCTCTGTATAGCGAGCTGTTTTTACAGACCAACTGTGTGTGTTGGTGGTGGGCAATAGCGGATACTCATGGAGTGCCCAGCTTCTAAATTCCATGGGTAGAGGCATATCTCTCTTTACCATTTTGAGTATGTCCAGTTTTTTGCTATCTTCAAGGGTCACATGGGGGACTTTCCATAGCAAGCGTTGTAGTTGAATTTTTGAATCGATGGAGGCATCGTCGGCTCCCTTGAGTGCATTATTATCACTCCTGTCTCTCACTAGGTAAAGCACTTGCCTTGCGTTGACCACAATGCGTTGGTGATCTTCGGCAAAGCCTAAAATCAGTTTAAGAGGTAAATATCCAGTAAAGGTCCCATCGGTGTGTACCATCCAATCATTGGTCGAGTCAGGACACCAACCTGCCATGCAAAGTGTTTTACCTTCTTCCTCACTATAAGAGGGGTATAGTTTCATGACACTGGAAATGCCCACATTTCGAGTGCTATCCACCACGATATCGTTAATGACATACCGCACTTCAGAAAATAGAAAGGCCAAACCATGGTTGGCCAACTTGGATGTGGTGGGTGTAGAGCCATCGGCTTTGGTGAGCCGACCTTCAATCTGAATGACACTTTCATGCGGTAGGGTGTAAATATCTTGGTTGTTGATAACAAATTGAATTTCATCATTGTTATTGAGTCCAGGTGTTTGAGCTTGATAGGAATGGAGATCAATTCTTACCACTCCTGGTTGTTCCTCGATGCGGTTCGCTATCTCTAGAATAGAATTCATTAAGAGGGTTGACGTGGTAACCCAAATGCCGTAAAATCTGCTTGCCTTGAGATGTTAACATGTATTCACTTGGCAAACAACTAACACCATTCCTAGACGGT
The DNA here is from genome assembly GCA_946902985.2 of Meconema thalassinum. Lineage (NCBI taxonomy): Eukaryota > Metazoa > Arthropoda > Insecta > Orthoptera > Tettigoniidae > Meconema > Meconema thalassinum. The sequence goes on along the minus strand of OX336399.1, from coordinate 205,355,810 downwards.
GTTGTTGCTTTATACACAAACTTCATAGTGGCTTTAGCACCAACTTGTAAGTCACTGGTGTGGTAGAATCTAGATCAATGAGTTGTTGATCTCTATTGATCAGTCTTAATGTTATATTACTAATACTATCGACAGCCACAGAATGAAAAAGCACCACTGGAGGGTTTTCACGAATAATATAGCCATTGGGCGATGTCACAATAAAGTCATAAAGCGAATGCGATGGTTCCTGATTGGTGTACACTTGGCTAATAATATTACACGTCACCGATACATGATGGTCCTCAATGAATTTCACTTCATGGTCCGAATCATGTTTTTTGTTGGGCTCCAACACACGTGGTTTAAATCCTAGTAATGGGCCAATGGAATCGGGGTGTGTTTTAAAGTCAATGTTGAATGAGGAGAAAATACTGCAGCGATGAGTGTTGGTATTGCCTACAAGTTCAAACTTGTGCGTTCCGTCGAGAAATGACTTTAAACCATATTGATTGATCAACACCACATAAATGTGTTCATAAATATCATCGATCGTGTATCCACCAGAGTTCAAGGTGAGCACAAAATCATCATAGTAAAACTTGTTGATCACATTTTCACGTATGTTGTATATTCGATTGTACGTTTCAAGAGAAACAAGTCCTAAACCATAGGGGTTTTCACTCAATTCGATAGGCGGGTAAAAGTCTAGGCTGACTTCAGGTCCACGTCCATGCAGTGTAAACGTTTTACTTTCTGCCGACATACTGGTGGCGTTTTAGCTTATGCTGCGTCTTATATAAAAAAAATAAACACAAACGTCCACACTGTTGGCTGTTAAACGTTTGCTCACGTTTCACATTATAATATATCTTGATCCTGTTTCCAAAATAGGTCACTAGTTCCATGGGCGGAGGCAAATTCCCAAAACTGTCAAAGTACCATACCATGGATCCCTCTTTGACATAAGCTACATAATGCGTTCCTGGTCCTCGGTGATCATCCAAATTGACAACAGCACATTCCTGTTTCCAGGGTCGTGGGGGTAATTGGTTTCGCATAAACACACCTCGAAAATGAGAAAGCTTTAGTTGTTTAGCATAGCTTTCCACTTGTTGATGCGTCAGGGCATGTTTTGCTATGGCTGAGTTTTTTTTTTAATATTTCGAAATGGTGAAATCCCATATCCTTGTTGATAAAAGGCTGGCTTTAAATTGGCATTTCTAGCCCCCATGGCGATCGCTTCCATCGTTTCATTATGTCGCTGACTTTCTTTGAGTTGTTGCTTGCCCTGCTGCGCGGCTTTAATGGTTTTCGCCACTGCACTGGCACCGCCCAAAAGTGAGCCCAGAGCAGCCAAACCGGCAAATAATGCAGGTAAAAATCCCGCTCGTTTGGGGACGGGAATCACTCGCCCTTGGTTTGAACTCTGTCGCCAACGTTTTGGAATAACCTGTCTCTGTGCTGCTCGAAAGGCTTTCCTTATGGTCAATACATTATTTTTTCTTTTTTTCTTTCGCAAGGGCTTGTCCACGAATGTTGTAAGCCCAGGCTTTGCCAAGGACAAAGTCCTTTTTTTAGTCTTTCTCACTGCATACCTTTGTTTCACCATGATGATAATGACCCACAACCTTTCACAAGAAAGTTTAAATCACAACTAACGTTAGATGGTTATTTCATGGCTGTATATTCCAATTCCACATAAAGTGGAAAATCGTTTATGGTTTTTCCCGCTTGCTTTTCATCCCATGTCAACATGAGGTGAAAGGATAATTCGTCACCAGCATTGACCATTTCATGCTTATGGACCAACATCCTATGACCATTTATCTTTATTTGTAAATGGTTCTCATCAGGTATGGCATATTTGATGTGAATGGTTCCATCATAGTGTAATCGATAGTGGCTTAAACCTGAAGAAAGCACATAGGCCAAGTGCTGATCATGGACTAACGATAAATGGTTTCTGTCATTCAAAGGTTTTTCATTTGTCAGATACACTAAAAATACAGATGGGATCAATTTATAAAGCCTTTTCATTTCATGGGTCACGTAACGCTTTGTACAAACATCGTCTTCGTCTTGTGGGTCTTCCACGTGAATAATCCGATGGTGATTAGCGCTATAGCCATTCACCGTAAGCTGGGGCACTTTGTCATAAAACTCATACACTTTGTTATCCACATACTTTTTCGTAGTAACGTCTGTAGACACTTGAGGATGTTTTACATGGGTTAACCGCTTTCCCTTAAAGTCATAATCTCCCTGTTTTGTGCGTGGCACTACTGACCTATCCACATAGTGTTTATTAGCAGGATCTGTTTCTTGTTTAGGATCATGTATGGGGACAGACCTAGCTTTGGCCATCAACGCACGTCCAAAGACATCCATCGTCAACCTGTAGTACCAGTCTACTGTTTCTATGACAAGGCTCGGTGTCCTGTATATAGACAGCCGGCTAGCCTGTCTAAGCCTTAGTTGAAATGAAGATTATTAAGCAGCAAGAGTCATTCCCCGTGGGGGACATGGTTTCCCATCTCTGTCCCACATCACGTGAACAACGTCATGGTTCACTCTTTCCATCTTCCATTCGCTGCATCATTGTGGGGCCTTCCGGCTGTGGAAAGACAAATCTTTTGCTAACGCTCATTACAGCGCCCAATGGTCTGCGTTTTCAAAATATTTATATTTTTGCAAAATCTCTCTACCAACCCCTCTACGTGTTTCTGGATCAAGTCATGTCTGGATTACAAAAAGAGAATATGGGTTATTTTACATTTTCCATGCAAGAAAATGAGATTTCACCGGATGAGGTAAAGCCTGATTCTCTCATGATTTTCGATGATGTATCCACTGAACGTCAAGGTATCATTCAAAGCTATTTCAGCATGGGTCGTCACAAACATATCGATTGCTTCTATCTTGGACAAACGTATTCTAAAATGTCCAAACAGTTGATTCGTGACAATGCCAATGTCATTGTTTTATTTCGTCAGGACGAGAGGAACAGTCGTCACATTTATAATGAACATGTGAATCCGGATATGACCTTTCAAATGTTTACTGAATTGTGTGCTAAGTGCTGGAACACTCAACGTCATGCCTGTTTAGTAATTGACAAACAAAGTGAACTCAACCAAGGACGGTATCGCTTAGGGTTTGATCATTTTATTGCTATTTAAGGCCCTGTCTCATTCTCCATCAAGTCATTTGTCAAGCCACCATGGTGTTAGCAGACAGTCAATTGAAAAAGCATATTATTAGAGCAAAAAATACTATTCGCCAAAAGTTTCGTCAATTGAAACAATCACGTGCAAATCATGCTTTGTTTATTCAACAACATTTAGCACCTCCGCTAAAAGCCATGTTGAAATCCTCTTTCAAGCCATTTGAAACGCTACCCACCGTTTCACAAGCCACGCAGACGCTGCACGAGGACCCTGAGGAAGAGGAAGTGGAAGATTTGACTAGTGTTAGCGAGGTTGAGGATGAGGAGGAACAAGTGTTTACGCCTCAAAAAAAGGCCGCACCCCTTGCAGAGTTTTTGAGAAAAAAGAAATCCTTGGCCAGGGTCGAAACACCTTGCCCTTCCAGAGCGTCTCCGTTTTCACAACTCTTGGCCACCCCTCAACATAAAGCTCAACTGAGAACCATTTTAATAAAATATTATGGATCAACATTGGAACCCTATTTCACCGATCTATTTATTGGAAACACAGATACCACGTATGGTGTTCGCTATGAGGATGATAGTTTTAAAATTGGCGATTCATCCATTAAATTTGCTCGTACTAAAGCTGTCATTAAAAACATCAACTATAAATTAACGCCAGGACTGTTAAAGCTGCTCTTTTCTCGGACCCCCTCTCCCCATGATTATACGTCAGAGGACCTTGACAAATATAAATCCATTTTATTGGATACCCATGCTCACAAAAGACAGTATGATCCCGCTCAACAAGTGAATGCCAATATATCTCAAAAATATAAAACCATCATTGCAAAAATGTTTCCCACCAGTCAGAGTATTCGTCGTAAAGCGTCCGCTTCGGGAGTGACATTTAAACCATTAAAACCCCTTGTGGATGTTACCTACTGGCACAATCCCAATAAGCTCGTCCAGCGGCTACAGTTGTTGCATGCTTCACGTCAAGCTGGCCATACCGGTCACGATTGGGAAATTCAAGAAATTGAACAAGAACTTCGAAATGCCAAAATTATTGTTTAAGCTCTCACCCATTAAAATGGGTATTGCTCACGAGTTGCATCGCCCAGCTAGACGTCACTATCCACGACTCAAGGTGATTTCACGAGGTGTGGATGAACTTTGGCAGGCTGACTTAGTTGAAATGATACCCTATGCTGGCGTTAACGACGGTTTACGCTATATGTTGACCGTCATTGATGTCTATTCCAAAATGGCCTTTGTTGAACCTGTGCGTTGCAAGTCTGGTCCACTAGTTACCAAGGCCTTTCAACATATTATTCAACACTCCAAACGTCAACCTCAGCTGCTACAAACCGACCAGGGGAAATAATTTTTCAACAAGGACTTCTCCCGTTTTCTCAAATCTAAGGATATTCACCATTACACCACGTACAGCAATCTCAAAGCCAGTGTGGTCGAGCGGTTCAACCGAACATTGAAAACCCATATGTGGAAAGCGTTTACCGCCCAGGGCAGTTATCGCTGGTTGGACATGTTACCTGAGCTAGTGTCACGTTACAATGACACCAAACATAGAACGATTGGGACCAAGCCACGCCTCGTGACTAAAAATATTCAGCGATTGGATAAACTGTTTAACCCCATAAAAGCAGCCGATCCTAAACGTCACCGACTGAAAATTGGGGATTTTGTTCGTGTGAGCAAATTTAAGTTTGCCTTCAATAAGGGCTACACGCCTCAGTGGGGGACTGAACTATTTCGAATTCGTCGAGTCAACTTGGACACTCCAGTCACCTATTTACTCGAGGACCTCAACCATCAACCCATAAAAGGTAGATTTTATCTCCATGAACTTCAGAAAACAGCATTTCCTCAGCATTATCTTGTGGAAAAAGTGTTGAAACAAAAAGGAAATAAACTCTACGTCAAATGGTTAGGGTTTAACTCTACGTTTAATTCTTGGATCAATAAATTACATGTTGTGTGAACCTGTGCAATTTTTAATTTATTTATTCACACATGTTGTACACCACCTATAGCTCTATGTGTACAGTCCTCAGCTCCACATATTTCTTTCTCTTTCCACCTGTGTTCTCTCTTACATTACCCCTCCCCCTCTCCCCCCTCCACCTCCCACCACTGCTGTTCGCAGCTCTTGCCTATCTATTGGTTGTGACATCATTCCCACAAGTTGCATCATACTTTTTACTGATTCAGCGATTCCCACGCTTTGAACATTCTGTTATCAGGCACGTGGACAGCTAACGTCCAAGGTGAACACCAGTGGCAGATCAAATTTCACGTCAACTTGCATTTTGTCACGTACGAAGCAAAACAGAATGTCACTTGTTAACAGTTATCGCGCACGTGGACAGATAACACTCAAGCGAACACCTGTGGAAGATCAAATTTCACATGAACTTGCATTTTGTCACGTACGAAGCAAGACAGGATGTCACTGGTTTAGCGTGCCTGTGGTTTCACACATGTGTTCACATGCCTTTCGCTCTTCCCTGCCACCACAATGGTCAGATTATTTCACCTTGAAGCGTCATTGTCATTTTTCCATTGCACTTGTTGTCAAGTCAGATCAACGCCTTCCAATAAGCTCAAATGACATTCACCTCCTGCTCCTCGGCAAGTTTGTTTTCTGTACTCGCTTCGACCAACATAGAACCAAGTTCTCATCACCGTTTACACGTCAAAGGTAAAATATCAGAAAGACGCACCCTCGCTCTGTCATACATCGACCCGCCGAAATAGCGATTGTTCTATTAAGCATGGTCCTTGTGGTTAGCGACAGGTTCGTTGAAACACACACACACACCCAGCCGTATCGTCTCTCTCAACCACCACGCTTCATGGACATTATAAACAGGTAAAGAAAAAGAAAACGTTATTTCAACATGTATGGCGTTAGGCCCTTTGTGAATTATCTTTTTGGAAAAAATATCTACCACATTTGAAAGGGGGCGTTAGCCCGAGTCCTAGGACACCTCGTACACGTCTCTAGCGTTATTGGTTCGTGAGATATCGGCAAAAATCACAAAAAACAGGTGTTTACCCCACAATCGAATTTCCCAAATTTTTTAAAATTACAATGAGTGATCCATAGCAAAGAGGACATCACCCCGAGTACTTGGACCTGTCGAACACACCTCTAGCATGATTGGTTCGCGAAATATAGCAAAAAGTTCAAAATCATGGTTTTCCCACCCAAAAAAAACGTGTTTCCAGCATTTCACCTTTTCGACATCTACATTTCCGTAAAGAGCGCAACGAGACGAAAAAAACGAATCCAAGCACGCCTTCCTAGCATGACTCCTTCCATTCCAAGGTCGCAGGGGCTCACCACTTGCTTTTGTAAGCAGCTCCCCCTCATCCATTACTTAAAAAACACAATTTGTTTCTCTAGAGACTTGAAATTTATTTTGGGGGTAGAGGGCATAGGTACCTTTCATTTATGTCAAATAAACGTTTTTGTAGAGTTCCTAGTTTCCAAAATATAGAATTTTCAAAATTCGAGTGTTTTCAAAAAAATATAAAAAATAAAAAAGTTTTATTACAAAAAATAAAGGTCATAAAGACCATTCGTTTGAGCTATGGCACAAAGTTTTACCATGTTTGGTTTTCAAACTATCACCAACTTTGCAAAACAAAAAAAATTCAAAGAATTTTTGAAAAACATAATACATGGTCGATAGGAAAAAGGACGTCAGCTCGAGTTCAACGACACCTCATTTGTCAACATCCGACCATGCGTTTGAGAGATATTAATTATTTCAATTTCGCACGGCGGCCATGTTGGTTTGTTGGGCACAGGAGTGTCAAGTGGGGCAGAACCATCACTACCCCCCTACTGACACGGCTCCCTCGCATTTATGCACCCTCAAATGCCAGCTGACTACGCCAGGATACGAACCTGCAACCTAGGGCCCATCAAGCGAGAACGTTACCGCTGAGCCACGCAGCCAGTCCGGTCGATTATGTCTCCAGATCCATAACATTCTTGAGATACTTCTTATCTTTCTTTCTTTCTTTTTTTCTTTCTTTCTTTCTTTCTTCAATGATGGTAGCAGTTTTTGTCCAGGCTGTGGCGTTTGGTAGAGGTAAATAGTTTCTAAGGTCTTCAACCAAGAAATGATTCTATTATACTCTTTGATAATAACAACGAGTTATAACTATACTCATACATTTAGGAGAAAGTAGGCTATATGTTCTTTACTGAACATCTTGTTTTTTCATAAATCCAATTTATGGGGTTCATGAGAGGGGTGAAATTCTGAAAAATAAATGAAAGAAAATGTCCTGACTTACTCACCCACTCATCATTGCCCAGCCAAAATTATTTAAATTAGAAACATGACATTTTGGAGCTATGTTCGTTGTATGTCGAAAACGTCCACTAAGGAAGGATTTTTGGATATTCAGATTCTAAAGGGGTATTAAGGGGGTAGACTTGCATTTAATTGAATAACAATATCTCCCGATTGGTTTCCTTGGGGATGGGATACTCGGCATATAAACTCATCATTAAGAATAAGCAGACATATGTCTAAGGGTTTATCGATATGGTGTAATTTATGAGGTGAATTGGGTGAAAAGTGGGGGTTGAAAGATTCCTAACGGAGCGTGTATCTCTTAAACGACATAGGCGAGGAGTTTGAAACTTGGAGGAAATCAATCAGCTTAAAAAATAAATTAATTATTTAATAAATAAATAATTAAAATAAATAGGTGTTCGACCGTTTTTTCATATATCCAATTTAAGGGGCCTATGGGGAGGGGTGAAATTCTGGAAGAAAAACGTCCACTAAGGAAGGATTTTTGGATGTTCACTCTCATCGACCAACCAAAACTATTAAAGTTAGAAGAATTATATTTTGGGGATATGTTTGTTGTATGTCGAAAACGTCTACTAAGGAGGGATTTTTGGATATTCAGGTTCTAAAGGGGTGTTAACGGGGTTAAACCTGCATTTCATTGAAGAACAATATGACACGAATATGACGCGAGCGAAACGAGACTAAAAGTGAGATGGTGTGTGTCTGTGTATTACTCAATCACGCAATCACTCAATCACTGGACCGATTTACATGAATTTTACATGGAAGTAGCTGATTTACCTGGTTAACATATAGGCTACTTTTGATTTCAATGCTTTGCACTATTTAAAGATGGCGACCATTTCAGGGACGTCACTACACCCTTTGGTTTCAAACTTTCATATTTCCATTTCAAATAAAAAGAGAACGCTAAGAAATAGCAAACTTTTGATGGCAAATACGAGGTTTAAAAGTACATTTTCTATCCGAAAGGTATCTCCAACAGTTAGCGAGTAAAACCTAAATTTGTGCCATAAAACACGGTCAACGCCGAACGGTGTAGTTGGACAAAATGTTCCATCATTAATCTCCCTCCGCGCAGCACCTCGCCTATCCCCTGTTTTAACTGTCACCTTCACATTTTAATTTATTTATGACGCGTAGCGAAGCACGGGTACTTCAGCTAGTCTATATATATAAAAATCAATGTAACGTGATAGTTTGTCTGTGGGTGGGTATGTATGTCTCCTATGCGTTCATATACCATTCATCCGATTGCGATGAAACTTGGGTGAGATGTTGAGTACACTCCAAGGAAGGTTTCTGACTGAGTAAATCCATTTTACAATAGGTAGCGCACGCGTAGATTCAACAAATGAGCGACGATGCGCGAAGCATTTCAACAAAGTCCCGTATGTGTTCATATACCATTCGTCCGATAGCGATGAAACTTGGGTGAGATTTTGAGTACACTCCAAGGAAGGTTTCTGACTTAGTAAATCCATTTTACAATAGGTAGCGCACGCGTAGATTCAACAAATGAGCGACGATGCGCGAAGCAATTCAACAAAGTCCCGTATGTGTTCATATACCATTCGTCCGATTGCGATGAAACTTGGGTGAGATGTTGAGTACACTCCAAGGAAGGTTTCTGACTTAGTAAATCCATTTTACAATAGGTAGCGCACGCGTAGATTCAACAAATGAGCGACGATGAGCGAAGCATTTCAACAAAGTCCCGTATGCATTCATATACCATTCGTCCGATAGCTATGAAACTTGCGTAAAATGTTGTGTACACTGCAGGGAAATTTTCTGGCTTAGTACATCCACTTTACAATAGGCAGCGCACGATTAGATTCAACAAATGAGCTACGACGCGCGAAGCATTTCAACAAAGTCACGTTTGCGTTCATATACCATTCGTCCGATAGCGATGAAACTAGGCTGAGATTTTGTGTGCACTCCAGGGAAGGTTTCTAGCTTAGCAAATCCCTTTAAAAATAGGTAGAGCACGAGTAGAATCAACAAATGAGCAACGGCGCGCGAAGCGTTTCAACAAAGTCCCATTTAATTTCATATACCATTCATCCGATAGCGATGAAACTTGGGTGAGATGCTATGTACACTCCAGGGAAGGTTTCTGGCTTATTACATACATTTTACAATAGGTAGCGCACCAGTAGATTCAACAAATGAGCGATGACACGCGAAGCGTTTCAACAAAGTCCCGTATAAAGTCATATACCATTCGTCTGATAGCGATAAATGTTTGGTGAATTGTTGTGTACACTCCAGGAAAGGTTTCTGGCTAAGTAAATCCATTTTACAATACGAAGCGCACGTTTATGTTCAACAAATGAGTGACTACGCGCGAAGCGTTTCGACAACGTCCCGTATACGTTCACATACCATTCATCCGATTGCGATGAAACTTGGATGAGATGTTGTGTACACTCCAGGGAAGGTTTCTGGCTGAGTACATCCATATTACAATATGTAGCGCAAGAGTAGAATCAACAAATGAGCGACGACACGCGAAGCGTTTCAACCAAGTCACGTATGCATACATGTACCATTCGTCCATACCTATGAAACTTGGGTGAGATGTTGTGTACACGTCATGGAAAATTTCTGGCTTAGTAAATCCCCTATACAATATGCAGCGCACGAGTTGATTCAACAAATGAGGGACGACGAGCGAAGCGTTTCAACAAAGTCCCGTATAAGGTCATATACCGTTCTGCCGTTAGCGGTGAAACTTACGTGAAATATGGTTGACACTCCAAGGAAGGTTTCTGGCTTAGTAAATACATTTCACAGTAGGTAGCACACGAGTAGATTCGACAAATGAACGACGATAGCGATGAAACTTGGGTGATATGTTGTGGACACTTACGTGACGGTTTCTAACTTAGTAAATACATTTTACAGTAGGTAGCGCACGAGTAGATTCAACAAATGAGTGACGGAGCGCGAATCGTTTAAACAAAATCAGGTATGCGTTCATATACTATTCATCCGATTGCGATGAAACATTGATCAGTTATTGTGTACCCGCCAGGGAAGGGGACTTAGTAAATCCATTTCACAATAAGTAGCGCAAGAGTAGATGCAACAAATGGGTGACGACGCGCGAAGCGTTTCAACAAAATCCCCTATTGCGTTCATATAGCATTCTTCGATTGCGATGAAACCTTGATGAGTTATTGTGTACACGCCAGGGAAGGGTTTCGACTTAGGAAATCCATTTCACAACAGGTAGCGTACGAGTAGATTCAACAAATGAGTGACAGCGATGAAACTTTTGAAAGTTGTTGTGTACGCTTCCACGAATGGTTCTAAATTAGAAAATCCATTTTACGATAGCTTAGAGGCAGTTAACATGTTGTGTATCCAAAAGCACTTCAAGAAACAGAATTTCAACGCCAACACTTTCTTTGATTGGCATTGCAACGCATGCCGGGTACAGCTTGTATATATATAAAATGGAATGTCTGAGTGTTCGTCTTTTATGCGTTCATAAACCATTCAACCGATTGCGATCAAATTTTGGTGAGTTGTTGTAAACACTTCCGGGATGATCATAGGCATAGTTAATCCATTTCACATTAGATAGCGCGCGAGTAGTTTAAACAAATGCGTAATGGCGATGCGTTCATATACAATTCTTCCGATTGCGATCAAATTTTGGTGAGTTGTTGTGCACAGTCCCGGAAAAGTAATAGGCGTAGTAAATCCAATTTACAATAGATGGCGCGCGAGTTGCTTCAACAAAATGGCGTGCGTTTGTTTCAAGAAAGTTCCACATGTGTTCATATACCTTTCATCCCATTGCGTTGAAACTTGGGTGAGAGGTTGTGTAGTCTACACTACAGGTAAGGTTTCGGGCTTAGTAAATCCATGTTATAATAGGTAGTTCACGAGTAGATTCAACAAATGAGCGACGACGCGCGAACCGTTTCAATCAAGTCCCGTATGCGTTCATATACCATTCGTCCGATAGCGATGAAACTTGGGTGAGAGGTTGAGTACACTACTGGCAAGGTTTCTGACTTAGTAAATCCATGTTATAATAGGTAGTTCACGAGTAGATTCAACAAATGAGCGACGATGTGCGAAGCGTTTCAACAAAGTCCCGTATGCGTTCATATACCATTCGTCTGATAGCGGTGAAACTTGGGTGAGATGTTGTGTACACTACAGGGAAGGTTTCTGGCTTAGTAAATCCACTTAACAATAGGTATCGCACAAGTAGATTCAACAAATGAGCGCCGACGGGCGAAGCGTTTCAACAAAGACCATTATGCGTTCACATACCATTCGTCCGATAGCGATGAAACTTGGTTGAGAGGTTGTGTACACTACAGGCAAGGTTTCCGACTTAGTAAATCCATGTTATAATAGGTGGTTCACGAGTAGATTCAACAAATGAGCGACGACGCGCGAACCGTTTCAATCAAGTCCCGTATGCGTTCATATACCATTCGTCTGATAGCGACTAAACTTGGGCGAGATGTTGTGTACACTTCAGGGAAGGTTTCTGGGTTAGTAAATCCACTTACCAATAGGTATCGCACAAGTAGATTAAACAAATGAGCGACGACGCGCGAAGTGTTTCAACATAGTCCCGCATGCGTTCATATACCATTCGTCCGATAGCGACTAAACTTGGGTGAGTTGTTGTGTACACTCCAGGGAAAGTTTTAGGCTAAGTAAATCTATTTTTGAATAGGTTGCGCACAAGTAGATCCAACAAATGAGCGAAGTCGCGCGAAGCGTTTCAAGAAAGTCCCGTATGCGTTCACAAACCATTCGTCCGATAGCGATGAAACTTGGGTAAGATGTTGTGTACTCATCAGGAAAGGTTTCTGGCTTAGTACATCACCTTTACAATAGGTATCGCACAAGTAGATTCTACGAATGAGCGACGGCACGCGAATCGTTTCAACCAAGTTCCGTATGCGTTCATATACCATTCATCCGATTGCTATGAAACTTTGGTGAGTTGTTGGGAACACTTCCGAAATCATTACAGGCATAGTCAATCCAATTTACAATGGACAGCGCGCGAGTATTTTAAACAAATGTGTGTTGGTGATGCGTTCATATAGCCCACAATTCATCCGATTGCGACCAAATTTTGGTGGGTTGTTTGGCACACTTCCGGGGTGGTTATCGGCATAGTTAATCCAATTAACATTAGATAGCGCACCAGTAGTTTAAACAAATGTGTGTTGGTGATGCGTTCATATACAATTCATCCGATTGCAATCAAATTTCGGTGAGTTGTTGTTCATACGCCAGGAAAAGTTATAGGCATAAAAGATCCAATTAACAATAGATGGCGCGCGAGTAACTTCAACAAAATGGCGTGCGTTTGTTTCAACAAAGTCCCACATGCGTTCATATAGGCCTACCATTCACCCCAATGCGATGAAACTTGGATGAGATGTTGTTTACACTCAGGGAAGGTTTCTGGCTTAGTAAATCCACTTAACAATAAGTAGCGCACGAGTAGATACAACAAATGAGCGACGACGCGCGAAGTGTTTCAAAAAAGTCCCGTATGCGATCATATACCATTTGTCCGATAGCGATGAAACGTGGGTGAGATGTTTTGTACACTTCAGGGAAGATTTCTAGCTTAGTAAATCCATGTTACAATAGGTAGCGCACGAATGGATTCAACAAATGAGCGACGACGCGCGAAGTGTTTCGACAAAGACCCGTATGCGGTCATATACAATCGTCCGATAGAGATGAAACTTTGGTGAGTTGTTGTGTACACTCCGGGGAAGGTTTCTGATTTAGTAAATCCAATTTACAATTGGTAGCAAACGGGTAGATTTAACTAATAAGTGACAGCGCGTGAATCGCTTCAATAAAGTCCCGTATGCGATCATATGGGTCCGTGGTTCAAATCCCGGTCACTCCATGTGAGATCTGTGCTGGACAAAACGGAGGCGGACAGGTTTTTCTCCGGGTACTCTGGTTTTCCCTGTCAAAATTTCATTCCAGCAACACTCTCCACTATCATTTAATTTCATCTGTCATTCATTTAATCATTGCCCCAGAGGAGTGCGTCAGGCCTCGGCAGCCGGCACAGTTCATATCCTCGCCGCTAGATGGGGGCTTCATTCACTCCATTCCTGACCCGGTCGGAGACTGGAAGCAGGCTGTGGATTTTCATTTTCATGCGATCATATACCATTCATCCGAGTGTGATAAAACTTTGGAGAGCTGAGTACAGTCCTGCGAACGTTCATGAATTAGTAAGTCCGTTTTTCAATGGGTGGAGCACAAGAAGTTTCAACAAATGAGTGACGGCGCGAATCGTTTAAAAAAAATCCCATATGCGTTCATATGCCATTCATCCGATTGCTATGGAACTTTTATGAGTTGTTGTGTACACGCCAGGAAAGGTTTTCGAGTTAGTAAATCCATTTTACAATAGGTCGCGTACGAGTAAATTCAACACATGGGTGACGGCGCTCTAATCGTTTCAGCAGTCCCGTATGCGTCCATATACCGTTCATTTCATTGCGATGTAACTTGCGTGAGTTGTTGATCACGCTCCCGTGAATGTTTCTGAGATAGTAAATTATTTTTTAAATAGTTTAGAGGTGGTTATCAGAAAGAGAAGAAAATATTGGGAATCCAAAAGCACTGCAACTAACAAAGTCAAAACCCCAACACTTTCTTTGATTGGCATTGCAACGCATGCCGGGTACAGCTAGTATCATATATTCCCTAATAGGATCTGTGTGATAACGTGTGTTATTGTTTTGTCTGTAACAGTGAGTGTATTTATAATTGAGGTGTGGTTGGGAAGGAGCCTGTACGTGAGGGACCACTTTGACACTTGCCCGGAGTACAAGAGGAAAACCGCGGAAAACCACTTCTAGGATGGCCGAAGTGGTGTTCAAATGCACCTACTCTTACTTTTGTCTCTCGAGTCTTCAGCCCAAAGTTGAATTTATTGGCAAGGCGGGAATCGAACCCGGATTTCAAGGGTGACAGCTAAAACTATTGGACTGTACACCACACATCTTAGTAAACCGCATTGATGACCACGATACTTTAAGCTTCTGAATGGAGCAAACACAAACCTCAGCAGCTTCCAGACTTCGCGATAGAAATAAGCGAATTAGAAAGTCTCTTGGGAGGACTCTGTCTCTTATTTGAATGTGGAAGACGAGGATATGGGGCCTGCCCTCAGGCTTAAAAGTTTACTATGGCAAACACAGAGACTTGAAGAGCAAGCGGGCGGGGGCCCTGGGAAAATCGACCCACACAGCAGTGAGCTGCCGGACCCGGGACCGTCCAACATTCTCGACCACTTCTTAGCGAAAGTGAACGCGACGGATTATCGAGCTCCAACAATACCTTTTGTGTACCCAGCCTCGGGCCTCACTCACCAGAAGGTATTATTGATCCCTTCGCAAATTGCTTGATACACTTGGCAAGACAAGCGTCACAATATTATTGGATTGTATTGTTCCGGATCAAACATTACAAAAAAATGAAGAAAATAATAAATCCATAAATAAATAAACAGGTAAATATATTTATATATAAATAAATAATTAAATTAATAAATTAACAGGTAACAAATTATATAAATTTAAAAATAAATAAATTACCAAACTAAACCATAAATAACAGATCAATAAATATACAGACCATTAAATAAATAAATAAACAAATAAATAAATAAAATACAATTAAATAAAAAATAGATCAATAGATAAAAAAAATAAAATGGAAAGATAAGTAGATAAATAAATGTAATAACAAGTAGTTCCGTGAAGAACTATGCAGCCTATTTTCATATATCCTACATTCCATAATTGCTTCTATCAACATAAAACATTTCAGTTTGATTGCTATTATAGATTAATAAGCTTGCCACGATGGGTGAGTGGTTAACGTGCCGATCTAGGCCTACCAACCCCCAAGCTTGCAGGTTCGCTCCTGGGCATGGTATATGATTTTTGAAAGGCGGAAAAAATACGACACGCATGTCATACAATGTTGGTATGTCAAATAACGCATTTAAATTCAGTAGGCCGTGTTCATAGTGGCAAAATTAATCTCGGGAGTTTCTGCCAACACAAAGTTCCTCATTTCTCTACTAGAAAGCGCTATAGTGTTCAAGGAGCTTAGATATCTAACCTCTTTGACTTTCATAGTGCTTCAAGTAACAACGAAATTCGACATGCTACCTACCCTCTGGGTGCCAAATAACAAAGCTTGCACCCAGCTCCCGAGGCCATACGATATTATTATTATTATAGATTAACAGATATTGACAACCGTCTAAATAATTCGGATGGTCGCCATGTTGGATTGTTATATATGTTGGCCCTAGAGTTATGTACTATTAGATGACGATTATTTCGTAGTTCATTATTCAAACGTTCACTCCGATGGCATGATTAATACACATGAAATATAATCTTCATTTTAAAATTTCGCACAGCCGCCATCTTAGGTTATGTAAAGAATTGAACTAAATTAGATACCAATGCATTACAATGTGTATAAACATTTAATGTACCTTATTTCACTGCGCTCAGATGGTCAAATCGGGAGAGAGGTCTATTAAAATGTTTCAATTCGCTAGACCGCCATGTTCGTTTTGTAGTTAACAGGTGTTTGAATGTCTCTTAGGTAAACTTCGAGTAGTACCCTTCATCACCGTACAAAATTTCAATGTGATATCATTAATAGTTTCGGAGATAAAGAATGCTGGTGAAATATTTCACACATACGCCATGTTGGATTGGTGAGACATAATAAAATTTGAAGGTTGCGATCGGAGTCGGCCAAAATTATGCTATGACCTCACCGAGTTTCATTGATATCGCTCCAGCCGTTTAGATTTCATTAGGGACACACACACACACACACATGGACAAAAGGTGATCTCATGAGCCTATTGTTTCAAAAATGAAAAGAAATAAACCAACAAATAAACAAATAATCAAAGAAATGGATAAATCAATGAATAAACAAACAGAGAATACAAATAAATTATAGTAAAATAAAATAAACAAAACGCAATTGTAATACGAGACTTCCTGTTCAAATACTCATAATTATGAAAGTGGGGATTATGGACCGACGCGACGTCACATAGGTATGTAAACAACAATACCCTTCATGCATATAGAATATTGTTTCTGTAGGTGGTTGGTTGAGGAGGAACCCCTACAGAATACGGAACATAGTCGGTGCAGTGTAGTGAACTGTTCCCTTTCACGACGACAGATAAGCGTAGGCTATGTTGTCAAGTATTGTCGCAGTTCGAGAGAGCTCGGATGCTTGGTGTGTGTGAGATTGGGTTATCTGTAGCTCCACGTGTTGGCGAACAGAATGGATATGACAGCAAATGAAGGAACGCTCACTCGTAAAGGACCAACTCGCCGCACGAGAGCGCAACAATAGCGTTACGCAACAAGCAGTTGGAAATCGCCTATATGCAGCTGGTTTACGAGCAAAAGGTGTTCCACTGACCGGACGGCTGATGTGGTGTTGAGGAAGATCGGTGTAGGTGGACATGTGGCATAGTGTCGTCCTTACTGAAGAATTGCGCTTCTCTCTTGTCCGCAGTGATCGCCACAATCGTGTGTGACGACATTCTGTGCATTGGGCCGCCCAGACCTGGTACACGCCGAGCATTATGCTATAGCATTGGCTTAAATGTGAAATTACAATTATTAGTGATCGGCAGGCTTGACGTCACGGAAAGGAAAATGCTCAGGTGGATGAGTGGAGTGACTAAGCGTGATAGAGTGGAAAATGTCAAAATAAGAGGAACATTGAAGGTTGTGGGAATATCTAATGGTACGGGCATGTGAGAAGAAGGAAGGAAATCCTACGTGGGGAGGAAGATGCTAAACGTAGATGGATGGATTGTGTACAGGAGGACCTCAGAGAAAAACATTTGTCAGAAGAGGCTGCGCATGACCGGGTTAAATGGAGGAGAGCTGTCAGAAATATCGACCCCACATTGGTGTGGGAATGATGTAAAGAGAAAGAAGAAGTGATTGTTAATGGAAATCAGTGGCGAAGCGACATTCATGCAACTGGGCAAACTAAAGTGCATACCTTCGAGTTTTTATCATTTTAAATGATCTTGTCGACTTCGTCGTTACGCTGGGGTCTGGCGTTACGTTACGGTGACGGGACGAAATGTACCGAGATGCACTGAGGTGTGTGACGTCATAGTACCGCTTGGTGCATGTGTTATCCGACAATCTCTACTTCGTTAGTATAAGACAAAAATCCCCGATTCTTGGATGTCACGGGTAATCTCGAGAACCACTGGATGGATTTTAATGCGGTTTTCACCATTCTGTAAAAGATATCTCGAGGAAAGATTCTGTAGAAAATAATTTATGTATGATCCAAGGAAGTCAAGCAATAATGATTTCAGTGAAAAAGTCGAATACAAACTTGGCGTCCGGGCGTTTCTCCAGCTTACGCTGGGCAAACCGTTAAAAATATCAATATACTACGAGCGTAAGAATTGGTCAGCATGAAAAGTTCTACTAAAAAGTCCGCGAGAGTATATCTCTATCTGCAATACATCGCCCACTATAAGTGTTTTTAGACTTGATGGAAGGGGCAAGTCCCCGCGCGCTCTGGTGAGCGTGACGGCATCCCGCGCGCTTGACCTTGCTTTGCCCTTGGTTTGCACTTGTCGTTCGCGAGTAATTTGAAACAAGATACGTATTATGCAGATACTTTTCTAACATGTCAAGAGTCTTTGGCTTCGAGCGAAGCGAAAAGCCTCCAGCCTTTCTAGCATTTTTCAGCATTTGTAGCATTTAAAATTATACAAAGCTTAGTCTTTCAGACTGACTGTCACTTTTTGTAGATAAATTCCAGTCGTGGTGTTTTCCACTCACAAAGGTATCAATGATGCGTTCTTTGAAGATGTCATCCCTGGAAAGAGTTCACCAATCTCTTCTCAATTGCCAGTCTAGAATCTGACATGGAGTTCATTAAAAATGTCTTAACTCTCTTCAATGCACTCATACTTCGTTCACTCGAACCAGAAGACACAGGAAATGTAAGAATCAGTCCTAAGCCGCGTTTACGCCAAATGTTGCCAACATTTACAAAAATCGTACTAAAATGTTTGTCAACATTGCAGCTAACAATGCTGTCAACACCGAAAAAGTGTTGGCAACATTACCCACCAGCAGTCGGTAAAGATCAAAGAGTGTTGTTAACATTTGTTGGCAGGAATGTTGACGGGACTTAAAGTGACCCGCAACAATGTTGGCAACAATTCCCCTTCAACTGTCCAGCGCACGTGGTTGGCCGACGCGGCTTCACGACTGTTGCTGGTAGTACTGGACTTCTGTCTGTAGTGTCGAACTGTCGAAGTGCAAGGCAATATGGACAACCTTTTAAGTGGTTTTGATTGGTCGCGGGATAATGTCCTAAATTTGATCGAGCTCTATCGTGAGCAACCAGTTCTCTGGAACCCGATGGACCCAGACTTTAAAAACAAAAACCTGAAGAACTATGCCTGGAAAGGCATTTCGCGGGAAATGAAAACCACAAATTCTGAAGTTCAAGCAAAAGTTAGATCTTCAGTCGCACAGTTTCAAAAGGAGCTTAATAAAAATGAGCTAAATTGTTGCCAACAAATCTCACCATTCTCGATATTCGCCAACATTGTTGCCAGAATTTGTTGCCAACTTTTGTTGTCAACATGTTGTCAACGAAAGTTGGCAACAATTTGTTGGCAACATTTGGTGTAAACGCGGCTTTATGAGGCGCATTGTTTCTTGATATATTATTTTCTAGGCCGTTGATCAAAACATTCTCTCTTCTTAGGACAACAAAGAAAATGATCTTGATTTTAAATCTATATATTTAAAACAGTAAGGTGATTTTTGTTATCACGAGATAGAGAGAACGACAGAACCAATTTACTTCGTAGAGCACTCTAACGAAAGCTCTTGGCCTGTAGATTTGCAGAGTGTCTCTAAAATAAACAAATATAATACGGTATATTTTTAAATAAATATAGAAAATAGCAGAATTCTCGCCCCTCGCGCATGCGCACAATCCGCCTGGGCTCATGACAAAATGGCGGTGAGAAGTCCATTAAAATGTAAGTTATTTAATAAGCTTGCATGTAATTGAAAACATACATTAACCAAGTTCTGACAATACAATATAATAACAGTATGAACATATACGAATGTATATTGATTTTATTGATAATGAATTGGATTATTTTCTTCAGATAGCGGCTTTTGAAGATAGTGAATGGTTGCGTCTGCATCTAAATATGAGTGCGCGAGTAGCTATTTGGTTAAGGCGATTGACTGTGGATCCAAGGATCGCTGGTTCGATCCCAACTCTCGCCAGTATTTTTTTTTTTTTTGCCACTGAAATATTGTTTTATCAAGGAGTATTAGTAAGGTTTTATGTCAGTTAAAGATACATATTTCTACACATTTTCTCAACACGTTTTATTTCCGTTTTACCATTGCATTACAGCATGTCCTCAATACGTCGTTTGAATATCTGCAATCAGTTCCAGTAACTGACAACAGATGGCAGTACCTCGCCAATATAGTTCCAGTAACTGAGAGCAGATTGCGTCGATATATTTAAAACACAAGGCATGGCCTTGATGGCGAGTTTTCGCATGATAGTTAAATATTGTTTTATCAAGGATTATTAGTAACGTTTTATGTCAGTTAAAGATTCCTACATTCCCTCTCAATAAGTTTTATTTCCGTTTTACCATTGCATTACAGCATGTGGTCAAAAGAGCTAATATCTGCCATCAATTGCAGTAACTGACAAATGATGGCAGTACCTCGCCCATATAGTTTCAGTAACTAACAACAGATGGCAGCACCATTGCATCGATATATTTAAAACACAAAACATGGCGCGTTTTCAAGTGATGGAGAGTTATAGAGGGGAATTTTTAAGAAGGGAAACGTTGAAGAACATTAACTGACAGTTGAGTGTGTAGGCTATGTTGTTTATGTACTTTAATATTGCAATTTCTTCCCAATGCTTCGGTGGTCAAGTTGGTAGCATCCTAGACTAAAAGTTATAAATTATGCATCGTCGATATACTCTTAAATTATTAGTGAAAAGGTAGTTTTCCAGGCCCTGGCGCGTGTCCACAATTGCTTTCGCCATGAGAGACACTTGGCAAACATAATTCGTTTGAAGGGCTCCGACATCGTTGTCACTCAGCCCCATGTACTTTGGTGTGTAAGTGTAAAATTTTCTCTGATAACCCGTATTATTGTGATAGCTGCATTACTTTGTGTATTTGTAATTAAGGTGGGAAATGGCAAGGTGACGGCCGAGGCCTTAAGTTAGGAAACATCCCGGTATTTGCCTTGAGTGGAAGTGGGAAACCACGTAAAACCACATCTAAGATTGTCGAGGTGGGAATCAAACCTTCCTCTTCTTAGTTATACCTCTAGAGACTGAATGTGCCCCGTTTTTGCCCTCAGACCAGAATTAAATTTCTTGGCAGAGCAGGAAATGTAACCCGGGTCTCCGAGGCGATAGCCAAGAATGGGTGGGCTTCCATGTGTTAATACGATTTTTGACATGCACGGGACATAGAATTCTAAAACAGCCTCCATTAGGGTGACTGCCGAAGTGAGTATTGAGTATATGCCTAAGCTCATTCCAGTAGTTGGCGAAGTTATTCTATGTTCCCCTGCAAAATGTACTGCCATAAACTATAACAGGTGATGGAAATAGCTTATTTAGAGCAGTTTTGTACTGTTTATATCAAAATGAAGAATGTCATTCTGCGCTGCGTTTTCAAGCTATTGCCAAACATTTCGCTGGCAGGAACAATTATAAGGAATTTATTGTAAGCGATCAGTCTCATCGCATTCTCCTCACCAACCAACTTGAGTATGAGAGTCTCTGGACGGTCATGTTGAACTTCATTATATAAGACAGTTGTTTAATGATTATTTGTTTAGAGTACTGAATCTAACTACGCAGTTGATTTCGGCAATGGAAGTATTTTTTGCCATTTAATATTTAGCGGCTCCGATATTGCAGGTCACTATAGTGTTATCGAATAATACGAAGCCACATTTAAAATCCAATATAAATAGGCCATTTCAGAAACAATTCCAGATGTTATGCAGTACAGTGAAAGGTCTTTGACGATCAAATGTAAACATTGTTCTACATTGTATTTCTCTTGCGTAAAATCTACGCGCGGTTACTTTGGCCTTTACTGTTGTGATGGTAAAATTGATCTGCTGAAATATAAAATATTTGCCAAGCTGCAACAATGCAATGATATTAATTTTAAAGTCTGTCTGTCTGTCTGTTAGGTAGTCAGCCCGAAGGCTGGTTGGATCCTCAAAAAGTATCGCCGTTACGTTATGTGAGTAGATACCCACAAAAACCCAAGGCAGCGCTATTTTGAGGCGTTCTAGGCAAGAAGAGGAGTGAGGTAGTTTGCCATTGCTTTTCTCACTGAGTCAGAACAGTAGTCCTAACCCTATGAGTTGAACCTTTCACAGCATTCACAGGCACTGACTGTGCCCCGAATGCCATTACTAAGCACCACCCATACCTCAGTAGCTTCCATATAATCACAGCCATGAGTGAGACTGAGACATCGGTGAAAAGCCACCTTTTACTCTAGCCTGTGCCAACGGACAAATGCAAAAGTACTGTATTCATCAAGAGATGGGGAACATTGAACTTATATCCAGTAGTTCAAACACATACATCAGCGTTAACATATTGGCGAACAGGTGTGCGAGTGTAAACTTTTCTCTGATAACCTGTGTTAATGTGATGGCTGTGTTGATGTGTGCATTTGTAATTAATGTGGGGAATGGGGAGTTAACGACCGAGGCTTTAAGTTAGGAACTATCCCGGTATTTGCCTGGAGTGGAAGTGGGAAACCACGGAAAACCAAATCCAAGATTGTTGAGATGGGAATCAAACTTTGCTCTTCTTAGTTTTGCCTCACGAGTGCGCCCCGTTCCAGTCCTCAGACCAGAATTAAATTTCTTGGCAGAGCGGGGATCGAACCTGGAATCCGGGGCAATAGCTCAGAATGTAGCCTTAAGAATGGGCTTCCCTGTGTTAATACGATCTTTGACAAGCACTGAACATATAATTCTAAAACTCCCTCCATTACTGTGGCTGGCGAAGTGAGTCTATGCTCATTCCAGTAGTGGCGAAGTGATTCTATGCTCCCTTGCATAATTTACTGTCATGGAAATACAAAGTATTGTACCTTCAACAGGTGATGGAAATTCATTATTTACAGCAATTTCATTCTGTTTATTTCAAAATGAAGATCGTCATCCTGAGTTGCGTTTGCAAGCAAATTGCAAAAATTGCAAGGATTTTATTATTGGCGATCAATCTCATCGCTTTATCATCAGCAACCAACTTGAGAATAGAAGTATTCATTGTATATGTGAATATTATTGTTTATTGATTATTTGTTTAGAGTGCATAACAATGGGTCTAACCACGCAGTTGATTTTGGCAATGAAAGTAAGTTATTATTTGCCATTTAATATTTGGCGGCTACGTTGATGCAGGCCACTATAGTTTTATATAAAATGACGTTAATTTGGGCAGAAATGCTGCTATAAATAAACCCATTTGACGAAATAGAACATTAGCCGCAAAAAAGTGGGAAATCGGAGAAAAATACGAAGCCACTTTTAAAATCCAATATAAATATGGCATTTCAGAAACAATTCCAGATACTATGCCGTTACAGTTTAGGGTCCTTGACGAACAAATGTAAACATTGTTCTGCACTGTATTTCTCTTGCGAGATATCTACACTTGGTTACTTTGACCTTTGCTGTTGTAATGGTAAAATTAATCTGAATAAATATAAAATATTTGACAGGCTTTAACAATTATTTTTCACTGGAGATGATATCTCAAGGAATTCCAGAGGGACTAATCGGCAGTACAATGCTATGTCCTTCGTTTCATGGCGCAGCGGTCAAGCTGTATGCCTATCACCAAGGCGGATCGGGTTCGATTCCCGGTCAATGCATGTGAGATTTTTGATGTGAAAGGCCATGTCCTGTGGTTCGGATTCCACGTTAAACGGAGGTCCCGTGGCTTATGATCGCGAGATTAACGGTCCCGTTAAACTGCAAGCTTCCTTCCTTCCTTCGTTTCATTTGGTGCCAATGTTACTGTGCCACACGCACACGGTCCACATTGTTTTAAAATGTATGGAATTGCACATCATCGCATTTCTTCGTTATATTCCAAAAATATAAGCGATGGTTTGCGGCCAGTTGTATTAGACTCATCAGAGGTCTTGAATCCCTTGGAACTAAACGACTGGCCGCCACATACTCCAAACGCTTGGCCCGTTATGCTGCTTAGAAATCTGAACGGTTCCCAAGGACTCCTAAATGCAACCATATTGCTTGGATTTGGAAATAATAGGTGCAGTTAAAATTAGGCAGAGATGTCTAATCCTTCGACTTGATTTAACACCATCCGATAAAACACTATCATTTTCTTTTAAGAGGCAATATTTTCCAATTCATTTGGCATACTTTATCACAATCAATAAAGCTCAAGGGGAAACTCTGGAACGTATAGGCCTCAATTTGCCCCAACAATTTTTCAGTCATGGCCAGCAGTATTTTGCAATGTTGAGAGTGCAATCTTTTGACGCCCTCATAGTTTCAATAGAGTCAAAAAATAATCGTACAAAGAATGTACAGTAGGCCTATATAAGAAAATTCTTCAGTAAATATACACTATTAAATCACTACACTGGTCCTTGTTTGAAAGCTTGCAAACGATCATGCACGCGCTAAGATACCGCCCCCTTCACGAATGCTCTGCCTGGAGCCTACTATCGACCAAAGATTTATGTGCACTCGAGTTTGAAACTTGTTTGTGAAGTAACCAATAGACCTACACAAAATCCAATAACATCATCATTTTTGTAGTTCTATTTTACGTTAGATAATGTAGGTTTGGAATTTTTAATTTATATTTTAATATTTCTTTTATCGCAGTTGGAACACAAAAAGTGCCCTTATTTAAGCGTGCTCCAACCATGCGTCACATTTAATAATTATTATCTCAAAACCCGTTATCAGATCGAATCCAAACTTTAACACAATATAAATTGGATTGTTGTATAACAGGTTTATTAATTTCAAAATTTTGTGTGTCCAAGAAACAAAGTTGTTATCATTTTTGTAAGGTAACTTTTTCTCGGCTCGGAGTAGCTGGAAGATGTAGTTCTTGGTCGCGTTGTAATCCTTATACATCAAAAAGTTATGCTGTATAACTGTGAAATACGTAAATTAACTCACTTATTTTATATCGGTTTGTATTTGTACAGGGAAATAACACATAGTTTACCAGCTAGCCGCTCCGCGGAAAGCTGTAGACCGTTGCCGAAATGGAACTCATCACGCATCATGGCGCGCCACGCTCGGAAGTGATGGGTTCCGTCTCAGCAACGCTGTACAGCGTTGCCCGGAGCGGCTAACTGGTGAAGATCTTGATATCTACTACAATTTCTCCTCATTTTGGAGTATATACTTCACTTGTGCCACGATGTTACTCTCGTTTCGTCGACACACGTTTAGTCAGTCAACTGTTTTACATGCCATTTGGTAATGCAAACCAGTCGTCTGCTGTAGACTTGTCTTGTTGATTAATTGAAATTTCCTGGGTAATTGAAATGTCTGTTAGTGGGGATGAATAAAAATGATCATTATATCATATGTTTCCGATTTGTCATATGTAAGGATTGTCTGTGACTATCCTTCAGTATTTGACAAGTCTCAAACACCTAACTCGTGGAAGGAAAAAAGCGAATTTTTAAAAGCTAGAAAGATTCGCTACGCTGAAAACTTTGGCAAATGTATCACAGAAAGTCAAATACGGTACTGAAGAAAATAAATTGTTTTTACAGCTTTTCCCCTTGTTTCCGTGTATTTGCCCAAAAAGTAATCAGAAAGCCATAGAATATTATCTATCTTATACCGGTATAATGATCTACAGTCCCACTTTCCTATCCCGCAAGTTATTTACATCTATGAACATAACCTGAACCATCTTGAGATTCGACAGCTGAACAAGGTAATGGCCAGACTTCAGAAATTATGAGTATATACTTCAGATGTGTAGCATAGGCTATACTTCTTTTATTCATACCATTTTGAGTATATACTACAAAACTGTTGAGCATGAGCATATACTCCGTTTTATTCATATCACCCATTAGGTGTGATTGTGGAGAAGACCAGACTGTTAGGCACGTGCTCCACGTGTTAACTGTGCTCAGCTTCCTGCACAGAGGAGGAATTATGCAGGGTCATGATATATGTGCGCCCCGATATACACGACAAACTAAGCCGGCTTTGTCTGGCGCAGATCGCGGGCGCGCGTACCCGGTTCAGCCGGTGGTAGGCGCGCGCTTTCACACTTTTACCAAACATGTTCAATAATGTGTACTTACAGTGCTCATAGGCGATGCTGAAAATGTCCTCCCTTTCTTGTAACACACACCTGACTTCTTCTGATGAAAGAATGTCTGTCAACTCATTTATTATTTACGGAGCCAGTTTTCTTGAATCGTTTAGCGATTGTACTGTCATTAGGCACAGGTCTTCCTGGAAACTTGATTCGAAATTTCCTTCTCGTTTCAGAAATATTTTCTACCTTTCATATACGAATTATGGATATACACACGTTCGTGCAATGTGAATTGGTATCTAGGCATGACCAACAATCACAGTAATCACAATACTCACTAAATGTGCAACACTAACGTCTAAGATTTGCAGATACACGTCCATATGAATGACAAAACACGTGTGAACTAACAAAATGAGTCAGCGGAGCGCGCCACCACCGGCTGAACCGCGTACATGCGCCCGATATCTGCACCAGTCACAGCCAGTTTAGCTTGCCGTGTTTATCGCGGCACACATAGATAATGACGCAGTATCAAGATTCAGTCAATGCACTGAAAGTAGCTAAATTTAGGTCTACTTTTGTTTAATGTTCGTAAATGTTTGTGACTGTGTTTATGCATGTATGTGTATTTATTGAAAATGTGTGCTGTTTTGCATGTTTCTGACATGAGAATAATAATAATAATAATAATAATAATAATAATAATCACAATCACACTATAGCCCACCAGGTTCCCGGATCTGAACCCTATTGAGCGTGTGTGGGACATGATGGGTCAACAACTGACGAACTTACTTCAGCCACCCTTAACTCAGGAACAACTGACCTAGTAAGTTGTTGTTGTTGCTTAGTAGTTTGTTTGGGATCATTCAGTATTCATTTGAGGTCAGAGGGACCCAACACTTGTCCTGCAGTTGGGTAGGTGTTGCAATGTCTATTTTCATTGGTGTATTATTTTATGATGGAAAATCATTCATAATCGGTTATTTCTAAAACAATTGAATTACTAATCTTCGGGTCAGACATTACAATTGGCCACGAGAGTTGATGATGATGATAATTAATTGTGTTTTGAGGGGCCTAACATCTAGGTTATCGGCCTCTAACGATTTGGGTGATAGTGAAAGATGAGATGAGAATGAAAACTATAACTAATACTAACTACAAGCTTACATACTAGAATAATGAAGGAAGGAGGGAGAGCCATAAAAGGCAGATAAGAAAGGGCAAGTGGAGAGGACTCGCCCCAATGTCAGAGGAAAATGGGACAAAAAGGACCCAGCTCAGGAATCCTTCGGGGTCGCCAACTGCCAAACACACCAGTCATGAGCTCTTGAGGGTATAGCACAAGCTAGGGTGCACCAGAAGTGGTGGGGCTACATACATCCTGCCTCCTTGAGGGCCTTGTGCAGAATGCAGGAGATGACATGAAAAGAAAAAGAAGGCTGACCCCTCGAAGAATGAGGGTATCAGGAAAGATGAGACAAGGGCCAATTAATGCGGGAACGTGAAGGACTCTCTAGGCCTCGGATACCCTAATACCGTCTGGGTCGGAAGAGAACAAGAGTTGACCAAGAAAGGTCGACAGGAAGGAAGACGGAGAGGAGCCCGGCACAAGTAAGTGGAAGCAATGCTGCACTCAGCTGAGGTCCCGTGGTCGCCAACCCACGTCCCACTGGGGGGAGAGGGGTCCAGAGTTGAACTTGTACTTTTGAAGCAACAGATGGTCTTAAGTTTTATGAGTTTGCTGTTGCCTGTGAGCTAGCGCTACCAGTTAATATATGAGTACTGTATTTGTATGCTATCCTCCAATGGCAAGCCGCTGTTTGTGTGGAGGCACGAGCTCTAGAAGCAGTGAAGTGTTGTGACTATCCACACGCAACATCTTAAGTGCCAAGAGTGATTAACATACTGACAACACACACGTTCACTTGTTCATAGCTCGAGACATGGAGTAGCCGTTATCAGTTCACGAGATCGCTCACAGGTATCGCACACTTTCCCGCGCACTTTGCTAGAGGGAGGATCATATCGGTCATCAGCCTAATGCACGTCGCGATTTTATCGTCGCGCTTAGAATTGATGTGCGAAGCAAATGGTCCTAATTGCGCGTAAATCGCGCCCCGAGAAAATAGCGCCCACTGAGAAACATGCGAAAATCGCGCCAATAGAAAATCGCACCCACTGAGATATGTGCGTAAATCGCGCCCAGAGAAAACTGCGCCCACTGAGAAAAGTGCGTAAATCGTGCCCATAGCAAATCGCACCCACTGAGATATGTGCGTAAATCGCGACCAGAAAAAATCGCGCCCACTGAGAAATGTGCGTAAATTGCGACCAGAGAAAATAGCACCCACTGAGAAAAGTGCGTAAACGTGCCCATAGAAAATCGTGCCCATAGAAAATCGTGCCCATAGAAAATCGCACCCACTGAGAAATGAGCGTGAATTGCGACCAGAGAAAATAGCACCCACTGTGAAATGTGTGTAAATCGTGCCCATAGAAAAACGCGTCCACTGAGAAAAGTGCATAAATCATGCCCATAGAAAATCGCACCCACTGAGAAATTAGCGTAAAACGCGCCCAGAGAAAATCGTGCACACTGAGAAACGTGCGTGAATCGCACCCAGAGAAAATCGCGCCCACTGAGAAACGTGCGTGAATCGCACCCAGAGAAAATCGCGCCCACTGAAAAACGTGCGTGAATCGCACCCAGAGAAAATCGCGCCCACTGAGAAACGTGCGTGAATCGCACCGAGAGAAAATCGCGTCCACTGAGAAACGTGCGCGAATCGCACCCAGAGAAAATTGCGCCCGCTGAGAAACGTGAGTGAATCGCACCGAGAGAAAATCGCATCCACTGATAAACGTGCGTGAATCGCACCGAGAGAAAATCGCGCCCACTGAGAAACGTGCGTGAATCGCGCCCAGAGAAAATAGCGCCCACTGAGAAACGTGCGTGAATCGCATCCAGAGAAAATCGCGCCCACTGAGAAACGTGCGTGAATCGCACCGAGAGAAAATCGCGTCCACTGAGAAACGTGCGCGAATCGCACCCAGAGAAAATTGCGCCCGCTGAGAAACGTGCGTGAATCGCACCGAGAGAAAATCGCATCCACTGATAAACGTGCGTGAATCGCACCGAGAGAAAATCGCGCCCACTGAGAAACGTGCGTGAATCGCGCCCAGAGAAAATAGCGCCCACTGAGAAACGTGCGTGAATCGCACCGAGAGAAAATCGCGTCCACTGAGAAACGTGCGCGAATCGCACCCAGAGAAAATTGTGCCCGCTGAGAAACGTGCGTGAATCGCACCGAGAGAAAATCGCATCCACTGATAAACGTGCGTGAATCGCACCGAGAGAAAATCGCGCCCACTTAGAAACGTGCGTGAATCGCGCCCAGAGAAAATAGCGCCCACTGAGAAACGTGCGTGAATCGCACCGAGAGAAAATCGCGTCCACTGAGAAACGTGCGTGAATCACACCCAGAGGAAATCGTGCCCACTGAGCAAAGTGCGTGAATTGCACCCAGAGAAAATCGTGCCCACTGAGCAACGTGCGTGAATTGCACCCAGAGAAATTCGCGTCCACTGAGAAACGTGCGTGAATCGCACCCAGAGAAAATCGCGCCCACTGAGAAACGTGCGTGAATCGCACCGAGAGAAAATCGCGCCCACTGAGAAACGTGCGTGAATCGCACCCAGATAAAACCGCGCCCACTGAGAAACGTGCGTATATCGCACCCAGAGAAAATCGTGGCCATCGTGCAACGTGTGTGAATCGCACCAAGACAAAAGCATGCCCTCTGAGGAACGTGCGTGAATCGCACCCAGAGAAAATCGCGCCCACTGAGAAACGTGCGTGAATCGCACCGAGAGAAAATCGCGCCCACTGAGAAACGTGCGTGAATCGCACCCAGAGAAAATCGCGCCCACTGAGGAACGTGCGTGAATCGCACCGAGAGAAAATCGCGCCCACTGAGAAACGTGCGTGAATCGCACCCAGATAAAACCGAGCCCACTGAGAAACGTGCGTATATCGCACCCAGAGAAAATCGTGGCCATCGTGCAACGTGTGTGAATCGCACCAAGACAAAAGCATGCCCACTGAGGAACGTGCGTGAATCGCACCCAGAGAAAATCGCGCCCACTGAGAAATGTGCAAAAAAACGCGCCCAGAGAAAATCGCGCCCACTGACAAACGTGCGTGAAATGCACCCAGAGAAAACGCGCCCCCTGAGGAACGTGCGTGAACTTCATCCAGAGAAAATATCCCCACTGAGGAACGTGCGTGAATCGCACCCAGAGAAAATCGCGCCCTGTCTAGAATTGTCCTCGATGCTACCAACCCCAATGGGTCACAACTTAACCAGCTGAGGCGTAGTTTTGCCTTACATGTACTTGGGGCTGGATGTTCGTCTCTGGGATCGCATCATACGCCGGTTTATGACCCCTGAACAATGATTTGGCTCGAAACATGGAATCCTTGCGATCATCATTCATTACTATGGTGAAAAATTTTCTACCTAACAAATCAAATCTAACCTGGGGCTTACGCCGCAGACCCCCTTGCTTGTGGTGCAATCAATAATTTTCGACCAGAAAGTCATGTTACCAAGTAGCGACCAATAGTTTCGTCCATACCAATGGATTCGTCTAGAGTCTAGACAGTCGTCCAATCAAGTAGTGACCAATGGTTTCGTCCAGACCAATGGTTTCGTCTAGACAGTCGTCCAATCAAGTAGCGACCAATATTTTCGTGCAGACCAATGGATTCGTCTAGACAGTCGTCTAACCAAGTAGCGACCAATGGTTTCCTACAGACACTCATTTTAGTTCATCAGTATTTTGAATCATTAACCTAGGTTAAATCTGGAAACAGGTTCATGTGTTTCGACCATCGGCACATCCTGCATATTTGGGATGGGAGAAGGAATGTGTAGACCCGATTCAATTTCTTCGAGCGCCGAAATAGTCAACTGTTGTTCCGTATCAGCCACAAATACACAAATACAGAGCCCGTGCTGGACGCGATTTACAGGACACCATGGCCCTAGCTTAAGTAAATGACCATCAAGTTTGCTTGTTTAGTGTGATATCTGTGATTGTTAGTGAATGGTCGACGATCATGTGGCTGCCAATACTAATGCTGTAACTGCTGCTACTTACTGGCAAAATGTAATTTGATTCGGACCCGGAAAATATATAAATAAATAAATAAGTGAATGGTCGAGTTGGAAGAGATGATGATGATGATGATAATTGTTCTTTTAAGGGGCCGAACATCGAGGTTATCGGCCCCTAATGGTCTGGGTGAAAACGAATATGACAATGAAATGGAAACCATAACGGAAACCAAGATAAACTGAAAACATACAGACCAGACGTTTGTTTTAGACGAGTGAAAAATCTTAATGGAAGCCTGGAGGCGAGTTACTACAGTACCTGTGTTGTTATCAGCTGCCCCAAGCGGTCCGATGATTGACAAAGCTGTTTCACTCTACTGCTGAACTACAGTCATTGGAAAATATAATGACGTTCTGTTCGTAACTACGTAACGTGTACTTCCGCGTCACATAATACTTCGACGTGGACTGTACTGTCTGCTCAAGTCTGGAATTCCATTACATCAGATCGGTGGTGACAAGTGTGAAGCGATAGGGTGAGACAGTGAGTGTGTGTAGGCTCACCCGCAGGCTTCAAGGTCAAGGGCAATCGTCTAAAACAAACGTCCGGCCTGGTAACTGAGACTGAAAGCACTCACAAAAGGCAAGTTAAAGGAAAAAGACTGACAAAGTGGAATTTAGTTGGTAAGACGCACAAAATGGAGTTTAGATTCAAAAGACTTATAAATTGCAATGCAGATTGACCATATTAACAAAATGCAATTGAGGTTGAAAATACTTACAAAATGCAATTGAAATTCAAAATACTTACAAAATGCAATTGAAATTCAAAATATTCACAAAATGCAATTTAGATTCAAAAAGCCACCCAAGATTGAAAATACTTGCAAAAAGCGATTGAGATCGAAAATACATACAAAATGCAATTTAAATTCAAGACACTCACAAAATGTCGGTGACCGCGATGCAAAATACTTACAAAATGCAACTGAGATTGACAATGCTTACAAAAGGCAATTTAGATTGAAAAACTCACAAAAGGTAAATTTAGATGGAAAAAGACTTACGAAATGGAAGTTAGAGTGAAAATACGCAAAATAAATGTTCTGTTCAGCTTTTGACACAACTATACTTGTGAATAAAAATCTCCAAAAGAAATACACAAAAGATATTTATAAATCCAAATTAACTGTTGAGCATTTGAAGTCACTGCTCATAATTTCCTCCGTAAACTTGTTCCACAACTGTTAACAATGTTAGTGGAATGTTACAACTATATAAATCACATTCATCATAGTAATAATACAATTATAATAATAATAATAATAATAAAACTTTAAGGTTTTAAGAGAATTGGTTTATATAATAAGTAGAGGTGTTAGTTTTTGTCAATTCGCGATAAAACGAAAAGTCATATTTAGAAGTTAGGATGTTTTATTTTCACGTATTTACATGTTTCGTGCCGCCCAGGAGTGAAATTAAATCGCGAAATAACGCGAATTTTGTGAATAACACCACAAATACCGCAATCTGCGAAATAAAAACAAATTTTCATACTTTTTCCCCACACCAATCCGAACATTTTTGTCCACAAGCCGATAATCGAATTTGGTTGGTGTTCAATTCGAGAGAATGATCGATTGTATAGTTTCGCGAGGGGTAATACTACGATATACGTCATATTACGATATACTGTCGATATTCTCGTTACTCGTTGGATTTTAGCGCTATGGTAAACAGCTGTTACATCGCGGCGTGAATAGTTTGGCCGACTACCTCCAAAAGGTTATGTGATAGTTGGTCATAATGTAAACTACGTTTGCCTCCTGTTACATCGGTAGCGAGTGTAAATTATAGTAGAGAATTCTATATAATTTAATAAAAAGTGCGCAAATTGTGCGTTATCATCGAAGCTAGTGTGTTATTTGCGTGAATCAGTTGGCGACCACGTGTTCGTCGTATTAGTTCCGAACTTAGCAGTACAGGAAGATGAGACGCGACGTAATTTAAATATTATGACACGAATTCAGAAATAAATTTTGCGTGTGGTTACGAATTTATACTGGCGTGTGACTACAGTCAACCGTGTGATAACAGTGTTTGTTACTGGGCATCGCTCAGTTGAGTTTAAAAATGCCGAAGGTAGCTGTTTCTGCCATAGACAGACTTAAAGAATATAAGAATGAAGGATTTATAATTTCTTGTGGCATTCTTATGTGCAAATATTGAGATTGTCGGTTAGATTATCGCAGGAAAGATGCATTAGACAAACATTGCAGATCGGAGAAGCATTCAAAACGCCGAGAAAATTCGCGTCTTGAAGTTAGTGTTCCTAGAGTGGCCACCTTGAAAGAAACATTATCAAATGCTAGTCGTGTGAAGGATATGAAAGAAGAGTTTATTTTGGACACTACTACTGCGTTTGTGAAAGCTAATATACCTGTAGAGAAACTAGACAATCCTGCTATCCGTACTTGGTTTAATAAGTACGTTCGCGGAAGTGGAGATTTACCATCAGCAAATCAGATTCGTCAGAAATACATCCCCATGATTGGCGAAAGAAGGAGGGAAGAAATTAGGGAAGATATAAAAAACAAAGACGTGTTTCTTCTATGTGACGAAACAACTGACAAGAATGGTAGGTGTGTTTTCAACATTCTTTTTCGTCCATCAGTACCATCAACTGAAATGAACACCCATCTGGCTGCCTCTGTTGTTCTAGATTCTGCCAATAGCGTAAATTGCTCCAATGCGATATTAGACACCTTGAATTCCTATGAAATTGAACGGGAGCGTGTAGTGGCAGTAGTTACGGACTCAGCACGCTACATGACAAAATGTGTAACTACTCTTCAAGGATTGATTGAAGAATTAAGTCATGTCCAGTGCTGGGCTCATAAAGTCAATCTTATCGGCTGCGTATTTGAAAACGAGCTGGACGAATTGAACATGTCTATAGTAAAGACAAAGAATGCATTTTTAAATACGCGAAAAAGAAAAAGCAATTACGTTGCATTTCTAAGGGAGAAATATGAAAACACAGAAAAAGAGAATGAAATTCTAGCTTTCCCAATGCCTGTATGTACAAGATGGAATTCATGGTTTAAGGCTGCAATGTATATGGCCACTCATGTGGAAGATCTGGTAGAATTTTTCAAAACATTGGAAGATTCAAATTCTGGGGTCAAATTTTTCCAACAAGCATCGACTTCAACAATACAATTTATACAATTACAAGCATTGTATGTTTCTGTTGTTGGTGCCTCTCTTATGGATTTGCTTAATTTCTTGGAGGGATCTAAGTACCCAACAATTCACTTACTGGCTGGGAAGCTAGATGAACTTGAGGTAAAGCTCAAGCTATTAGGCGATGGTGGAATGTTCAATCATACGATCCTCCAGAACTTGGAACAGCTTCCTCAAAAGATGCAGATAAAGGTTAAGTCCAAGCTTACGTGTGTTGCCCAGTCAGCTCTAGTGAAAGTCAGGACTTTAAGGACCACGGATCCAGCCAGGAAGACTGTAGAAGCCATCGGGTCATTGTTTGATCCTCGGCATGCACCTAAGAACGTATCTCCCACAGAACTGCTCCAATTTAAGAAGAATGCCCCATTTCTTACGAAGATGGAGTCTCAACAGTTTTTAGAGGCTCACAGCATTTACCTGACTGCAATCAAGAACCAACTGCGTCATGAATATAATGTGAATGTCCCAGAGATCCTCATGGGATTAAGGCCTGCTCACCGAGACTATGCAACAGCTGCATTAAAGTGTGTGTGGTATCCTTGTTCAAATGTGGATTCTGAAAGGTCATTTTCGAAATACAGTCTCATAGTAAGTGATAGGAGGCGAAAATTGACAGCTGCAAATGCTGAGACTTTAACCATGATCTACTTCCAGTGATTTCACCGCAGTATTTGGATAAAACTGAAAAAGGTATTCACTGAAATGTGTTTCGAGATGGTGAATGTAAAATAAAAATGTGACTTCCATATAAGTATTATCTCATTCTTCCATAGCCATGTTTAACGTTTTACCCTGCTGTTTTGTTTTTTACTTTGTTTTATTAATTGTTTATATTTTAAATGCACTTATTGTACAAACCTTATCGCTTTCCAAATTTTACCATGTCATACCCCGAAAAAATAATAAAAACACAAAACACCACCTTTTGAATTTTAAATCAACAAATCTTCAAAAAAATAACAACACTTTCTAACACCTCTAATAATAAGACAAGAGCAATCATTCACCAATCCCTATTGGATACAGCTTCCAAAGTGAAATTCAGAGGAGAGATTTCTAAATCCTTCGCAATACGGACAGAAGTGAGACAGGGAGATGGACTCTCGCCTCTGTTATTCAACTGTGTTCTTGAGAAAATTATTCGAGAATGGCGTAAAGAATTGTGCAAGGATGGTGTAGAGAATGGGGTCAGACTAGGCTGTAAGAACAAAAACCTGACAATCGACTGTTTAGCTTTCGCCGATGATGTTGCAATTTTCTCTAATTCTCTTGACTCGGCCACACAACAAATCAATCAATTACAGGTGCAAGCAGCTAAGGCAGGACTTCAGATTTCGTTTGATAAAATGCAGTTTATAACGAACATCAAGTCAGAACCCAGAGAACGTATGGTGAATGGAGGGCAAATAACACAGGTAGAGAAATTCAAATACCTGGGTAAATGGACTGAGCCCAACATTCTTGAAAAGGAAGCCTTCGTGGCACGGATTAACAAAATGGAAATGGCTTACCATTTAACCAAAGACATTTACAAAACACAATCAATGTCCTTCAAGGCCAAACTGAGGCACTATGCTACCGTTATTCGCCCGGAGGCGTTATATGCATCAGAATGCCTGGCGATGAATAAGAAAGGCCTGGCAGAACAACTCGAAGCCAAAGAGAGGAAGATTCTGGGAAAGATCTTGGGCCCAGTCAAGGAACGAGGAGAGTATAGAAGACGACACAACGATGAACTTTATCTACATGTGGAGAAAATAACGGACACCATTCGCAAAAGAAGACTCTCCTTTTATGGCCATTTAACACGAATGAACTCCGGAAGATGTCCAATCGAATCTGTGCCTACTTTGTGGGAAATAAAACCAAAGGGTTCTGGTTTACAGAGACGGAAAAAGACCTGCAAGAACTGGGGATATCACATCAGGACATCTTGAAACGTGACTCTTTGAAGAAGAAACTAGGGGATATACAGAGTTTTCAGCCAAAACCTATATTGAAAACCGGCAAGAAGTGGACCGAAGAACGAAAGGAAGCTCGCCGAAGAAGAATGCGCGAATACTGGGCCAATGTGAAAGAACGAGGGAAAAGGCAGTTGAAATAACGTGGTCCATAGAAGACCGAAACGATAAAAAAAAAATATTTTCTGGCAAATAAAAAGATCCACAGAAGAATTATACAGAAATACTGAATATATCACGGCACTCATCAGAAAACGCAGAGTGCACTTCTTTACACACAACGCCAAAATGAACGACACCAGTCTGACTAAAAGTATATTCAACATAATTTCTACGTCGAAATTGGGAACTTCTTGGTACAAAGAAACTATGGAAGATTTACAACAATTACATAACAAGGGTCCGATGACCTCGTAGTTCCTCCCCTTGAAACCTCAATAACTAACTAATTATCACGATAGAAGACATCCACGACCGCAGCATTTGTAGACAAAAGATCAAAAACCAGAAATTTGAATTTAGATCACAACCCCCAAAAAATAGGGGTAAATAGATGAAGTGAAGAAGGCGCCCAGTGAACGAATGAAAGGTTTTTTGAGACGATAAAAAGAGGAAAAGATGTTGATGATAATTGTTGTTTTAAGAGGCCTAACATCTAGGTTAGCGGCCCCTAATGGTGTGGGTGATCGTGAAGATGAAAATGAAATGTAAACTATAACTAAAACTAACTACTAACTTATATACTAGAAGAAGAAATGGTGAACAAAAGGAGAATAAGGCAAAGAAAGGACAGGAGGAAAAGAAATGCCTTCAATCCTTGAAGAATGCGGATTGAGGGCCTTGGAAGGAAGGAGAGCCATGAAAGGCAGATAAGAAAGTGAAAGAGGAGAGAGTCCTCCCCACAGGTAAAGGACAAAAAGGGGGAATCCGGACCCAGCTCAGGAATCCCTCGGGTTCGCCAACCCCCGAACTCACCAGCCGTGAGCCCATGAGGGTGTAGCATTATCCAGGGTGCACCAGAAGTGGTGGGGCTACATACACCCAGCCTCCTTGAGGGCCTTGAGCAGAAGGCAGGAGATAACATGACAATATAAAGAAGGCTGACCCTTGCAGAAGGAGGGTATCAGGAAATATGAGACAAGGGCCAATTAAGGCGGAAAAGGAAGAGACTCCCTAGGCCTCGGATACCCTAATACCGTCGGGGTCGGAAGAGAACAAGAGTTGACCAAGTGAGGTCGACAGGAAAGAAGACAGAGAGGAGCCCGGCACAAGTAAGTGGAAGCAATGCCGGACTCAGCTGGGGCCCCGTGGTCGCCAACCCAAGTCCCACTAGATGTGAGCCCCTGAGGGACAGCGCAGGTGTAACGCTCACAAGTGTTTCTTGAGATTTGATTGGTTGGAGAAACTGTATCGTTAATGAGCCTCATTATAGTACAGTTTTCTGACATATAATATTTACATGTCACCATGGTCAAATATAAAATACGTAATAATTTAAAAAAATTGACATTAATTATGGTTTTTAAACTTGATTTTTGCTGCATTAGAAGGTACCAATTATGCCATGAACATCCACCTTAAAACGACAGGGCACGGTGGCGAATCTCCTGCCGCCTGATGCGACAGGAATGTGCTGGCAAGAACGTCCCTGCCTTGATGATTGAGTAAGGCCGGAGGGGGAACAGAAGTCAGCGGTAGCCATGGCAACAGGAGTTCCGTGATGTGAATTCAACCAGCAAACGAGTCGTCCCTCACCAGCGATTGCTCATCCACATTGCTATCATTTCAAGCAATCTTGTACTATATAGTCCAGTGCAATTAGACAAAATTGACCTCTGACTCGGACAAAATTAATAACAAGCTGAAAATTGGTGGAAACGTTAAGAAAATGTCCTAAACGAAATCCCAAAAGTCCCAAAAAATCCGAGCTGGGGAAAAGCCGCCATCTTGAAAAACCGCCGCCGTCTTGGATTTGTCGGTTCTTAGCCATATATTTCGAACTAGTGGTCCTAGCGAGGTCAGACAGGTGTCAAATTGACCAGATTTTACTGTCGAAATCTCGGAAACATTAATAAGATACGCTAGACGCATTCTTACTGCTTTTAAATTATCTTAGTACTGTTAATAATATAAATAGTGTATTCAAAGTTCGATGTTGACCTGTTTTTACGCACTAACTTAGTAAAGTTACTTGAATTGGTGGAATAAGAGTAATTCTAAAGATAAAATGAATATACAAACTTATCGCCTTCAAATCCGTCGACGATTAACACTTGCCTCCTTTATGCAGCAGAGCAGATCGAAGCGAGAAACCAGTCCTGTGTGGTAACGTTTGACCAACCGCTATATGCAAAAGTTTTGGATATCGTGCTCTCGGCCGAAGAAAATAGCCCCTTATCAAATATTACTTTGCGGCTTGGAGGTTTCCACCTCTTGATGTCCTTTATGGGGGTTGTAGGATCTTTAAAGGCTGGAAGTGTCTTAGAGGACTTGTGGGTGGAAATTTATGCAAAGAATTCGGTAATGCACATGATGTCTGGACACGCGTATGCTCGAGCAATCCGTGCCCACTTCCTGACTCAAGTTGCTCTCGCCGGTGTCCTCATCGACAACATAAACGGAGATACGATTTTAACCGAAGAACTTAAAGCAGTTCACCGAAAGGTACTTTTAGGGGAAGAAACAGTTGCAAGCATCCGCAACGCTACATGTCTCGCTGACGCCTCCAGTCGGTTTTACCCCAAGTTCAACGAAGTCGCTAAATCAGGTCACACAGCGAAATTGTGGACTGAGTATTTCAAAATGAGAGCTGAACGTTCCGGGGAATGGAATCTTCACCTGTATTGTGTGCAGAGCGTGATTCCATACTGACATGCTGCAGGGCATTTTAATTATGCCAAATACGCTCACATTTACCTCCAGCAAATGTTGAGGATAAATGAAACCATGACTGCGTCCGAAATCGAACAATTTGTGACGAAAGGCTTCTTCACCGTCCGAAGATCCGACAAATTCTGGCGTGGAGTTTGCACGGATATGGCAGTCGAACAGGTGCTGATGCGTACTATGAAGTCAGCGGGAGGACTGACACATGGCCGCGGAATGTCTAAAGAGGTGTTAGCTCGATGGGTGACCGCCATGCTTGCAACGTCTGGTATTGTCGATGCAATGGAACGCTTCAGTGGTGTTTTCTCTGAATTTTGCGATCAACAAGTAGAACTTCGAGAGACACGACAAGGCAGAGACAAAGGGGATGTTGAGAAGATGACAAGTGGCTGCGTTCTCACAACCCTTTCGTGGAACTTCCTCTTCTTTTGTCTCTGCGTACACGTGTGGTTGCCGACGACACCGTGAACTGCGACGAAGCCCACGCCCTTGGTTTGCATGCCATGAAGTCAATCATAGCTCAATGCCTCAGCGACGTCCACTTGCAGAGGAAGGACAAATTTCATTCCCTTGGAAGTATGGCCAAGATCATTAAAATTAAGGACACCACAGTGGAAATAGACCCGAACCTACTGTCGCATCGCCTCCTTTGCAAAATACGAAGTTAAGAAGAGCTTTCAACGTACTTGACTTACGAGTTGGCCGCAAGACCACCAGCTCTATTTGATGGCACACTTCTGCGGAAAGGCACAAAGTCCAAGAAGAGTTTTCAAGCTGCGAAGAAGCTTTGCCATCAAACCCTGTGTTCACGGTCGACGGAGGTTTCCTTCTGCATCGAGTTGTTTGGACCTGTCCTGCAACCTACTCCCAAATTTGCCAGCAAAATGTCAATTATATTGAAATCCATTTTGGCAAAAAGACAACCATTGTGTTTGATCCCTATGGTGCCCCGACAACCAAAGATGCAGAACATGCCAGGAGAACTGGCAAGGAGGCACCAGACGCAGTTATGGAAGATTTCACGCCAACTACTGTACCACAAGGAGTGTTTTTATCAAACGAGAACAACAAGACGCGTTTCATTGCTCTCCAATCAAAACACCTTACAACAGCAGGCATTGAGGTTATTCAAGCTGAAGACGACGCTGATACCCTGATTGTTTCAACGGCAGCCGAAACTTCAAGGAAAACAGAAGTCAGTTCTGTGATTGTGGGAGAAGAGTTTCTTTCTGCTCGTCTTGATGGTTTCTGTTCCTGATGTTCACGAAGACATTTCCATGTTTATGCCGGAAAGAAGAATGGTAAAGGCAAGATTTTCAAAAGCGGAAAACTCAAGTCTGGCCTTGGAAGCTTGCTTCCAATTCTCCCTTTCTTCCACGCTGCTACTGGTTGTGACACCACATCCGCCCCCTTTAGAAAGGAAAAACTCAGGTCCTTCAAGCAGCTTAAAGAAAACGCTAAATTGAGCAGTAAGGTCCATGTTTTCAACAAGCTAGATGCATCGCACAAAGAAATCGCTGCAGCAGGAGAGGCTTTCTTTCTTTCCGTATATGGATGCCCCATAACTAGCCGATTGGACACCACAACTGCAGATCCGGATGTGAGCGCAAATGCGCTTACCTACTGAGTGGCCTACGCTGCACAACAATGTGCGGATACTGCGCTGGTCACGGATGTGCGAACCGCCCACAGGAGAGCATCGACGTTGACGACCCTGACGATCTTGTGCTTTAATACGAAGGCAAGTTATTTCGAAATATTCAGTATATAGACATTATCTGCACAAAAGATAAGATTCTCACTGTTCCTTTTTTTACAGATCTCATGGAACCACCAAACGACGGCAGCCGCTAAGCATTACAAGTCGAAGCTTACATCTCTCATAGTGTCTCTGTATTTAATACTGACAATAATTTAAGCATTTTAGATGTGATACTCACAATTTCAAGAATATGATTTATAATTTTAGGTTTAAATACATTATTTGCATTGACAGTTTTAGCTATTGTGACAGGAACGGTCAAAATCGAACTTTAAACACTCTATTTATGTTAATAGTACTTAATTGAATAAAACAGCTGTAAGAACGCGTCTAACATATTTTATTAATGTTCCTGAGACTTTGGCAGTAAAATACGGTCAATTTGACACCAGTCTGACCTCGCTAGGACCACTTGTTTGAAAGATATGGCCAAAATCGGAAAAATCAAAGATGGCGGAAGTTTTTCCATGATGGCGGCTTTTCCCCAGCTCGGATTTTTTGGGACTTTTGGGATTTAGTTTAGGACATGGTTCTTAACGTTTCCACCAATTTTCAGCTTGTTATTAATTTTGTCCAGGTTAAAACTTAATTTCACTGGACTAATAACAGTTACTCTGCTCGCAGCACGTACAGTTTGTATATTAGATAGCGATGTGTTGCGTGTGTAATACGTTTTACATTTTGATATTCCAAGATAAGAAATACAAAAATATTAGTATTGAGATCAAAGTCATGCCAACGGCCATCTATAGAATACAACAAATCTGTAGCT
Organism: Meconema thalassinum; assembly: GCA_946902985.2. Taxonomy (NCBI): domain Eukaryota; kingdom Metazoa; phylum Arthropoda; class Insecta; order Orthoptera; family Tettigoniidae; genus Meconema; species Meconema thalassinum. Next base: position 205,314,110 of record OX336399.1, on the reverse strand, counting down.
ACCTGACGGTCGGAAATCTAAGAAAGCTGGAAAGCGTTAAATCTAACTTCCTGAAAAGAGTGTTATCCATCTCAAAATTCACAAGAAATAGGCTAGCTATGCCTATATCCTTGCGCAGGAAACTCTCTTCGTTCAGAGACACAAGCATATGCAACCTTAATCGAAGAGAGGAGTAGCAAAGCAAGACAGATCCCGGAGGGGATAACAGAAACAGAAGCAATTACAACAGACTCCTGGAAAGGACCAAACTTCCAACTCCGACACCTGTACACACGATTTGCAGCACTCGGCTTTCATGGAAAGATTTGCACAGAAAGCACCTACCACGATCCTAAGGACAGTTGCATCTGTAAGTTATGTAATGAACTGTGCCCCAAATATCACCTGCAGAAGTGTAAAAATAGGACTTTATCACTAATTGAGCAATCTAAAGATTGGTGAAATCACGTCAATGTAACTTTTCATTTTCTCAGTACACATTGTGTTTAATAAATATAATATTAGTGAAATACGTAAAAGAAAACAGTATGGACGAAGTGTTCGTTGAAGCATAATTCTCTTTAATATTTTTCGCGTATATCGTCGCGTCACCATCCGATTCACTCCTGAACCGCCACTGCACCAGACCGAAGTGGACAGAGGCGAGGGAATATGCTCATAGCCTGAAAATAAAAGCCTTCTCGGCTAAGAATATGATGATGATGATAATTGTTGTTTTAAGGGGCCTAACATCGAGGTTATCGGCCCCTAATGATCTGGGTGATAGCGAAAATGATAATGAAATGGAAACCAGAACAAAATTATCGAAGACTGAATATACGTACAAAAAGGAACTCGCATGGAAACAACTCACAATATGGTCCTACAAAAGGGATTTTAGAACGAAAAGTTGCACAAAAAGAATAGATTGAAAAAGACCCACAAAACGTAGGTTAGATTCAAAATACGTACAAAATGCAAAGTAGCGCCGAAATACTTACAAAAAGCAACTGAAATTCAAAATACTTACAAAATGCAAATGAGATCGAAAATACGTACAAAATGCAATTGAGGATCAAAATACTTACAAAATGCAATTGAAATTGAAAATACACAATGCAAATCAGATTGAAATATCCCAGTTCCAATCCAAATTATTCACAAAGTGCAATTGAAATTCAAAATACTTACAAAATGCAATTGAAATTGAAAATGCTTACAAAATGTACGGTAGATTCAAACGACTCATGTGGATTGACAATACTTACAAAAAGCAATTTAGATTGAAAATACTTGACAAATGTAATTTAGATTCAAAATACCCACAAAATGCAATTGAGAATCAAAATATGTGCAAAATGCCCACCAAACAAAATGCAATTTAGATTCAAAATTCGTGCGAAATGCGGTTTTGGTTGAAAATACTTACAAAATGCAATTGAAATTCAAAATACTCACTAAAATGCCCTGACGCCTGCATTGAAAGACTTACTAAAAAGCAATTTAGATTGTCAATCTTTACAAAATGCAATTGAGGTTGAAAACAATCGCGAGATGTAATTTAGATCGAAGAGACTTACAAAATGCAACATAGATCAAAAATGCCTTAAAAAAAATGGTAAAAGGGAATTTAGATACACGGTGATTCGAGTAACAAAAACAGTGCGGGAATCTTAAAGAGAAAAGGAAATAGAAGGAAAAGAGGAGAGGAGAGGGGAGAGAGGAGAAGGTCCGCCCCAAAGGGAAGGGACAAAAGGGGAAAAACGGACCCAGCTCAGGAATCCCTCGGGGTCGCCAACTCCCGAACTCACCAGCCGTGAGCCCCTGAGGGTGTAGCATTATCTAGGGTGCACCAGAAGTGGTGGGGCTACATACACCCTGCCTCCTTAAGGGCCTAGAACACAAGGCAGGAGGTAAAAGGAAGAGAAAAAGAAGGCTGACCCCTCGCAGAAGGAGGGTATCAGAAAAGATGAGACAAGGGCCAATGAAGGCGGGAAAGGAAGAGACTCCCTAGGCCTCGGATACCCTAATACCGTCGGGGTCAGAAGAGAACAAGAGTTGACCAAGTGAGGTCGACAGGAAAGAAGACAGAGAGGAGCCCGGCACAAGTAAGTGGAAGCAATGCCGGACTCAGCTGGGGCCCCGTGGTCGCCAACCCACGCCCACAAGATGTGAGCCCCTGGGGGGTGGCTAAGAATAAACAGAAGACCCATGTTAAGAGTTGGAGCGAGCCTCGTGGTCCTTAGATGACCAAAACGAAGAGTAGATGAATGATAATAATAATAATAATATTAATGATTAATTTCATTATGTGTATTACCTATGTCACTTATATTAAGTTTTAGGATAAATCCCATACCATAAAATGTTCAATTTAATTATGTACGGTATTTCACTTATTGTGTTTCATAATTGGTCTGAATATAAATTGTATGATTTACTTACTGTACATTGTAATTTTTTTAATGTAATCAAAATAAAATATTATTGTAGGGGGCTGCAACGGGGTTTAAAGGGATGCGGTGTGTTCGAATGTGTGAGGGGTGATTAGGGGAAGGTGTCACATATGGTGATGTGGGAGGATCGGATGCTTGGAATGATCGTTACGATGGGAGAGCTACCAGACGCTCGGGACGTCTGCAAATTACAGGGGTTTGGGGTGCTCGTGATCCGAGTGTCAAGGTTAGACGCCTGTCTAAGTACGAACGCGTAGTGCAGAACAATGGAAGTGTAGGCGCGACAAGACTGCTCAATGATAACCTTACAATGTGTTGGCAGCCGAACTGCTTACAAAGTAATAATGAGCATGCAATTAAATAATAGCAGTGACTCAACTGAGTCAGGATTTTAGGGGCTACAAGGTTAGCGTGCAATAAGATAAACAAAGAGACCAATTCGTATTTTAATGAAGTAGTTTTAATAACTACTTAGTGTGAAGTATTTGGACTTCACCAATCAATGCAAGTGCAATTATAAGTTTTGGTGCAGGCGATACATTTATGATAAAGGGGTGCAAGGTAGGAGGTATTGTCAGGAAACCCTTTGCACACTCACCCTATTTACAACGTCCGGTGATTCTGGTAGCAGCAAGGCGTCGACAGAACAAGACACAAGACCTTTGGGGAGCACGTCTTTTATACTGTCGGCTTGCAAGTATTCACATACCTGGCCTACTTGCGTCGTTACCAGCCGGTGTTAGGAAATGTTGGTGAAATAAGTGTTGCTTGTTGTTGCTTCCCTGCATAGTTCAGCGTGTATTGGGATGTATTAGAAATAGGGACTGAAGTATGTTTTTAGATAGTGGTATTTATGGATGTACCTTTATGGCGCCTTATGGAACCTGTAAGGTATAACAATATGGCGGGCAGGATTGGTGGTGCTCGTGGTCCGGTGTTGACCCGCGGGGTGTAGTTTGGTGTATTCTGGAAATCTTGAAATATTATTAAAGACCAAGTTTCAATCTCGCCACGCCTAAGCTAAACGGCCCATTATAAGCGCTCCCGGACTATTGAGAATGTTAATAATAATAATAATTATATTTATTAATTTATCGTATGGCTTTTAGGGCCGGGAGTGTCCGAAGACATGTTCGGCTCGCCAGAGGATGTAGCTGCTTCAAGCGGACACCCATGGGGTGAGCTACAAGTTCCGTTCAATTTCAAGTAGTTCCGACTTTCGCTACCAGATATCACTGGTACCTAGTGGTGAACGCTGGTACCTTGATAGAGCATTCCAAAGAAATCTAATCTAGAAATTTAGTTTCCAACAAGTTTAGACTGTGGAAGGATTTTTACATACCATAAATCAAAGACATCGAACCGCCGGCTTTACTTCCCCTCCGAAAGCATACTGAAGGATTTTAACGCTCTTAAAAAAGTCCGACAACTTTGGCCGGGTTTGAACCCGCTATCTCGGCCACAGCAGTTCAGCATGCTACCAACTACGCCACCGAAGCCGCTATAATAATAATATCCTATGCCCTCGGGTGCAAGCTTTGTTAATTGACGTCCAGAGGGCAGCAGGCATGTCGAATTTTATCGTTCTTTGGAGCGCTATAGAAGTCAAGGAGGTTAGATATCTAAGCTCCTTGACACTATAGCGCTTTCTAGTAGAGAAAGGAGGAACCTTTTTGCTGGCGGAAAATCCCGTGATTAATTTTGCCATTATGGACACGGCCTACTGAATTCAAATGGGTTCTTTAACATGCCAACAACGTACGACATGCGTGTTGTGATTTTTGTCGCCTTTCAAAAATCACTTACCACGGCCAGCAGTGAACCTGCAAGCTTGGGGTTCGTAGACCGACACAATAACCACTCACCTACCGTGGCAAGCATTGACGATGTTAATGCCGGGCATGGTTTATTAATAAAGATGCACTCCTACTTTGACATAAGAGCTCTCTAAGGTTCTGGATGCCCTTCTCATTCAATGTTGTTGATTATAAAATATATTTGTATGTAACCATCCACCTTAATAAATCCAACACGATATAAGTTGTTAAAGGTTTTGGTGAAGTATTATACATTTCTGCTAAGTGTGTACCTCAGTATCTGGTCGTATGAAAACGCTTTATTGTCGCGGATTATTTCTGTCACCAAGTTGCGAGTGTGTCATATTTTTTGTGGTATTTATTTGACATTGACCGGCTTATAATAGAATCAGCTCTCTTTGCTGGCTGTCACACTAATCACATTTACAAAGTGCAGTATATTTCGCTTATCTGCTTCCATTCACCAGCCAGCCGGGATTTTACAGACGCTATGTGCAAGATGACAGCTTTTGATGGATTCGGCATCGTTATAAGACCTGCTACTTCTGTTTCTTCTTCCCTCTTTCTTTCTCCTTGAGGGTGGCTGGCTGCGTGACTCAGCGGTAACGTTCTCGCTTGCTGGGCCCAAGGATGCAGGTTCGTATCCTGGCGCAGTCAGCTGGCGTTTGAGGATGTTGAAATGCGAGGAAGCCGTGTCAGTAGATTTACTGGCACGTTAAAGAACAGAATTCCGTCACCACGGTGTCTCTAAAAGCCAGAGTAGTTAAACGGGATGTGCAACCAATAACATTATTATTATTATTATTATTATTATTAATGAGGGTGGCTTCGGTGGCGTAGTTGGTAGCATGCTGAGCTTCTATGCCCAAGGTCGCGGGTTCAAACCTGGCCGAAGTCGTCGGATTTTTTAGAGCGTTAAAAATCCCTTAGTATGCCTTCCTTCGGAGGGGAAGTAAAGCCGGCGGTCCCATGTCATAGATGTATGGCATAATAAAGATCCTTTCACTAATTACACTTGTGTGAAAGCTAAATTATAGGTTAGATTTGACTGACGCTCTTAGGTTCCAACGTTCGTTGACAAGAGCCAATTACGGTGGCATCTAGTAACCAACTTCGGAACTAGTTCGTCGTTGACGGTGGCGTTTGGTAGCAAAAATTGGAACTACATGAAAATCCAATGTCTGCAGTCCTTACTTGAATTAAAAACAGATAACACACACTAATACAGTCATCACAATTAACACTGGTTATCAGACAGATTCTACACACACCCAAAGTACACGGGGCTACATGACCACGTTGTCGCAGCCCCTAAACTGAGGAACCAACCAACTCTCTTTGAGGACAAACAGTTTGCTGACACATGCCGGTATATTTTGTTTGAATGGAACTTGTATTTTAACGTGACCGTTAATATCAGGATCACGAGCCACGGGACCTCCATTTAACGTGGATTCCGAAACACAGACATGGCATTTCACTTCGTAAATCTCACATGCATTGACCGGAAATCGAACCCGGTCCACCTTGGTGAGAGGCCAACAGCTTTTTGTGTGATATTTAGTAGTTGTTTAATTTACGGGTTAGAACATCATGGTTATCAGGTCTTTGTGGTTGTGTGTGTGATTTAAATCGTAACATCTCGCTAGCGCTTTTGACTTTCGCTCTGGAGGTCCAGGTTTGATTCCCGGCTCTGCCAAGACATTTTAATTTTGGTGTGAGGGCTGGACCGGCGTTCATTCAGCCTCAGGAGGCGATATTATGGGAATGAAAGGGTTCGACCCCCACCCCAGTAAGCCTGGAAATGGTTTTCCGTGGTTTCTCCAATTCTACTCCAGACATGGTTCCTAACTTAAGGTTACGGGTGTCTCCTTCCCTATTCCATCCCCAATTGTAAAAATATACACATTAGTATAGGAACTTCATAAAAAGAGGGGTAGTGCACAGTTCGCTACGATTGTGGGGGTCCGGGCACGGGCACCAAGAGCCTGCTGATGAGCCTATCGTGGTGTTCCTAGACGAAACCCGGCACAAGAGACGGCAATAAACATAGAAAAGTTGCTGAATTTTAAAATAAGCAATATCTTTAAATCGCGTTCCACAATGGTGATGGGGATCTGCATCAAAGGACAGAGGTACGTATTCCGTCACTGGCAATGGCTATTATACGTGCGGTTTTTCCACACTTCCTCCAAGCAAATGCCGTGATAGTACTTAATTTCAAGTAACTGGGCGCCTAACTCCATTCCCGATCCTCATTCAGCAACACACACTACTGCAGTCACCACATAGATACAGGTTATCAGTGAAATTCAACACACGGGGCTGATGACCGAGAGTCCCAAGCCGGTAAAGAAATAAAAATGACGACAACAACTTGGGAATTTTCAACTAAGACTATAATATTGGGAATGAGGCGGCCGTGGCCTTACGTCTAGAACCATTACATGGGAAATAGCGGCTCGGTGGCGTAGTCGGTAGCATGCTGAACTGCTGTTCCCGAGATAGCGGGTTCAAACCCGGCTGAAGTCGTCAGATTTTTAAGAGCGTTAAAATCCTTGAGTATTCCATCCTTCGGTGGGGAAGTAAAGCCGGCGGTCCCATGTCATAGATTTATGGCATGTAAAAGATCCTTCCACTAACTAAACTTTTGTAAAGTTAAATTTCTAGGTTAGATTTCGTTTAAACGCTCTGCCAAACTTCCAACGTTCACCACTAGGTGTCAGTGACATGTGGTAGCGAACGTTGGAACTACTTGAAATTGAACGGAACATGAAGCTCACCACATGGGTGTCCGCTTGAAGCAGCTACAGTTTCTGGGGAGCCAAACATGTCCTCGGACACTCCCGGCACTAAACGCCATACGCTAAATAAATACATGGGAAACAACAAAGGAACATTTACTTCCCTTGTCTGTGTTGCGCCATGAACCTGACTAGACCCAAACCCAACCCTCAGAACAGTGCCAGTGCCAGGAATTAAATAGATTACGAGATTTGTTTTCCCTATTTTTAGCCTACTTTTCACATTTTGCAAAAATGAGGAAAAAGTACACATGAGATCGATCCGGGCAAATGTCTGTCTGTGTGTGTGTCCTATCAACTCTTAAACGGCTGCAGCAATCGAATTCAAATTTGGTAGGAGTGAAGATCTATACCTGAATAGCTCAAGTCCATATTTGAAAATAATGTTAGTGCTAGCAACTGCTGAAAAACGGCAATTGAAATTTGAGCTCCATGTTGAATATCTTGGAAGGTATGCATGGGAGCTATTCCAAAATTGGCACACGTAAAGATGATAATATTTCAGTTGAATTTCCCGGAGGCGATGCATGGCAGTGTTGCCAAAATGATTCTTAGCCTACTGATAAGTCCAATTTTTAAATGCATATAACTCCTACACTATCAATTGGATCTCAACCAAATTTCGTATGTAATATGTGCATATAAGCAGATATGACTGAGCATATTCTTAAAAGCCACCAGGTCTGCCAACTGTTCATAAATGCTCTCTCTCTCTCTATTTTCTTATCAAAATACCAACATATCAGAAAGTATGCAAGCCAACAGCTTTAAACTATGCTCACGTATAAAACCTGACATTCTAGATTACTTTGGAGTAACTTATGTACGTCAGTGCTACCAACATGATTCTAAGCCTGCTGAGAGGACCATTTTTTTAATACATGTAACTTCTATACTATCGATTGTATTTCAACCAAATTTCGTATGTGCTATATGTACCATAACACATATGACTATGCTTATTCTTAATAGCAACCAGGGCTGTCAACAGTTAATAAATGCTGCCTCTATTTTTTACCCTAATATTAATATATCAGAAAGCATGTAAGCCAACAGCTTTAAAATTTGCACACGTATAGTACCTGACATTCTAGATTAATTTGGAAAAACTAATATACGTCAGTGCTGCCAACATGACTCTAAGCCTGCTGATAGTTCCAATATTAAAATGCATGTAACATCTACACTAACAAACGGATTTCAACCAAAATTGGCACAACAAGAGATCATAATATTCCAAATTATTTCTGACCAACACATGCATGACATTGTTGCCAACATGATTTTACGCGCACTGATACATCTAATGTCCAACTGCATGTAACGTACATGCTATCCATTGGACTTCAACCAAATTTTGTATTCTGAACCTTAAGAGATGGAACTAACAATATATTCATTCACCAGGGCTGCCAACTGTAGTGCTCTATAGGCTACATTATATCAGTTATATTTCGAACTAATTAGAAATTTCGATATTACCAAATTACACACATCAAAAAAAGTTTTGCATCACCTCGGTTCCAAGAGTTCCGGAACCTTTAAATACAAAGGGAATAGAGATCAACACAAACAACATTTCAGCTCGTTTTATTGCTCATGAGACCCACACATTGCATGTTGTACCATCATACAGCTAGACTTTCAGCATTTGTGGTCCAGATTGCAGTACACACCACTACCTCTAATACCCAGTAGCACGTCCTCTTGCATTGATGCATGCCTGTATTCGTCGTGGCATACTATCCACAAGTTCATCAAGACACTGTTGGTCCAAATTGTCCCACTCCTCAACGACAATTCGGCGTAAATCTCTCAGAGTGGTTGGTGGGTCAAGACGTCCATAAACAGCCCTTTTCAACATATCCCAGGCATGTTCGATAGGGTTCATGTCTGGCGAACATGCTGGCCACTGTAGTCGAGCGATGTCGTTATCTTGAAGGAACGCATTCACAAGATGTGCACGATGAGGTCGAGAATTGTCGTCCATGAAGACAAATGCCTCTCCAATATTCTGCCGATATGGTTGCACTATGGGTCGGAGGATGTCATTCAGGTATCGTAAAGCCGTTTCGGAGCCTTCCATGACCACCAGTGGCGTACGTCGGCCCCACATAATGCCACCCCAAAACATCAGGGAACCACCACCTTGCTGCACTCGCTGGACAGTGTGTCTAAGACGTTCAGCCTGACCAGGGTGCCTCCAAACACGTCTCCGACGATTGTCTGGTTGAAGGCATATGCGACACTCATCGGTGAAGAGAACGTGATGCCAATTCTGTGGGGTCCATTCAGCATGTTGTTGGGCCCATCTGTACCGCGCTGCATGGTGTCGGGGTTGCAAAGCTGGACCTCGCCATGGACGTCGGGAGTGAAGTTGCGCATCATGCAGCCTATTGCGCACAGTTTGAGTTGAAACACGACGTCCTGTGGCTGAACGAAACGCATTATTCAACATGGTGGCATTGCTCTCAGGGTTCCTCCGAGCGGCAATCCGTAAGTAGCGGTCATCCACTACAGTAGTAGCCCTTGAGCGGCCTGAGCGAGGCCTGTCATCGACAGTTCCTGTATCTCTGTACCTCCTCCATGTCCGAACAACATCGCTTTGGTTCACTCTGAGACGCCTGGAAACTTCCCTTGTTGAGAGCCCTTCTTGACACAAAGTAACAATGCGGACGCGATCGAACTGCGGTATTGACCTTCTAGGCATGGTAGAACTACAGACAACATGAGCAGCGTACCTTCGTCCTGGTGGAATGACTGGAACTGATCGGCTGTCGTACCCCCTCCGTCTAATAGGCCCTGCTCATGCATGGTTGTTTACATCTTTGAGCAGTTTTAGTGACATCTATGAACAGTCAAAGGGACTGTATCTTGGATACAATATACACAGTCAACGTCTATATGCCGGAGATCTGGGAACCGAGGTGATGCAAAACTTTTTTTGATGTGTGTAATTTCGTCATTATTCTAGATAGGTCTATTTAGATTGGCATTAATCTTAAATTTTAAGAAAAGTAGGCTCTTTAGTTCATCACGGAGCTTCTTGTTTTGTTCCTCCTGAATTAGGCTATTGTGGGTTGTTCGACCACAGGACCTTGGGCACCGGAGTCGCAATATGTACCTTTAGAGCACAGAAGTGGGCTGGGATATTTTGTTTCTCGTGGTACGTTGCAACAATAGCACAGCAATATTTCTTGGTTTGCGCCGTGTCTTGTTTGGGGTTTCCCCCAGGACACCAAGCTGGCTCATCAGCGGGCTCTTGGTGTCCCCGCCCAGACCCCAACAGGAGTACCAAGCTGCTCGTTATATTCCTTTTATGAAACGCACCTGCGCCTGTGGGGATCCGGGCGGGGACACCAAGAGCCCGCTGATGAGCCAGCTTGGTGTCCTAGACAAAACCCCACTCAAGACACGGCGCAAACCTAGAAGAATTGCTGAGATTCAATTCACTGGCCTTGAAAGCCAATATACCATCTTATAGCAACAATACATTTCCGCAATTGTGCTACACAAGTGGAGTTGCTAACTTCCACGCGGAGATGCACTACTTGATGCGCAGATGATTGAAAATCCACAGCCTGCTTCCAGTCTCCGACCGGGTCAGGAATGGAATGAATGAAGCCCCCATCTAGCGGCGAGGATATGAGCTGTGCCGGCTCCTCTGGGGCAATGATTAAATTACATATGAAATGAAATGATAGTGGAGAGTGTTGCTGGAATGAAATATTGACAGGGAAAACCGGAGTACCCGGAGAAAAACCTGTCTGCCTCCGTTTTGTCCAGCACAGATCTCACATGGAGTGACCGGGATTTGAACCACGGACCCAGCGGTGAGAGGCCGGCGTGCTGCCGCCTAAGCCACGGAGGCTTACCCTTGATGCGCAGATATACATCGCAATTTGTGGGTTCAGTCAACACTAATGTAGTAGAGTTGTTGGATACGTAACTCGACGCCCAAATACAGTAAACGCCTTTGTGTTTCTCCTAGGACGCAATATGATTTGTCACGTCCTATATTTCAAATTCCTTGTGAGCATCGGCGCCTGCGGCTGATTAAGACATTAACAGGCAGATAAAATATGACGTCCAGCGATTTCAAGAATTTCTTTACGGATGAGCTGGGATATTCCTGAGCAGGAAGTCATTGCCCTCACGCTTATATTATTACACCACCACAAGTGTTCGAGGCTTATTGCCATTCTTGCAGTCTTGCGATCAGGAGGGAGCTGTCTTGCCACCTATCGTACTACCGACAGTGGTTACGCTCGCTAAAGCGCAACGTTAGGTCATGGGGACAAGCTCTCTACTGACTCTGTAGACGCGTGGGTTCGAGCCCCACCGTCGGCCGGCCTTGAAATGGTTTCCCGTGGTTTCCCCATTTTCAACACCAGGCAAATGCTGGGACGGTACCTTTTGACAGACTACGGCCGCTTCCTTCCACATTCTTGCCCAGTTTCATTCATCTTCATCCATTCCCTCCCTCATCCCGACGCGCAGGTTGCCCACGGGCGTCGATTAGAAAGACCTGCACTTGGCCTCAGGAGAAAACACCCTATCGTACTGAGACCTTCCGATATCCCAACACTTCGTGAATCATGTGATGGGCTGGAACACATGTGGCTCCGTCCGCATGTAACAACGCACTGTTTGAAACCCCTGTGTAGCTGAGTAATATGGCGGCAATTCAAGCCCCAATATCAAACAAACGGACATCAAAGTCTGCATGGCGTCATCTACTACACTAAAAAATCTCCTAGATTCGTTGACTAAGTTACGTATCGTTGAACCAGGAAATAATGAGAATAGAAGCATTTGAAATGTGGTGTTACAGGAGAATGATAAAGGTGAGATGGGTGGATAGAGCATTCAGGTATTAAGACGAGTGAGTGGGGAGCGATGTTGGTGGTGACTGCTAATGGAGAGAAGAGATAGGTTGGTAGGACACATACCTAGAAACCCAGGAATAGCAAATTTAGTTATGGAAGGAAGGGTCGAGGAAAGACCTGAAGGGCTAGACAAAGGTTAGAATATGTTAAACAGATTGCCTCGGATGTAGGGTGTGCTAGCTGAATAGAGATGAAGGGATTAGCTCAGGATGGGGAAGTATGGGGAGCTGCATCAAACCAGTCAAAAGGCTGAAGCCTCAAACAGCAACATGTTGAACCAGTATGGAAAACACTAAACTAAAATTTATCTTTCACCCCACGGGTATTGTTTGCAGCCTGAGTAAATCCCAGTGTAACAAATTATTATTGGTTCTAAGCATAGAAAATGAACTCATCCAGGAATACAGTATGTAGCAGAATAACTTTGTAGTTTTGTTTTATAGTACTTCTGGTGTTTGAGAGTGTAGCTGTTGAAACACTCAGGGGAATGCACTGTTCGTAATTGCTTTATTTGTTTGAATCACACCCTTAAGTGTTCTCTCGCCGAGTGAAGAGCTCATGTTCCTAATTTGAACGCTTGTGTCACAACTTAACTTCATTAAACAAAACAAAATCACTACTTGTATACAGTGCGTTTGGAAAATGCTAACCCTAACAGATCAGGTGTGGTCATATGACTCTTCACAATGATACATCTTCATCAAATAACTGTTGCTTTTCAGTCTGTCAACACAATAATATGATGATGATAATTGTTGTTCTAAGGCCCTATCGCTTTGGGTGACCGTGAAAATAAAAATGAAACTAAGTAAAAGTAACAACAGACGTTCATACTAAAAGAAGAAACGGAAAACACAAGAAGAATAAGAATTGAAGGACTTGGAAAGAAGAAGAGCCATGAAAGGGAGATAGGAAAGGAAAAGGAGAGAGGATCCGCCCCAAAAGGCAATGGAAAATAGGAAAAACTGACCCAGTTCAGGAAACCTACGGGGTTGCCAACTCCCCATGAGCCCTTGAGGGTGTAGCACTATCCAGGGTGGGGCTACACACATCCTGTCTCCTAGAGGGCCTTCAGCAGAAGGCAGGATATACTGTGAGCCCTTAAGGGTGTAGCACTATCTAGGGTGGAGCAACATACACTGTGCCTCCCTTAGGGCCTTGAGCAGAAGGCAGGAGATACTGTGAGCCCTTGAGGGTGTATCACTGTCCAGGGTGGGGCTACACACATCCTGCCTCCTAGAGGGCCTTCAGCAGAAGGCAGGAGATACTGTGAGCCCTTGAGGGTGTATCACTGTCCAGGGTGGGGCTACACAAACCCTGACTCCTAGAGGGCCTTCAGCAGAAGGCAGGAGATACTGTGAGCCCTTGAGGGTGTAGCACCATCTAGGGTGGGGCTAAACACACCCTGCCTCCTAGAGGGCCTTCAGCAGAAGGCCTGAGATACTGTGAACCCTTGAGTGTGTAGCATTATCCAGGGTGGGGCTCCACACACCCTGACTCCTAGAGGCCCTTCAGCAGAAGGCAGGAGATACTGTGAGCCCTTGAGGGTGTAACACCATCTAGGGTGGGCTTAAACACACCCTGCATCCTTTAGGGCCTGGAGCAGAAGGCAGGAGATATCATGAAGAGAAAAGAAGATATATCACCTCTTGAAGGATAAGGGTATCAGAAATGATGAGATTAGGCCCAATTATGGCGGGAAAGTGACAGCCTTTCTAGGCCTCAGACACCCTAATACCATCGGAGTCAGAAGAGGACAAGAGTTAACCAAGGGAGGTTGACAGAGAAGAGCCGAGCCCGAGTAAGTGTACGTCCCAGTATTGTGCTGAACGACTGAATAGTAGTAATATCAATTGATGAAGAAAAATAGTGAAGAGGATAAAGGAGTCGTCTAGTATCAAAACCGGCCAAGTTACAATATTTACGAAAATGAGTTAAGGTTATCAATTTGAAGTAGAAGTATAGCACTATCAGGCGAAACAAGAATATGCTTAAAAATCGTCCATGTCTTCATGTTACAGAGCACTGAATTCTTGGTCGTGCAACAAAATGGGCCAAGTCATGCAGGCAGTGCTTTCATAACCGGCCATGTCAAAGAACGAGTAGCAATCTTCATGTCGCAGCATTATTGTTTGGAATCTTGCGTTGTTAGATGATGCAAGAATGTGATAATATCAGTTGGCAACATTGTTCCTTATATTGTATACTCTTCGAAGTCATAATAATTTGTATTTTGTTCGTTTGCAACACGGACTTCCGTATTCGCGGGCTTCTTACCGCATTGGCGCGAAAGCAATCGTATTTCCTGTGCGCTCGTATTTTGTCATTATTGCGTAGTGTACCGTGTATATTGTTCCTATTTTAATAAGTGACTCATTTTCTTTTACTGTGTTCAAGATCTAAGTGAACTACTAACTTTTAATGATAAAATATCTATTTTGAATTCTACTCAGCTTTCTGATGTTCATCTTCATATATTACTATCCAATTTAAGCAGAATGCTTTCGTTTTTATTCCAATAAAGACAGGTAATGTCAATTTATTTTAATTTAATTGCATTTTTCACTGGAGTTTGGTATTTAAAAAGAGAAGTTTTACCAAAAAAGACTAAAACTCTACCAAATTGCAACAAAAACGGCAAAGTCAAAATTAATATTAGCAAAAAAGATGGGTTAATTATGAATCAGATTTCTCAAAATAGCAGAACTTAAATATTAAACCATTACGGATATAACTATGCAATAAAATCTATTGTGACCAACATTGCTTTGTCTCTAGAGGTTTTTCATCCATACTGAAAAATATGCCTTCAGTGACTTTTGATCACTTTTGTGATACTTTCAATGTTTAGCTTGGCCCATTTGTCGGTCAAATTTTATTTATTGTTACTGAGATCCCCGAATGGTAATTATTTCTTTACAAATGTTAATTACTTAAACCATATGCATAATCTTGTTATCGATCACTTATTCATAGATATTATAGTTCTCACCTCGAGTGTTACAGTCGCTCGCTACCTCAGGCATCCTCACTCACGGCATACCGGACATCTACTGGTTGATCCACTGTCCGCTGAGTAGTGCCGACTGACGTCACCCTGACTTTCGTTCGACCAATGGCAGGTCTTTGTCTGGTCGGGCGATCTCCAAACTTCGAGAGAGTTCCATGGTCCCTATTTAAGACGCCGCTTGCTGGCGTTCTTCACCACTTCTGATCCACCACTTCTGATCAATCATCACTTTGGATCACTTCAACCTGCTGGTCACCGCTACTGCATCTCATGACACCATCGCTGATATCTACGCTACCGAGCAGTTACGTCACAAGATCTGCACCATGACGTATTGCACAAGATGGCAAGAATAATTGCCAGCCGCTGTACTCTTCACCTTCACCTTAGAGAGGATACTTGGAATCGTCTTTCGAAATATTGCTGGATCATCTCTTGGAAACTATAAATGTCATTCCTGCGCAAGAAAAGAAGAGAGAGTTGACATTTTATCGATGGTGCACCTATCTCTAGGCCATGTACGCCTCCTTCCGAGAAAACCGTGAGGACTCTTTTAAATCAACATTTATGCTATCTGGAACTTTTTAAGGAGCTGGCTCTTCAACCCTCTTCAAAGATAAGTTTACTTTTATGAAGAACTTATATCATACCAGTTATTTTACACTCTTAATCATTTTTTATGGTTCTCTCTTTTTATAAAGTGCATTTTTATATGTTAAGCTCAACTTTTCTCCAATCAAGCAAGCTTGTTTCATGGACCTTTCTATAATCTGGGTTTCTGTCATCAGGCCCTCACACTTTGCTACATTTATAATTGTTCATTTCTGTGATAAGCACTTAAGTGCAATTTGTTTATTCATTATAAATTTATTATTAGGAATAAAAATTGTTAATGTATTGCTCCCTATATTGGTTTTCTAGTCACGTATTTCATGCCCACTACCCCGCACCACTTCAGTCTAATTTTCTTGACCACAGTAGTTAGTAGGGGAGTAGTGAGAGTTCCAAATAGTGTCATGGCCGCCGCGTTAGTCCAAGCCAATATCTCGCGAACCCATGGTCGGATGTTGACATATGAGGTGTCGTTGAACTCGAGCTGACGTCCTCTTTCCTATTGACAATGTATTATATTTTTCAAAAATTCTTTGAATTTTTTTGTTTTTGAAAGTAGGCGATAGTTTGAAAACCAAACAGGATAGAACGTTGTGCCATGGCTCAAACGAATTGGCTTTATGACCTTTATTTTTTGTAATAAAACTTTTTTATTTTTTATATTTTTTTGAAAACACTCGAATTTTGAAAATCCTATATTTTGGAAACTAGGAACTCTACAAAAAAAATTGTTTAACGTAAATCAATGGTCCCTACCCCCTCTACCCCCAAAATAAATGTCAAGTCTCTAGGATGAAAACCTGCAGTAGTGTGGTAAGGACAGAGCTGCTTATAAAAGCAAGTGGTGAGCCCCTGCGACCTTGGAATGGAAGGAGCCATGCTAGGAGGGCGTGCTTGGATTCGTTTTTTTCGTCTCGTTGTGCTCTTTACGGGAATGTCGGTGTCGAAAAGGTGAAAATCTGGAAACACAGTCTTTTTGGGGTAAAAACGTGATTTTAGACTTTTTGCTATATCTCGCGAACCAATCATGCTAGAGGCATGTTCGACAGGTCCAAGGACTCGGGGTGACGTCCTCTCTGCTATGGACCACTCGTTATAATTTTTAATAAAATTGGAAACTCGATTTTGGGGTAAACACATGCTTTTTGTGATTTTGCCGATATCTAACGAACCAATCACGTTAGAGGCATGTACGACGGGTCCAAGGACTCGGGGTGATGTCCTCTTTGCTATGGACCACTCGTTATAATTTTTAATAAAATTGGAAACTCGGTTTTGGGGTAAACACGTGTTTTTTGTGATTTTGCCAATATCTCACGAAGCAATAACGCTAGAGGCATGTACGATGGGTCCAAGGACTCGGAGTGACGTCCTCTTTGCTATGAACTACTCGTTGTAATTTAAAAAAAATTTGGAAACGCGATTTTGGGGTAAACACGTGTTTTTTGTGATTTTTGCCGATATCTCACGAACCAATAACGCTAGAGACGTGTACGAGGTGTCCTAGGACTCGGGCTAACGCCCCCTTTCAAATGTGGTAGATATTTTTTTTCAAAAAAGATAATTCACAAAGGGCCTAACGCCATACATGTTGAAAAAACGTTTTCTTTTTCTTTACCTGTTTATAATGTTTATAAAGCGTGGTGGTTGAGAGAGAGAGACCATACGGCTGGGTGTGTGTGTTTCAACGAACCTGTCGCTAACCACAAGGACCATGCTTAATAGAACAATCGCTATTTCGACGGGTCGGTGTATGACAGAGCGAGCGTGCGTTTTTCTGATATTTTACCTTTAACGTGTAAACGGTAATGAGAGCTAGGTTCTATGTTGGTCGAAGCGAGTAGAGAAAACAAACTTGCCGAGGAGGTGAAGGTCATTTGAACTTATTGGAAGGCATTGATCTGACTTGACAACAAGTGCAATGGAAAAAATGACCAAGACGCTTGAAGGTGAAATAATCTGACCATCGTGGTGGCAGGGGAGTGCGAAAGGCGTGCACACATGTGTGAAACCACAGGCACGCTAAACCAGTGACATCCTGTCTTGCTTCGTACGTGACAAAATGCAAGTCCATGTGAAATTTGATCTACCGCAGGTGTTCACCTTGGACGTTATCTGTCCACGTGCATGATAACTGTTAACAAGTCACATCCTGTTTTGCTTCGTACGTGACAAAATGCAAGTTCATGTGAAATTTGATCCGGCACAGGTGTTCGCCTGGGACGTTAGCTGCCCACGTGCACGATAAGAGAATGTTCAAAGCGTGGGAAAAAAAAAAGATTATACATGCAATGTGATATATAAAGACACGTCGCTGACATTTCCACTCGCACTTATGTGACTACTTTTGAACACGCTACAGCGTTGTGTGAAACACTTGGCCTTGTTTAACAGTTTTGGTGTTGGTGGAAAATACTTATTCTTGTTGTGAGGTAGGTATATATTTATTCATTTATACATTTATTGATTTATATATAAATACATGCAATTATTTATTGATTAGGTAATTAATGATTTTATTTATTTATTTGTTTGCAGATAACCGGCATACCTTACATGTCAGAGGGAGAAGAAACTATTGCACTTTTGAGCCCACTAGAAGGGAAGAGTAACAAGTCACTGCAAGTAAAGGTGAGATGATTTTTTTTAAACTAACTTGTTTCATTTTTTTGTTTTATGTTTTATTTTATGAAATGTATGTATTAACTTGAATTTAGGTATTTATAGCGGTTTATTTTATTTATTTTTAGAAACTTGGAAAGAATAGCCTTACCGCCGTAGCAGTCGCTGAAAAAAACCAGAAACGCACTAAAGCGAAACCACTGCCAAAGAGTGAACTGTTTAAAACTCAGGTAAGTCCAACTTAAAAATGCTATTCCATTTTACCACTACTGAAAACTCGTAGACAAAAAAAAAATTCATTACCTGTACATGACTGGGACAATGATTGCTTTCTTGATTAATGGCTATGTTGTTGTTGTTGACTGGGAAAAGTACAATGCCATGTTGGATTTTCTAAAAATAAAATAATAAATTTAATTTATGGGTGGTTCCCTATGGACTCAACGAATATCCACAGGTTTGAACATGATAATGTGAACAAAATGACATGACATTCATTTTTGTTTATATATTGGTTAAAGGGAGGGTGGGGGAATGTAAATGACTGTAGCTTTATAAAAAAGAAAATAAGTACATGGGTTACTGTTTGTGCCAACATACAGTTTATTTTTAATGGTGTTTTGATATATTAATGCCAATTAACGTTAACGTTTTATTTACAAGTATTGATTGATTGATTGATTGATTGATTGATTGATTGATTGAGTGATGGGTTATTTTGTTTGCTTTTAGGTGTCGTCATGTGCCATTAACGTAATGAACAGACAGTGAACAAGCATGCATTATGCTTTAAAGTACTCTGTGCAATGTTAATAACTTACAATAAGAAAACGTTTTATTATAACACATGGCGTTAGTACCAAATACAACAAGTGAGCAAGTTGGTTTACCACGTGGGTTAAATTTAAAATCAGAACATGATCGATGGTTAACATTTGAATCCTGGCCTGTAGGCTTTTTGTCGACGCATGAACTTGCAAAAGCCGGTTTTTTTTACTTGAACCGAGGAGATGTGGTGCGCTGTGTGTTTTGTCGTATTGAACTTTCACACTGGGAAGAAGGGGATGATCCCTTTAGAGACCATTTGCGATGGTCTCCTCACTGTCCTTACATGCTTGGAAAGCAAGTGGGTAACCTACCCGTGCATTCATTTTACCGAACCACAAGGCCTATGGCCGCTACTTACGTTGCTGAATCACAAATAAATAATAATAATGATGTATTACCAGCCAACGGTAGTGTCGATATATGTGGTCCATATGCCATAGACAGTGTTGAATTGGCGTGTGCTTTTGAAAAATTGGGAGTTTGCAAGACTAAAGCACTAGCACACCCAGAGTACAGCTCTGTTGAAAAACGTTTCGAATCTTATAAAAATGTTTGGCCATTAATATTAAAACACCTTACCAAACAGCTAAGTGAAGCTGGATTTTTTTATACTGGTGAAGGGGATAAAACAATATGTTTTTATTGTGGATTTGCTTTAAAGGATTGGCAAATGACTGATGACCCTTTTGTGCAACACGCTCGTTGGTTACCAAACTGTAAATACATGGTGTTGCTTAAAGGTCAGGAATTTGTGAACACTATTCGTAAAGAAAAAGTGATTGCAGCACAAGACATAAAAGTGCCTTTAGAGTTAGAGCACGCGGAGCAAATACATAAGGCTGAAAGAAAAGACTTGTCTCACGAACAGATACAAAAGTGTGACCAACAATTATGTAAAATTTGTTATCAAGATGAACTAGGTGTTGTATTTTTACCCTGTGGACACATGATAGCCTGTGTCAAGTGTGCATTAGAACTTAACACTTGTGCTATATGCAGAAAAGTAGTATCTGCAACAGTTAGGGCATTTCTTGCATAACTAGTATAATTTATTCGCCATGGATAGTGCAAAATCCCTAATTGCACAATATTATTAAAGCTGTTTTAGAGTGTAATAGATATGCTTTTGTTTTGTTTATAGACTACTACAATGAATGTTTTGAATGCTGTGGGACAATCATGTGGCTTAGAGACAAAGAAGCTCAGCGAATTGCCAATGCATATTCCATTCCGCATTATCAAGATTCGGAAATTGAAAACAGCATATGGTGATCGTGTACTTTGTGTATGTGAAAACTTTGAGACATTTCTGCCTATACGGTTTAATGATATGTCGGAGAGTGTTTTTGATGAAGTCAATAATGCTGTGCAACCTGTACACTTAATTTATGAAGGTTTTAAAAACAATAGGTGCATGGTTCGTTTTAATTAAATAAATAAATAATGTGAAATAATAATGGAAATTATAAGTAATGACAATATACTGAAAAAGAAAGAAAATATGTGCATAGAATAGTAATGTTTTAGTGTTTAGTGTTGTCTTTAAAAATATTATGATGAAACCAAAAAAAATGTATATAAAGTTTGTAAATAAATGCAAAATGATGTTACAATGCTGTTTTATTTTATACAAAGTTAGTATATTTAACATTGCAGAGTATACATGATTATGACAATAAATGCATACTGAATACAAGCCTTTCTCACATTACAATAGTCTGTTATAGTTTTAAACACAAGGCTTGTTGTAGATCATTTTATAGCAATGTCCCTTTAATGTTGTTTTCGAAAAGTGGGGAAGCCACAATGGTTGTATTGACATAAAAACCTTATGGTTATTACTATTTAGTCACTTTGATCCCCTTGCAGATCAACAGTAGATGACCTAGTTGTTCCACTCTTTAAAACGACAACAACAACACTACCTCTTGCATAGTTTGTGATGTTGATGGCTCTTGCGACGTGGAAGATGGATTAAAAATAACTTTGAGAACAGGGGTTAAACGTTGATCATTAAACAATGCACTATTTTGAGTAGCAATATGGTTTTCTTGATTTTTTGTCGACGGCAACTGTGTTTCATGCGGTACACTACATTGATGATCACTGACACTTAAAACCTCACTATTTTTACTTTTTAGGTCACCACGACAATGTTTGGAACGTTGCTTTGAACAACGCCAAATAACAGTTCCATTTTTATTGGTTCGTTTCACAATATATGAATATCCTTTATAGTATGCGTAAGGCTTACCATACCTAGTCACTGATACTTCCATATCAACTGTCGAGCATAGACTAAGCTCTAGTAAAGTCAACTTGGTAATAAGAATACTAGTTTAATGTGAGAGCAAATATGGATCCAAAGAGTTCAGGTAAAAGTGAAAGCAAATAAGCAAATATTAGAAACAAGAGTTGGGGTGAAAGTGGTCGCAAAGTGGTAGACCCATTACACAATAATTTCAGCACGACGAAGCTCTTGTTCAATTTCTTTGATTTCCCAATCGTGACCAGTATGGCCAGATTGACGTGAGGCATGCAACAACTGTAGCCGCTGGACGAGCTTATTGGGATTGTGCCAGTATACAAATTTAACAAATGGATTTTTAGGTGTAAACAAAGCATTACCATTATCATGATCATTATCATCATCGTCATTATCATCATCATGATCACCATTATCATCATGACCATCATTACTGTTACTATATAGTCCTTTTTGATCCTCTTGCAATACCACTTTATTTATAGTCTGAGTTGATTTTGACAGTGTTGAAGGTTTCTTGGACGTTGACAACTGTCCTAACATGACGTTTTGAGGACATGATAAGTCCTTTTGAACAAACACTGTACTATCTTTAGCCGCAATATCGTTTTCTTGAACTTGCTTTTTAGCATTTTGATAATTGTTTGTAAACAGTAAGCGTGGTTCGTTTCGAGCACTACATTGATGAACACTCACACTTAAAACCTTTCCATTTTTACTTTTCAGATTGCCTCGACATTTTGTTGACCTCTCTTTTGAGCATCGCCAGAATATTATTCCATTCACATTCTGGCGATTATAGTTATAGGAGTAGCCTTGATAGAGTGCACGTAGCCTACCTTTGTTGGTTGTAATAAGTTCCATAGTAGTAACTGACCTGTCAGTACGATGTTCACACTACAAAGGTTACAACTGTTTTGCTGATGGAGTGACCTACTATAAGCTTATATATTGGCTTATGTGTTGGCTTTTTGTGTTGGCTTTTCGTGTTGGCTTATGTGTTGGCTTTTTGTGTTGGCTTTTCATGTTGGCTTTTCATGTTGGCTTTTCGTGTTGGCTTATGTGTTGGCTTTTTGTGTTGGCTTTTTGTGTTGGCTTTTCGTGTTGGCTTTTGTGTTGGCTTATGTGTTGGCTTTTTGTGTTGGCTTTTTGTGTTGGCTTTTCATGTTGACTTTTCGTGTTGGCTTTTCGTGTTGGCTTTTTGTGTTGGCTTTTCGTGTTGGCATTTCGTGTTGGCTTTTGTGTTGGCTTTTCGTGTTGGCTTTTTGTGTTGGCTTTTCGTGTTGGCATTTCGTGTTGGCTTTTCGTGTTGGCTTTTTTTGTATTGGCCTTTCGTGTTGGCTTTTTGTATTGGCTTTTCGTGTTGGCTTTTTGTGTTGGCTTTAGTATTGGCTTTTGTATTGGCTTATTTGACAAGTTATTTGTGTCAATGTATTTAGTGGATTTTTTCTTGGTGTTGGAAAGTAGTTGAAAGAGAGGGAATATTTAAAGACTTAACCTCAGCTCACTAACCTAACCTAACCTTTCAACTCTCAGATGTTAATTAAATTCTGTGCATTGTCGAGTTGGAGCCCAAGACCTCAGGGGTTAAAAAAACAATTATTTTTGACGACTTATTTTGGTAACTTATTTTAATGGCTAACCTAACTTTACCTAACCTAACCTAACCTAACCTAACCTAACCTCAGCTCACTTTGGATTTTACTAGTAAGTGTTCATATCCTCTGCTAGGTAGCATGCTAGTAGTACAGGTAGTGCTCATATTTACCGCTAGATAGCGGAAACATACTTTGCATGTTGCATGTGACACTTGTGAAGTTTAACCACATGCAAGACGTGCTTGTATAAGTTCTCTATTTAAACTCAATATACAATTAACCACTAAATGTTCAGAACTAACATGTATAGCCATGTTTAGGGTATATAGGAGACCCTTAGCAAGAAAGGCTGTCTAACCCACGAGTGTACAGCCTTGTCATACGCAGTAAGCCCCTGTTGGCTTTCTCAAATTGTTGTTGTTGTTGTTTTCTGCCAACAGGGGCTTACTGCGTATGACAAGGCTGTACACTCGTGGGTTAGACAGCCTTTCTTGCTAAGGGTCTCCTATATACCCTAAACATGGCTATACATGTTAGTTCTGAACATTTAGTGGTTAATTGTATATTGAGTTTAAATAGAGAACTTATACAAGCACGTCTTGCATGTGGTTAAACTTCACAAGTGTCACATGCAACATGCAAAGTATGTTTCCGCTATCTAGCGGTAAATATGAGCACTACCTGTACTACTAGCATGCTACCTAGCAGAGGATATGAACACTTACTAGTAAAATCCAAAGTGAGCTGAGGTTAGGTTAGGTTAGGTTAGGTTAGGTTAGGTAAAGTTAGGTTAGCCATTAAAATAAGTTACCAAAATAAGTCGTCAAAAATAATTGTTTTTTTAACCCCTGAGGTCTTGGGCTCCAACTCGACAATGCACAGAATTTAATTAACATCTGAGAGTTGAAAGGTTAGGTTAGGTTAGTGAGCTGAGGTTAAGTCTTTAAATATTCCCTCTCTTTCAACTACTTTCCAACACCAAGAAAAAATCCACTAAATACATTGACACAAATAACTTGTCAAATAAGCCAATACAAAAGCCAATACTAAAGCCAACACAAAAAGCCAACACGAAAAGCCAATACAAAAAGCCAACACGAAAGGCCAATACAAAAAAAGCCAACACGAAAAGCCAACACGAAATGCCAACACGAAAAGCCAACACAAAAAGCCAACACGAAAAGCCAACACAAAAGCCAACACGAAATGCCAACACGAAAAGCCAACACAAAAAGCCAACACGAAAAGCCAACACGAAAAGTCAACATGAAAAGCCAACACAAAAAGCCAACACAAAAAGCCAACACATAAGCCAACACAAAAGCCAACACGAAAAGCCAACACAAAAAGCCAACACAAAAAGCCAACACATAAGCCAACACGAAAAGCCAACATGAAAAGCCAACATGAAAAGCCAACACAAAAAGCCAACACATAAGCCAACACGAAAAGCCAACACAAAAAGCCAACACATAAGCCAATATATAAGCTTATAGTAGGTCACTCCATCAGCAAAACAGTTGTAACCTTTGTAGTGTGAACATCGTACTGACAGGTCAGTTACTACTATGGAACTTATTACAACCAACAAAGGTAGGCTACGTGCACTCTATCAAGGCTACTCCTATAACTATAATCGCCAGAATGTGAATGGAATAATATTCTGGCGATGCTCAAAAGAGAGGTCAACAAAATGTCGAGGCAATCTGAAAAGTAAAAATGGAAAGGTTTTAAGTGTGAGTGTTCATCAATGTAGTGCTCGAAACGAACCACGCTTACTGTTTACAAACAATTATCAAAATGCTAAAAAGCAAGTTCAAGAAAACGATATTGCGGCTAAAGATAGTACAGTGTTTGTTCAAAAGGACTTATCATGTCCTCAAAACGTCATGTTAGGACAGTTGTCAACGTCCAAGAAACCTTCAACACTGTCAAAATCAACTCAGACTATAAATAAAGTGGTATTGCAAGAGGATCAAAAAGGACTATATAGTAACAGTAATGATGGTCATGATGATAATGGTGATCATGATGATGATAATGACGATGATGATAATGATCATGATAATGGTAATGCTTTGTTTACACCTAAAAATCCATTTGTTAAATTTGTATACTGGCACAATCCCAATAAGCTCGTCCAGCGGCTACAGTTGTTGCATGCCTCACGTCAATCTGGCCATACTGGTCACGATTGGGAAATCAAAGAAATTGAACAAGAGCTTCGTCGTGCTGAAATTATTGTGTAATGGGTCTACCACTTTGCGACCACTTTCACCCCAACTCTTGTTTCTAATATTTGCTTATTTGCTTTCACTTTTACCTGAACTCTTTGGATCCATATTTGCTCTCACATTAAACTAGTATTCTTATTACCAAGTTGACTTTACTAGAGCTTAGTCTATGCTCGACAGTTGATATGGAAGTATCAGTGACTAGGTATGGTAAGCCTTACGCATACTATAAAGGATATTCATATATTGTGAAACGAACCAATAAAAATGGAACTGTTATTTGGCGTTGTTCAAAGCAACGTTCCAAACATTGTCGTGGTGACCTAAAAAGTAAAAATAGTGAGGTTTTAAGTGTCAGTGATCATCAATGTAGTGTACCGCATGAAACACAGTTGCCGTCGACAAAAAATCAAGAAAACCATATTGCTACTCAAAATAGTGCATTGTTTAATGATCAACGTTTAACCCCTGTTCTCAAAGTTATTTTTAATCCATCTTCCACGTCGCAAGAGCCATCAACATCACAAACTATGCAAGAGGTAGTGTTGTTGTTGTCGTTTTAAAGAGTGGAACAACTAGGTCATCTACTGTTGATCTGCAAGGGGATCAAAGTGACTAAATAGTAATAACCATAAGGTTTTTATGTCAATACAACCATTGTGGCTTCCCCACTTTTCGAAAACAACATTAAAGGGACATTGCTATAAAATGATCTACAACAAGCCTTGTGTTTAAAACTATAACAGACTATTGTAATGTGAGAAAGGCTTGTATTCAGTATGCATTTATTGTCATAATCATGTATACTCTGCAATGTTAAATATACTAACTTTGTATAAAATAAAACAGCATTGTAACATCATTTTGCATTTATTTACAAACTTTATATACATTTTTTTTGGTTTCATCATAATATTTTTAAAGACAACACTAAACACTAAAACATTACTATTCTATGCACATATTTTCTTTCTTTTTCAGTATATTGTCATTACTTATAATTTCCATTATTATTTCACATTATTTATTTATTTAATTAAAACGAACCATGCACCTATTGTTTTTAAAACCTTCATAAATTAAGTGTACAGGTTGCACAGCATTATTGACTTCATCAAAAACACTCTCCGACATATCATTAAACCGTATAGGCAGAAATGTCTCAAAGTTTTCACATACACAAAGTACACGATCACCATATGCTGTTTTCAATTTCCGAATCTTGATAATGCGGAATGGAATATGCATTGGCAATTCGCTGAGCTTCTTTGTCTCTAAGCCACATGATTGTCCCACAGCATTCAAAACATTCATTGTAGTAGTCTATAAACAAAACAAAAGCATATCTATTACACTCTAAAACAGCTTTAATAATATTGTGCAATTAGGGATTTTGCACTATCCATGGCGAATAAATTATACTAGTTATGCAAGAAATGCCCTAACTGTTGCAGATACTACTTTTCTGCATATAGCACAAGTGTTAAGTTCTAATGCACACTTGACACAGGCTATCATGTGTCCACAGGGTAAAAATACAACACCTAGTTCATCTTGATAACAAATTTTACATAATTGTTGGTCACACTTTTGTATCTGTTCGTGAGACAAGTCTTTTCTTTCAGCCTTATGTATTTGCTCCGCGTGCTCTAACTCTAAAGGCACTTTTATGTCTTGTGCTGCAATCACTTTTTCTTTACGAATAGTGTTCACAAATTCCTGACCTTTAAGCAACACCATGTATTTACAGTTTGGTAACCAACGAGCGTGTTGCACAAAAGGGTCATCAGTCATTTGCCAATCCTTTAAAGCAAATCCACAATAAAAACATATTGTTTTATCCCCTTCACCAGTATAAAAAAATCCAGCTTCACTTAGCTGTTTGGTAAGGTGTTTTAATATTAATGGCCAAACATTTTTATAAGATTCGAAACGTTTTTCAACAGAGCTGTACTCTGGGTGTGCTAGTGCTTTAGTCTTGCAAACTCCCAATTTTTCAAAAGCACACGCCAATTCAACACTGTCTATGGCATATGGACCACATATATCGACACTACCGTTGGCTGGTAATACATCATTATTATTATTTATTTGTGATTCAGCAACGTAAGTAGCGGCCATAGGCCTTGTGGTTCGGTAAAATGAATGCACGGGTAGGTTACCCACTTGCTTTCCAAGCATGTAAGGACAGTGAGGAGACCATCGCAAATGGTCTCTAAAGGGATCATCCCCTTCTTCCCAGTGTGAAAGTTCAATACGACAAAACACACAGCGCACCACATCTCCTCGGTTCAAGTAAAAAAAACCGGCTTTTGCAAGTTCATGCGTCGACAAAAAGCCTACAGGCCAGGATTCAAATGTTAACCATCGATCATGTTCTGATTTTAAATTTAACCCACGTGGTAAACCAACTTGCTCACTTGTTGTATTTGGTACTAACGCCATGTGTTATAATAAAACGTTTTCTTATTGTAAGTTATTAACATTGCACAGAGTACTTTAAAGCATAATGCATGCTTGTTCACTGTCTGTTCATTACGTTAATGGCACATGACGACACCTAAAAGCAAACAAAATAACCCATCACTCAATCAATCAATCAATCAATCAATCAATCAATCAATCAATACTTGTAAATAAAACGTTAACGTTAATTGGCATTAATATATCAAAACACCATTAAAAATAAACTGTATGTTGGCACAAACAGTAACCCATGTACTTATTTTCTTTTTTATAAAGCTACAGTCATTTACATTCCCCCACCCTCCCTTTAACCAATATATAAACAAAAATGAATGTCATGTCATTTTGTTCACATTATCATGTTCAAACCTGTGGATATTCGTTGAGTCCATAGGGAACCACCCATAAATTAAATTTATTATTTTATTTTTAGAAAATCCAACATGGCATTGTACTTTTCCCAGTCAACAACAACAACATAGCCATTAATCAAGAAAGCAATCATTGTCCCAGTCATGTACAGGTAATGAATTTTTTTTTTGTCTACGAGTTTTCAGTAGTGGTAAAATGGAATAGCATTTTTAAGTTGGACTTACCTGAGTTTTAAACAGTTCACTCTTTGGCAGTGGTTTCGCTTTAGTGCGTTTCTGGTTTTTTTCAGCGACTGCTACGGCGGTAAGGCTATTCTTTCCAAGTTTCTAAAAATAAATAAAATAAACCGCTATAAATACCTAAATTCAAGTTAATACATACATTTCATAAAATAAAACATAAAACAAAAAAATGAAACAAGTTAGTTTAAAAAAAATCATCTCACCTTTACTTGCAGTGACTTGTTACTCTTCCCTTCTAGTGGGCTCAAAAGTGCAATAGTTTCTTCTCCCTCTGACATGTAAGGTATGCCGGTTATCTGCAAACAAATAAATAAATAAAATCATTAATTACCTAATCAATAAATAATTGCATGTATTTATATATAAATCAATAAATGTATAAATGAATAAATATATACCTACCTCACAACAAGAATAAGTATTTTCCACCAACACCAAAACTGTTAAACAAGGCCAAGTGTTTCACACAACGCTGTAGCGTGTTCAAAAGTAGTCACATAAGTGCGAGTGGAAATGTCAGCGACGTGTCTTTATATATCACATTGCATGTATAATCTTTTTTTTTTCCCACGCTTTGAACATTCTCTTATCGTGCACGTGGGCAGCTAACGTCCCAGGCGAACACCTGTGCCGGATCAAATTTCACATGAACTTGCATTTTGTCACGTACGAAGCAAAACAGGATGTGACTTGTTAACAGTTATCATGCACGTGGACAGATAACGTCCAAGGTGAACACCTGCGGTAGATCAAATTTCACATGGACTTGCATTTTGTCACGTACGAAGCAAGACAGGATGTCACTGGTTTAGCGTGCCTGTGGTTTCACACATGTGTGCACGCCTTTCGCACTCCCCTGCCACCACGATGGTCAGATTATTTCACCTTCAAGCGTCTTGGTCATTTTTTCCATTGCACTTGTTGTCAAGTCAGATCAATGCCTTCCAATAAGTTCAAATGACCTTCACCTCCTCGGCAAGTTTGTTTTCTCTACTCGCTTCGACCAACATAGAACCTAGCTCTCATTACCGTTTACACGTTAAAGGTAAAATATCAGAAAAACGCACGCTCGCTCTGTCATACACCGACCCGTCGAAATAGCGATTGTTCTATTAAGCATGGTCCTTGTGGTTAGCGACAGGTTCGTTGAAACACACACACCCAGCCGTATGGTCTCTCTCTCTCAACCACCACGCTTTATAAACATTATAAACAGGTAAAGAAAAAGAAAACGTTTTTTCAACATGTATGGCGTTAGGCCCTTTGTGAATTATCTTTTTTGAAAAAAAATATCTACCACATTTGAAAGGGGGCGTTAGCCCGAGTCCTAGGACACCTCGTACACGTCTCTAGCGTTATTGGTTCGTGAGATATCGGCAAAAATCACAAAAAACACGTGTTTACCCCAAAATCGCGTTTCCAAATTTTTTTTAAATTACAACGAGTAGTTCATAGCAAAGAGGACGTCACTCCGAGTCCTTGGACCCATCGTACATGCCTCTAGCGTTATTGCTTCGTGAGATATTGGCAAAATCACAAAAAACACGTGTTTACCCCAAAACCGAGTTTCCAATTTTATTAAAAATTATAACGAGTGGTCCATAGCAAAGAGGACATCACCCCGAGTCCTTGGACCCGTCGTACATGCCTCTAACGTGATTGGTTCGTTAGATATCGGCAAAATCACAAAAAGCATGTGTTTACCCCAAAATCGAGTTTCCAATTTTATTAAAAATTATAACGAGTGGTCCATAGCAGAGAGGACGTCACCCCGAGTCCTTGGACCTGTCGAACATGCCTCTAGCATGATTGGTTCGCGAGATATAGCAAAAAGTCTAAAATCACGTTTTTACCCCAAAAAGACTGTGTTTCCAGATTTTCACCTTTTCGACACCGACATTCCCGTAAAGAGCACAACGAGACGAAAAAAACGAATCCAAGCACGCCCTCCTAGCATGGCTCCTTCCATTCCAAGGTCGCAGGGGCTCACCACTTGCTTTTATAAGCAGCTCTGTCCTTACCACACTACTGCAGGTTTTCATCCTAGAGACTTGACATTTATTTTGGGGGTAGAGGGGGTAGGGACCATTGATTTACGTTAAACAATTTTTTTTGTAGAGTTCCTAGTTTCCAAAATATAGGATTTTCAAAATTCGAGTGTTTTCAAAAAAATATAAAAAATAAAAAAGTTTTATTACAAAAAATAAAGGTCATAAAGCCAATTCGTTTGAGCCATGGCACAACGTTCTATCCTGTTTGGTTTTCAAACTATCGCCTACTTTCAAAAACAAAAAAATTCAAAGAATTTTTGAAAAATATAATACATTGTCAATAGGAAAGAGGACGTCAGCTCGAGTTCAACGACACCTCATATGTCAACATCCGACCATGGGTTCGCGAGATATTGGCTTGGACTAACGCGGCGGCCATGACACTATTTGGAACTCTCACTACTCCCCTACTGTAGTTATTTTGTCCAGGCTTTCGCCTGATGCGTTTCGTTCTCCCGTATGGGGAAGTTTTAGGGCAGAACTTATACTTCTCCAATTTCTGGTGCCTCACCCCCGGGAAACATATCTGTTGCACCCTGGATCCCTATACAAGTTTAATATTGTGGATTTTACATTAACAATTTTTGTTCATTGTGTTTCAACACTAATTCACATTGTACGTTTCAGCTTAAGGCGCATGTTCAGCAGAGGAGGAGAGAAACGTAAGCTAAGCCGATTTCTTCCGCATCAGACTAAACCTTACTACCTAGCAAGCTGTCATCCTCTGACTTCCAGTACTCGAAGTCACAATATTGACGTGAGTAACAAACAACTTTTGACATGCCTAACCTTGATGAAAAACTTAGCAACGCCAGAGCCTCTTGTAAGGGCAAGCTCACACGGTTTCGTACTTTCTTAACGGAGCTCGAACCCCAAGAGCGTAATCTTGACATAATTTCGCGGAGGCTTAAGAATTATGAACAAGCCTTTGAGAAATATGATGAGATACAATGCAGTATAGAAACTCAGCATCCGGACCAGCAAAGTGATAGGTTGGAAGTTGAAAAATTATACTATCAGGGATTTGCTGAAGCTAAACAGCTTATTAGGGCTTTAACTTTAAAAGGAAAACAAGAAGATCAAACTTCTGCAGCATCTTCCACATTTTCTTCACGCATTATATTACCCAAATTAGAAATACCCAAATTTACTGGTAAAGACATAGAATGGGAACCATTTTTTGAATTATTCAATTCTTTAGTACATGAGAATACTTCTATACCAGTAATACAAAAATTTCACTACTTGCGTCTGGCAACGCACTTAACCTGATTCAAGCACTTTCTTTGACCAGTGATAATTATGAAGTTGCTCTGAATCTTCTTAAGGATAGATATGGGAACATTCGTTTATCTATTCAACGCCATATACAAAGCTTATTCGAGTTACCTAACGTGCAAGCAGATAACAGTTTATCACTTCGTAAGTTGATTGACACTGCAGAGCTACACGTCAGAGCATTGTCCAATTTAAACCAACCTGTAAATCACTGGGATTTATTTCTAGTTCACCTCATTTCTGCAAGATTGGATGCAAATACATTAAAAGCCTGGGAAACAGAACTTTCCCAGAATTTGCAATGCACTTATGAGGCGATTATTAACTTTTTGAAGGCCAGAAGCCAAGTCTTTTCCGCCATAGCTAATCAAAAAATTAGTAGTTCAGATTCAAAAGCCTTCTCAAAACATAAGGTTAGCAGTTCTAATCAAAGAATTTTAAGATCACAGGCTCTTCCTGTTGATGCTCGGTCACCGAACCAAATGCAAACGTGCGGTCTGTGTCAGCAATCGCATACTTTATACAATTGTGATGAATTTAAATCTTTATCAGTAGATGAAAGACGAAAGTTCATTACGAATAAAAAACATTGTTTCAACTGTTTGTCAGGAACGCATATGTTAAACAATTGCCGTTCACAACGTTTATGCTTTCATTGTAAGGCTAGACACCATTCACTTTTGCACAGACATGAAAGATCACGGTTATCAGGACCAAGCAGTTCCAATACTAAGTCTAATTCGGAGACTTCTCAAAATAGTGCGCAGTCGTATGCTCAAAGTTCTACCTCGCTTGGCAAAGTCCAGGTTTTATTATCTACCGTGCAGGTTCTATTGAAAAATTCTCACGGAAAATGGGTATCTGTCAGGGGATTATTGGACAATGCCGCTACCAACAATTTTATTAATGAATCGTTGGTACAAAAGTTAGGCCTCCCAAAACATCCTACCTCAATAGAGGTTACAGGAATAAACTGCTCTAAATCGCAATCCTTAAGCTTTGCTAAAGTGGATCTGAAGGACTCTAATAATCTTGGTACGCAGTTGCAATTAGATTGTTTGATTATCAAGTCTATAGGCAACAATATTCCTGGCACTTCTTATCCTATTCAAAGTTGGAATATCCCGAATTTTGTCCAGCTAGCTGACCCTCATTTCAACAGAGCTTCGCCCGTAGAGCTTCTTTTCAGCTCAAGCGTATTTTGGCAATGTCTTCATTCCAATAAAGTAAAAATTGCTCCTAATGTTTTCTTCCGCGAAACTGATTTTGGTTGGATTGCCACTGGCCAAATATACCGTAATCCTATTCAAACTGTATCGAATTGTTATTTTGTTGGTACCGATTTGAGCCAAGAGCTAACCAAGTTCTGGGATCTTGAGAATGTTCAGGCTACTTCTTCTTCTTCTTCTTCTAACGAAATTTGTGAAAAGTTATATAAGGAAACCACTGTCCGTAATGCTGAAGGCAGATTTATAGTAACTCTTCTACGTATTCCCAATCCTCCCGCCATTACGGGCTCGCATTCCAGAGCACTTAGGGCACTATTTGCTATTGAAAATCGGTTCAAACAAGATGCTTCTGTCAAAACTCAGTATGCTTCCTTTATGGAGGAATACGAATCATCCAATCACATGGAGTTAATTTCTAAATCAGAAGAAATTGACCATCCTTTAAATGAAATAGTTTATCTAAATCATCACCCGGTATGGAAAAATTCCTTAACACAAGACAAAATAAGAGTAGTTTTCAATGGCTCATCACCAGATTCCAATGGAATCTCTTTAAATGATACCTTGCAATGTGGTCCCGCGATTCAAACAGATCTCACCTCTGTTTTGCTTAATTTTCGAAGGTTTCCTATTGCTGTAATCTCAGATATTAAGCAGATGTACCGGCAGATTCTCGTAAATTCTGAGCAGCAAGATCTGCAAAGAATATTGTGGCGCGATGAGAGTTCCAAACCCATAAAGATATTTAGATTGAAGACTGTGACATATGGCCTGAAGCCTTCAGCCTTTCTTGCGATTCGGTCTCTCCACATGTTAGCCGAGCAAGATGGTCATCTGTATCATCCTTTGGCCTCTGAGTCATTAAAAACGGCATTTTATGTTGACGATTTCTTGTGCTCTTTCCCTAATATTTCTGAAGCGCTCCTTGTGTGCGAAGATTTGAAATCCCTACTCCTAGGAGGTGGTTTTCCGCTCCACAAATGGACTTCAAATTCCACTGAATTTATATCAAAATTTTCATCAGAGGTCCCAGTTGATGAATTTGTTGCCATTCCTACTGATGAAGCAGC
Organism: Meconema thalassinum; assembly: GCA_946902985.2. Taxonomy (NCBI): domain Eukaryota; kingdom Metazoa; phylum Arthropoda; class Insecta; order Orthoptera; family Tettigoniidae; genus Meconema; species Meconema thalassinum. The sequence continues at coordinate 205,280,287 of OX336399.1, read as the reverse complement.
CGTAAAAGCATTGGGTGTTTTTTGGTGTCCTTCTTCTGATACCTTCTCTTATCAGGTACATCTGTCAGAATCTCCCCCTGTAACTAAGAGACAAGTTCTGTCAGAAATCGCAAAGATCTTTGATCCTTTGCAATATATTGCTCCTATAGTTATTGTTGCAAAAATGTTCTTGCAAAAGCTTTGGTCATTAAAATCAGATTGGGATGAAAATCTCCCCCTTCCTCTTGTAGAAGAATGGTTAGAGTATCGCAGCAGTTTGCTGGATCTCTCCAAGGTTTCTATACCCCGCCCTTTAATTTCTAATCCCTTATACCAGCAGTATGACCTGCATGTATTTTCTGATAGTTCAGAACGGGCTTATGGCTGTTGTGCATACATAGTAGGACGTTCCTCAGCCACTTTCCCTGGATTTTCTAATTTAGTGTGCGCTAAATCAAAAGTTGCTCCACTTAAAACGGTATCATTGCCGAGATTAGAATTATGCTCTGCTTTAATGGCAACAGAATTAGCTACTAAACTAAATGTCAGTTTAAAGTTAAAATTTTCCCGCACATTTTTTTGGAGCGATTCTTCTATTGTATTAGCTTGGATTTCCAAGCCTTCTTCTCATTGGAATACCTTTGTGGCAAATCGCGTTTCTAAGATTCATGAAGTCTCTCATTCTGAACAATGGAGACATGTTCCTAGCCGTGAAAACCCCGCGGATATAATTTCACGTGGTTGCACGCCTAAAAAATTGATTTCTTCAGACCTGTACTGGAATGGTCCTCCTTGGCTAAGTCAGGAATCATCTTGCTGGCCTCGCTTAGCTAATCAATTTGCAGAAGAAATACCTGATGCCCGTATTGACCCTGTCATGTCGCATCTTACTTCTACTTCTACTAGCCTTTTTCATAGATACTCTTCATTTGATAAATTGATTCGTGTAGTGTCTTATATCTTCCGATGGAAATATTTAGTAATTGATCAACCATTGAAGCCTCAACCCTTTCTCTCCAGAGTAGAGTTAGAATTTGCTACTTGCAAGATTTTGTTACTTGTTCAGCAGGAAGTATTTGCTCCTGAAAAGCAAGCTCTTATAAGTGGTAAAGATTTACCCAAGTCTAGCAGGCTTTCACCACTCACTCCTTTTCTAGACCAGGACGGCATAATACGTGTGGGTGGAAGATTAGCTATGTCTAGTTGTGAGGATGGGAAAAAGCATCCCATCATCCTTCCTTCAAAGCATCCTATCACTACCCTTATAATAAAAAAGTTTCATTATAAACACCTTCATGCTGGCACTCGCACCTTGCTCTGTCTAATTCGTGAACTCTACTGGATCATCAATGGCGTTCATGAGGTTTCTTCTGTTGTCAAAAAGTGTATACCTTGCTTCAAGGTTAAACCAAGGCCCGCCACGCAGATTATGGGTAATTTACCTCCCTTCCGTTCAGAACCTAGTAAGCCCTTCGCTCTTACTGGGATCGATTACGCAGGTCCTTACGTATATCAGACCAATCCCTCTTCATCTAAGCGCAAAATCTTAGGTAAACTTTACATCTCGTTATTTGTATGTATGGTGACGGGAGCTATCCACCTTGAGTTGGTTACGAACGCTTGTGTATCCTACTTTTTGGCCGCCTTTTCTAGATTTGCTGCTAGAAGGGGTGTTCCATCTGAAGTTTTTTCAGATAATGCAAAAATTTTTGTAAACGCTTCTGATCTCTGGAAAAAAGTGTTAAGCTCCCCTTCTGCTAAAGAAAAAATTTCCAACTTTTCCTATTCTAAAGGTTTCAAATGGCATTTCACCCCGCCTTATGCTCCCCATCATGGGGGCCGTTGGGAATCCTGCATCAAACTTACTAAAAGACAGCTTAAGAAAACTCTTGGTCCTACCATACTTTCTTATGAGGAATTCAACTCTTTAATTATTCAAATTGAAGGTATTGTAAATTCTAGACCTCTGACCCCTCTTTCAAAGGATCCTAAGGATCTTTTACCTTTAACTCCCAGTCACTTCCTGATTGGCTGTTCGCTTGCTGCTACTCCGCCTTTGCTGGTTCGACGCTGTGATCCTAACTTACCTATCTTTTGGAGAAAAGTAGAATCTTTGCGCTGTTCTTTTTGGCGCCGATGGAAGTTAGAATATCTCAGCTTGCTAAATAGGCGTGAGAAATGGCGGCTTCCTCAATCAGATGTACGAGTGGGGGACATGGTTCTTCTTCGGGACCCATCTCCGCCTCCCGTGTGGAACCTAGGTAGAGTTATTAACTGCCACTTTGGCCGTGATAAACGCGTCAGAGTTGTTGATGTTTTAACTAGTAAAGGTCGTTATACTAGACCCATCTCTGCTATTTCTGTTTTGCCTTTCTAGTCTTAGTTTCTCCTCGTCTGTTATCCATGTTTTGCTTTGACTGATTCTTTTGTTTGTTTTCATTCGGAGTTCTCGGAGCATGATCACTTTTGTGATACTTTCAATGTTTAGCTTGGCCCATTTGTCGGTCAAATTTTATTTATTGTTACTGAGATCCCCGAATGGTAATTATTTCTTTACAAATGTTAATTACTTAAACCATATGCATAATCTTGTTATCCATCACTTAATCATAGATATTATAGTTCTCACCTCGAGTGTTACAGTCGCTCGCTACCTCAGGCGTTCTCACTCACGGCATACCGGACATCTACTGGTTGATCCACTGTCCGCTGAGTAGTGCCGACTGACGTCATCCTGACTTTCGTTCGACCAATGGCAGGTCTTTGTCTGGTCGGGCGATCTCCAAACTTCGAGAGAGTTCCATGGTCCCTATTTAAGACGCCGCTTGCTGGCGTTCTTCACCACTTCTGATCCACCACTTCTGATCAATCATCACTTTGGATCACTTCAACCTGCTGGTCACCGCTACTGCATCTCATGACACCATCGCTGATATCTACGCTACCGAGCAGTTACGTCACAAGATCTGCACCATGACGTATTGCTCAAGATGGCAAGAATAATTGCCAGCCGCTGTACTCTTCACCTTCACCTTAGAGAGGATACTTGGAAACGTCTTTCGAAATATTGCTGGATCATCTCTTGGAAACTATAAATGTCATTCCTGCGCAAGAAAAGAAGAGAGAGTTGACATTTTATCGATGGTGCACCTATCTCTAGGCCATGTACGCCTCCTTCCGAGAAAACCGTGAGGACTCTTTTAAATCAACATTTATGCTATCTGGAACTTTTTAAGGAGCTGGCTCTTCAACCCTCTTCAAAGATAAGTTTACTTTTATGAAGAACTTATATCATACCAGTTATTTTACACTCTTAATCATTTTTTATGGTTCTCTCTTTTTATAAAGTGCATTTTTATATGTTAAGCTCAACTTTTCTCCAATCAAGCAAGCTTGTTTCATGGACCTTTCTATAATCTGGGTTTCTGTCATCAGGCCCTCACACTTTGCTACATTTATAATTGTTCATTTCTGTGATAAGCACTTAAGTGCAAATTGTTTATTCATTATAAATTTATTATTAGGAATAAAAATTGTTAATGTATTGCTCCCTATATTGGTTTTCTAGTCACGTATTTCATGCCCACTACCCCGCACCGCTTCAGTCTAATTTTCTTGACCACAGTAGTTATTTTGTCCAGGCTTTCGCCTGATGCGTTTCGTTCTCCCGTATGGGGAAGTTTTAGGGCAGAACTTATACTTCTCCAACTTTTAAGAGTGAAGGGAAGGAAATGTTGTATTTTCCTCATCTGGTGAAGTGCTGCTGTTTGTAATTTGTAGGACTTTGTCGAAGCCAAACAAGAAAGAACCGCGCGGTATATTTTGCGTGAGTGGACAAGCGACTTCTCCTGGAAGTGACAGGGATCGTTAATACTTGAGCCATTACTCATCCGCCTCAACACAAATTGAACCTTAAATGGAAATGCTTCTCAAGTTGAAATATGTAAATTAATTTGCAAGTACATGGTGAAAGTAAAGTAAAAAAAACAACAACAAAACTTTAAGTGTTGAAAATATATTGAGCATCGGGTTGTTGTTACATCCAGAAGCCCACAACTAGTGGGGCGCTGGTTGGCGACCACGGGGACGTAGCTGAGTCCGACTTTGTTTCAACAGAATTTCATCTTTGCTGTCAATCTCCATTGGTGACATCTTGTTCTTTTCCGTATGCGATGATATTATGTATCCGAGGCCTAAGGAGTCTTTGATTTTCTCGCCTTGCCTCTGATTGCAGGGGTCAGATATCGTCTTGTTTTTCAATGGCATCTATAATAAGCTCTAAAGGGCACAAGGTGTTTGGTGCCCCACGTCACATGGTTTTCCTTCAAGGGCTCAAGGCTGGTGTTCTGGTTTATCCGCCAGATGGCAGTGGTAAAAAGAATGTCTAAATTAGTAAGTGACATCACTCATTGTGACCATGATGAGGAGCTGCAGCAAATCCAGAGATCGGAGGTTCGACTACCTAGCGCTGGCTGTGGCTATCTTGAGCGGGGGTTTCCCCGCATTCCCTCCAGGGCAATGCTAGTATAGTACCTTTTATGATGTTCCCGGGCACCTTCCCCATTCCCAACCCATTCCACACACCTCTACAGTCACCACAAAAATAAAGGTTATCAGATCCTTTCAACACACAAAGTACACGGGGCTGATAACCAAAGATGTCCCAATCCCCTAATTGGAATTGACAAAAACAACAACAACGTAATTCAGATCCTCATTATTTTCATTTCTAGGGAGTCGGAAATGTCATAAGATGGGAATTGTTTTTACGGCCGTATGCTCTATTTGACTCCAACCTCACAGAAGTTGATGGGAAATTATAAATAAAACTGGCCAACGAGTTGGAAGGAAGCGGCTGTGGCTTATTTTTTGTCGTCGTTGTTGTCCTTAATTAATTTAGGGGTTGCGAGATGTAGCCCCATGTGTGTAATTATATACAGGGTGTCGGAAAATAAGAGGTAGACAATCGAACCACGCATGGAGATGGTATGGGGAGCAATATGAGTTAAGATACCTGTGGTCGAAAACCAACCGTTAAGCCCCTGTGAGCATTTGTAATTACGAGGAAACTTGGCAACGTCGCGCAATAGCATCGAGTGCGGCGTCTTCACTTTTGTGTGTTTCGAGCTGAGCAGCTGACCTGTGGTTCTCGTAGCTCAGTGGGCAAGGTGCTGGCGCCTCGGGTTTGAATCCGGAAAAGTTTTTTCCCCCGATTTTTTAAAATGTTTTTCCTTTGTATGACAGATCTTATTGCGCATTAATCACATTAACTTGGTTAATTCTGGGTCTCATTTTCAAGTTCAAAAATTAAATAAGCTCTTTATTCTTTGTCTATTCGCTCGCCGCGATAAATTGTACTTTGTCTTGTATTCACTTTGCCCTTATTGTGAAGTAATGTTATTTAAATCGGTTTTAAGTGGCTCGTTTCTTATCAAATTATTTCATTTCTAATTAATTGAGTCATTAAAAAGACCTGTCATTACCGCAACAGTTGGGAGCACACTGAACGGAGCCACCGCCTTGCTGACGTTTACCCACGTTTATCCACGTTTACACAGGTTATCAGATAAATTACAATCACCTGGCAGATGACTAAGCTGTCCAAGTCTCCATTTACCTACAGATGTTCGTCCTGTCCAGTTCACTCATGCTATTGTGAGCACTTAAGAATCGCATCGGTCTAATGGACTTCCATTTTCCTTTTTCCCATTGTTGAGGAGATCCATTGTCCGCCTCTGCTCAGTGCCCAGCCTCCCACCACGAGCCTTACTTCTTAACTTACTGTCTGATCTTTCCCTGTGCTTTCTCGTATTGATCTGTCCCTCCTCATCCTTACTCCCCAGGGGTGTGCATATTATTAGACTCGACGCCAGTTTCACAAAATTCTTCTTCTTCTTATGACGCCGTCTCGCTCCGAAGGTTGGCGATCCAATTGATTATGATAACACGCGAAACGGCAGCACGGAAGATGTCCATACCACCGCCGCAAGTCTTTCATCCAGGAATTTCTTCGTCTTCCCACAGATCTTTTCCCATCAATCTTCCCTTGAGTGATCAGCCGGAGAAGTTCATATCGTTCACCTCTCATGATGTGCCCGAGGTAGCTGAGCTTGGGTAGATTATTACCTTGGGAATAACCTAACCCCCAAGGGAAGATGATGAAGAAAAAGAAGTGGGTTTCGGACTGGAGAAAAAGGATGGAGAAATAGGATGAGAGTCCAACAGAAGTTATAATTTTAACTTTAAATATACTCAAAGGCAGCTGCCACTGCAAATCCGCTCTCCGATACCTAAAGTGGGTAGGGACCTGGGCGAAGCTAACGGGAAACGCAGCTGGAACTTGGGCTGTTCGCAAGAAAGCTGCTGTAGTGTATTCCCTCAAGCATGCATATACCTACTATGGGGAAGGGTGGTGGTCTGACAAGACAAAGAATAACGGATTTATTGTGTATCTGTTCAAAGGAGTTTGTTTCTAAACAAGTAATTTGAAGAGTGCAAATAATTTGAATCAGCTTTGATATTTTAGTTTTTGAAATTGTAGAATTTCTAAAGAGCGACCGAATGCTTCCAAGAAGGATAGGGATAAAGCAATTATACCCTTGGGAATAATTTTGGTAAGTGTACCAATAGTCGCATTTAGAAATTACTAAGCTTTTACCCAGCAAGGCACCGACTAAAAGTTTAGACAATGAGAAACACTTCAATTTTGAAAAACCAACCAAGTGTTAGAGAGAGAATCTCCACAAGCAGGAAGCTGGCGCAGCGAGCTATGCTTGCCTTACTGGCCAGTTAGAATTAGCTATTAAAGCTAAGAGAGACTTTACTAAGTTAGTAACTAAGAGTTCTTGCTCAAATGCAACAAGTGGTGAAAACCCTATCAATAGATTTATTTTTCTTAAAAAGGAAGAGTCAAGGAAGACAGGATCTTGCCTAACCGTTATGTTAGAGAAATTATAAAGCAAAGAACAAATCTTAATTTATTTAAAAATGTAAAAGGAAGTAGTTTATGTAACAAATATATAATTATGATTTGGGGTCGCAGACCTCCGAAAACATCTAAAGCTTGCGCCAGGCAATTAACAATTCTTTTGGTTTAAAATCTTTTATATGCTTTAAAATCTTCGTAAGATTTTGAAATGTTGTTAAGATTAACAATGGGAAATTTAAATATAATTGACGTAATTAAGGTTAACCAATAAATCAAGTACAAGATGTGTACTTTAAGGATTTCTAGATAGGTATCTTAGAAGTAATAACAAATAACAACTTCGAAAGTAACAACAAAAAACAGGAAGAATGAAATAGACGTTTCTATAACTTCTTGTATTGATACAGAAATACTTGGGTAGATTATACATAGGAGATTATACAAATAGGGCAGGTCACTTATTGTGAAATCTGAAGAGAAAAATGGGGCAAGTTTCCCTTTCGTGAAACCTAGAGATAACTCACTTTTGAGTTGAAAGAATAGGATTCCCTCATTAGAAGGGAGAAACAATATAAGGCGTGTACTAGACACGGAGTTTTACAGACATTAATTCGTTATACGTGGAGCAAGTAAGGGAGGGCACTTATTGAGAGTGACACCCCATTGAAAAAAGACCTAAAGTAACAATTTTATTATTTTAGTTTGTTAGTAAAGGGTTTGGGAAAGATCAAATGGGATTGTGGAAAAGTGTTCATGGCCGTATTTATTGTACTAGGACGAGCGCGACGCGGATGAAAGGTTGAAGAAGCACTGTTTTCACTATAGTCTGTTGATATAGTTGAAGAGTTCACTGTAGTAGCACAAAACGTTGATTGCAAAGAAAGTTATTGCAATGGTGGAAAATAACTAGTTACACTAGATTTGCGCGAATCTACTGCTTGAGAAAGTTGTAGGTTATAGTTGAATGCACCAGATAAAATCCCAACGGAGGAAGAAAAATTAGATATTGATTAGCAGTTCATAAGGAAGATTCCTTAGTTTGAACACGTATTCCCATATGAAGTGGAAAATACATGACAGTATAACTGGTAGATAAAGTGTAGGTTCTGGAAGGTTCCAGAGCAATGATGAGTTATTTAAATTGGGTAGAGAATCCCTCGGCGGAAAACTAGATTATATAGACAGTGGGTATTTTAGAAATATCCCTCGATGTGAGATAGCATCTCAGAAAATCTTTCATTTTGAAAGTTAGACTTGATAGTTTGAGTTTGATCAAGAAGATCTCTTGAAAGCAGTTATTATCACATAGCAACTTTCACTGTCTATAAAATCCATATAAAAGCATTGAGCCTTTTAAAAGCGATGAGAATGTGGTTAAAACATGAAGTCGGTACTTATATTTCCTTCATGAAGAAGGCGATGTTGCTGTTGACGGTCGGTTCTAAAATTCGAACATGGCGTCGAATTTAAAAGTTTGCCTCTTGAGTAGAGAAGGCGAGCTTTAGTTAAGCTCCAACTGACTGGATTGACTTCCGACGTACAAGTGAGACACGCTCAACGGAGCGCGGAGAGACCAGGGAAGGGAAAAAGAGTGGGGGTAGGAGACAAAAGGAATACATATAAGAATAGCCAACTTTACAGTTATAAAAATCTTCTTGATGAAATGGTCTTCAAAGAGTTGATAGTAGGAGTCACTAGCGCAGCCTGGAGGGTGAAAAAGTAGACGAAGTTCTCTTGATCACGGAGATGATAGCTGGCGATGGCGACGAGATCTGGTGGCTAGATTGATAAGGAAGTCCTCTTGTACAGGGAAGAATTGAGGAATTTCAGAGATTCGCTGCTAGATGACGCTAGGTGGGTCATGGAAGATATATATCTAGAACAGACTTACAGGTAGTATGAGAGACATACACCAACAAAGAGAAATCAGGAGATCACTGTTGGTGTTTGAGAAAAAAGGAAGGGATGAACTAAAGCCAAGAGAAGCAAAAGCTTACCCTATCTTACCGTGTATTCCAAAGAATACACCAGAGCTTACGCTCCTTGATGGTTGTGAGAAGCTCTTTCGTCTTGTTCAAGATGTTGAGGACTTCTTCATTTGTGTTCCTTTCTACCCAAGATATTCTTCTGTATAAGTACATCTCAAAAGAATCAATCCGCTTCTCCAGTAATGGGCTGAGCGTCCATCCTTCGAAACCAGACAAAAGGACAGGAAAAACATAGCAACGTAACATTCGAACTCTGAGCTGAAGGTTGAGTTCTCGGCTGGTGAATAAGGTCCTCATGTTATTGAACATACATTTTGCTTGTCCAATATTGGATAAGATTTCACTCTTTGAATCACAATGATGGTTCACTTAAGTTCCAAGATATTTGATGGAAGATACTTGTTGGACGATGGTGTTCTTGATGTGAAGGAAGGCCTGTTTTTTCCCAAAATTACATTTATACTTTTCACCGTTTAATGCACTAAATATGTTAGCAAGGCGCTGAAATTACTTCAAATATTTAACCAAGAGTCGTAATTATATTTTATTTTAAGAAACTCAAAGTAAAATTATATTTCTATATTTCCGCTAACACAGGAGCTTTACTACTGCAAAATTCAACACGATTTGTTTTGATTACTTCACTCTTCTTTTTGTGTGAATTTAGAGCTGAGGGATTTGGAGTCATTTTACTAATGATCCGCTCTTCAACTATTCAAAGTTTCATGAACTATGGATTGAAATCACCTGACATAGTGGGCACATTGCAAAGTCCGTGAAAAATAGAAAACCGACCAAACTCTGATATCCCTCGGAAACCGCTATTCTGAAAGTTTCCACACACAATTCCTTATGAGAAAAGGTGTAAGTCAACGGGGGAGAAAATATTACTAATTAGGTTAACAAAATATGGCAGCTGTTGGTCGATAAAATGATTGTCAATAAAAAATCGTTACTGATTCACAGTACATTATGCAACGAGCCTATAATGACAATAATTAAGACACGAGTGTGTTTATAAAACGAGGGTATGCGAATGTCTTAATTACCATTAGGCCTATAGGCGAGTTGCATACGGCTCTTTTTGTTCGACGATAATTGTAACAATTTTTTGTTCGAACATAAATATTCATAAATATCTGTCGAGATTTCGCCAGTTTTATGTACTGAACAGAGCGCATGGGAAGCAGAGAATACCTTGTATTTGACCATAGCCTCCTCAAATACCCCACTATGACACTAGCATCGCAGTAAATTTTGAAATAGGAGACCGTGGAATTCAGCACACGTGCGATGCTTTCCTGACCTATTTGGTCACACAACTGTTCCTCGAGCTCTGATTGGTGGGAGAAACTGTTACATAATAAACAAGTAGTTCCGTGAAGAACTATACAGCCTATTTTCATATATCCTACTTATATTAACTGCCACTATCAACCTACAAAATTTCAGTTTGATTGCTGTAATAGATTCGTAGATATTGAGAACCAACTAAATATTTCGGATGGTCGCCATGCTGGATTTTATATATGTAGGTCCTAGAGTTATGTACTGTTACATGAAGATTATTGTGTACGTCTAGCATTCAAACTTCAATCGCATGATTAGGACACAAGAAGTAGCAATGAGATTTTAAAATTTCCCACATCTGCCAACATGAGGTTATGGAAACAATTGAAATAAATTAGATGCCAGTGGATTAACATTCGTATAAGGATTTACTGTACCAAGTTTCACTGCACTCGGATGGTTAAATTGCGAGAAACGTCCATGAGAATATTTATACTTCGCGTCGCCGCCATGTTGGTTTTGTGATCACCAGGTTATTTAAAGTCCAATAGGGAACTTAAGTTCATAGCCCCTATGAACATAAAAAAATCAGTTTGATTGCTATAATAGATTCGTAGATATTCAGAGCCGTCTTAATATTTCGGATGGTCGCCATGTTGGATTGTTAAATGTATAGGCCATAGAGTCATGTACCATTAAAGGAAAATTATTGAGTAGGTCCATTATTCAAACTTTCACTTCGATCGCATGATTACGACTCAAGAAATAAAAACTTAATTTTAAAATTCGCACAGCCAACATCTTGAGGTTATGTAAACAATTGAACTAAATTAGATACCAGTGCATTACAATGTGTATAAACATTTCCTGTACCAGATTTCATTGCGGTTGGAACATTAAATTGCGAGAAAGGTCTATTTAAAACTTTCAAAATCGCTTGGCCGCCATGTTCGTTATGTAGTTAACCGGTTTTTGAAAGTCTTACAGATGTACTTCCAGTAGTGCCCTTTATCTCCGTACAAAATTTCAGGGTTATACCGATAACAGTTACAGAGATATAGCATGCCGGTGAAATATTTCGCACATCCGCCATCTTGTGGATACGTAAACAATTGAACGAAGTTAGATGTCGGTGCATTACAATGTGCATAAATATATACTGTACCAAGTTTTATTGCGTGTGGTTGGTTAAATCGCGAGAAACGTCTATTTAAAAGTCGCAAATTCGCGTGGCCGCCATGTTGGTTTTGTAGTTACCAGTTTTTCAAAAGTCACATAGGTGAACTTCTAGTAGTTCCCTTTATCACCGTAAAAAATCCAGGGTGATATCGGGAATAGTTTCGGAGATATTGAATGCTGGTGAAATATTTCGCACAGCCGCCATGTTGGATTGGTAAGACGTAACAAAATTCGAAGGGCACGGTCGGGGTCGCCCGGAATAGTACTATGAACTTACCGAGTTTCATTGAAATCGCTCCAGCCGTTTAGAATTTATTAGACACACACACACACACACACACACGCACACACACACGGACAAAAGGTGATCTCATAAGCCTATTTTTTCAAAATTGAAAATAGCCTAAAAATAGTGTTATAATGACTCATTATGATACAGTTTTCTGACATATAACATTTACATTTCGGCATTGTCAAACATAATAGTGCATTATGCAACGAGCCTATAATGGCTATAATTAAGACACGAGTATTTTTATAAAACGAGCGTATGCGAGTTTTATAATTTCCATACGAGTGTCTTAATTTCCATTATAGGCGAGTTGCATACGACTGTTTATGTTAGACGATAATTATAACTTTATTATAGGTTTTAACATAAATATTCATAAATATCTGTTGAGAGTCAGCCACTTGAATTTTGTGATTGGAGAGCGAGCGTTAAGCATGATATCTCTGTCTTTCAAAATCTCTGAACGACCGACGCATGCGCTCTGTGTGCTTGCAATGCCATATGCAGGCCATATGTTTACATCTGCCGCCCCTCAGTAATATTGTCACCGGAGTCGTTTCAAGACAATGCGCTGTGTAGAAATTAGTGTTGGTGATATTAAGGTACAGTGCTATTTCTTGTCTCATATTCGCCAGTTTATTTACGCGAACATATGGACGGTACGTATTCCATGTCGGTAATTTATTATAGTTCGATGTTGTGTTTATGTCCGACATGTTGGATTTTGAGCGCATGCGCGAAGGTATCGTTACCTAATAGGTCAATGAACGAGCTCTGATTGGCTGGAGAAACTGTATCATAATGAAAAACAGTGTTATAATGACCATCATTATGATACAGTTTTCTGATACATAATAGTGAGGGTCGAACATAAACATCGTAATTTGATTCTAATAATTTGCAAACCTCTGTAAACAGTGTAATTAAAGTCACCACCTCAATGCTAGCAGTCTTGGCTGTCAATCCTGAGGTCTGAGTTTGATTCCCGGCTTTTCCAAGGTATTTAATTCTTGTCTGATGACTGGAACGGGGTTAATTCAGCCTCGTGATTGATTTAATTCTACTCGTATATTTAAGGATTGCATTCATCGAATTGGCAGCTGAAAAGATAAAAGAAGTATGAGACTTCTGTTACTTTAGAAGCAAAATAACCAACGATGGACGAAGCAAAGAGGTTATAAAAAGTAGGTTAGCACACGAAAGAAAAGCATTTCTACAGAAAAGGAATCTGTTGATATCGAATATAGATTTAGGTATTAGGAAGTCATTTTTGAAAGCCTTTGTCTGGAGCGTGGCGCTCTATGGAAGTGAAACTTGGGCTGTTGGTGTAGCAGAAAAGAGGAGAATTGAAGCGCTTGAAATGTGGTGTTACAGGAGAATGATGAAGATCAGTTGGAGAGATACGGTTACAAATAATGAGTTGTTAAGACGATTGGGAGAGGAGAGATGCTTCTGGCGACTGCTAATGAAGAAAAGAGATAGGTTGGTAGGACAAATACTAAGACACCCAGAAATAGCAAACTTAGTTATGGTAGAAAGGGTCGAGAACAAGAACTGTAGGGATAGACCAAGGTTAGAGTATGTTAAACAGATTGGCTTGGATCTAGGGCGTAGTAGCTACTGTATGTAGAGATGAAACGATTAGATCAGTACATGGAGGTATGGAGGGCTGCATCAATCCAGTCAATAGACTGAAGACTCAAACATCAACATAAATCAGAAAAAAATCCCCATGACCGGCTCTCTTACATAGAATACAGCATGAACGCGAGAGAAAGAACTCAGTAGAGATCGGTTCGATCCGCATCTCAGCCATTTTAGTCATGGTTTTACCATGTTTCTCCATTTCTACTACACGCAAATGCTGGGATGGTGTAGTTCTGACAGCTGGCGTGAAGGACTCGCTATGTGTATGACCTTCAGCCCCTTACAAATGTTTCTCGGTTTTATGAGGATAGCGAAGTTGGCTCCTAGGTTTGCACCAATAGTTTCAGCTACTTTGTCAATAGTTTTTCGTGGTTTCCCACTTTTACTTCAGGGCAAATGCTAGGATGGTTCCCAACAGCAGGCCACGGCCGCCTCTATATAATCCTCACCTGATTTACAATTACAGAAAGGAAATGCAAAACGTTTCTGCCTTGACCATTTATTCCCGTATTTTCGGTGTTGGGAATACGGCGGGATGAATTTCTATGCATTAAATAACTTTAGGGCCGGACACCCTTCCTGACGCCAACCTCATGAGTGGGATATGGAAGAATTGGAGGGAAGAGGCAGTGGCCTATTAGAAGGCGTTTGTTTGAGGATTGGGACAGCCATCGGCGGGGTTCGAACCCACTTGTCAAACGAGTCCAGAGATAGCTTGGCAATAGCACGCGTAGTTACCGCGGTTTGTTAAATCAGACATTTCCATGGGGAAACAAGTAAGTCCGTGAAGAACTAAAGAGCCTACTTTTCTTAAAATTATAGAGACCATATATCAACAGTTGGCAGACCTGACGACTCCAAATATATTTTTAGTTCCTTCTCTTAAGGTCCACAATGCTCATGCAATATTTGGTTGAGGTCCAATAGATAGTAGGCACGTTACATGTATTTAAATATTGAATTTATCAGCGTGCGTAAAATCAGACTGGCAACACTGCCATGTATGGGATACTCAAACTGAAATTGAAATATTATGATATATATATGTGCCAGATTTGTAAAACCTTCATATATTAGTATGGAAGTTACACGTGATTCAACATTAAACCTATCAGCACGCGTAGAATCATGTTGGCAGCACTGTCGTATATCGGTTACTGAAAGTTAACCTACATTTGTAAGTACTATATGTATGCAAAGATTAGAACCCTTGGCCTGTATACTTTCTAATATATTGAGTTTAGGATAAAAATGTATACAGTGCATTTTTCAACAGTTGGCAGCCATGTTGACACTAAAAATGCATATTCATATCTGCTTTGGTGCACAAATAACATACCAAATTTGGATGAAATCCGATAGATAGTATGTAAGTTACATGCATTTAAATATTGGACCCATCATAGACATGGAATCGTGTTGCCAACATTCTCAACTATGGGCTCCTGTAAGTTAGCCAGAGGTAATATTATCTTTATGAGTGTCAATTTTGGAACAATTCCTATGCATATCTTTCGAGATATGCAACCTAGACCTCAATTTTCAATTGTGATTTTTCAGCAGTTGGTAGCACTGTCATCATTTTCAAATATGGCCGTGATATATCAGGCATAGGTCTTTACTCATACCAAATTTGGCTTCGATAGCTGCAGCCGTTTAGGAGTTGATAGGGAACCACACACACAGACAGACAGACAGACAGAAGGACAGACAGACGGACGGACAGACAGACAGACACACACACACACATTTGCCTATATCGATCTCCTATTTTCATTTCGGAAAAAATAGGCTTATGAGATCACCTTTTGTCCGTGTGTCTGTCTGTATGTGTGCGTGTGTGTGTATGTGTGCGTGTAAGGATTTTTGTGTTCCCCCCTAATAACTTCTAAACGGCAGGAGCGATTTCAATGAAACTATGTAAGTTCATAGCACTATTCCGGGCGACCCCGACCATGCCCTTCAAATTTTGTTACGTCTCACCATTCCAACATGGCGGCTGTGCGAACTCTTTCACCAGCATTCAATATCTCCGAAACAGCCTGGAATTTTGTACGGTGATAAAGGGAACTACTAGAAGTTGCGACTTTTAAATAGCCGTTTCTCACGATTTAACCAACCAAACGCAATGAAACTTGGTATGGTAAATGTTTATACACATTGTAATGCACCGACATCTAACTTCATTCAATTGTTTACATAACCTCAAGATGGCGGCTGTCTGAAATATTTCACCGAGATTCTATATCTCTGAAATTATTACCGGTATCACCATGAAATTTTGTACGGAGATAAAGGGCACTACAGGAAGTTCATCTATGAGACTTTCAAAAACCGGTTAACTACAAAACGAACATGGCGGCCAAGCGAATTTGAAAGTTTTAAATAGACTTTTCGCGCTATTTAATGATCCAAACGCAATTAAACTTCGTACAGCAAATGTTTATACACATTGTAATGATCTGGTATCTAATTTAATTCAATTGTTACCTAACCTCAAGATGGCGGCTGTGCGAATTTTAAAATTAAGATTTTATTTCATGTGTTCTAATCATGAGATCGAAATCAATATTTGCATAATGAACGTACACAATAACCATCATCTAATAGTACATAACTCTATGGCCTACATACTGTATATTAAACCCAACATGGCGACCATCCGAAATATTTAGACGGTTCTCAATAGCTATTAATGTACTACAGCAATCAAACTGAAATTTTGTTAAGTGTATAGAGGCTATAAACATAAGTTCCCCTATGGGACGTTCAAGAACCTGGCGAGCACAAATCCAACATGGCGGCGACGCAAAATTTAAATATTCAAATGGACGTTTCTTGCGTTTTAACCATCCGAGAGCAGTGAAACTTGATACGGTATATGCTTGCACAAATTTTATTCGACTGGCATCTAATTCATTTAAATTATTTTCATAACCACAAGATGGCTGCTGAGCGAAATTTTAAAATCCCGCTTTTATTTCTTGTGTCCTAATCATGCGATTGAAGTTTGACTAAAACACCTACACAATAATCTTCATGTAATAGTACATAAATCTAAGGCCTATATTATAAAAATCCAACATGGTGACCATCCAAAATAATTAGGCGGTTCTCAATATCTACGAATCTATTACAGCAATCAAACTGACAATTTCTTTGTTGATAGAGGCAATTAATATTAGTAGGATATATGAAAATAGGCTATTTAGTTCTTCACGGAACTACTTGTTACAAGTTGTGAAAAGTAGGCTAAAAATTATCGGCCACAATTTACACTCGCGTCTCATCCACGTTATGGTGCAGTAATGGAGAATGGAGAGTTGTTGTTTAGTATCGATCATTGAGACAGCAAAACCTTCACATCCATCTGGTAATTGCAGTAATGTAACCCATGTAACTACTTGGCTGCTTTCAGTCCTGTAAACAAGACAGTTCGATATCGTATCTTATACAATATCCCATAGGTTGTCTTTAGATAGTTCGTTAGGCGCGGCTTAGTTAACCCTCAGTTATGCAGTTTGACAGACCTCTACGTATTTTAGCCTATTTTCATTTATGAAGAATAGGCTTATGAGATCACCTGTTGTCTCTGTGTGTGTGTGTCCGAAATGAAATTTAAACCGCTGGAGTGATTTCAATCCAACTCGGTAAGGTCATAGTTCTAGTTTCTCCGACCCCGACCGTGCTCTTCAAATTTTATTAAGTCTCAAATATTTCACCAGCATTCTATATCTCCAATGTTCCTTGGACCCTTCTGTATGCAGATGATATAATGGTTGCAGATGGCACCCGAGAAAAAATCCAATGTCAAGTTGAAGACTGGAATAACCGCTTCTCCCACTATGGCCTATGTCTGAATGTGAAAAAGACGGAGTATCTGGAGTTAAACCCAAGCGACGGTACCATTCAAGTCGCTGGACAAAATCTAGTCAAGACAGAATGCTTCAGGTACCTTGGATCTCGTCTTCAGAGTGATGGCAACTTCAATGATGAAGTAAGAGCCAGGGTAAACGCAACCTGGTTGCGGTGGAAGGAGGTCACGGGTGTGCTTTGCGACAAGAAAATGCCACTTCGTCTCAAATCGAAGATATATCGGACAGTGGTACGGCTAGTTGCGCTGTATGGCGTTGAACGTCGACCATCCGACAAAATTTCAGATCGTCGCCTGCACGCCGTGGAAATGAGAATGCTCCGTTGGACAATGGGCATCTCCCTTATATTGACCATGTCAGAAACGACACAATTCGGGAGCAAATGGGTGTCGCCCCAATTGTGGTCAAGATGAGGGAGAGACAGCTCCGATGGTATGGCCATGCCCTGCGTGCAACGCCTGATACTGGTAATAACTCTGTCCTTCACTTTGAGGTTGAAGGCCTGCGCCTCAGAGGACGACCGAAGCAGCGTTGGCAAGACACAATAAATGGTGACTTGAAGGTTACCGGCCTAAATCCAGCTGACGCTCGAAACCGGACAAAATGGGGGTTAATGACCAAAAAAGCGGACCCTGCACCAGCGGGACAACGCTTGGAATAAGAATAAGAATAAGAGTCTATGTCTCCAAAACTATTACTGATATCACCCTTAAATTTTGTATGGCGATAAGTGGCACAACAAAAATCTGTAGAGCACAGAACGAACATGGCGGCCATCCAAAGTTGAAACATTTAAATAGACGTTTCTTGCGATTTAACCATCCGAACGCAGCGAAACTTGGTACAGCAAATGTTTATACTCATTGCAATGCACTGGCATCTCATTTAGTTCAATTGTTTATATAACCTAAAGATAGCGGCTGTGCAAAATTTCAAAATTAAGTTTCTAATTCTTGTGTCCTAATAATGCGATCGAAGTCAACGTTAGAATAATGAACCTACGCAACAATCATCATCTATGAGTACATAACTCTATGGCCTACATATATACAAATCCAACATGGCGACCTTCCGAAATATTGACGTTTTTCAATATCTGAAATTTTGTATGTTGATAGCGGCTATTAACATAAGTAGGATATATGAACATAGGCTATTTAGGTCTTCACGAAACTACTTGTCCTACATCACTAAGACTAGGGTTGATACAGGGGGTCTAAAGATTAAACTATAGATTCTGTGACGTCTTATATATTTAAATGCCATAGCAGACATAAAAACAAAAAGTTCCTTAGAACGTTTGGCTGTTGGGGTTAGGCACATGGAATACAAACTGTCCTTATAATTGCCTTCGAATTCAAATAATGTGGCGTAGTTTAGATTTGTGGCATGTAAAAGAACTACTATTCCCAAGATCGCGGGTTCAAACCCAGCTGAAGTCATCGGTATTTCAAGAGCAGCTTAACAAATGTATAGGTTATTTGGTTTGAAACGCTGTACCAATTTCCAACGTTCTCCACTAGGTGTCAGTGACCGTGCGATCTCTGGCAGCCAAAGTTGGAACTACTTGAAATTGAAATTGTTGGGGAGCTGTGGGCGTTCAATACAAAATACCCTGCTATGGCCATTGGCTGCAATTAAAATGTAATAATACTTTTAAAGTGTAACTGTACGGTGTAAAGTTTACATCCCTGTCTGCAACATACTGCACACCTGTAACTTCCAAGTGGAACAATCGGTTTGCCATTAAAGCGAGTGACCGCGCTTGCACATTGATTTCTGAATACAAGGGGTGGAATTTACTGCCGACTCGCCAAGCAATTAGTCCTGGGCTAACTGGCCGACCCCTCATCATCTGGTGCCTGTTCAAAGAATATCTCCAGCATTTTATATAACTCGTTGTGCTCCCTCACCCCTCTCTACCGGTCACTGATAGGTCTACACCTCACATTATTTCAACTGTCAATAATTCCTTGCCATCAGGAAGGGCATCCAGCTATGTAATCACGCGCAACACAGAATTTGATCTCCTATCCAGTTTATTTATTTATTTATTTATTTATTTATTTATTTATTTATTTAGCGTATGGCTTTTAGTGCCGGGAGTGTCCGAGGATATGTTCGGCTAGCCAGAGGCTGTAGCTGCTTCAAGCGGACACCCATAGGGTGAGCCACAAGTTCCGCTTGATTTCAAGTAGTTCCAACGTTCACTTCCGGATGTCACTGGCACCTAGTGACTTTGATAGAGCGTTTCAACAAAATCTAACCTAGAAATTTAGCTTTATACAAGTTTAGTTAGTGGAAGGATCTTTATCATGCCATAAATCTATGACATAGGACAGCCGGATTTACTTCCTCTCCGAAGGAAGGCATACTGAGGGATTTTAACGCTCTTAAAAATCTGACGACTTCGGCCGGGTTTGAAACCACGATTTTGGGCATATCCATTCAGCATGCTACCAACTACGCCAAGTGTCATCTACAGGTTAACCGTTTATAGGATAGATTTATGGTTTCAAATGTTATATTTTGTTATTTTTGAGTTTTAGGTTTAGTGTCCCTAACCATCTTCTTTTTGCTTATGCTTTTGACACAGCTTCGTTTTTTGTTTTCCTATTTTCCTATCTATTTATTTTTCTTTGTTATTCTTCTTTTTTTGTATTTTGCTCTTTATTTTAATTTCAGATTTTTGTATTGTTCTTGCTTTTGATTATGTTCTTGTTCTTTTGTGTTTAGTCTTGCATTTGTTTTAAGTATTATTGTTTTTACTTTTGGATTTGTTTTTTTAGTTCCTGAATTTGTTTCTATATTAGTGTTGTTGTTTTCGTTTGTTATTGATTCCGTTGTGCTTTTGTTATTTTCTGTGTTCTGGTTTTGCTCTTGTTCCTTGTTTTCTAGATTTGCTGATGTTTTTTTTATTAGCCGTTTGGTTTTGATTTATATTGCTTTTTATTTGTTTAATTTTTAAATTTTTAGTATGCTTTAATTTTTCTAAGTTCTGCTTTAGTTGTAGAAGAAGCGCAGTCATCACATTAATATTGCTTCTTTTTGTTCCTTATATCTACGTCACCATGTGTTAGAAGAATGCGCTATTCTACTTAGAAAGTAAGATTTCCTTAGTCCTTATAGGCTAATTAATGCGATTTCATTTTTAGCCTATTTTCAATTTTGAAAAAATAGGCTTATGAGATCACCTTTTGTCCGTGTGTGTGTGCGTGTGTGTGTGTGTGTGTGATTCGTGTGTGTGTGTCCCCCCCTAATAAAATCTAAACGGCAGGAGCGATTTCAATGAAACTCGGAAAGTTCATAGCACTATTCCCGGCGACCTCGACCGTGCCCTTCAAATTTTGTTACGACTCACCAATCCAACATGGCGGCTGTGCGAAATATTTCACCAGCATTCAATATCTCCGAAACTATTACCGATATTACCCTGACATTTTCTATGGTGATAGAGGGAACTACTATAAGTTCACTTATGTGACTTTTGATAACCTGGTAACTACAAAACCAACATGGCGGCCAAGCGAATTTGCGACTTCTAAATAGACGTTTCTCGCGATTTGACCAACCAAACGCAATGAAACTTGGTACAGTATATGTTTATATACATTGTAATGCACCGACATCTAACTTCGTTCAATTGTTTACATAATCACAAGATGGCGGATGTGCGAAATATTTCACCGGCATCCTATATCTCTGAAACTATTAGCGGTATCTCCCTAAAATTTTGTACGGAGATAAAGGGCACTACTGGAAGTCCATCTATAAGATTTTGAAAAACCGGTTAACTACAAAACGAACATGGCGGCCAAGCGAATTTGAACATTTTAAATAGACCTTTCTCGCGATTTAATGTTCCAAGCGCACTGAAACCTGGTGCAGGAAATATTTATACACATTGTAATCCACTGGTATCTAATTTAGTTCAATTGTTTACATAACCTCAAGATGGCGGCAGTGCGAATTTTAAAATTAAGTTTTTATTTCTTGTGATGTAGTCATGCGATCGAAGTGAAAGTTTGAATAATGAACCTACGCACTAATTTTCCTTTAATGGTACATGGTGCATTCTTGGAATACACGGTACCTGAGATTATAATTTTCAATGCTTTTGCATGTTCTTTCCTTCCTCTTTGTCAAACACCAACAGTGATCTATTTTCTCTTAGGTGTTCCGGTTGCTTATATTTTGTATGAGTATGTTTCAGATATATAACTTCTGTGACCCACCTAGCGTCACCTCGCAGCGAATCTCTGAAGCTCCTCAATTCTTCCTGGTGCTAGAGGACTTACTTATCCATTTGGCCACCAGATCCTGTTACCATCGTCAGCTATTTTCTCCTTGAGCAAGAGAACTACGTCTACTTCTTTACTCACCATGCTGCGCTAGTATCATCTGTTATCAACTCTTAGAAGATCAGCTCAGCAAGAGATTAATTTTTTGTTTTAAAGTTTGCAATGCTTATATGTTCTCCTTTTGTCTCCTACCCCCCACTCTTTTCCCCTTCCTCGGTCCCTCCGTGCTCCGTTGAGCTGCTCTCACTTCTCAGTCTGCAGTTGACTCGTTCAGTCAAAGCTCCGCTCGAGCTTGCCTCCTCAAACCAAGAGGCTCACCCTCTTCTACGCCATGTTGGCTAAGTAATCTTCAACAGAAACTTCGACTTCAACATGAAATCAAGATAAGTACCATTTTAAAAGTTTTAACCTCATCTTCATGGTTTTAACTTCCACGTGCTTTTAATTATAATTTATAGACAGTGTGAAATCATTTACTTTGGGGCAATAATCATTCTTCGTGGGATTTGCCATGTTGAGCTTTTGCTTGTATAAGCCAACTTTACAAAAAAAGAGCTTTTCTTAAGCTATTCAAATGAGAAATCCTCTCTCTACGTGGGATATTATCTAATACCCGCTGTCTATGATTATAAAGCTATTTCCTCCGTTGGATTTTCTCAACCCCATTTTCTGCTAAGGTTGTTCTGGAAACTTCGAGATTTTGTACCCTATCTGCGAGTCTTGCCGTCAAGTGTTTTTAGCTCACTTGGAACAATGATATTTAAAATGAGGAATCTTCCTTACAAATTTTTGCAATAGCTAACTTTCTTCCACCGCTGGAACCTCTGGAACATTCTATGGCGCATTTAATTGTAAATTACAACTTTTTCAAGAAATAGACTCTCACCTATATACAGCAATCAGTTATTTCCATAATTGCAATAACTTTCTTTTTCATAAACTTTAGTGTTTCTACAGTGAACTTTGCATCCTTCTTCATAGACTATAGTGATAATCAGTGCTTGCTCCATGTTTCTACCGCGTCGCGATCGTCCGGTTATATTAAATACGGCCATGAACATTGATCCTATATCCCAATGATCTTTCCTCAACCTTCTACTAACAACCATTATTAATAAAATTGAAACTTTTCTATAAGGTGTCACTCACGAGGTGCCCTTCCAACTTTGCTAGTTTAACATTAATTAAATTCTGCATAATTGCTTGTGTGATACAAGTTTTAAATTCACGTTGTTTCTTTCCCATAATCAGGGAAAACAATTCTTTAAACTCTTGTTCAGGTTTCACGAAATGGAAACTGTCCCATTTGGCGAGTGATTCCTGCTCAAACTTGGGAAGTCTAGAACTTTCCCCTTCACTTTCTTCAGGTTTCACAGTAAGTGACCTGCCCTCTTTGCATAATTCTCATATATTAATTCTGTATAAATATAAGAAGTTGTAGGAACTTCTATCTTATTTTTCATGTTGTTATTATTGTTATTTTCAAAGTTGTCACTTTCTCTAGAACATTCTTTCCAGAATTTCTTATAGTACACTGCTTGTACTCCTGTAAATGTTAAAACTTTAATTATTCCATTTTGCCCATTTTATTAAATCTTATCAAGATTTTAATACAAGGTTTAAAAACCTTAAAAATTGTCATTTGCCTGGAGCAATTTCTGAACGTTGTTGGAGGTCTGCGACCCCAAATTGCCAACTACATAGAACATATTTATTTGTTAAAGTTACGCTTCTTTGAATTGTTAAATAAATTAAATATTTGTTTTTGGATTCATCATTTCTCTGATACTACAGTTAGGCAGGATCCTGGCTTTCCTAGCCCTTCCTAGGTTTATGCCCTCGTTCATGCTTAATAAAGCTTTTACTATCTGTCTGGCCAGACCATCACCCTTCCCTATAGTACTTTTATTCGTGCTTGGGAGGAAAGACACTAAAGCCACTCTCCTGCAAACTGCCCAAGTCTTAGCTGCAGTTCCCGTCAGCTTCGACCAAGCTCGTACCCACTTTAGGTATCCGAACAAGGATTGGCGGTGGCAACCACCTTTAAGTGTGTTTAAAACTAAACTTATTAACTTTTGTGGGACTCTCCTCCTATTTTTCTATCCTTCTCTTCCAATCCCAAATCTACTTCCTTCTCTTAATCATCTTCCCTTGGTGGGTGGGTTATTCCTCAGCCAATAAACTACCCAAAATTTGGTGCCGAAACCCGGGAGAGTCCATTTTTTATTTCTATTGTTTGTCAAGTGTCATTTGACAATACTTGGCAAATTATTAATATCTGCTTTGGATTTTTCAGCTATATCCACATCATGCAAAGCCTGTGAACGGGAAAGAGGCCGCTCCTGTCTCCTTTGGTGTGTCCTGTTCTTTATACCCATTTGCTGCTGCAAACTTGACAGCATCTCCAAGGTTCTACAGTTTCGTGAGTTGTATTTCAATTTATTCTTTTTGTCATGGCCCCTACTGAAAAAGATGAAACTCTCATTGCCAGACGTTCTTCCTATAAAGGGCAACTCACTAGATTCAGAAATTTCATCAGCAAATTAAATCCCGCCGAGTGTGATTTAGACATCTTGACACATCGCCTTAAGTTGTACGAACGGTCTTATGATTATTATGACCAAATTCAAACCGAGATTGAATCCGCTTGTCCAGAACTTCAATCGGATCGGGACGAGGTCGAACCCTTGTACTTTGAAGGGATTGCAAAGGCCCACCAATTGATTCGAAATATCTCAGAACCGGACACTAGGGTCATCAATCCGGCCCAGTTCGCACCCGCTTCAGTTCACGAGAACAAACCGAAACCGTTACTTCCCAAGATAAGCCTACCGCACTTCTCAGGCAAGGAAGGTGAATGGTATTCTTTTTATGAACTTTACTGCTCCCTAATTCATGAAAATATCGAGATCCCAGACATACATAAATTTTATTTCCTCCGTACTTCTTTGGAAAGTGAGGCCTTAGCCTTGGTGGAGTCACTGCCTTTAAGCGCAGACAACTACCACATCGCCTTTAATCTCCTTAAAGAGAGATATGGCAATTTACGCTTGAGTGTAGCTCGTCACATACGCTGTCTTTTTAACTTGCCAGCCGTCAAACCTAATGACGTCACCTCTTTAAGAGACCTCTTAGATTCTATACAGTTGAATGTCAGAGCATTATACCAACTCAATCAACCTGTCCAAACATGGGACACCATACTCATTCATCTGGCTACATCAAGATTCGATTTTTCAACCTTAATGGCTTGGGAAATTGAACTCGCTCGCAAGGAAGAATTTTCCTTCGAACACTTAATCTCGTTTCTTAACAGCCGATGTCAAGTTCTTACAGCACTCGCATTTCAGTGCGAAAAGGTCGAAACGAATGATCAGTGTCAAAATTTTGAAAAAAAAACTTGCTCTTTCAAAGGGACATCAGCCCCAATCTGTCGAGAACAAGCAACCCGTTCTTCTTTCAATCATGTAAGAGAAGATATCAGGCCGCTTAACAAATCGTTAAAATGCACGCTCTGTAAAAAGCCTCACACATTGTATTCGTGCAAATCCTTTAAAGAATTGTCTGTCGAAGATCGAAGGAAGTTTGTGTTGAATAGCAAACATTGTTTCAATTGCTTGTCACCTAAGCATTCTTCCTCGAACTGTACGTCATCAAATCTCTATTTCCATTGTAAAAAACCGCATCATTCTTTATTGCACGTTCACGATAAATCGAGGTCATCAGTACCTGCCTCTTCAAGCTCCATGCAGAGCAGCTCCGAACAAACTAATGCTTCTTCCTGCATTTCTAATGCCGAACCTTCTCACAGTGCGCAAACCCTTTTGACCACTGTACAATTCGAAATCCAAGATAAATTTGGAAATTGGTTTAGAACCCGTGGTCTTCTCGATTCCGCTTCAACGCACAACTTTGTTTCGCAATCGTTGATTAAAAAACTAGGTCTTTCGTCATCGCCTACTTCTATCAATGTGACCGGCATTGACAATTTGAAAACTCAAGTCTTGCAGTCTTCAAAATTGAAAATCAGAGACGTTTGCCAAAGAAACACCAATCTTAATTTAAACTGTCTCATTCTTACCAGTATTGGCAAGGACACTCCTAGCAGCTGTATTAATACCTCCGGATTAAAGATTCCTTCGCACTTAAGGTTAGCTGATCCTCAGTTTAATGCTCAAGGTCCCATTGATGTACTTTTCAGTGCCAATGTTTTCTGGAATTGCCTTCGCAAACAAACACGCAAGTTATCTTCAACCGTGGTCGCCAGAGACACCGATTTTGGTTGGGTTATTACTGGTGAAATCAAACATACCAGTGCTCAAACCAAAGCGCAATGTCATTTCGTTACAGCTGACATAAATCCCATTTCTGAAAAAGAGAACGCTCATGTTTCAGATCTCAATATTTTTGAAAAACACTTGTCGAAACGATGTCTTATCGTGAACAACTACGCTACCTCTGTAGGTTGTTTAAATGGTTTTTCCTTCTTCCCGCACAAAATGGCAATTCAAGTTCGCCTTGCTTTGTGTTATTTCGTTTACC
The DNA here is from genome assembly GCA_946902985.2 of Meconema thalassinum. Taxonomy (NCBI): domain Eukaryota; kingdom Metazoa; phylum Arthropoda; class Insecta; order Orthoptera; family Tettigoniidae; genus Meconema; species Meconema thalassinum. Next base: position 205,254,266 of record OX336399.1, on the reverse strand, counting down.
TTCTTATGTCATTTTTATAGCAGGTAATTGCTTAAACTTTTTCTCGAAAACTATCTTCCCCTTGTGTAAAACCTTGGCTATCAGTCACCATCACTTTGCTGTAAGCCATGTTTCACTTCTTTCGTTATTTAGAAGGATGGCCACGGTCGGCTCCTCCCTCCTTCCTCACAATTGGAAATCGCTCATGAAACCGTTTGAAAATCTGAATTCTATAGCATCTAGAATAACTATTCTTATGCATAACCTTCTTCTCAATGTCCCAGCTTGTCTTCTTTGCTCGGAAGAATTAAGCTTCTTTTTGTTGAAAATTGTCGGATTCCGTGATCCTCTCAATTATGCGAAATTGATTTCCTACTCTATTTCATATATCTTTAAATCGCTTGTTCACGTCCAAGTTACGATTGACTGCATGCTGTTCAACCTGAATATCTGCTTTAAGTTACAGCTGATTCAACAAATGTTGTTTGTGTACTCCGAACTGCTTGTTTTTCAAACTTGTTTGTATACACGCCTGAGGAAGGCCAAGTTGTTGTTTATTTCCTGTACGATTGCCAAAGGTCAAAGCAAGTTTCTCTTATCTCAACTCTGGCTGATTGCCAACCATTGTCTGGCGAGCCGCTACCGTAATCTCGGAAGCCGCTCACCTAATTCCCAAAATAAACTTGTTCTAGTTAAGGACTCGTTCAGCTATTTATATGCCTTATCTCGTTGTACTATGTGTGTCAAGGCCGCGCTTGCCTGTGTCTTTCATTTACTCATGCTCGTATTCTATAACTGCTTCGTTCCTTGTTTCAAAACTTCGTTGCGTATTTCTCACGCGCTTATGTATTGCAATTTGCTTACATCTTTTGCGATCTTAATGTTCATTGATGAACAAACTTACTTTTTCCCGTCGTTACATTCGATGTGTTTTTGCATTCGTACTTGTTATGTCACGTTTCTCGCTGACTTAAGTATTTTTCTGAGTAACCCCTTTGATGCTTATTGTAACTTGAGGTCATTGTTTATAGCTACTAGTTTGTTACCTATGGCGTTCTTGCTTTCTACTTGCATAGTTTCTTTGTTTACTTGGTATATTCTTATCCTGAATAGATGTACTTGTTTCTATACGCTTTGTTTAAACTTGTCAATTCTTCTTTCGCATCGTATCGTAATCTTTACTAGTGCTTTATTTCTCTCAGCTTCCAGCTATTTTGTGATGGAAGATGTTGATAATTCTCGCCTTTTTACTCCGCTTTCTAATGACCCTGATGACCTCCTTCCACTCACACCTGGTCACTGTCTTACACGCACTTCTCTCTCTGCCCCTCCTCCCCTTCCTAATTCTTTCAGGGATTCTGATTTACCTATTGTTTGGCGTAAACTTGAAGCCCTCCGTAATTCTTTTTGGAAAAGGTGGAACTTGGAATATTTAACTTCCTTACAACGGAGACAGAAGTGGTTTCTTTCCAGTCCCGACATTAAGGTGGGGGACTTGGTCTTAGTTAGGGATGTTTCTCCCCCTCTAGTCTGGACTTCCGGTAGAGTGACCCAGTGTTACCCTGGAAGAGATGGGAAAGTCAGGGAAGTCAGAGTCTTAACTATTAATGGTCCGATCACAAGACCTCTGTCTTTGATCTCTCCATTACCTTTAAATGTGTACTTGTTTTTCTTGTTCGCTGTTGGTGTCTGCCCCTCCCAGTATGGTGCATTCTTGGAATACACGGTACCTGAGATTATAATTTTCAATGCTTTTGCATGTTCTTTCCTTCCTCTTTGTCAAACACCAACAGTGATCTATTTTCTCTTAGGTGTTCCGGTTGCTTATATTTTGTATGAGTATGTTTCAGATATATAACTTCTGTGACCCACCTAGCGTCACCTCGCAGCGAATCTCTGAAGCTCCTCAATTCTTCCTGGTGCTAGAGGACTTACTTATCCATTTGGCCACCAGATCCTGTTACCATCGTCAGCTATTTTCTCCTTGAGCAAGAGGACTACGTCTACTTCTTTACTCACCATGCTGCGCTAGTATCATCTGTTATCAACTCTTAGAAGATCAGCTCAGCAAGAGATTAATTTTTTGTTTTAAAGTTTGCAATGCTTATATGTTCTCCTTTTGTCTCCTACCCCCCACTCTTTTCCCCTTCCTCGGTCCCTCCGTGCTCCGTTGAGCTGCTCTCACTTCTCAGTCTGCAGTTGACTCGTTCAGTCAAAGCTCCGCTCGAGCTTGCCTCCTCAAACCAAGAGGCTCACCCTCTTCTACGCCATGTTGGCTAAGTAATCTTCAACAGAAACTTCGACTTCAACATGAAATCAAGATAAGTACCATTTTAAAAGTTTTAACCTCATCTTCATGGTTTTAACTTCCACGTGCTTTTAATTATAATTTATAGACAGTGTGAAATCATTTACTTTGGGGCAATAATCATTCTTCGTGGGATTTGCCATGTTGAGCTTTTGCTTGTATAAGCCAACTTTACAAAAAAAGAGCTTTTCTTAAGCTATTCAAATGAGAAATCCTCTCTCTACGTGGGATATTATCTAATACCCGCTGTCTATGATTATAAAGCTATTTCCTCCGTTGGATTTTCTCAACCCCATTTTCTGCTAAGGTTGTTCTGGAAACTTCGAGATTTTGTACCCTATCTGCGAGTCTTGCCGTCAAGTGTTTTTAGCTCACTTGGAACAATGATATTTAAAATGAGGAATCTTCCTTACAAATTTTTGCAATAGCTAACTTTCTTCCACCGCTGGAACCTCTGGAACATTCTATGGCGCATTTAATTGTAAATTACAACTTTTTCAAGAAATAGACTCTCACCTATATACAGCAATCAGTTATTTCCATAATTGCAATAACTTTCTTTTTCATAAACTTTAGTGTTTCTACAGTGAACTTTGCATCCTTCTTCATAGACTATAGTGATAATCAGTGCTTGCTCCATGTTTCTACCGCGTCGCGATCGTCCGGTTATATTAAATACGGCCATGAACATTGATCCTATATCCCAATGATCTTTCCTCAACCTTCTACTAACAACCATTATTAATAAAATTGAAACTTTTCTATAAGGTGTCACTCACGAGGTGCCCTTCCAACTTTGCTAGTTTAACATTAATTAAATTCTGCATAATTGCTTGTGTGATACAAGTTTTAAATTCACGTTGTTTCTTTCCCATAATCAGGGAAAACAATTCTTTAAACTCTTGTTCAGGTTTCACGAAATGGAAACTGTCCCATTTGGCGAGTGATTCCTGCTCAAACTTGGGAAGTCTAGAACTTTCCCCTTCACTTTCTTCAGGTTTCACAGTAAGTGACCTGCCCTCTTTGCATAATTCTCATATATTAATTCTGTATAAATATAAGAAGTTGTAGGAACTTCTATCTTATTTTTCATGTTGTTATTATTGTTATTTTCAAAGTTGTCACTTTCTCTAGAACATTCTTTCCAGAATTTCTTATAGTACACTGCTTGTACTCCTGTAAATGTTAAAACTTTAATTATTCCATTTTGCCCATTTTATTAAATCTTATCAAGATTTTAATACAAGGTTTAAAAACCTTAAAAATTGTCATTTGCCTGGAGCAACTTCTGAACGTTGTTGGAGGTCTGCGACCCCAAATTGCCAACTACATAGAACATATTTATTTGTTAAAGTTACGCTTCTTTGAATTGTTAAATAAATTAAATATTTTTTTTTGGATTCATCATTTCTCTGATACTACAGTTAGGCAGGATCCTGGCTTTTCTAGCCCTTCCTAGGTTTATGCCCTCGTTCATGCTTAATAAAGCTTTTACTATCTGTCTGGCCAGACCATCACCCTTCCCTATAGTACTTTTATTCGTGCTTGGGAGGAAAGACACTAAAGCCACTCTCCTGCAAACTGCCCAAGTCTTAGCTGCAGTTCCCGTCAGCTTCGACCAAGCTCGTACCCACTTTAGGTATCCGAACAAGGATTGGCGGTGGCAACCACCTTTAAGTGTGTTTAAAACTAAACTTATTAACTTTTGTGGGACTCTCCTCCTATTTTTCTATCCTTCTCTTCCAATCCCAAATCTACTTCCTTCTCTTAATCATCTTCCCTTGGTGGGTGGGTTATTCCTCAGCCAATAAACTACCCAAAATTTGGTGCCGAAACCCGGGAGAGTCCATTTTTTATTTCTATTGTTTGTCAAGTGTCATTTGACAATACTTGGCAAATTATTAATATCTGCTTTGGATTTTTCAGCTATATCCACATCATGCAAAGCCTGTGAACGGGAAAGAGGCCGCTCCTGTCTCCTTTGGTGTGTCCTGTTCTTTATACCCATTTGCTGCTGCAAACTTGACAGCATCTCCAAGGTTCTACAGTTTCGTGAGTTGTATTTCAATTTATTCTTTTTGTCATGGCCCCTACTGAAAAAGATGAAACTCTCATTGCCAGACGTTCTTCCTATAAAGGGCAACTCACTAGATTCAGAAATTTCATCAGCAAATTAAATCCCGCCGAGTGTGATTTAGACATCTTGACACATCGCCTTAAGTTGTACGAACGGTCTTATGATTATTATGACCAAATTCAAACCGAGATTGAATCCGCTTGTCCAGAACTTCAATCGGATCGGGACGAGGTCGAACCCTTGTACTTTGAAGGGATTGCAAAGGCCCACCAATTGATTCGCAATATCTCAGAACCGGACACTAGGGTCATCAATCCGGCCCAGTTCGCACCCGCTTCAGTTCACGAGAACAAACCGAAACCGTTACTTCCCAAGATAAGCCTACCGCACTTCTCAGGCAAGGAAGGTGAATGGTATTCTTTTTATGAACTTTACTGCTCCCTAATTCATGAAAATATCGAGATCCCAGACATACATAAATTTTATTTCCTCCGTACTTCTTTGGAAAGTGAGGCCTTAGCCTTGGTGGAGTCACTGCCTTTAAGCGCAGACAACTACCACATCGCCTTTAATCTCCTTAAAGAGAGATATGGCAATTTACGCTTGAGTGTAGCTCGTCACATACGCTGTCTTTTTAACTTGCCAGCCGTCAAACCTAATGACGTCACCTCTTTAAGAGACCTCTTAGATTCTATACAGTTGAATGTCAGAGCATTATACCAACTCAATCAACCTGTCCAAACATGGGACACCATACTCATTCATCTGGCTACATCAAGATTCGATTTTTCAACCTTAATGGCTTGGGAAATTGAACTCGCTCGCAAGGAAGAATTTTCCTTCGAACACTTAATCTCGTTTCTTAACAGCCGATGTCAAGTTCTTACAGCACTCGCATTTCAGTGCGAAAAGGTCGAAACGAATGATCAGTGTCAAAATTTTGAAAAAAAAACTTGCTCTTTCAAAGGGACATCAGCCCCAATCTGTCGAGAACAAGCAACCCGTTCTTCTTTCAATCATGTAAGAGAAGATATCAGGCCGCTTAACAAATCGTTAAAATGCACGCTCTGTAAAAAGCCTCACACATTGTATTCGTGCAAATCCTTTAAAGAATTGTCTGTCGAAGATCGAAGGAAGTTTGTGTTGAATAGCAAACATTGTTTCAATTGCTTGTCACCTAAGCATTCTTCCTCGAACTGTACGTCATCAAATCTCTATTTCCATTGTAAAAAACCGCATCATTCTTTATTGCACGTTCACGATAAATCGAGGTCATCAGTACCTGCCTCTTCAAGCTCCATGCAGAGCAGCTCCGAACAAACTAATGCTTCTTCCTGCATTTCTAATGCCGAACCTTCTCACAGTGCGCAAACCCTTTTGACCACTGTACAATTCGAAATCCAAGATAAATTTGGAAATTGGTTTAGAACCCGTGGTCTTCTCGATTCCGCTTCAACGCACAACTTTGTTTCGCAATCGTTGATTAAAAAACTAGGTCTTTCGTCATCGCCTACTTCTATCAATGTGACCGGCATTGACAATTTGAAAACTCAAGTCTTGCAGTCTTCAAAATTGAAAATCAGAGACGTTTGCCAAAGAAACACCAATCTTAATTTAAACTGTCTCATTCTTACCAGTATTGGCAAGGACACTCCTAGCAGCTGTATTAATACCTCCGGATTAAAGATTCCTTCGCACTTAAGGTTAGCTGATCCTCAGTTTAATGCTCAAGGTCCCATTGATGTACTTTTCAGTGCCAATGTTTTCTGGAATTGCCTTCGCAAACAAACACGCAAGTTATCTTCAACCGTGGTCGCCAGAGACACCGATTTTGGTTGGGTTATTACTGGTGAAATCAAACATACCAGTGCTCAAACCAAAGCGCAATGTCATTTCGTTACAGCTGACATAAATCCCATTTCTGAAAAAGAGAACGCTCATGTTTCAGATCTCAATATTTTTGAAAAACACTTGTCGAAACGATGTCTTATCGTGAACAACTACGCTACCTCTGTAGGTTGTTTAAATGGTTTTTCCTTCTTCCCGCACAAAATGGCAATTCAAGTTCGCCTTGCTTTGTGTTATTTCGTTTACCTTCTTATGTCATTTTTATAGCAGGTAATTGCTTAAACTTTTTCTCGAAAACTATCTTCCCCTTGTGTAAAACCTTGGCTATCAGTCACCATCACTTTGCTGTAAGCCATGTTTCACTTCTTTCGTTATTTAGAAGGATGGCCACGGTCGGCTCCTCCCTCCTTCCTCACAATTGGAAATCGCTCATGAAACCGTTTGAAAATCTGAATTCTATAGCATCTAGAATAACTATTCTTATGCATAACCTTCTTCTCAATGTCCCAGCTTGTCTTCTTTGCTCGGAAGAATTAAGCTTCTTTTTGTTGAAAATTGTCGGATTCCGTGATCCTCTCAATTATGCGAAATTGATTTCCTACTCTATTTCATATATCTTTAAATCGCTTGTTCACGTCCAAGTTACGATTGACTGCATGCTGTTCAACCTGAATATCTGCTTTAAGTTACAGCTGATTCAACAAATGTTGTTTGTGTACTCCGAACTGCTTGTTTTTCAAACTTGTTTGTATACACGCCTGAGGAAGGCCAAGTTGTTGTTTATTTCCTGTACGATTGCCAAAGGTCAAAGCAAGTTTCTCTTATCTCAACTCTGGCTGATTGCCAACCATTGTCTGGCGAGCCGCTACCGTAATCTCGGAAGCCGCTCACCTAATTCCCAAAATAAACTTGTTCTAGTTAAGGACTCGTTCAGCTATTTATATGCCTTATCTCGTTGTACTATGTGTGTCAAGGCCGCGCTTGCCTGTGTCTTTCATTTACTCATGCTCGTATTCTATAACTGCTTCGTTCCTTGTTTCAAAACTTCGTTGCGTATTTCTCACGCGCTTATGTATTGCAATTTGCTTACATCTTTTGCGATCTTAATGTTCATTGATGAACAAACTTACTTTTTCCCGTCGTTACATTCGATGTGTTTTTGCATTCGTACTTGTTATGTCACGTTTCTCGCTGACTTAAGTATTTTTCTGAGTAACCCCTTTGATGCTTATTGTAACTTGAGGTCATTGTTTATAGCTACTAGTTTGTTACCTATGGCGTTCTTGCTTTCTACTTGCATAGTTTCTTTGTTTACTTGGTATATTCTTATCCTGAATAGATGTACTTGTTTCTATACGCTTTGTTTAAACTTGTCAATTCTTCTTTCGCATCGTATCGTAATCTTTACTAGTGCTTTATTTCTCTCAGCTTCCAGCTATTTTGTGATGGAAGATGTTGATAATTCTCGCCTTTTTACTCCGCTTTCTAATGACCCTGATGACCTCCTTCCACTCACACCTGGTCACTGTCTTACACGCACTTCTCTCTCTGCCCCTCCTCCCCTTCCTAATTCTTTCAGGGATTCTGATTTACCTATTGTTTGGCGTAAACTTGAAGCCCTCCGTAATTCTTTTTGGAAAAGGTGGAACTTGGAATATTTAACTTCCTTACAACGGAGACAGAAGTGGTTTCTTTCCAGTCCCGACATTAAGGTGGGGGACTTGGTCTTAGTTAGGGATGTTTCTCCCCCTCTAGTCTGGACTTCCGGTAGAGTGACCCAGTGTTACCCTGGAAGAGATGGGAAAGTCAGGGAAGTCAGAGTCTTAACTATTAATGGTCCGATCACAAGACCTCTGTCTTTGATCTCTCCATTACCTTTAAATGTGTACTTGTTTTTCTTGTTCGCTGTTGGTGTCTGCCCCTCCCAGTATGGTGCATTCTTGGAATACACGGTACCTGAGATTATAATTTTCAATGCTTTTGCATGTTCTTTCCTTCCTCTTTGTCAAACACCAACAGTGATCTATTTTCTCTTAGGTGTTCCGGTTGCTTATATTTTGTATGAGTATGTTTCAGATATATAACTTCTGTGACCCACCTAGCGTCACCTCGCAGCGAATCTCTGAAGCTCCTCAATTCTTCCTGGTGCTAGAGGACTTACTTATCCATTTGGCCACCAGATCCTGTTACCATCGTCAGCTATTTTCTCCTTGAGCAAGAGGACTACGTCTACTTCTTTACTCACCATGCTGCGCTAGTATCATCTGTTATCAACTCTTAGAAGATCAGCTCAGCAAGAGATTAATTTTTTGTTTTAAAGTTTGCAATGCTTATATGTTCTCCTTTTGTCTCCTACCCCCCACTCTTTTCCCCTTCCTCGGTCCCTCCGTGCTCCGTTGAGCTGCTCTCACTTCTCAGTCTGCAGTTGACTCGTTCAGTCAAAGCTCCGCTCGAGCTTGCCTCCTCAAACCAAGAGGCTCACCCTCTTCTACGCCATGTTGGCTAAGTAATCTTCAACAGAAACTTCGACTTCAACATGAAATCAAGATAAGTACCATTTTAAAAGTTTTAACCTCATCTTCATGGTTTTAACTTCCACGTGCTTTTAATTATAATTTATAGACAGTGTGAAATCATTTACTTTGGGGCAATAATCATTCTTCGTGGGATTTGCCATGTTGAGCTTTTGCTTGTATAAGCCAACTTTACAAAAAAAGAGCTTTTCTTAAGCTATTCAAATGAGAAATCCTCTCTCTACGTGGGATATTATCTAATACCCGCTGTCTATGATTATAAAGCTATTTCCTCCGTTGGATTTTCTCAACCCCATTTTCTGCTAAGGTTGTTCTGGAAACTTCGAGATTTTGTACCCTATCTGCGAGTCTTGCCGTCAAGTGTTTTTAGCTCACTTGGAACAATGATATTTAAAATGAGGAATCTTCCTTACAAATTTTTGCAATAGCTAACTTTCTTCCACCGCTGGAACCTCTGGAACATTCTATGGCGCATTTAATTGTAAATTACAACTTTTTCAAGAAATAGACTCTCACCTATATACAGCAATCAGTTATTTCCATAATTGCAATAACTTTCTTTTTCATAAACTTTAGTGTTTCTACAGTGAACTTTGCATCCTTCTTCATAGACTATAGTGATAATCAGTGCTTGCTCCATGTTTCTACCGCGTCGCGATCGTCCGGTTATATTAAATACGGCCATGAACATTGATCCTATATCCCAATGATCTTTCCTCAACCTTCTACTAACAACCATTATTAATAAAATTGAAACTTTTCTATAAGGTGTCACTCACGAGGTGCCCTTCCAACTTTGCTAGTTTAACATTAATTAAATTCTGCATAATTGCTTGTGTGATACAAGTTTTAAATTCACGTTGTTTCTTTCCCATAATCAGGGAAAACAATTCTTTAAACTCTTGTTCAGGTTTCACGAAATGGAAACTGTCCCATTTGGCGAGTGATTCCTGCTCAAACTTGGGAAGTCTAGAACTTTCCCCTTCACTTTCTTCAGGTTTCACAGTAAGTGACCTGCCCTCTTTGCATAATTCTCATATATTAATTCTGTATAAATATAAGAAGTTGTAGGAACTTCTATCTTATTTTTCATGTTGTTATTATTGTTATTTTCAAAGTTGTCACTTTCTCTAGAACATTCTTTCCAGAATTTCTTATAGTACACTGCTTGTACTCCTGTAAATGTTAAAACTTTAATTATTCCATTTTGCCCATTTTATTAAATCTTATCAAGATTTTAATACAAGGTTTAAAAACCTTAAAAATTGTCATTTGCCTGGAGCAATTTCTGAACGTTGTTGGAGGTCTGCGACCCCAAATTGCCAACTACATAGAACATATTTATTTGTTAAAGTTACGCTTCTTTGAATTGTTAAATAAATTAAATATTTGTTTTTGGATTCATCATTTCTCTGATACTACAGTTAGGCAGGATCCTGGCTTTCCTAGCCCTTCCTAGGTTTATGCCCTCGTTCATGCTTAATAAAGCTTTTACTATCTGTCTGGCCAGACCATCACCCTTCCCTATAGTACTTTTATTCGTGCTTGGGAGGAAAGACACTAAAGCCACTCTCCTGCAAACTGCCCAAGTCTTAGCTGCAGTTCCCGTCAGCTTCGACCAAGCTCGTACCCACTTTAGGTATCCGAACAAGGATTGGCGGTGGCAACCACCTTTAAGTGTGTTTAAAACTAAACTTATTAACTTTTGTGGGACTCTCCTCCTATTTTTCTATCCTTCTCTTCCAATCCCAAATCTACTTCCTTCTCTTAATCATCTTCCCTTGGTGGGTGGGTTATTCCTCAGCCAATAAACTACCCAAAATTTGGTGCCGAAACCCGGGAGAGTCCATTTTTTATTTCTATTGTTTGTCAAGTGTCATTTGACAATACTTGGCAAATTATTAATATCTGCTTTGGATTTTTCAGCTATATCCACATCATGCAAAGCCTGTGAACGGGAAAGAGGCCGCTCCTGTCTCCTTTGGTGTGTCCTGTTCTTTATACCCATTTGCTGCTGCAAACTTGACAGCATCTCCAAGGTTCTACAGTTTCGTGAGTTGTATTTCAATTTATTCTTTTTGTCATGGCCCCTACTGAAAAAGATGAAACTCTCATTGCCAGACGTTCTTCCTATAAAGGGCAACTCACTAGATTCAGAAATTTCATCAGCAAATTAAATCCCGCCGAGTGTGATTTAGACATCTTGACACATCGCCTTAAGTTGTACGAACGGTCTTATGATTATTATGACCAAATTCAAACCGAGATTGAATCCGCTTGTCCAGAACTTCAATCGGATCGGGACGAGGTCGAACCCTTGTACTTTGAAGGGATTGCAAAGGCCCACCAATTGATTCGCAATATCTCAGAACCGGACACTAGGGTCATCAATCCGGCCCAGTTCGCACCCGCTTCAGTTCACGAGAACAAACCGAAACCGTTACTTCCCAAGATAAGCCTACCGCACTTCTCAGGCAAGGAAGGTGAATGGTATTCTTTTTATGAACTTTACTGCTCCCTAATTCATGAAAATATCGAGATCCCAGACATACATAAATTTTATTTCCTCCGTACTTCTTTGGAAAGTGAGGCCTTAGCCTTGGTGGAGTCACTGCCTTTAAGCGCAGACAACTACCACATCGCCTTTAATCTCCTTAAAGAGAGATATGGCAATTTACGCTTGAGTGTAGCTCGTCACATACGCTGTCTTTTTAACTTGCCAGCCGTCAAACCTAATGACGTCACCTCTTTAAGAGACCTCTTAGATTCTATACAGTTGAATGTCAGAGCATTATACCAACTCAATCAACCTGTCCAAACATGGGACACCATACTCATTCATCTGGCTACATCAAGATTCGATTTTTCAACCTTAATGGCTTGGGAAATTGAACTCGCTCGCAAGGAAGAATTTTCCTTCGAACACTTAATCTCGTTTCTTAACAGCCGATGTCAAGTTCTTACAGCACTCGCATTTCAGTGCGAAAAGGTCGAAACGAATGATCAGTGTCAAAATTTTGAAAAAAAAACTTGCTCTTTCAAAGGGACATCAGCCCCAATCTGTCGAGAACAAGCAACCCGTTCTTCTTTCAATCATGTAAGAGAAGATATCAGGCCGCTTAACAAATCGTTAAAATGCACGCTCTGTAAAAAGCCTCACACATTGTATTCGTGCAAATCCTTTAAAGAATTGTCTGTCGAAGATCGAAGGAAGTTTGTGTTGAATAGCAAACATTGTTTCAATTGCTTGTCACCTAAGCATTCTTCCTCGAACTGTACGTCATCAAATCTCTATTTCCATTGTAAAAAACCGCATCATTCTTTATTGCACGTTCACGATAAATCGAGGTCATCAGTACCTGCCTCTTCAAGCTCCATGCAGAGCAGCTCCGAACAAACTAATGCTTCTTCCTGCATTTCTAATGCCGAACCTTCTCACAGTGCGCAAACCCTTTTGACCACTGTACAATTCGAAATCCAAGATAAATTTGGAAATTGGTTTAGAACCCGTGGTCTTCTCGATTCCGCTTCAACGCACAACTTTGTTTCGCAATCGTTGATTAAAAAACTAGGTCTTTCGTCATCGCCTACTTCTATCAATGTGACCGGCATTGACAATTTGAAAACTCAAGTCTTGCAGTCTTCAAAATTGAAAATCAGAGACGTTTGCCAAAGAAACACCAATCTTAATTTAAACTGTCTCATTCTTACCAGTATTGGCAAGGACACTCCTAGCAGCTGTATTAATACCTCCGGATTAAAGATTCCTTCGCACTTAAGGTTAGCTGATCCTCAGTTTAATGCTCAAGGTCCCATTGATGTACTTTTCAGTGCCAATGTTTTCTGGAATTGCCTTCGCAAACAAACACGCAAGTTATCTTCAACCGTGGTCGCCAGAGACACCGATTTTGGTTGGGTTATTACTGGTGAAATCAAACATACCAGTGCTCAAACCAAAGCGCAATGTCATTTCGTTACAGCTGACATAAATCCCATTTCTGAAAAAGAGAACGCTCATGTTTCAGATCTCAATATTTTTGAAAAACACTTGTCGAAACGATGTCTTATCGTGAACAACTACGCTACCTCTGTAGGTTGTTTAAATGGTTTTTCCTTCTTCCCGCACAAAATGGCAATTCAAGTTCGCCTTGCTTTGTGTTATTTCGTTTACCTTCTTATGTCATTTTTATAGCAGGTAATTGCTTAAACTTTTTCTCGAAAACTATCTTCCCCTTGTGTAAAACCTTGGCTATCAGTCACCATCACTTTGCTGTAAGCCATGTTTCACTTCTTTCGTTATTTAGAAGGATGGCCACGGTCGGCTCCTCCCTCCTTCCTCACAATTGGAAATCGCTCATGAAACCGTTTGAAAATCTGAATTCTATAGCATCTAGAATAACTATTCTTATGCATAACCTTCTTCTCAATGTCCCAGCTTGTCTTCTTTGCTCGGAAGAATTAAGCTTCTTTTTGTTGAAAATTGTCGGATTCCGTGATCCTCTCAATTATGCGAAATTGATTTCCTACTCTATTTCATATATCTTTAAATCGCTTGTTCACGTCCAAGTTACGATTGACTGCATGCTGTTCAACCTGAATATCTGCTTTAAGTTACAGCTGATTCAACAAATGTTGTTTGTGTACTCCGAACTGCTTGTTTTTCAAACTTGTTTGTATACACGCCTGAGGAAGGCCAAGTTGTTGTTTATTTCCTGTACGATTGCCAAAGGTCAAAGCAAGTTTCTCTTATCTCAACTCTGGCTGATTGCCAACCATTGTCTGGCGAGCCGCTACCGTAATCTCGGAAGCCGCTCACCTAATTCCCAAAATAAACTTGTTCTAGTTAAGGACTCGTTCAGCTATTTATATGCCTTATCTCGTTGTACTATGTGTGTCAAGGCCGCGCTTGCCTGTGTCTTTCATTTACTCATGCTCGTATTCTATAACTGCTTCGTTCCTTGTTTCAAAACTTCGTTGCGTATTTCTCACGCGCTTATGTATTGCAATTTGCTTACATCTTTTGCGATCTTAATGTTCATTGATGAACAAACTTACTTTTTCCCGTCGTTACATTCGATGTGTTTTTGCATTCGTACTTGTTATGTCACGTTTCTCGCTGACTTAAGTATTTTTCTGAGTAACCCCTTTGATGCTTATTGTAACTTGAGGTCATTGTTTATAGCTACTAGTTTGTTACCTATGGCGTTCTTGCTTTCTACTTGCATAGTTTCTTTGTTTACTTGGTATATTCTTATCCTGAATAGATGTACTTGTTTCTATACGCTTTGTTTAAACTTGTCAATTCTTCTTTCGCATCGTATCGTAATCTTTACTAGTGCTTTATTTCTCTCAGCTTCCAGCTATTTTGTGATGGAAGATGTTGATAATTCTCGCCTTTTTACTCCGCTTTCTAATGACCCTGATGACCTCCTTCCACTCACACCTGGTCACTGTCTTACACGCACTTCTCTCTCTGCCCCTCCTCCCCTTCCTAATTCTTTCAGGGATTCTGATTTACCTATTGTTTGGCGTAAACTTGAAGCCCTCCGTAATTCTTTTTGGAAAAGGTGGAACTTGGAATATTTAACTTCCTTACAACGGAGACAGAAGTGGTTTCTTTCCAGTCCCGACATTAAGGTGGGGGACTTGGTCTTAGTTAGGGATGTTTCTCCCCCTCTAGTCTGGACTTCCGGTAGAGTGACCCAGTGTTACCCTGGAAGAGATGGGAAAGTCAGGGAAGTCAGAGTCTTAACTATTAATGGTCCGATCACAAGACCTCTGTCTTTGATCTCTCCATTACCTTTAAATGTGTACTTGTTTTTCTTGTTCGCTGTTGGTGTCTGCCCCTCCCAGTATGGTGCATTCTTGGAATACACGGTACCTGAGATTATAATTTTCAATGCTTTTGCATGTTCTTTCCTTCCTCTTTGTCAAACACCAACAGTGATCTATTTTCTCTTAGGTGTTCCGGTTGCTTATATTTTGTATGAGTATGTTTCAGATATATAACTTCTGTGACCCACCTAGCGTCACCTCGCAGCGAATCTCTGAAGCTCCTCAATTCTTCCTGGTGCTAGAGGACTTACTTATCCATTTGGCCACCAGATCCTGTTACCATCGTCAGCTATTTTCTCCTTGAGCAAGAGGACTACGTCTACTTCTTTACTCACCATGCTGCGCTAGTATCATCTGTTATCAACTCTTAGAAGATCAGCTCAGCAAGAGATTAATTTTTTGTTTTAAAGTTTGCAATGCTTATATGTTCTCCTTTTGTCTCCTACCCCCCACTCTTTTCCCCTTCCTCGGTCCCTCCGTGCTCCGTTGAGCTGCTCTCACTTCTCAGTCTGCAGTTGACTCGTTCAGTCAAAGCTCCGCTCGAGCTTGCCTCCTCAAACCAAGAGGCTCACCCTCTTCTACGCCATGTTGGCTAAGTAATCTTCAACAGAAACTTCGACTTCAACATGAAATCAAGATAAGTACCATTTTAAAAGTTTTAACCTCATCTTCATGGTTTTAACTTCCACGTGCTTTTAATTATAATTTATAGACAGTGTGAAATCATTTACTTTGGGGCAATAATCATTCTTCGTGGGATTTGCCATGTTGAGCTTTTGCTTGTATAAGCCAACTTTACAAAAAAAGAGCTTTTCTTAAGCTATTCAAATGAGAAATCCTCTCTCTACGTGGGATATTATCTAATACCCGCTGTCTATGATTATAAAGCTATTTCCTCCGTTGGATTTTCTCAACCCCATTTTCTGCTAAGGTTGTTCTGGAAACTTCGAGATTTTGTACCCTATCTGCGAGTCTTGCCGTCAAGTGTTTTTAGCTCACTTGGAACAATGATATTTAAAATGAGGAATCTTCCTTACAAATTTTTGCAATAGCTAACTTTCTTCCACCGCTGGAACCTCTGGAACATTCTATGGCGCATTTAATTGTAAATTACAACTTTTTCAAGAAATAGACTCTCACCTATATACAGCAATCAGTTATTTCCATAATTGCAATAACTTTCTTTTTCATAAACTTTAGTGTTTCTACAGTGAACTTTGCATCCTTCTTCATAGACTATAGTGATAATCAGTGCTTGCTCCATGTTTCTACCGCGTCGCGATCGTCCGGTTATATTAAATACGGCCATGAACATTGATCCTATATCCCAATGATCTTTCCTCAACCTTCTACTAACAACCATTATTAATAAAATTGAAACTTTTCTATAAGGTGTCACTCACGAGGTGCCCTTCCAACTTGGCTAGTTTAACATTAATTAAATTCTGCATAATTGCTTGTGTGATACAAGT
Source organism: Meconema thalassinum (assembly GCA_946902985.2). Taxonomy (NCBI): domain Eukaryota; kingdom Metazoa; phylum Arthropoda; class Insecta; order Orthoptera; family Tettigoniidae; genus Meconema; species Meconema thalassinum. The sequence continues at coordinate 205,238,213 of OX336399.1, read as the reverse complement.
TTTAAATTCACGTTGTTTCTTTCCCATAATCAGGGAAAACAATTCTTTAAACTCTTGTTCAGGTTTCACGAAATGGAAACTGTCCCATTTGGCGAGTGATTCCTGCTCAAACTTGGGAAGTCTAGAACTTTCCCCTTCACTTTCTTCAGGTTTCACAGTAAGTGACCTGCCCTCTTTGCATAATTCTCATATATTAATTCTGTATAAATATAAGAAGTTGTAGGAACTTCTATCTTATTTTTCATGTTGTTATTATTGTTATTTTCAAAGTTGTCACTTTCTCTAGAACATTCTTTCCAGAATTTCTTATAGTACACTGCTTGTACTCCTGTAAATGTTAAAACTTTAATTATTCCATTTTGCCCATTTTATTAAATCTTATCAAGATTTTAATACAAGGTTTAAAAACCTTAAAAATTGTCATTTGCCTGGAGCAATTTCTGAACGTTGTTGGAGGTCTGCGACCCCAAATTGCCAACTACATAGAACATATTTATTTGTTAAAGTTACGCTTCTTTGAATTGTTAAATAAATTAAATATTTGTTTTTGGATTCATCATTTCTCTGATACTACAGTTAGGCAGGATCCTGGCTTTCCTAGCCCTTCCTAGGTTTATGCCCTCGTTCATGCTTAATAAAGCTTTTACTATCTGTCTGGCCAGACCATCACCCTTCCCTATAGTACTTTTATTCGTGCTTGGGAGGAAAGACACTAAAGCCACTCTCCTGCAAACTGCCCAAGTCTTAGCTGCAGTTCCCGTCAGCTTCGACCAAGCTCGTACCCACTTTAGGTATCCGAACAAGGATTGGCGGTGGCAACCACCTTTAAGTGTGTTTAAAACTAAACTTATTAACTTTTGTGGGACTCTCCTCCTATTTTTCTATCCTTCTCTTCCAATCCCAAATCTACTTCCTTCTCTTAATCATCTTCCCTTGGTGGGTGGGTTATTCCTCAGCCAATAAACTACCCAGTACATGACTCTATGGCCTATACATTTAACAATCCAACATGGCGACCATCCGAAATATTTAGACGATACTGAATATCTACGAATCTATTTTAGCAATCAAACTAAATTTTTTAATGTTCATAGGGGCTATGAACTTAAGTTCACCTATAGGACTTTAAATAACCTGGTGATCACAAATCCAACATGGCGGTGACGCGAATTATAAATATTCACATGGACGTTTCTCGCAATTTAACCATCCGCGTGCAGTGAAACTTGGTACAGTAAATCTTTATCCGAAGGTTAATCCACTGGCATCTAATTTATTTCAATTGTTTCCATAACCTCAAGAAGGCAGCTGTGAAATTATTTTAAATCTCCTTGTTTTTTCTTGTGTCCTAATTATGCGATTGAAGTTTGAATACTACACGTTCACAATAATCTGCATGTAACAGTACATAACTCTAGGACCTACATATATAAAATCCAACATGGCGACCATCCGAAATATTTAGTCGGTTCTCAATATCTACGAATCTATTACAGCAATCAAACTGAAATTGTGTATGTTGATAGTGGCAATTAACATAAGTAGGATATATGAAAATAGGCTGTATAGTTCTTCACGGAACTACTTGTTTTTCATGACGTAATGCCTGTTTCCTCAAAAACCGATATTGCTTCGGGCATGAATTGCTTTTACAATGGGGTTAATTGGTTAAGACCACAAGAAGGTCGAAGTGTGTAGCTTTGGTTTAACGTTTCAACACCCTTATTGTCTTTTAAAACTTTTTTTATGTCCTGTAGTAAGAAACATGAATAGAAAATGCAACAAATATTAAAACGTCACTTTAACGGTTTCATGTTTTGGTAAGCATTTAGAATTTAAAAACAGCAATCAACGTGATATATTTACAGCTAAATAAAAATCTTTCATATAAAAATAATCCTATATCTCTTCCTCTTAGAGCCTTGATTGCTGTCGTGGAAATCCTAACCCCGATAGCCAGTGGCGGTTCTAGAAGCTTAAATCTGGGTGGGGCCAGACATTTTCCCGGATCGATCTAATTAGTCTACTTTTACCTCATTTTTAGCCTATTTTCAATTTTGAAAAAATAGGCTTATGAGATCACCTTTTGTCCGTGTGTGTGTGCGTGTGTGTGTGTGTGTGTGATTCGTGTGTGTGTCCCCCCCTAATAAAATCTAAACGGCAGGAGCGATTTCAATGAAACTCGGAAAGTTCATAGCACTATTTCCGGCGACCTCGACCGTGCCCTTCAAATTTTGTTACGACTCACCAATCCAACATGGCGGCTGTGCGAAATATTTCACCAGCATTCAATATCTCCGAAACTATTACCGATATTACCCTGGCATTTTCTATGGAGATAGAGGGAACTACTATAAGTTCACTTATGTGACTTTTGAAAACCTGGTAACTACAAAACCAACATGGAGGCCAAGCGAATTTGCGACTTTTAAATAGACGTTTCTCGCGATTTGACCAACCAAACGCAATGAAACTTGGTACAGTATATGTTTATATACATTGTAATGCACCGACATCTAACTTCGTTCAATTGTATACATCATCACAAGATGGCGGATGTGCGAAATATTTCACCGGCATTCTATATCTCTGAAACTATTAGCGGCATCTCCCTAAAATTTTGTACGGAGATAAAGGGCACTACTGGAAGTCCATCTATAAGACTTTCAAAAACCGGTTAACTACAAAACGAACATGGCGGCCAAGCGAATTTGAAAATTTTAAATAGACCTTTCTCGCGATTTAATGTTCCAAGCGCACTGAAACCTGGTACAGGAAATATTTATACACATTGTAATCCACTGGTATCTAATTTAGTTCAATTGTTTACATAACCTCAAGATGGCGGCAGTGCGAATTTTAAAATTAAGTTTTTATTTCTTGTGATGTAGTCATGCGATCGAAGTGAAAGTTTGAATAATGGACCTACGCAATAATTTTCCTTTAATGGTACATGACTCTATGGCCTATACATTTAACAATCCAACATGGCGACTATCCGAAATATTTAGACGATACTGAATATCTACGAATCTATTTTAGCAAACTGCATTTTTTAATGTTCATAGGGGCTATGAACTTAAGTTCACCTATAGGACTTTAAATAACCTGGTGATCACAAATCCAACATGGCGGTGACGCGAATTATAAATATTCACATGGACGTTTCTCGCAATTTAACCATCCGAGTGCAGTGAAACTTGGTACAGTAAATCCTTATGCGAATGTTAATCCACTGGCATCTAATTTATTTCAATTGTTTCCATAACCTCAATATGGCAGCTGTGAAAATTTTTAAAATCTCCTGGTTTTTTCTTGTGTCCTAATTATGCGATTGAAGTTTGAATACTACACGTTCACAATAATCTGCATGTAACTGTACATAACTCTAGGACCTATATATATAAAATCCAACATGGCGACCATCCGAAATATTTAGTCGGTTCTTAATATCTACGAATCTATTACAGCAATCAAACAGAAATTGTGTATGTTGATAGTGACAATTAACATAAGTAGGATATTATGAAAATAGGCTGTATAGTTCTTCACGGAACTACTTGTTGCAAAATGAGAAAAGTAGACTAAAAACTATCATTGGTAAAAAATAGCATATTTCACTGTCACATAAATTTATTCTTCTCTTCTATTCTGGGCAAACTGGTTCACTATATCAGAAGGGTCGTGAAGTAATTTTCCACTTAATTCTCTTTCAATTGAAAGAATTGCGAGATTGGAAAGCCTCTTTGTTGCCATTGTTGCTCTTAAATAGGATTTTATTCGTTTCACGACAGAGAAAGTGCGCTCAGCAGAAGCAGATGACACAGGAAGAGTCAGCATCAACTTGAAAAATAATAGCACCTTTGGAAAAGCAACTTACATTTTCAGAAGTTCAGAAAAAAAGAATGAGGAAGTGTTTGGATATTTGCCTCTAAATACATTCTTAGCTAAACTGATTTCAGTCTGTAGCACCTTACGGTCTGTGAAGATTAGATTATACTTTTCACAGAACGTGAGAATATATATATATATATATTCAAAATTTCAAAAGTTTTCACTTCTTGGGTTACAGGCATCCATTGCATTGCACACAAAATCATTTTCAGTAAATCTACGCAGTAACTCTTCTACCATGTTGTCTAATATTTCAAAAAGATTTATTTTTCATGTCTCTGATAATGAGACAATTTCCTCTTCTTTCTCCGCAGAGACTGGCATTAATAAAACGTAGTCTGAAAAGTTCTTTTGAATACTTGAGACTCTAGATTGCTTATAAACTTTCACGCCTAACGACTGAACAGAGTCACATGTAACCGTCCATAGTTCCTTAAAATAATAATCATTTCGTTTTTCTTGCAACGATTTTCCAAGACCATAGATCAATATATGTGCCCCTCCGAAGTCCACATGTTTTTGTTGTAAGAACATAGAGGCTCCATTGGCAAGCTCGAGAATATCAGAAAAGATTTGTAACACAAACGTCTCCTTCACTTTACAAAGCTGTTTCAACAAACCTTTTCCTTCTGCTGCCTCTTTCCTGTTAACTGAAAAATACTCCAGAGCTGCTTTAACTGAAGCAAAACGTTTCTGAAAATCCATTACTCCTCTATATTTACATACCCATAACGTGTCACTTTGAAGAGGTATCTCTAAAACACGTTCTCCTGGATGAAGATCACTCTGTATCTCAACAAACTTTTGGTGTCTTACAGTAGATACAGACTGAAAAGCATAAATTGCATCCAGTAAACCAAAAGTGTCCCCTACCACGTCTACAAACTGGCTTTGAAACGTCCACCGAAACTAAATTTAAGGGATGTGCATTACAATGCACGTAAACACACGGGTTATTGACCTTCTGTCGCAATAAACGCTGCACACCGTTATCTTCCCTGACAGAACCGCGGCTCCATCATATGCTTGTCCAATGCACTTACATGGATCGAAATCCACTGAAACAAGGTACTCTAAAGCTGAATTAGCTATACTTTCTGCATTCAGTTGAGAAAAATGTATAAAACCAATGAAACGCTCCTCTATAGAATTTTGTCCTACATATCTGACACATACGGACATCTGTTCCCCTTTACTAACAACTCTAACTTCATCCACGATTAAGGAACCATAAACATTGTTATATTTTTCCGTCTCTCCTCCAATATGTTCAACTATTATATTAGCTGAGATATCAAGAAATTCATTTTGAGAATCTTTAGATGAGTAAGTTGCATTCTTTGATAGACTGTTTACTTGTGCATTCACTTTCAAGTTTAATTATATTCAAATTTCATCAAAATTCCCTTTATTATTAACACTGTCATCATCCGAAACTGTTTGGCGATGACCTCTAAGCCCAATGTCTTACCGAGCACAAAGTAATGCGACTCGGGCCATTGTTGCCACAGCTGAGCGGTTACGCAATATAACCAGAGGTTTCTCGCTTAGCTTCGAAATCACTGTGCTGTTATGTTCACTTACCAGAAAACTGTTTCACTTTACTATTGAAGATTTATAACATTCACTATCAGCATGCTTTGCACGTTTTTCTCATATTCTTTTCCAATTGCAAAATCCAGTTTTACTGAAAACATGTTCAGCATTGCTTGAATCAGATTGAACGAAATGACGACACAGAAAACAGCATCTTTGTTCTCAGAGTATACAATAAATGTATACCTATCAAACCATTTACTGTTAAAACTTCTGTTCTTATTGTATAGTAACGTTTGTTTATAAACTGATTTACGGGGTTGGCATGGACCATCATAGATCGATGCACTGATATAAAATGGTACTGGTATTAGAAACAGTTGCACTCACATTTTTGTCACAGAGTTGGGGAGATATCGATGCACTTGTATCGCATGGAGGTTTCTCTACACTGGAAACTTCTGAACTTGCATGTCATGAAGTTGGGAAAAGAGTTTAATACTCTTGGTGTATGCACTACGCATTTTACAAATATTATATTTATACACGATTTCAATTGTGTGTTTAAATTACATATAGTAAAATAAATAAATTTTGAAATTGAAAGAAAAATTAACTTAATTTAATGCATTAGTTTGTTTTATATCACATAAATTATATCTGTAAATTATCAATTTATTTAGTAACCAAGGAATTTTAAAATAATTATTTCACTAAAACTGGGGGGGGGGGGGGGGCGGCCCAGGGCTAGAACCTCCTCTGCCGATAGCTATGAGACACAGTGATAAAGACATCTACAGTGTTCACAGGTCAAAGCTTTGATCCTTTTACATTACTTATGGGTGGCGATCCCGATTGACGCTCCGTTTGTGAAGACCAACTGGGACATTGTAAGCCGTAGTTTATTTTGGGAGAAATGGCCACTTCCTTTCTTTTTCATCCAGTGTGTGATTTCCGTCCGAGTCACTGAATCTAATTTAAGGGGAGTCGTAAAGCCCTATGTTATCAGCGGTCAGGCTGTTGGCCTCTAGCCACGGCGGAATGGATTCAATTCCCGATCAAAGCATGTGAGATTCTCAAAGTGAAATCGCATGTCCCATGGTTCGGATTCCACGTGAAAAGGATGTCCCGTGGCTCATGCATGATCTAGGGATTAACGGTCACGTAAATCTACAAGTTTTTATCATTTCAAATGATCTAGTCGACTTCATCGTTATGCTTAGGTCTACCGTTATGCGATACGGAGACGGCGAGTGCGTGACGTCATGCAGCTGAGTGCACCTCCCGCTCTCCGTTCCCCGCGCGGGAAGCCTAAGTTAATGGGTAATGGCGTCTGTTCAAAGAGTCCTGGGACTTCGAGCTAAGCAAGAAGCCCTCCTGAGCCTTTCTAACATGTGTAGCATTTGTAGCAAGCGTCATTTGAAATGATATAATGTCTAGTCTCTCAGACTGACTGTATCTTTTTGCTATGCTAAAATGGTGATTAAAATCTCCTATTTCCCAGGATCTGTTGGCTATTTAGATATAGTTCTTTGCAACACGTTCATTTATTTATCTTCAATAACTTAAAAGAGTTCTTGAGAGAAGAGAAATTGCTGTGATTTCATAAATGGGCTACAATTATTGAAAATTCGGGATAACATCGCACAATATATTTAAACATAAGTTTAGAATAGTAAATATCGGACTATTTTCATAAAATAAACAGGAAATTAAGCAGATTGATCTGTTGCTTGTCTACTCGAGACATTAAGGGGACATAACACAGTGCAACTCGCTTGAAGATTGGCTCATATTTCTAAGCGGTGGCGTGAGCTTCTATGCCCAAGATCGCGGATTTAAAACCGGCCAAACTCGTCGGATTTTTAAGAGCGTTAAAATTGCTCAATATGCCTTCCTTCGGAGTGGAAGTAAAGGCGGCGGGCCAATGTGATAGAATTATGGCATGTAATAGAACCTTCCACTATTTAAACTTGTGTGAAGCTAAATGCTGGGGAGGTTCCAAAGTTAAGGCCAAGGCCGCTTCCTACCCAAATACTACCTCAATTACAAATACACAATACACAAATACATGCATCACAGTGAAACAGGTCATCATACAAATGCCACACACACCCAAGTACATGGGGCTACATTACCACGATGTCACAAAGCCCCTAAATGAATCAACAACACCACCTCATGGCTGTGATGATATGTGTGGGTGCGGCTAGTGCCTCATATGTTATGTTGTTGCTATGGCTTTTGCAGGAAAACTACCTCACTCTTAACTTTGCATAAAGACGGCTTCGGTGGCGTAGTTCGCAGCATGCTGAGCTTCTATGTCCAAGTTCGTGGGTTCAAAGCCGGCCGAAGTGGTTGGATTTTTTAAGAGCGTTGAAGACCCCTGATTATGGCTTCCTTCGGAGGGGAAGTAAAGACGACGGCCCCATGTCATAGATTTATTGCATGAAATACAACCTACCTGTAACTACACTTCTGGAAGCTAAAGTTTGTTGGTTAGTTTGATAGCACTAGGTTCTGGCTGCGATGACATCTAGTAACCAAGTCTGCAGCTAGGTATCGTGGACGGTATCATTTGGTATCGAAAGTATGAACTACTTGAAAAATTAATCTTCTACAGTCCTTCTACCAGAATTACAGATAACACACACTAATTTAACAAAATTATGTTAAATGGTCCGGCTATGCTCAAATATAAATTATCAGCGTTTCGCCCCAGTGCACCTTTGGTCTCGTCAGTTGGTGTGGTACACCTCACCAAGACGCTGAAAAGTGCTCACTGAGCAGGCCAATGACACACATTGTAATATGTCGTACCGACGTCACGAGCATTGCCAAAGCACTCCAGGAAGTATAGTCTTCCTTTCAAAACTAATGCAAACCTTACCTAGGTTATCGATATGTCGAAGATTGCTCTCGAATGAGAAACACACACCAATACAGGCATCACAATTAACACCGGTTATCAGACAGATTCTACACACACCCAAAGTACACGAAACTACATGACCGCGTTGTCGCAGCCCCTAAACTGAGGAATGAACCAACCAACCAGCCAACTAATCTTGCCTATAGAGTGCTACCTTGGGTATTTATAACTTTCTACCGAGATGTATTGTGACGGTAATTTTAAGGATCCAACCAGCCTCCAAGCTGGTCCTAGGAACATTTTAACTTATAAAGCAGGTCCTTAAATGAAAATACTTTTACAGAAACTGCTTTAGAAGATTACTTTTGAGGCGCCCTGCACATCCTACACACCCTACTCGCCCTGTTTCCCGAATGGGTGACGGTCAATTACTCTGGAATTGCGCCTCGATATCCAATATTGACTCGCAAGGAGTTTACTTACAAAACTTGTGGGTTTGTTCTGTTCTGTAGCGAATAGGATAAACAATAACATGTGAGTGCCAACATGTGTGTTTCTCGTGACGTTTACAAATTACTCCGCTCAACGTCAGTTTATCAACGCATTCAAGCTTTATTTATACGATTTGTGAACTACGGGAGGAAAATGTTTTGCAATACAACGACATTAATAAAGAAGTAGCAGAGGTAGGAAGGAACAAAGATGGTCAATAGGAGGGCAAGTAGGCAGTAGAAAAGGGAAGGAAAGGATTAAATAAATGCTGTTCGTTTTACGTCCCTGTTAACTACTTCGGCTTTTAGAGACGCCGGGGTGCCGGAATTGTGCCCCGAAGGAGATCTTTAACGTGCCAATAAATCTACTGACACTGTTCCGTTACATTTACGCACCCTCAAATGCCAGGTGACGGCACCAGGATTCGATTCTGTAATCTTAGGCACAGCAAGCAAGAACGTTACCACTGAGCCACGCAGCCAGCCAATGTAAGGAAGGGAGTAAAAATGGTAGAAAGAAAGGGAGAGATGCAAGAACCAATGAAGGAAGAGAGAAAGAAAGACAGAAAGAAAAAAAGAAGGAAAAAGAAGGAAATAAAGAAAGAGAGAGAGAAAGAAAGAAGGAAAGAAAGAAAGAAGGAAAAAAGAACGAAAGAAGAAGGAAAGAAAGAGAGAATGAAAGAAGGAAAGAAAGAAAGAGAGAAGGAAAAAGAAGGAAAGAACGAAAGAAAGAAAGAAAGAAAGAAAGAAATAAAGAGAGAAAGAAAGAAGGAAAGAAAGAAAGAAAGAAAGAGAGAAGGAAAAAGAAGGAAAGAACGAAAGAAAGAAAGAAAGAAGGAAAGAAAGAAAGAAAGAATGAGAGAAGGAAAAAGAAGGAAAGAATGAAAGAGAGAAAGAAAGAAGGAAAGAAAGAAAGAAAGAGAGAAGGAAAAAAGAAGGGGAAAAAAGGAAAGAAAGAGAGAAAGAAAGACGGAAAGAAGGAAAGACGGAAAGAAAGAAAGGAAGAAGGAAAGAAAGAGAGAAGGAAAAAAGAAGGAAAAAAGAAGGAAAGAAAGAGAGAAAGAAAGAAAAATAAGGAAAGAAAGAAAGAAAGGGAGAAGGAAAAGAGAAGGAAAATAAGGAAAGAAAGAAAGAAAGAAAGTAAGAAAGGGAGAAGTAAAAAGAAGGAAGAAGAAGGAAAGAAATAGAGAAAGAAAGAAAGAAAAATAAGGAAAGAAAGAAAGGGAGAAGGTAAAAGAAGGAAAAAGAAGGAAAAAAGAAGGAAAGAAAGAAAGAAAGAAGGAAAGTACTAAAGAAGGTAGGGAGGAGGGAAGAATGTAAAGACGGAAAAAATGAAGAAAGGCAACGAAGGAGGCAAGAAGAGGTCAACTAAAGAAGGAAGAAAACAGAGACAGTAAAGAAGGTAGGAAGGAGGTTTTATGACATCGTGGACTTCCGGAACGTGTCCGATAACCTGTATTATTGTAATGGCTGTAATAGTGTGAATATATTTAATTTAACGCTGGGATTTGGTAGGAAGCGGCCGTGGCCTTAATTTGGCTACCATCGCGGCATTAGCCTAAAGTAGAGTAGGTTTGCTCATGTAAACATCGAATCCAACTTGTGGAAGTTCTGCTTGACGGGACGAAGCCTTTCGGGAAGTATCTCCGTAATAATAATAATAATAATAATAATAATAATAATAATAATAATAATAATAATAATAATAACTAGCGGACCCATGTGAGAACTCTCGCATAACGGGTTGTGTGCGCCCCATGTCTACAGACTACCCGCCCGGCTCCAGTGCTATGCGGGCTGTACGCGATGCCCGGGACATTCGTGTTATTTGTTTTAAAGCCCTTCATAAACAAAAAATATATATATTTCCGTTGACTTTTCAAGAAATAAAAGTTTTTCCTGAACTGTTGAGACGATTTGTAAGATTTTGGTACAAACCACACCTTCTAACTCCCTCTGGTTTAGGAGCTTGAGTTTTGTGAAACATACACCTGTCACAGTCCTGCTTCGGTGACGCAGTTGGTAGCAGGCTGAACTGCTGTGTCCAAGATCGCGGGTTCAAACCCGAAGTCGTTGGATTTTTTAAGAGCGTTAAAATCCTTCAGTATTCCTTCCTTCGGAGGGGAAATAAAGCCGACGGTCCCATGTCATAAATTTATGCCATGCAAAAGATCCTTCCACTAAGTAATCTTGTTTGAAGCTAAATTTCTAGGTTAGATTTCGTTGAAACGCTCTATCTCAGTTCCAACGTTCACCACTGAGTGTCAGTGACATCTGGAAAGTTGGAACTACTTGAAATTGAACGGAACTTGTATCTCACCCCATGGGTGTCCGCTTGAAGCAGCTGCAGCCTCTGGCGAGCCGAAAATGTCCTCGGACACTCCCGGCACTAAAAGCCATACGATAAATAAATAGCCTACTGGTGAAAGTAGATGGTTCACCTTTCCTTTTTGGTTGCATCTGTTCACGGCAATATGCTATGGAAGGCGAGAGAGAAAGGGAGGAAATAGATTGTAATCTTGTTTATGCGGTGTTGCTGTAATGTCGGCCACGAACTAGTCGCGAGAATTAGTGCTCACAGACGAGTTGTTTAAGCCTCTTCAAGGATTATCCCCTCTGTTAGAGTACAGTTCCATGTACTGTACACAAGACGGGCAGGGATTACGCGCTATCACAATATAAAGTTTGCTTCCTAATCTTCTGATGTGTGTACCAGACAGACGCACCATTTGTAACAATCCTGATTCAATAGGCGAGTAGGCTATAGCGAGAAGTGGCTGACAATCTCCAGCAGTGGGACGTGGGTTGGCGACCACGGGGCCCCAGCTGAGTCCGGCATTACTTCCACTTACTTGTGCCGGGCTCATTTCTGTCATCTTTCCTATCGCCATCCCTTCGTCAACTCTTGTTCTTTTCCGACCCCGACCTTATTAGGGTATCCGAGGGCTAGGGAGTCTTTCACTGTCCCACCTTGATTGGCCCTTGTCTCATCTTTCCTGATACCCTCATTCTTCGAGGAGTCAGCCTTTTTTTCTTTTCATGTTATCTCCTGCCTTCTGCTCAACGCTCTTAAGGACGCAGGATGTGTGTAACCCCACCACTTCTGGTGCACCCTGGATAGTGCTATACTCTCAAGGGCTTATGGCTGGTGAGTTTGGGAGTTGGCGACCCCGGGGGATTCCTGAGCTGGGTCTGGGTTTCCCCCCTTTTTCCATTGCCTCTGGGGTGGTCCCTCTTCTCTTTCACTATCTTATCTACCTTTCATGGGTCTTCTACCTTCCAAATCCCTCAGTCTGCATTCTTCGAGGGTTGAGGGAATATTTTCCCCTCCTGACCTTTATTTGCCTTATTCTCCTATTGTTTTCCATTTCTTCTCCTAGTATATAAGTTTGTAGTTAGTTTTAGTTACAGTTAACATTTCATTATCATCTTAACGGTCACCCCAACCTTTAGGGGCCGATAACCTAGATGTTAAGCCCCTTAAAAGAACAATTATCATCATCATCATCAATCTCCAGCATTGAACACGAAAGCTGTCACCTCAGTAATTAAATGGAGATTGTTGGAATAAATGAAAACGTAGAAACACTTATAGTGGGCGATGTATTGAAGATTTTGTAGTACTTTTCATGCTGAACAATTCTTACACTCATAGTATATAGATATTTTTAACGGTTTACCCAGCGTAAGCTGAAAAAAGCGCACGGACGTCAGGTTTATTTTGGACTTTTTCACTGAAATCATTATTGCTTCCTTGAGATAACTTATACAGAATGGTGAAAAACGCATCAAAATCCATCCAGTGGATCCAGTGGTTCTCAAGATTACCCGTGATATCCAAGAATCGGGGACTTGGTTTTATACTAAGTTCAGATAAGCAAATAACACTCCTGGAGAATATTACATGTATTGGTTATGATCATTGTTATAATGGAGCAATTTGAAGAATACACCTTTCGACCTTGAAGCGGTCATTATAGAATATAGGCTACTATCTGAAATAGTTTAATGTAGACTTATCAAAACCCTAAGAGAATGGCGTGTCTACAATCTAGCCTATCTATCTTACTATATAATAATATAAGGTGTATGTTTCACAAAACTCAAGCTCATAAACCAGAGGGGTTAGAAGGCGTGGTTTGTACCAAAATCTTCAAATCGTCTCAATAATACAGGAAAAATCTTACATTTCTTGAAAAGTTATCGGAAATATATTTATTTGTTTATAACGTGCTTTTAAACAAATAAACAAGATGATAGCCCCTGCAAGAAGTGTGTTGCCCCCAGCCCGCATAGCACTACGGCTGGGCGGGTAGTCTGTACACATGGGGCGCATACAACCCATAATTTAAAAAAAGTCAGATGTGGATCACTGTGTTAAGGTTAAATCTATATACAAATATTTTCTAACCTCACTAAGTGTAGTGTGTTAAGTTGGTGTTTATTACGCTTCTCAGTTTGAATCTCGTTACGTAAGGTTAGTTTGTTTTATAGGGGTTTGTGAAATACGTGTGGGTAATTATGCACGTGTGTACACATTTGAAGAACACAATATAATAAATATAAAAATTTAAAATTTGCACTTGCACTTGAATTCTATTATTATATGGGTAATTAATTATCTCTGCGGAGCCGTTGGTCGCACAGTAGAGTTGCTTCTCTGTCACCTGTCTCTTCCCGACTGATGATGCTTGATGCTGAGAAGCTCAGTGTGAAATTCGTTGCACGTGACATCTGTTACTAACTAACTGGGGCTGGAATGACTTATAACAAGTGCTTCTGTGACGAACTAAGGAGCATACTTTTCTTAGAATAAAAGATTCATGCCAGTCTACTATATATAGATTTATCTAGAATAGTGACGAAATGAAGTTCGTAATACTAACATTTCTAAGTACTGCAGTTTTAAATACACATGAAATAGTGTATCCTAATAGAGTAATTTACTACAGTTGACAGTCCTGGAGATTCTGAATATATTCTTAGTTCCATCTCATAAGGTATAAAATGATGCCGTTGGATTTTTTTAAGAGCATTAAAAATCCCTCAGTATGCCTTCCTTCGGAGGGGAAGTAAAGCCAGCGATCCCATGTCATAGATTTATGGCATGTTAAAGAACCTTCCACTAATTACACATGTGTGAAGCTAAATTGGATAGGTTAGGAATGTAAACAACACTCCTAGGTTTCTACGATCGTTGCCAAGAGCCGACTGCGGTGGCGTCTAGTAGCTAAGTTCTGAACCTGGCCTAGTAGTCGTTGACGGTGGCGCTTGGCGGCAAAAGTAGGACCTATTTGAAAAATTCTAAGTTGCAGTCTATACTTAAATTAAAAAACAGATAACACACACTAATTTTGTCATCACAATGAACACCGGTTATCAGACAGATTCTACACACACCCAAAGTACACGGGGCTACATGACCGCGTTGTCGCAGCCCCTAAACTTAAGAACCAACCAAGGTATAGAATGCACATACAACATGTTGTTGAAGTCTAATGGATTGCATGGACGTTACATCCTGTTTGATATTGTATTTATCAGTGCTCGTAAAATCATGTTGGCGACAATGTCATATATGTGATGCTCAGAATTAATCGGAAATATTATGATCTATTATAGTGCAAATTTGGGATAAAATCCATTTGTTAGTATTTGTAATATAATTAAAAATTGAAATTATTAGAGAGCTAAGAATCATGTTGGCAGCACTGAGGTATATTAGTTACTCCAAATTAATTAAGAATGTCAGCTACAATACGTGTGCAAAAATTAGAGCTGAGGGCCTGCATACTTACTGATATATTGTAGCCGTCCCAAGTTACAAAGGAACTGAACCCGTGTTCTGGGGAGTTACGGATTTTATTAATGTGATGTGTATATTTTTATTTGAGGTCTTTTTATGTCTTATACTTATTTATCCGAATGTATATTATGACGTGCTTAATTTACAAGTAATTTGTTTAGCTTTTAAGTATTGTATTTTAGCAGGATCCAAATCTAGGGAAGTTGGAATATTTTAACATTGAGATAGTGTATAAGTTTTGTAACTGGAAAATGTACATGTACGAGGAAATACGAGTTGGTGCTCTAACCCTGGGTAAAACCCGAGCGCCAGTTAGGGTGAGCCAGGGGCGAGACTTGGCATATATGTACGAGCTAGGACGATGGACGGTGTTCCATATTTGGTGATGTTGAGAATCGGGCCTGGGGATTGGTGGGAGTCCGAGGATCAACCCAGGTAAACCGATGTATTGGTGGGGGATGATGACGGGTACTTAGATTTTGTGGAAGCTAGGGTGGACACTCAATTTAGGACCGCGGTGCGGTGTAGACTATTATTTTGAACTCCGTGTGGAGTGGTCTCAACTTTCAGACCGCGGGGCGGTGTAGTTTCGTATTCTGGAGACCGCGTGTGAGCGGAAAGTATTAGTCAGAAGGACTTGTCTTTTGGTTTTGTGTGTTGAGGAAGAGACATTACAGTGTAACACTAGTCGTGTTTGATACAATAACCTAGTTGCTGGCTATAAGTTCTTGATTGAATGATGAGCCTAGTCTTAAGTATCGCGCCAAGATTACTTGATTCGAACAGCACAAATTATTGGAATCTGATATCTGTAAATCTGCATTTCAACTATAGCGGCAATTTATTCGTACAGGAATGCTGGTCAAATATGCCAAGCATTATTAAATTCACAAGCGGAGTTAATGCGACGATCCAAAACGGATTCCAAGCATTTGTATGAGACTAGATCCACGACGCAAATTAAATCGTTGGATGCTAGTTACAAAAGTAACGAACATAATATTCATCATGACAGTAGAAATGGCGTGTGAAACAAAACTAATTGTGCTGCGAGTAATAGGGCTAATTCTTTGGGAGCACTGACCCCAGAATTAGTAGAGATAGGTCACCACTACTGAAGCCAACATCTGTAAGTATCCGTCAACTTTATTCCTGAGGGTCATCTATATCATGTCATATGTGTATCTGTGTAAATACGATAGAGAGTGTTATTATTCTGTACGAGGGGGATCCTGCGAAATGTGTGTTTTATGTCTGGTATAACAATATATTATCGATTTTACCAGAAGCTGAAGGGTTTTATTTATTAGGTCACTTAGGAGTAGTTAGATGTGAATGTCTATTGCTGTTGGTATTATCGTACAGGTGTTTAACCCCCACGCACCCCGTACATATAGAAGTATTGAGAGGCTGGCACATTACAATTGGTCACCCAAGAGGGGCTGAGATATTACAATATTGATATTAGGATTAAACAAATCGAGAGAGCATTTATTTACAGTTGGCAACCCTGCTTATTCTTACGAATACGCATGGTCATAACTGTAATGGTACAAAAAGCACTTATGAAATTTGGTTGAAATCCATTTGTTTGTCTAGAAGTTATATGCATTTAAAAACTGGATCTATCAGCAGGCTTAGAATCGTGTTGGCAGCACTGATGTATATACGTTACACCAAACTAAGGTAGAATGTCAGGTACTATACGTGTGCAACGTTTAGAGCTGTTGGTTTGCATACTTTCTGATATATGGATATTAGGGTTAAATCATAGAGAGAGCATTTATTAACATTTGGCAGCCCTGGTGGCTCCTTAGAATACGCACAGTCGTATCTGTTGCAGTACAAATAGTACATACGACATTTGGTTGAAATCCAATCGTTAGTATAGATGTTACATGTATTTAGAAATTGGACCTATCGGCAGGCTTAGAATCATGTTGGCAACACTGGCATCTATAGACTTCTGAAAATTAATCTAGAATGTTATTATCTATATATGTATGCCAATTTTGGAATAGTTACCATGCATAACTTCTGATATATTCACCATAGAACTCAAATGTCTTAGTACACATGGATCCGCAAACGAGCCGCTTGGGAGGTATATAATTTGTGATGACCAACCACCGCTCCCTTGATGGTGAGTAACCGTTATACTAATGAGGAAATGGTACCAATTCAATAGTGCAAAAGGTTAGTAGGTACTTTGGTAGGCGAGCAGTTGTTTTAATGAACAAGAAAACAGTGCTACGTAATATTATATATTACAATGACGGAACAGTGCAGCTAAGTTCACAATCCACTCCAAGCTGACGATTTAACTCGTCATCCAAGAGTATTTAGTTGGTTGGTTGGTTCCTTAGTTTAGGGGCTGCGACAACGCGGTCATGTAGCCCCGTGTACTTTGGGTGTGTGTAGAATCTGTCTGATAACCGGTGTTAATTGTGATGACTGTATTAGTGTGTGTATCTGTTTTTTAATTCAAGTAGAGACTGCAACTTTGAATTTTCAAATAGTTCCTACTTTTGCCGCCAAACGCCACCGTCAACGACTACTAGGCCTAGTTCAGAACTAGCTACTAGACGCCACCGCAGTCGGCTCTTGGCAACGAACGTAGCAACCTAAGAGCGTTGTTTACATTCTTAACCTATCCAATTTAGTTTCACACAGGTGTAATTAGTGGAAAGATCTTTAACATGCCATAAATCTATGACATGGGACCGCCGGCTTTACTTCCCCTCCGAAGGAAGGCATACTGAGGGATTTTTAACGCTCTTAAAAAATCCGACGGCTTCGGCCGGGTTTGAACCCGCTATCTTGGGCATAGAAGCTCAGCATGCTACCAACTTCGCCACCGAAGCCGCCTCAAGAGTATTTATTAACCTCATGTGCATTTGTTTCAGGATTAGGGAAACTCCCATTGCAGTTGGGTATAATCGTGTAGGCTGAGTGAAAAATATCAAATTTCGATTTTTAGCCTACTTTTCACATTTTGCAAAAATAAGGAAAAAGTAGACTTATGAGATCGATCCGGGCAAATATCTGTCTGTCTTCCTTCTGTCTGTCTGTCTGTCTGTCGGTCTGTGTGTCCTTGTGTCTGTCTGTCTGTGTGTGTGTGTGTGTGTGTGTGTGTGTGTGTGTGTGTCCTCCTCTATCAACTCCTAAACGGCTTTAGCAATCGAATCCAAATTTGGTATGAGTAAAGATCTATATCTGTCTATCTCCAGCCCATATTTGAATATTATGTCAGTGCTACCAACTGCTGAAAAAACGCAATTGAAATTTGAGCTCCATGCTGGATATCTTGGAAGGTAAGCATGGGAGCTATTTCAAAATTGGCACACATATTGATAATATTTCAGTTTAATTTCCAGGAGGCCATGCATGGCAGTGTTGCCAAAATGATTCTAAATCTGTTGATAGGTCCAATTCTTAAATGCATAACTTCTACACTATCAATTGGATTTCAACCAAATTTCGTATGCACTATGTGTACATAATCAGATATGACTGAGCGTATTCTTAAAAGCCACCAGGGCTGCCAACTGTTAATAAATGCTCTCTCTCTATTTTCCTATCGAAATGCCGATATATCAGAAACTATGCAAGCCGACAGCTTTAAACTATGCACACGTATATAACCTGACATTCTAGATTAAATTGGAGAAACTAATAAACGTCAGTGCTACCAACATGATTCGAAGCCTGTTGATAGGTCCAATTTTAAAATACATGTAACTTCCATACTATCAAATTGATTTCATCCAAAATTGGCACAGCAAGAGATCATAATATTTCAGATTATTTCTGACTAACACATGCATGAGATTGTAGCCAACATGATTTTACGCGCGCTGATTGATCCAATGTCTAACTGCATGTAACGTCCATGCTATCCATTGGACTTCAACGAAATGTTATCATTGCAAATGCTCTTGTCGACTTCATCGTTATGCTTAGGGCTACCGTTATGCGTCACGATTACGGCGAGTATGACGTCATCATGGTGTTCAGTGCATATGCACCGAGTTTGAGTTTACTCCTGGGGTCCGGGGTTATGCGAACGGAGACGGCGAGTGCGTGACGTCATGTAGCCTCCGCGCGGGAAGCAAAGTTAAAGGGTAATGGAGTCTGTTGAGTCTGAGTTTACTCCTGGGGTCTGGCGTTATGCGATACGGAGACGGCGAGTGCGTGACATCATGCAGCAGAGTGAAAAGAGTCCTGGGGCTTCGAGCGAAGCGAGAAGCCCTCCTGAGCCTTTCTAACATGTGTAGCATGCGTCATTTGAAATGATATAAAGTCTAGTCTCTCAGACTGACTGTATCTTTTGTATTCTGTACCTTACGAGATGGAACTAAAAATATATTCATTCACCAGGGCTGCCAACTGTAGTGCTCTCTTAGGCCCCATTATACCAGGTATATTTCGAACTAATTAGAAATTTCGATATTACCAACTTAATTTCGTCATTATTCTACATAGGTCTATATAGATTGGCATGCATCTTACATTTTAAGAAAAGTAGGCTCTTCACGGAACTTCTTGTTATTCTTCTTTCGTCGTTACGCCCCTTCAAAGAGCGCGTCAGATGGCCTGGTGGTTTTCGCCTTCTTATCCTCCCAAAATCTATTCATGAAAGCACTGTGTTGCATCTTGCGTTCTGTCGACCAGTTTCTACCAGTTTTCTTTATGAGTTTCTCCCTACTTTTGTTCTAAAAGCTCCACTATTGTCTATGATGTGGTCTGTGATATTCATTTCTTGGAGGTCCGCCTTAGTTTCTTCTAGCCATTTTATCTTGACCTTCTTTGAGTTGATTATTCTGAATAATCTCTCAGTCTGTCGCTGTTCATTCTGTAGATATGGCCATAGAAATTCAGGGGTCGCTTCCGTACGCCATCAGCGAACCTGTCAGTGAAGGAGTAGAGGTCCCCTGTTCTCCTCTTAATACACATTCCATTTCTCTCGTGGGAACATACATTTCCTGGAGAATTTTCCGTTCATATTTTTCAATGTCTGAAATTTTAGAGTGGCCACCCAGGTATACGATTTCTGAGGCATATAAAGCTTCCGGCAATACAACTGTCTTGAAGTGTCATAATTTGCCATTACGCGATATGACTCCTTTATTGTAGGAATTCCATGTCAGTCTGTACGCCTTATGGAGTTTAGTGGTTCTTTCTACATTGGCACTGCTGTCTAGTCCAGATGGTAGTATGATTTCTCCAAGATATTTGAAGGAGGAAACCTGTGAAATTGCGCCGTTTTGTAACTCTAGCGTAGTTCTTTTTCTATTTTGATGTAGATTTGCCATGTACTTGGTTTTCTCGTACTATATCTGGAGGCCTGCCTTTGATGCTATATTGAGTAGTCTCTGAATGGCATATCTTGTTTCATCCTTGGTTTTAGTAATGATTGCTTCATCATCATCAAATGCTAAACATTTCACATTGACCTTGCTTCCCAAATTTCCGATGTTCACACCTTTGATATCCTTTTCCCATTCTCTAATAACTTTGTCTAGAACTAAGTTAAACAGAATAGGGGAAATGCCGTCTCCTTGACGAACGCCCGTACAAATTTCAAAGGGCTCAGAGATTTCTCCAAGGAATTTCACTTTAGAGGTCGTATTCGTGAGAGTCTGCCGGATAAGTGCTCTGGTCTTCTTGTCCACTCCGAGTTCTTCTAGAGTATCAAAAACTGTTTGTCTGTCCACAGAGTCATACGCCTTCTTAAAATCAACAAAAGTGACGAACGTGCTGGAACTTCGGCGAATCCTTAGTATCGTCTTCAATTTCAATATTTGTTCTGCACATGATCGAACTGCCTGAAACCCGCTTGGTACTCGCCAATCAGATGATCTGTCTGTTTTTTCTAACCGGTTTAAGAGAACTTTGGAAATAATTTTGTATGTGATTGGCAGAAGATTTTTTCAATTATTATTATTATTATTCAATTTCGCTAATCGGCCAACAAGGGACCACGATAAGCCTTATTTTACATTCTGGCATTTGTTCATTTTTCGCTTGATCCATATTTTCTTCATGAGCTCACTGTGTTTAGCACGGCGTTCTTCTGTCCATTTCGCACCAGTTGTCCGTTTCTCGTCCCGGAAAGTCCCAAACGTCTTTATGGCTGCTCTATAAAGATTTCGGTCTTGTGCATCTTCTGCTCGTATCCCCATTTCTTTCAGATCTTTCTGGACGTTGACATACCATGGCATTGTAGTTTTTAGTTTCGAGTCGAATATACTGAAGATACGTGTCGTCCGTCGGGAGTCGATCATCCGTCGTATATGACCGTTGAAGCAAACTCTGCGTTTTCGCATTGTGTCTGCATCTCTATCTTCGAGTATATTTTTTGCCTGGATTTTCTGATGTAGATGCCATTTTTGTAGTCCGGGCCAAGTATGACGTGTAGGATCTTTCTTTTCTCTCTAAATTAGCGAGCAAACATTTCTCTGATGGGATAAGGCATTCAGATGCATATAGCGGTACTGGTTTGATGACTGTTGTAGTGACGAATTTTTGTGTTCATAGAAGAGCACTTTTTGTTCTATATGTTGCGTGTGGTTTGGAAAGCGACTTCCATTTTCTTGATTCTTGCTTCTATGGCTTCCTTGTCAAGGCCATTTTGCTGGATCCATTCCCCAAGATAATTAATTTATTAACACAGTTTATCGTTCCATATTTGGTGTTTAGTTGTGCTGTATCATCCTTGATGTTCGACATTACTTCTGTCTTTTGAAAGGAAATTTGTAATCCTGTTTGTTCTGCTACTTCCTTAAATATATTGACCTGTTCTGTTGCACTTTCGAAATCTTCTGTCATCAGGGCTATATCATCAGCGAATGCTAAGCAATCTATTTCCACTCCATTTTATTTGTCCCGATCCTTAAAGGTTTGTAAAGGCCTCCTTCTTTTAATTTCTGTCGCCAATTCTGTATTAGTATTATTATTTATTCAATTCACCATTAGAAACATGGGTTAGACCAAGTGCTTTACAACAATACATAAAACTATAATACAAACTATAATACATATCATGTATATACAAAATATAAGAGTTCATTATCACTCATTCACTAGCAAGGAAGGATCGCACAATATTGCATGTGGACAATAGGACCGAATGCTGCATACTCTTGTAGATGGTCGGTGGAAGATCCAATTCCTTCAGACTCTTGTGGAGTGTGTGAGGTATGAGGCCGTTGACTAACAAGATTACAGGCACTATCCGGACGCAGTTCATCTTCCATATCCTCTTGATTTCCTCTGCAAGCTGTCTATACTTGGTGATTTTTTCATTGTGTTTACGTTCGATGTTGGTGTCGTTGGGGACTGTTATGTCTATTATAAATGTAGTGCCATCAACCTTATTTACTACTATGATGTCTGGTCGATTGTGATCTATTGATATATCTGTCACAATACCAGTGTCCCAGTATATTTTACACAGTTCATTTTCGAGGAGGGATGGTGGATGATACTTGTAGCAAGGGATATACTCCTCAGTTAATTTATATTTCTGTGCGAGTGCTTGATGAATGATGCCTGCAACCTGATTGTGCCGCTTTGTATATTCAACTGATGCTAGTATTGGGCAACCTGCAGTGACATGGTCAATGGTCTCGAGATGAATGGCGCATCGCCTGCATTTGTCTGAAATTACACTGGTATCTTTGATGATGTATTTCTTGTAATTCTTTGTAGCAATGACTTGATCTTGGATGGCGATTGCGAATCCCTCTGTTTCTCCAAACAGTCGACCACTTTGTAACCACATACACGATGCGTTTTTATCAATACTCTGTTGGGATAGGTTGCTGTAGTATTTTCTATGGAGGGTCTTTTCTCCCCATGCCTTTTCTTTTTCATGTAAGAGTAGTGGCTGGCTGATATGATCATCAGAGGATGTACTAAGGTTCAATACAGTGTGTTTATCAGCAAGTACAATGGCTTTATGGAGAATGCTGTTTTCCTTTCTTTGATAGAAATATCTTCTAAGGGTTTTAATTTGGTTCTGGAGCAAAATTTGCAAATCCAGTACTCCTCGACCTCCCATCTTTCGTTGGTCTCATATTGAGTAGGAAACTTGGACAGCGGGTGGAATATTATGAGCAATTATTATTATTATTATTATTGTTATTATTTTTACTGTTGACTTGAGCCTCTATGACTGCGTGTTAACAACCACTCTCATTCCAGTGTCTGCGTCTTGTTCGTTTGCCGGCATTGCCATCTTACCAGTATCTCATGAGCCCATCTATCAGCTTATTCTTCCGCTCCTCTGTTAAAGGGCCTCTCCGTCTACGGGGTTCCGCCTCCACCATAAAACCCTGATAGCTTTTCACCATCCTTCTGAAACTATTCCTGTCTTTGATTTATCCTGCGTAATGTCCACCTGTCTCATATCTTTCTCACACTCTTGGAACAATTTCAACTTGGAGATCTTCGGTTTAAGAAAATTCCAGATTTTCTTTGTGAGCCGGCCATTATTCATACGGAAGATGTGCCCATAAAACCGCAATCTTCGTTTTCTAATTGTTGTTGTTATCGGTTCCACCTTGATGTATACTTATTTATTTGATACCATTCGAACCTGCCCGTCAACCCATCTGTTGCCCTAAATATTCCGTAGAAGTCTGCGTTCTCTTTTAAGTAGCTGATTGTAAATAATAATTAATATGTCTCACAGATAATCTGCCGTCAGATTCGTAAATAGTATTTAATAAATAATTTAAATTAAATTATTATTATGGAGGGCAGCCTTGCCCTCGGAATCACTAACTTGATGTTGCATTCAAAGCGCTTATTGGGGCGTGCACTGAGCATTAGATATCCTGGCTGTGTGGAAACAACACAAATACACTGTTCCTGTTTTACAAAGAGAAGTAAACTCGTGTCACTCAGAGTAATTGGTATTTAAGGCGTGCAGTGTTTATGAGCAGACCACGCCCTGTTGAGTAGCCATACAGTACATCTGGGCGGGACCAGTCAGCTGTTCTTGTGTCGTGTGTCCTGGTGGTCTCGTCTGATAACTCGTGTGTATTTTTGATAGGGACTAGGTTCTGGGTAGGAGGCGACCGTCTCCTAATATAGATACCATCTCGGCATTTAACTCGAGTAGATATGGCAAACTACGAAAGCCCACTTCGAGGATGGTTAAGGTTGGAATCGAACTCACCTCTTCTCAGATTTGCCGCACGGTCCAACCCTTAGACCAGCATTACAGTTCTTGGCAGAGCCGGATATCGAACCCGCACCTACGATGTTGATGATCATAATCAATCGGTTGTTAAGCTGCTTGCCCCTCCTCTCCTCTCCTCTCCACGGTGGACTGGATTCGATTCTCGGGGAACTCATGCCACATTTTCTAAGTGAAATGTCACATCCTGAAGTTCGGAGTCCAATTACGATCTCCCGGGGCTCATCATCGCCTGATAAACGGTCATTTCTCCCTTCGTTCATTTCTTTCTTTCGTCTTTTCTTCATTTCATTCTTTCTATGTATTATTTTCTTTTCTTCATTCTCCCTTAGTTCCGTTCATCCTTTTCGTCTTTCGTTCTTCTTTCTATATTCCTTAGCTCCTATCTTCTTCATCGTTACTTCATTCATTATTTCTTTCTTTCATTCTGTCTTTCTTTCTTTCTTTCTTTCTTTCTTTATTTGTTTATTTCCTTCTTCCTTCCTTACTTCTTTGTTTTCATTCTTCTTTTCCTTGTTCCATCATTTCTTACTTCATTCCTTCCTTTCATCCTTTCCTTATATCTTTCTTGTTTCATTCATTGGTCGTTTCTTTCTTTTCTTCGCTGCTTCATTTCCTTCCATCTTTTTCCTCTCCTTTTTTCTTCCTTCATTTTCTTCTTTGTTCCTTTATTCATTTACCTCTTTCTTTCTGCTTTATAATCGACCGGCTGTGGGGCGCACCAGTAATGCTATCGCCAAGGTTGTGATATCAAATTCCACGACCCCGCAGGATAGCCGTGCATGTTAAAACGCTCATTACGACTGCAATGGGGAACTGCAGCAAGTCCGGAGATTTGAGATTCAAATTCTGGCTCTGATGGTGGCCATCCTGAGTGCGATTATGCACGCTCTCTGCGGAAGAGTGCCGTACCTTATTTCATGTCCCTGGACGCGTGTACACTCCCCCATTCCCTACTACTGTCACACGCCAAAGTTCACGGGGCGATGACAAGGATTTTCCAAGCCCCTAAATGAGTTAACAATAACAAATCCAATCTTAGCGCAGTCGGTTGTTACATAAGGGTGCTTGAGACCGAGAAACACATGGCAGTGAAAGATTTCCTGCATTTTCCTTTAGAGGCTTGTACATCAAGGTCACCAGCTCCATGTACATGAATGCGAGGGGAAATTTCATCTGATAACCTGTGGTAATATGCTGTCTATACAAGAGCGTGTAAATTCAATTTCATTTTATTATTGCAGCCAACCTCCAATTATTTTATTTTCAGGATGAGTCAGGGGAGGGATTTTGGAAGGAACTGTCCCAGCATTTGCCTGGTGGTGAAAACGGGAAACCACGAAACCATTTTTTAAGGACGACCGCGGTGGGATTTGAACCCACGATCTCCCAATTTAATTTAATTTAAGTGAGGCATTAGTACGGACAGCAGTAGCTACGCTCGCTAACGCGCAGTGCAAGACCTTGGGGCCAAGTTCTCAGCGACTCGGTGGACGTGGGTTCGAGCTCCACCGTCGCCATTCTTGAAATGGTTTTCCATGGTTACCCCATTTTCAACTACAGGCAAATGCTTGGACGGTACCTTCTGACAGGCCACGGCGCTTCTTTCTACATCCTTGCCCAGTTTCATTCACAATCATTCATTTCATCCCTCATTAACTCCTCTCATGAGGTTAGCGTCAGGAAGGGCATCTGGCCGTAAAAAACATCCGCCACAAAGACTTAAATCGCATCTCATTCCCGACCCCGTTGGAAACCGGGAATATTAATGGGTAGACATGCTGTGCATACACATACACGAAAAATCTCTTCTAGTTTAGCTTTTCACGGTGGGTGAGTGGTTATCGTCTTCGACTACCAATCCCACGCTTGCAGGTTCGCTCCTGGCCATGGTAAGTGATTTTTGAAAAGCGACAAAAATCACGACACGCATGCCATACTTTGTTGATATGTTAAAGAACCCATTTGAATTCAGTAGGCCGTGTTCATAATGGCACAATTAATCTCGGGATTTTTCACCAGCACAAACGTTTCTCATTTCTCTACTAGAAAGCGCTATCGTGTCAAGGAGCTTAGATATCTAACCTCCTTGAATTTCATAGCGCTCCAGGGAACAACAAAATTCTACATGCAAGCTGCCCTCTGGGCGCCAAATAACAAAGTTTTCACCCACCACTCGAGGCCATACGATATTATGATATTATTACTACTAGTTTGACTGAGGATTGTATCCAAACCACTTCATTTCAATTTGCCTGAAGTGGCAACCCTGTTGTAGCCCTCATACCAGAGTGGGGAATCGAACCCAGGATGTTTGGGACTGGAGTCAGCGAGAACACGTCGTTATAGAGAATTAGAGTATGAACAAACCGATAATTGTGGATTAGATGGATAATCTCATTAAGGTTGCAGGATCACACGAAGCATGCCAGTAATTAGGAATTCTTGTAATTTGCCGAGGCAGACTCATATTGTGAGACACGCGAACTCAAAGATTCCCATACTTGAACAAGCGTAATGAAACTCTGCGCCGCTCGACTCGAGGGCAATGCACATTATCTTGTTTCCTCGCGTCTCGCCCGGTAATTGTGGGATACGGAGGTTGTGATGTTTCTTTGGTGATATTTGTAGTCTAAATCCCTTATTATTCCCATATTCAATGTGGTCAGGGTGAGATGCGATGGAAGTCTATGTGGCAGGTGCCCTCTGTGACGCCAACCGATGAGAAGCCGTGGCCTGTTAGAAGTTCGGAAATTACTGAAAATCATTACAAAGACGAAGGCGCTTGTACGCACGTCTATCGGAGAAAATTTTACCCCATTGGCAAGTGTAACTGCGGTTTTTGGTTCACATACATAACATGCATAACAAAAACGAAAACACAAATAAAAAATAAAAGAGAAAAAGAAACGTAATCGCAAACACAAAAGATAACAAAAGCAAAACACAAACCCAAACGCAAACGCTAATGCAAACGCAAACGCAAACCCACACGCAAACGCTAATGCAAACAATATACGAATGAGAGTTTAAATAATTAAGTTAAACATTTATTCCTGTGACACAGCCATTGGAAATACACCTCGTGGTTTTGATAAGATCTCTTACATCACCTCTTATTGTGCGCCAGTGTAATTAGAGGCAGGTGTGTCGGCATTTTCCTGGAGAGATTGTGGTAGCTGCTGTCAGCGCCGGGATAGTCCGGACTTGTGGACATCGTGTATTGTACAAGAGCATTACAATATCTCACTGAAGTACGAGGGCTGGTTGGTCTGCAGTGAAGCGTGCACAACCAACACAGCCAGCTGATAGTACGCAGTGTCCATATCGGTTTAGGTACTTGTCGCTCATGAGTTTGAATATTCCCTCCTGGGTGTTCAGCCTCGTGTTTCACCTCCTCGTCAGAAGCGAATCCTAGGTGCTTCTTCAAGTGAGGAAACAGGTGAAAGTAGTCCCAGCGACACCGCTCCAGGCTGTGGGAGGTCGCGCGTTGTCATGAAGGAAGATGCCGTCCTCGCCTCGTCCACGGTTACATATTTGGCCCACAGAAATTGCATAACTGAGCCGATCTCTTCACGAGACCATTTTTCCAAACGAGTCACCATTAGTTGTTTACTTACAACTGGCGTTAAAGTTGGCGGGTGTCTGAAACTCTGCACAGTTGCCAACTGTTTGTATTCGAATTACCCCAAAATACTAATTTCTCCATAACAGACGAAACTCCAGGAATATCGACCTAGTAACCTTACTTTCTGATCAACTCTCGTATTAGTGTTGCGTTAGTAGTTCATTATCAGAATTGCTCTTTAGTTGGTCAACAAAGTGTGACAATTAGATTGGGCGAAGAGCAACAATTATTGTATCATCTATGCTGAACTGCTATGCCCAAGATCGAGAGTTAAAACCCGGCCGAAGTCGTCGGAATTTTAAGAGCGTTAAAATCCCTCAGTAAGCTCTCCTTCGGAAGGAAAGTAAAGCCGGAGGCCCCATGTCATAGATGCATGGCATGAAAAAGATCCTTACACTAACTAAACTTGTGTGAAGCAAAATTTTTAGGTTAGATTTTGTTGGAACGCTCTATCTATGTTCCACGTTCACCACTAGGTAGCGAAAGTTGGAACTACTTGAAATTGACTGGAACCCGTAGCTCACCTTATGGGTGTCCACTTGAAGCAGCTACAGCCTCTGGCGAACCGAACATGTCCTCGGACACTCCCGGCACTAAAAGCCATACGCTAAATAATAATAATAAACACATTGACATACTTTTTGACCAAAAACGAGGGGTATTTGATTTTTGAATTTACCAATTATACATAGTGTTGTACATAAGTATTATACAAACCCGCCGAACCTAATTCAAGCCTAAGTGTACAGGATCTGATGATGCTCGTTTGAAGATCGAAACATCCCCCCCCCCTAATTTATTTGCGGCAAGGGGCACACTCTTATCGACCGACAGAAAAAAAATAGTTTTATTAAATTTCTGGCTAGTGCCAGATTAAATTCCTCGACCCTAGGCCTTGTACACCCCTACTCTGACCACTGGCTAGTGCCAGATTCAATTCCGCGACCCTAGGCTTTGTTCACCCCTACTCTGACCACTGGCTAGAGCCAGATTCAATTCCACGACCGTAGGCTTTGTTCACCCCTACTCTGACCACTGGATAGTGCCAGATTCAATTCCGCGACCCTAGGCTTTGTACACCCCTACTCTGACCACTGGCTAGTGCCACATTCAATTCCGCGACCCAAGGCTTTGTACACCCCTACTCTGACCACTGGCTAGTGCCACATTCAATTCCGCGACCCTAAGCTTTGTTCACCCCTACTCTGACCACTGGCTAGTGCCACATTCAATTCCGCGACCCTAGGCTTTGTACACCCCTACTCTGACCACTGGCTAGTGCCACATTCAATTCCGCGACCCTAGGCTTTGTACATCCCTACTCTGACCACTGGCTAGTGCCACATTCAATTCCGCGACCCTAGGCTTTATTCACCCCTACTCTGACCACTGGCTAGTGCCACATTCAATTCCGCGACCCTAGGCTTTGTACACCCCTACTCTGACCACTGGCTAGTGCCACATTCAATTCCGCGACCCTAGGCTTTGTACATCCCTACTCGGACCACTGGCTAGTGCCACATTCAATTCCGCGACCCTAGGCTTTGTACATCCCTACTCGGACCACTGGCTAGTGCCACATTCAATTCCGCGACCCTAGGCTTTGTACATCCCTACTCGGACCACTGGCTAGTGCCACATTCAATTCCGCGACCGTAGGCTTTGTACACCCCTACTCTGACCACTGGCTAGTGCCACATTCAATTCCGCGACCCTAGGCTTTGTACACCCCTACTCTGACCACTGGCTAGTGCCAGATTAAACTCCTCGACCATAGGCTTTGTACACCCCTACTCTGACCACTGGCTAGTGCTAGATTCAATTCCGCGACCCTTGGCTTTGTACACCCCTACTCTGACCACTGGCTAGTGCCAGATTCAATTCCGCGACCCTAGGCTTTGTACACCCCTACTCTGACCACTGGCTAGTGCCAGATTCAATTCCGCGACCCTAGGCTTTGTACACCCCTACTCTGACCACTGGCTAGTGCCACATTCAATTCCACGACCCTAGGCTTTGTTCACCCCTACTCTGACCACTGGCTAGAGCCAGATTCAATTCCACGACCGTAGGCTTTGTTCACCCCTACTCTGACCACTGGATAGTGCCAGATTCAATTCCGCGACCCTAGGCTTTGTACACCCCTACTCTGACCACTGGCTAGTGCCACATTCAATTCCGCGACCCAAGGCTTTGTACACCCCTACTCTGACCACTGGCTAGTGCCACATTCAATTCCGCGACCCTAGGCTTTGTTCACCCCTACTCTGACCACTGGCTAGTGCCACATTCAATTCCGCGACCCTAGGCTTTGTACACCCCTACTCTGACCACTGGCTAGTGCCACATTCAATTCCGCGACCCTAGGCTTTGTACATCCCTACTCTGACCACTGGCTAGTGCCACATTCAATTCCGCGACCCTAGGCTTTATTCACCCCTACTCTGACCACTGGCTAGTGCCACATTCAATTCCGCGACCCTAGGCTTTGTACACCCCTACTCTGACCACTGGCTAGTGCCACATTCAATTCCGCGACCCTAGGCTTTGTACATCCCTACTCGGACCACTGGCTAGTGCCACATTCAATTCCGCGACCCTAGGCTTTGTACATCCCTACTCGGACCACTGGCTAGTGCCACATTCAATTCCGCGACCCTAGGCTTTGTACATCCCTACTCGGACCACTGGCTAGTGCCACATTCAATTCCGCGACCGTAGGCTTTGTACACCCCTACTCTGACCACTGGCTAGTGCCACATTCAATTCCGCGACCCTAGGCTTTGTACATCCCTACTCGGACCACTGGCTAGTGCCACATTCAATTCCGCGACCCTAGGCTTTGTACATCCCTACTCGGACCACTGGCTAGTGCCACATTCAATTCCGCGACCCTAGGCTTTGTACATCCCTACTCGGACCACTGGCTAGTGCCACATTCAATTCCGCGACCCTAGGCTTTGTTCACCCCTACTCTGACCACTGAGCTCATGAAATATTTTGATTCTCTTTGACGATGGCACATTATGGAAAGCTTGATTCAAAGAGAATTTATTATTACTGGGCACAAAATGAAAAAGAACTTTTATCACTCTTGTAGTTGTTTCGTTTCAGCGACCTGGGCATTCAGCCCCGTATACATGGCTGTGTGTAGAATGTTGTCTGATAACCTGTGTTATTGTGATGGCCGTATTACAGTGTGTATTTGTAATTGAGGTGAGGATTGTGAAGGGGACGGCCATGGCCTTAAGTTATGAATCGTCCCGGCATTTGCCTGCAGTAGAAGTGGGAAACCAAAATAATAAACACTTCCTGGGAGGCTGAGACCGGAATCGAACCCACTACTTCTCAGTTTTGTCTCACGAGGCTGAGTGTACCCCATACCAACCTTTAAACCAGAATTTATTAAACGTCTTGGCAAAACCAGGCATGCTAGCCACTACAACACGCGGTGTAGTAACCACCCATCCTTCGCTGCGAGAGGAAAATCAGATACGCTCCATCATCTCATATTCTCTCTAACTCTGTTCCGGTTTATTTCTTACTTCCCTTGAGGCATTTCCCTTCCTTAATTAGGCCGGAATATACGGATATTTTATTTTTTTATTGAATGTTCAGTAATGGAATGAGGAGGGAGTGCTTTAAATAGCTCGAGATAATTGAGGCTGCAAGCCAACTACGTCCTGTTTCCGTTCAACCATTCCACTCCACCACGATGTTCTATTACCCCTCTCAGCGGGGGAGGAATTTCACTATGCTATATTTATATAAATATTAAAGCCATTCAAACAAATAAAAACAAGAAGTTCCGTGACGAACTAATGAGCCTACTTTTCTTAAAATTTAAGATTCATGCCAATCTATATAGACCTATCTAGAAAAATAGCGAAATTAAGTTGGTAATTACGAAATTTCTAATTAGTTCGAAATATACCTGTAGTCTAATAGAGCACTACAGTTGCCAGCCCTGGTGACTGAATATATTGTTAGTTCCATCTCTTAAGGTACAGAATTCAATATTTGGTTGAAGTACAATGGGTAGCAAGGACGTTACATGCAGTTAGACATTGGATCAAACAGCGCACCTAAAATCATGTTGGCAACAATGTCTTGCATGCGTTGGTCAGAAATAATCTCAAATAATATGATCTCTTGTTGTGCCTATTTTGGATGAAATCCATTTGTTAGTATCGAAGTTACATGTATTTTAAAATTGGACCTATCAGCAGGCTTAGAGTCATGTTGGTGGCACTGACGTATATAAGTTTCTCCTAATTAATCTAGAATGCTAGGCACTATACGTGTGCAAATTTTAAAGCTGTTGGCTTACTTACTTTCTGATATACATTTTTGGGTAAAAAATAGAGACAGCATTTATTAACTGTTGGCAGCCCTGGTTGCTCTTAAGAATAAGCATAGTTATATCTGTTATGGTACACATACCACATACGAAATTTGGTTGAAATCCAATTGATAGTATAGAAGTTACATGAATTTAAAAATGGGTCCTATCAGCAGGCTTAGAATCATGTTGGTAGCAGTGACGTACATAAGTTACTCCAAATTAATCTAGAATGTCAGGTACTATACGACGTGTGCATAGTATAAAGCAGTCGGCTTGCATACTTTCAGATATATTGGTATTTGGATAAATTAATAGAGAGAACATTTATTGACAGTTGGGAGCCCTGGTGGCTCTTACGAATACGCTCAGTCATATCTGTTCATGTGCACATATTACATACAAAATTTGGTTGAAATCCAATTGATAGTATAGATGTTATATGCATTTAAAAATTGGACTTATCAGCAGGCTTACAATCATTTTGGCAACACTGCAATGCAGGAAATTAAACTGAAATATTATTATCTATACGTGGGCCAATTTTGAAATAGCTCCCATGCATACCTTCCAGGATATCCAACATGGAGCTCAAATTTAAATTGCGATTTTTCAGCAGTTGGTAGCACTGACATGAGATATTCAGGTATAGATCTTTACTCATACCAAATTTGGATTCGATTGCTGCAGCCGTTTAGGAGTTGATAGGGGGGGGGCGACGACGACGACACCACACATCCAGAGAGACAGATAGACAGACAGAAGGACAGACAGACAGACAGTCAGAAATTTGCCCGGATCGATCTCATGTGTACTTTTTCCTCATTTTTGCAAAATGTGAAAAGTAGGCTAATAAAAGGCCCAGTAAGCTAAGAGCTGCGGGCACGGGAAGACCTGAAGGGTAGTTCATGTCCGTGCTTGATGGAAAAAGAAAACCCCCGCCCACTTGGCATCTGTAGAGCAGTGACCCAGTGTGTGAATCGTCCTGATCTACGAAGAAACCTTGGTTTTCAGGATAGATCAGCCTTATATTAGCTGATGACGTGATCACTGCTGATGGCGTCATCCACTTTATAGAAGAGAGAGAGTAAGGATCAGAATTGTGGTCTTCGGTGGCGTAGTTGGTAGCATGCTGAGCTTCTATGCCCAAGATCGCGGGTTCAAACCCAGCCGAAGTCGTCGGATTTCTTAAGAGCCTTAAAAATCCCTCAGTATGCCTTCTTTTGGAGGGAAATTAAAGCTGGGGGCCCGTGTCATAGATTTATGGCATGTATAAGAACATTCCAATAACTACAATATTGTGTGAACCTAAATTTGTAGCTTAGATTTGATTAACGCACTATTAGTCCCAACGTTCGTCGCCAGGTGCTGGTTGTGGTGGCATCAAGTAGGCAAGTTCGCAAATAGGTGTCATTGATGGTAGCATTTGGTAGCAAAAGTAGGAACTACCTGAAATTGATCGTCTGCAGTCCTTACCTGAATTACAGATAACACACACTAATACAGTCTTCACAATTACCACCGGTTATCAGACAGATTCTACACATACCCAAAGTACACGGGGCGTTGTCGCAGTCCCTAAACTGAGGAACCAACCAACCAAGAATCAGAAACGTGGCGCAGATGCTACCATTCTTGGCTGTCACCTCTGAGGTTTGGGTTTGACTTTCAACTCTGTTAAGAAATTGAATTCCGGTCTGAGGGCTGGGCCGGAAACAGGGGAGAGAAGGGTTCGAGCCAACCTAGAAGGGGGTTACCAGGTATATTATTTAAAATTGTTATTATTATTAGTATTATTATTATTATTTAATCGTTGCGGGGCACAGCTTTACTAACACTGAGATGGACCTAAAAATAATTCATCATGAATAGAAAGACAGAGCTCTTGACATAAAGGAAGCAATCGAGATACACCTAGCTAAACGAAACAATCCCAGCAACCTAAATGAACACACGTTCATGGAGAGCTCACCCCTCTTCACGCTACTAAAAACACACTCTGTCGGAAACAAGACAACTTAGCGACACAGCCAAGCTAGATAAAAAAGAGGGGGGAGGGGGGAATTAGGGGGTTTAATAGGTAAATGCTATCTGGATCAGGTGCACGATGTACTTTTCTTCGGCAACAAACCAAGGCCCAAATCGGCAGTATTAAAGGTGCCGGGACGTCCTCATAAGATCGGGCAGCGCTTAGTTTGAATGGCTTATGGTCCACGCGTGGCGGGGAATGTTCCATGGTCTTTGATAGTTGTAGACCCACCTCATTCAATAACATACATATTATCTAGGTTAGCAACACCCCACATAAACACATCACACTGACGCTGAACAGCACATATGAAGAGGGGGAAGAAAAGGGAAAAACCCGTGTCGTTGAGATAATAGCCCCTCTCAGTCGACCACACCTGGAGTTACAGTGAACACGAAAACTGCGCGCAGCCCCAGCAAGGAAGACCACCAGATAAGTAGTAGCCTCTAATATTACATTTTAACCATAGTTGATTTTTACAACCTTATAATAACTCCAAATTATAAACTCCGGATATCTCTCACCATTTAGCACATCACCTAACATCATATATACTGCATTTAGCATACAACGACAGTTGCAGTACCAATACTACAACTAAATAATTGTACATATTGTAAATATTTTTCACCCGTATTTTTAAACATAGATTTTATAGCCTAAGTGTAATGGATCTGATGATGATCGCTTGGCGATCGAAACTGGTCATCCAAGAGTATTTATTAATTTCATGTAATTTATTTCAGTATTAGGGCATAACCCAGCTCTTTTGGGTACATTCGTGTTGACCGACTGAAAAGCATTAAACTCTTATTATTTAATCGAACAGCACTATTACAGAGCACGTAAAATCAATACTTCAAATCATGCCACATGTCTCTTTTCTCTCTGCCCACATTCGTTTCATCCACTCTGACCTCTGCTTTCGGAGCTGTTCAATATTCCGTGGCTGCTTTCGCTGTTTTTCTTGTTCCTCCCTGAAGATAACTTTTTGAATTTTGTCCCGAAATATAATCCTGTAATATGTATCTGTAATAGCAATGTCGGCTTCTTTAAGATCCTTTAATGTCTGGTAGAACTTTTAAGTTTTAAAATTTTATTAAAAATGTGTTTTGTTAGCCTTCATTCTATTTAATGCCCGTCGTTTGCTCATGGTGTGAATTACAATGAAGAAATTGGAAATTGCAACACCCAGAAGGAGTGGTGCTACATTGCTGCAATTGAACATGCAGGACGAGTGTTCGGTTGTGATTCGATGATTACTCTTTCAGGTCTCTCTGACCGCAAGTTTGGACAACAATCAATACAGGATGTGCCCACCACGAGCTGCAATACATTGATGAATTCGTCGAGGCATGGAGTCAATAAGGCCCTGGATCGCTTCCTGAGGAATTGTGGCCCATGCTTGCTGCACTGCATGGGTCAGTTGTTCCAGAGTTGTGGGTGGCTGAGGACGGTTGGCCCGTTTTCGACCCATCATGTCCCACACATGCTCAACAGGACTGAGGTCCGGGGATCTGGCGGGCCATTCTATGGTTGTGATGTCGTGGAGTGCTTCTCTGTAGATGCGTGCAGTGTGAACCCGGGCATTGTCCTGCTGAATCATCCCATTAGCAATGTTCGCCATCATAGGGACAACCACTGGTTTGAGTACCCTATCAACGTACTGTCGAGCAGTCATAGTGCACGCAACAAGCACTAATTGTGATTTCACATTAAAGCCAATAGCTCCCCAGACCATAATGCTTGGTGTTGGCCCTGTGTGCCTCTCGACAATAAGGTCTGGGCGGCCCCTCTCCCCGGTACGTCGGCTCACACGATTCCGGCGATCACTGCGGGCAAGACAGAAACGCGATTCATCACAAAAGACGACCCTATGCCATTCGTCGTTCCACGTCGATCGTTCTCGACACTAGGCCAGCCTTACACGTCGCTGTTGTGGGGTCAATGGAACACCTTCTGCAGGGACACAGGATCGTAAGCCAGCCAGCTGCACGCAGGCGATTACCAACTCTTTGTTGTGTAACGTGGGGTGCCACAGCTGCTCGAATTTGCGCTGCTGTTGCATGGGTTCTATCCGGGCCATCCGAATGATGCGGCGATGCTATCTCTGTCGCGCTGGGCCTGTGTCAGGTCTACGAGTGTGGGTACCTTCATTTGACCACTGCCACCATACACGTTGTACCGTAGATGCCTGTCGGCCAACACGTGCAGCGATAGTCCTTAGCGATAATCCAGCCTCAAACGGCCCAATTATCCGAGCCCTCTCATACGGCGACAGTTGTTGATAGCGTGCTCTTCTCTGTCGTCGAGGCATGTTTGACGGGGAACACTTCACTGCACAGACTGCATGTCAACTACGCTACACCAGAGTCCGTATACTGGAGTTGATTCCTCCGCGACCAATCACGTGGGGAGACTTGTAGCAACAATCCAATCGGTCTGAAACTTTGATCGTTTACATACCTACATGGCATCGTTCCATATCTTGAAAATCAACACAAATGGTGTTGCAATTTCCATTTTCTTCAGTGTAAGTTCTCCGCATGAGTGTATATTTCCTACTTAGGTCGTGGTCTGTTATAGTCTGTTTCTGTTTTCCTTGGGCCAAGGATGCATCGAACCAATCTTCTTTCCATGAGCATGATTTTGTTTATGTCACCTTTCCGCAGTAACTTTAATGTTTCAGCTCCAAAGAGTGCTTCAGGTCTCACCACAGAATTATAATGTTTAATTTTAGTTTCCCATGATAATGCCTTCTTCTTCTTCTTCTTCTAGCCTATACATTTCTGGTGATCTGAAATGCTACGTTCTTTTTCTTTGCTCGGACCTCTGAGCTGTTTTTAGCGTACTTTTCACATTTTGCAAAAATTAGGAAAAAGTAGACTTATGAGATCGATCCGGGCAAATGTGTGTGTGTCTGTCCTTTTGTCTGTCTGTCTGTCTGTCTGGCTCTGTGTGTGTCCCCCCCCCCCTATCAACTCCTGAACAGCGACAGCAATCGAAACAAAATGTGTTAGGAGTAAAGATCTATACCTGAATATATCAATGCCGTATTTGAAAATTATGTCAGTGCTACCAACTGCTGAAAAATCACAATTGAAATTTGAGCTCCATGTTGGATATCTTGGAAGGTATGAATGGGAGCTATTTCAAAATTGCCACACGCATAGATAATAATATTTCGGTTTAATTTCCAGGAGGCCATATATGATAGTTTTGCCTAATTGATTCTAAGCCTGCTGATAGGTCCAATTTTAAATGCATATAAATTCTATACTAACAAATTGATTTAATCCAAAATTGGCACAGCCAGAGATCATAATATTTCAGATTATTTCTGACCAGCACATGCATGCATTGTTGCCAACATGATTTTACGCGCACTGATAGGTCCAATGTCTAACTGCATGTAACGTCCATGCTATCCATTGGACTTCAGCCAAATTTTGTATTCTGTACTTTAAGAGATGGAACTAAGAATATATTCAAACACCAAGGCTGCCAACTGTAGTACTCTATTAAGCTACATTATGCCAGGTATATTTCGAACTAATTAGAAATTTTGATTTTACCAACTTAATTTCGTCATTATTCTAGATACTGTAGGTCCATGTAGATTAATCATCGGCATGAATCTTATAATTTAAGAAAAGTAGGCATATTAGTTTCGTCACGGAACTTCTTGTTTTAATATGATAATGTATATATTTTAATTAATTAAATGTCTTTTTTGCTTCTGTGAGAGCGTAGTGAATGGAGCAAATTACATCGATTAGTCGACAAAACCATCAATAATGAGAAAAAAAGAATAATCGATTAATCGCACAATCGACCAATCGTTTTGTAGCAATTAATATATTTTTCTGCTTTAATTAAGCAATAATTCGAGAACTCACATTACTGTAATCGATTTAAATTCCCAGTCTTAGTCTACACCACATATTTGTCGCGAGCAAAATATTCTCGATTTGCCTTACCAGTTGCCAGGTTCGCAATGCCACTACAGCTGCAGGTTTGCCAACCACTTCGCACTGCACAAGATAAATGCCGTGTAGCCCCAAACTCAGGTAATAACATTTAAATAATAGAAACCATTTCATTTCGTGGAACTCGCTCTTAGCGAGCATCCATCTTGCGTGTAATTTTATTTCCTTCATCTTGTGAGTTAATAACCCCCAGGTGTGACGTATCCCCACGCCATGTGATGGCACTTAACTGTTATTTAGAACATTTTATTATGGTGATGATAACTGTTGTTTTAAGGGGCCTAACATCTAGGTTATCGACTCCTAATCTGCTGGATGATACTGAAAGATGAGATGAGAATGAAAACCATAACTATAGTACTAACTACATACGTACTAGAAGAAGAAATGGTAAATAAATACAGGATTATGCAAATAAAGAAAAGGAAGAAAAGAAATGCCCTCACCCTCGAAGAATGAGGATTGAGGGACTTGGAGGAAGGAGAGCCATGAAAGGCAGACTGGAAATGCAAAGAGGAGAGGGCCCACCCCCAAGTCAGA
Organism: Meconema thalassinum; assembly: GCA_946902985.2. Taxonomy (NCBI): domain Eukaryota; kingdom Metazoa; phylum Arthropoda; class Insecta; order Orthoptera; family Tettigoniidae; genus Meconema; species Meconema thalassinum. The sequence goes on along the minus strand of OX336399.1, from coordinate 205,199,878 downwards.
GGAAAAGGGAACAAAACGAATCCAGCTCACGAATTCCTCGAGAGTCCCTGAAGGTGTAGCTCCATCCAGGGTGGACCAGAAGTGGTGGGGATACACACACCCTGCCTCCTTGTGGACCATATCCAGAAGGCAGGAGATAACACGAAAAGAAGGCAGACCCCTAGAATGAGGAGGGTATCAGGAAAGATGAGACAAGGGCCAATTAAGGCGGGAAACGGAGAGACTCCCTAGGCCTCGGACACCCTACCGTCGAGGTTGGAAAAGAATAAGAGTTGACCAAGAGAGGTCGGCAGGAAAGATAATGGAGAGGAGCCCAGCACAAGTAAGTGGACGCAATGCCGGACTCAGCTAGGGTCCCGTGGTCGCCAACCCATTTTCATTAAAGGGCGGGGGGGGGGAGTGGGAGGGGGGGGAGGGGGACGGGGGGTGGGGGGCGGGGGTAGGTGATAGGGCAAAAGAATGCTAGAAATGTGTATTCAATTGCGCGGTATAATGGATGTTCAGCGAACATCACATTGTCATCGGATTAAATGGATTATACGTTAGTCTACATGAAAACCTTCCCGAGAACACAACAACATAAGTTATGTAAGAGGGCAAGTGTTACAAGTACGCCCAGCATTGCAAGACACAGTATCGGCAGTTGAAGGAGCATCATGGATGTCTCCGTCCGCATCTCAGCTCCCGTGTTGCAATCAGCGGGCAACGACCAACCGAATTAACTGTTGGGATAGGACTTACTTTGCCATACCCTTCACTATTGAGATCTGGTCGGTGCTCGGATCTGGCAACAACCAAACGGACGAGCGTTCCTAGACAGCTGCGCGCTTCGCTTTCTCAGACAGTTCACAGCAACTTACTATAAGATTTCCAGAATTATGAATTTCTAAACATATGAAAGTAAACGTAGAGCTTATGCTACTAAAATAATATTACGGTGTTAATTGCTTTTCTTGAATTAATCTGGTCGTTGTGCAACCTTATTAACGGCCGGCTCTGGTCAGTACTGTTATTGGCAGTTCTCTCTTCTCAGGAATTACTCGCTCGTTTCGTGGAACCATACAAAGGTAGCAGTTAGTGAAGCCCCTCCATAGTGAAGCTGTTCCATTGGGTCAGAAGTTAGTCTACTTGATTGTCGTACAACTGTTGATTGATATTCTGACTATGTATGCGAAACTGATTTCGTGTTTTATCCATAACGCTTTGGTTTGCTGAAAAAATCACTGCCCGTGTAGATTCACTTCTAGGCATTTTTTTTTATTAAAACAAATCCATGAGTTTTTGCCTGAGCGATTTGTTTTATTTTGTCTGACAAGCTGTGAACATTATCATGTTGGAAGGCATTTTTCAGTGTTGCCTTAGTAAGCGATCGCATTGACCAACTGTAAGGCATACATTTCGTTTTTAAAATAATTTTTCAGCATGTAAAGTTCTTCAAATAATCCCCTGCAGCATATCTCTATCTTCAATACATCGACCGCTATAATGTGTTTACGTTTTCATTTCTTCCAATAATCTCCATTCAATTACTGAGGAGACAGTTTACGAACTAGCTAGGGGCGAGTCTATCACCCCAGTTACAGCCTAGCTAGTGAGCCAGCCTATTACCCCTAATACAGCCAGCAGGAAACTGTTGAGTCGTGTTGTAAGAGTTCAGAGAAGAGTGGTTGTGTTTGGAGTTTCTCTAGAAGTGTAACTCGGCTTTTCTACATTTTGCCTGTGAACGTTTCGTTTCGCAAAATACACAGTCAAGTTGAGATTGGACGGAAGGGGGATTTGTGTTTCATGCACCTCGCCATTCTTAAATTACATCTGACAAGAATTCGTTGCACATGCATCTCCATTATAATATAATTCATAGTCCAGTCAGTGATTTTAACCCATCATGCCGAGACGGTTGCTAGTTAAAGAATATAATAATCGAACCGTATCGAGTGCAAAGTTTACCATCCATTGGGCACAAGAATTATACGTCTCTACAGGTCCCTCCCCCTCCACCCTCTAGTGGAGGAGTGAGTTACGCCACTGCGAATATCTGTCGCCACTTGTCACGTCCTGTCCACGGCCCTGTGAGTTAAGTACGCTCTTCCTGAGAACAGCAAGCTCTGAGTGACCCAAGTTATGAATTATGGAACACTTGGATGTTCCAGTCTCACCTTCCACACATACTGGGGGAAACATTTCATGAATACGACACATAAAATGAACGAAAAATGTTGGCCATTGTGGAAGGCGGCAACTAAATATTTGAGCGTCGGCGGAGGAAAAGCAAACCTTGCAGAATATGTACACTAGTCCCGCCTAACACACTAAAGTCTAGCATTTATGTGCAGCGTGTCCGGTTGTCGCGGGTTTGTAATCACAACGTTCAATTCCATTTGCATTGCGGAGCTCTGAAATAACCTGGCGACGTAATGAGGTCCAGTGATACCAACAGACAAATTCAGACTTCTCTCAGTAGAAAGTATTCCATGTGACTATTGATCCGATCGCAGATTGGTCGATGCACTTGTGAGGACAAACATGCTGCTATATTGCATTAGGCTTGAATACATAAATAAATAAACGAGTAAATAAATATAACAAACAAACAAGTGAGTGAATGAATACGTAAATAAATGAAAAATCCACAGCCTGCTTCCAGTCGACTGACTGGGTCAGAGAATGGAATGAATGAAGCCCCCAACTGTGTCGGCTGCCGAAGCCTGTCGCACTCCCCTGGGGCAATGATTAAATGAATGACAGATGAAATGAAATGACAGTGGAGAGTGTTGCTGGAATGAAATTTGTGACAGGGAAAACCGGAGTGCCCGGAGAAAAACCTATCTGCCTCCGCTTTGTCCAGCACAAATCGCACATGGAGTGACCAGGACTTGAACCACGGACCCAGTAGTGAGAGGACAGCGTGCTGCTGCCTAAGCCACTAAGGCACTACGTAAATAAATAAATAATTGAACAAAATACTGTAATTTATTTAAATAAATAAATAAATAAATACATTAATTATATGCGTCAGAAACGACTACAATAGGAGCATCAGGCATCATAGAAACTGAAAGAATAGGACGCATAATTCTCAGAAAAATATTTGGAGCAATACACAGAGAATGAACAAGAACAGACTTACAAAGAATATATTTGATGTAGTTAACAGCTCAAGCAGGTGAACTAATTGTTATCATGAAATAGAGGAAGACTTAGGCAGGTGGGGATCGACAGGCATAATATTGGAGACAGAGGAGAATTCAGGAACAGAATGAAGAACACAAAATTTAGGCAAATGAAAAGATGAAGACAAGAACATTGTAAACAGAGCAAAGCAAACAGAAGCACAATCAAAGGACGAAGGGATTTTGGGAAGAGAAGAGGAAGAAGGGAGAGAAGTGAAAATTGTGACATCATGAGATATTTAAGTTCTAACACTGTCCATAAGGGCGACAATGATATCATAATAATAAATACATTAATATTCATTTGAGACTGTTTTGCTTCTCATTTTGAATTTGCTCTACACAAAATATAACCGTCGGACGCTACGACTATATCTGCTTCGTTAACCTCCTAAGTAATCTGTCCTTCCTCGTCCTCATAAAATGGGCCCACCATCTGAGTCGGCTCATACGAGCAGTTTAATTTATCTCAACGTTGCTCGCATCTATTTGCCCCAGCTATCTTTATGTCGGTCAATATGAGTTTTCACGAATCCACTCCTATACAGCGACGTCAGTATAATTTTGGAAAAAAAAGTTTCGTTTTTACTTTACTCATTTAATAATAATAATAATAATAATAATAATAGAACTATACAAACAGACAGAGACAATTACAAACAACATCAGCAAAAGGAGCGCAACACTTTATGAATGAATGAAGGCTGACTCACCAAGAAGATTTTATCATTCCAAATGATCTTGTCGACTTCGTCGTTATGCTTAGGTCTACCGTTATGCGTTACGGTTACGGCGTGTATGACGTCATCATGTTGTTCAGTGCATATGCACCGAGTCTGAGTTTACTCCTGGGGTCTGGCGTTATGCGATACAGAGAAGGCGAGTACGTGACGTCATGCAGCACAGTGCACCGCCCGCTCTCCGTTGCCCGCGCGGGAAGCCTAAGTTAAAGGGTATTGGAGTCTGTTGAAAGAGTCCTGAGTCTTCGAGCATGTGTAGCATTTGTAGCATGCGTCATTTGAAATGATATAAAGTCTAGTCTCTCAGACGGACTGTATCTTTTTATTATACAGTACTAGATGATCCGGCGAACTCTGTTCCGCCTTAGAGGCAATAAATAAGCAGATTTTCGATTTTATTAAGTTCAATTTTTTATTAGGAAATACAAATAAAAACATTATTTTAATGATTCTTTATTGTTCATGTATTTTGGTGCATAGGTTGCACTCTTCAGTTAAGTACCTTGTGATACACACCATTTCTTGTTTTATTATCAGGCCCAAGAACAATCAACGCAGATGGTCTTCCGACCCGTGAACATGCCACATATAATTGACCATGGGAAGAACATGGATATTCCAGATTCAAACCACAAACTTTCAAGGATTGGCCTTGTGATTTGTTAATGGTCATGGCGAATGCAAGACGGATCGGAAATTGAAGTATTTTAAACTCAAACGACATATCGGTTGGGATCGTCGGGATCCTCGGAATGAGAACTTCCTCACCTTCGAATTTTCCTTTGAGTATCGTCGCGTAAATCACATTGTTCATCAATTTACTTACCACCAAACGCGTACCGTTGCACAGTTTTGGTTGGATTATGTTTCGAAGCATGATTACTACGGAGCCAACCTTTTGGCGTAAATTGTGCGGTGGTAAGCCAGGCACATCCAAGGAGTTTAAAAATTCAATTGGATAGCTGGTGGCTTTATCTTCATTTGTTACACAGTCAATAGATTTGAATGAATGCATTGTTCCAATGATCTCATTCTGAATTATGTAGTTTAGGTCATCTACATCTTTATTCTTAGCCGCTAAAATTGCTCGCTCACTCAACCATTCATTATTTTTGTATTTAGTAATGATGTTTGGGAATACTTTGTTGATAAGTTCGTCTTTCGATGAGACAAAGTTACAGAAATTATGAGGAAATGAAATCAATCCGCTCGATTCGTCGACAGGTACTTGACCATTACCGATAGTCAGCAATTGCTCAGAGAAATCTTTAGCAGATATATCACTGAGCAATGCAACTCTCATGTTTGTTGTCAGCTGAAGTTTCTTCACTTAGCGCCATAGATTCGATGATTTGAGGCAAGCGTTTATTTCGTCGGCAGCCGTTGATCTTGGAATTACTGGCAGTGTTTGGCGGAAATCGCCAGACAGTAAAATCATTGCTCCTCCAAAACATCTGGAGTCATTGCGTAGATTTTTCAATGTTCGGTTAAGTGCTTCTAATGTATGTTTATGCGCCATTGTGCATTCGTCCCAGATGATGATTTTCGATGCTGATAAAACTTTGGCCATTGCTGTTTTTTTTGTTGCAATATTACATGTTGGTTCTTCAATAGTTTGAAGATTTAACGGCAATTTTAATGCTGAATGATCCGTACGACATCCTTCTAACAATGTGGCTGCTATTCCAGAAGAAGCAACTGCTACCGCAATGTTGGATTTTGCACGAACAGTGGCTAAAACTACCGACATGAGGAATGTTTACCAGTTCCACCAGGGGCATCCAAGAAATATAAACCACCATTTCCATCATCAATTGCCTTCATTAATGTATCATAAACTTCCTTTTGTTAGGGATTCAACAGGGGTACATTCGTTTGAACTACTAAATCTAATTCCTGGTGATCATATTCACGTTCCCGTTCCAATTCTTGATTAAATGCGTCATTCATTTCACGATTTGGCGCTGGCATTCCTAACGTGACTAATAAACTACCGCACATGAGGTAACACATGTCTTCGATCAAGAGTAACGCCCGATTATGTATCTCCTCATTCATGTCAAGATCGTGATTTCTGGAACTGACACGAATTTGATGTAAAATATCTTCTGACATATTATCCTTGTATTTTTGCCACAGGTTAGATGGGTTCGATGGAAAGCATGCCGAAATGATGATAGCAAATAATGTACGTATCTGACTTGGAGATGCAGAGATAATGACTTCAACGATTGTCGTATCCCAATGGGTATCGTTTTCTAGTAAATTGAGTTCTTCACATGCAGCACGATATGCTGGGAATATTATACCATTAACAGTCCGTAGTGTCTCAAATGACCTTGGCCCACACACATTTAGCAGCAACAACTGCAAATAGAAGCATTCATCATGCTTTGGATGAACTGTATACATACGACCAAGAGTATCAGTAGAACGCACATCCGGATAACCAGGAACCGCATCGCCTTGCTTCCGTCGTTGAAAATTCTTCGATGAAGCATTCCAAGTATAATAACGTGGCATCTCCGAGTAAAGCAAAGTTCGTGCAAACGGATCGCTTAGGCAGATCGCAAAGAAGCTGGTCAATGTTGCCAATGGCTTTGTCGGGAAAGATTCGATCGTCTTTGTCGCGGCTTTGTTAATGATGATTCAAAGAGAATACAAATTACGTTGAGTAACTAACGGGATTTCATGTTAAGAGCCTCATTTTCTATACCGGTAGTGGAGAGCGCTACTGGCATCCAGTCGGCCGTGTCTCGTCAAGAGCTACTGTTCCCTGGAAACGACTTGCCTTAGCTGTCATTTGCGTTTCGTTTAATAGTGATTTGTATCTCTTTGACGTTTTATGTCAGGTCACGGGGTAAAAAAAAGTATCCTATGTCCGTTTCCTGGTTCTAAGCTACCTCCACACCAATTTTGAGCCAAATCGGTTCAGCCGTTCTTGAGTTGTAAATAGTGTAACTAACACGACTTTCTTTTATATATATAGACTGGTACACTGAAAACCAATTTGGTGAAGGAAACCGTGGAAGAGCTGCAGAAACTAAACATCTTTACAGAACACTTGGCAGACAGGAAACTATACAGAGAAAAATTCAGAAAAGAGAATTTTAAGCAAATGGCCAAAGGGAAAGAAGTGGGCAGATGAAGAGAGAAAGAGGAAGCATAGTGAATAATTATATGAGAGAATTTTGGGCAAGATAGAAGAAAGGGACAGAAGAAAAACATGAAAATTGATTGTGTTTTAAAGCTCTCCTTAGGGAGAATTATCGATATTAATAATACTAATAATAATATTAATAATAATAATGATGATGATAAAACGATGGCAAACTACCTCACACCCCATCCTGCCTCAATCTAGTGCTCCCTTGATTTTTTGTGGGTTTCTATCCACACGGCGGTACTTTTCGAGGATCCAACCCGAATTCAGGCTAATTATTCATCACACAGACAATAATAATAATAATAATAATAATAATAATAATAATAATAACAATAATAATAAATGAATAAATGAACGAATAACAAAACCCTACCAACCTGGAAGTCCAAAATAATAATAATAATAATAATAACAACAACAATAGGCTAATAATACCATACGCAGAAGAAGACTCTCCTTTTAACACGAATGAACTCCGAAAGATTGTCCAATCGAATCTGTGCATACTTTGTGGGAAATAAAACCAAAGGGATCTGGTTTACAGAGATGGAAAAATACCTAAAAGAACTGGGGATATCGCATGAGGGCATCTTGGAACGTGACTCTTTGAAGAAGAGACTTGGGGAAATATAGAGTTTTCAGCCAAACCCCATCTTGAAAACTGGCAAGAAGTTGACCGAAGAATCAAAAGAAGCTCACCGAAGAAGAATGTGCGAACACTGGGCCAATGTGAAAGAACAAGGGAGAAGGCAGTTGAAATAACGTGGTCCATAGAAGACCGAAGCGATTATAAAACAAGTAGTTCCGTGAAGAACTATACTTCATATATCCTACTTATGTTAATTGCCTCTATCAATACACAACATTTCAATTTGATTTCTGTAATAGATTCGTAGATATTGAGAACCGCCTAATATTTCAGTTGGTCACTAAGTTGGATTTGTATTTAAGTATTAAATGAATATTATTGTGTACGTGAGGAATATAAAATTCCAACAAAGATCATCAGAATCATGGAAGAGATGTACGAAGGGTATGAGTGCCAGGTTCTTCACGAAGGCAAATTAACAGAAAAGATAAAGGTCAGTTCCGGAGTGAGACAGGGGTGTGTCCTTTCCCCCACTCTGTTCCTGTTGGTCCTGGATAGTGTGATGAAGAAGGTAATGGGAGGACGTAAGAGGGGTATTCAATGGGGGTATAAATGACAGGCTTGAAGATCTGGATTTCGCAGACGACATTTGTCTTATGGCACAACGGTACCGAGACATAGAAGATAAGCTGGGGAGGTTGCAGAGAGAAGCAGAACGTGCAGGACTGATGATCAACACCAACAAGACCAAAGAGATGAGGATAAATTCTGACATCACGACTAGTTTGACAGTCAACGGAAAGGACATTGAGCGAGTTGAGTCCTTCCTCTACCTTGGAAGTATAGTCACAAATGATGGGGGAGCAGAGGAAGATGTTCGAAGCCGTATCAGGAAGGCAAATGGTGCCTTTGTCCAGCTCTACCCCATCTGGAGAAATAGAAACATTTCCAGAAAGACCAAGCTCCACCTTTTCAATAGCAACGTAAAGTCGATTCTTCTCTACGGCTGTGAAACGTGGAAAGTCACAAAACCGATCAACAACCAGCTACAGGTGTTCATTAACAGATGTCTGCGTCGCATCATGAATGTGAGGTGGCCGGACATAATCTCAAATGAAGATCTTTGGACCATCACCAATCAACAACCGATTAGCATCCAGATCAAGGAGAGGAAAAGGCGCTGGATTGGTCACACACTAAGGAAGCCGGACGAAGCTATTGAGAGGGCGGCGCTAGACTGGAATCCTCAAGGCGCCAGGAAGCGAGGTCGACCTAAGAAGACCTGGAAGAGGACGATCGAAAATGAAATTGCAGAGGTGGACAAGAACTGGAGTCAAGTGAAGAGAATGGCCAGGAACCGTACTGCGTGGAGAAATTTCGCCAAGGCCCTATGCTCCGGAAGGAGCGGCAGGAATTAAGTGTGTAAGTGTGTATTGTGTACGTGTAGTATTCAAACTTCAATCACATGATTAGGACACAAGAAATAAATACGAGATTTTAACATTTCGCATAGCTGCCATCTTGTGGTTATGAAAACAATTGAAATAAATTAGATGCCATTGGATTAACATTTGTATAAGCATTTACCGTACCAAGTTTCACTGCACTCGGATGGTTAAATCACGAGAAACGTCCATTTAAATATTTATATTTCGCGTCGCCGCCATGTTATATTTGTGCTCACCAGAGTATTGAAAGTCCTATGGATGAATTTATGTTCATAGACTCTGTGAACATAAAAATTTCAGTTTCATTGCTGTAAAAGATTCGTAGATATTGAGAACCGTCTAAACATTTCGGATGGTTATATGATAGGCCATAGAGTTATGTACCATTAAAGGAAAATTATTGCGTAGGTTTATTATTCAAACTTTCACTTCGATCGCATGATTACGACACAAGAATTGAAAACTAAATTTTAAAATTTCGCACAGCCGCCATCTTGAGGTTATGTAAACAATTGAACTAAATTAGATGCCAGTGTATTACAATGTGTATAAACATTATTAATTGTACCAAGTTTGATTGCATTTGGATGGTTAAATCTCTAGAAAAGGATACTTAAAAGTTTCAACTTCGCTTGGCCGCAATGTTGGTTTTGTAGATAACAGGTTTTCGAAAGTCTCATATGTGTACTTCTAGTAGTGCCCTTTATCACTCTACACAATTTCAGGGTGGTATCAGTAATAATTAAGGAGAAATTGAATGCTGGTGAAATATTTCACACAGCCGCCATGTTGGATTGGTAAGACGTTATATAATTTGAAGGGCACGGTCGGGGTCGACCAAAATGGTGCTATGACCTTAGCGAGTTTCATTGAAATCGCTCCATCCGTTTAGAAGTTATTGGAGAGGGACACACACACACACACACACACACACACACACGGACCAAAGGTGAACTCATAAGCCTAATTTTTCATTAAATGAAAATAGACTAGGAATAGGCTAATAATAATCATTATAATGGTCTGGTTACAGATACTCTCCAATTTCCATGTACTTTTTAACTCTCACTAAGCGACATGTTGGTAACCCTTCCATGACTTTCTTTCAAGGCTTAGATTGGAAAATTAGGTTTCATTCATTCCATTTCAAATCCAAGCTTGTGAGACCTTTCCTCCATGCGATGGGATGGTAGAAGTAAGAACTGCAATTGCCGAAGCTCTGATAGATCTCCCGCTCCCGCTCGAGAACACAATGGCAAGTGGAAGCGATAAAAATATATGCGGCTAATCGCTCGTAATTCACATCGCCAATTCTGTCGCAAAACGGGGTGGAAAGAAAATTGGGCTATTACTGATCGCTTCCATTCCAACCATTTGGGAGAGTTCTATTCCTCTCATTCGTTAAGGGGAGACAGTAGTCCGTATGCCGTCAATGTTAAATATGGTAGATTGTGGCCAATTTTTCTCAGGAATTATTTACGATAAACACATGGCATTCTTATGGGATGTATATTGATTTGCCCTGCTCCCCCGCCAAATTGTTTTACCCGGCGCCTGAACTAAATTGTTTTGCCCTAGGCCTCCGGCAAATTGTTTTACCAGGCGCCTTCGGCAAGCTGTTTAGCCCTGGGGTTGTTAGCTCAGTTGGGGGTGATTTCGTCAGAAGGACGGTTGTAATGGTTTACATGGCAAGACGTGAGAGATACGTCTAGTGTTGGAGAGAGAGAGAGTGCTGAGTAAAAAGAGAGCGCAGACTGGCTGCTGGCAGGCAGTGTCAGCTACTTAATGCTGACGGCTGTTTACTAGGTCACAAAGACAATGACCACGCCCTGATCGGGCACTACGGCGCAGCGGATTAGGATTCGCTGGTTGAAGACCGGCGTACAAGTAGGGATGCAAGAAATACAACAGAGTAATTTAAAAGAATGCAAATGATTTAATTATTTTCTAGTGTGGACTGTGTAAAAACTCACTAGTTGAATTTAAAAAAGTACAAATATGTATGTGGTGATTACAAGTTCAGAGGTTTGGACTTTAGAAAGGATGGTTCAGGATAAAAACCCAAAAACACACACTCACCCAATCTGCTGGTCTGTCTGTCGATGGACGGCACTTCGGCATGTTTCAGCGTCGAGTGTCGGAGGGAGACCCCGGTCCTTAGTGTAGGAGGGGTTTTATTGGAAGCGTTAATGCTGTGTAAGAAAATCAGCACATTCTTGTGCTACTTTGGAAGGTTCCGAAAAGGTTGTCACATTCCTTGTGCCACATGTGTTGAGGAAGTGTTGAAAAGATTGCAACATGTTATCAGGAACTAGCTGGCCAAGCTTTGAGTGTAATTTGTGAGGCTAGATGATTGTGGTTGCTGATTCCTTCATGGTTTAGGCGTAAAATAGGGGATTAAGGGTGGTGAAAGGGGGCTGATTAGGGTGGTTGTACCCAGCAGGAACCGTCAGTGTCCAGGGGTTCGACAAACCGCCACCTTCGCAACGGGCCGTTCCTCCCATCAGAGATAAATTTGAAGCAGATGGAACCGTTCACAACGTCAACAAGAAACGTTCTGGACGACCACGGACATCCACGGACATCCACCAGTCCTAGAAAAGAAGAACAGGTGCAGGAAGCCCTCACTCGATCCCCACCGAAATCACTACGACAAACGGCTCGAGAGACACACATCTCAAAAGATAGCGTCCATCGCATCATGAATCGTCTGCGCTGGAAATCCTACATTCCAACACGAAATTGGAAATTGACAATGTCACGAAATTCCAAATGAACTTTGTCGTAACGTTTGCGAATCCATTGCTTCGCGTTATCAGCTTTGTCTGGACACTGACGGTCCTCAATTTGAACATTTGCGAACACGAGTCTTTAATTGCATGTCTCCTCTATAATTGAAGCGCTTAAACTTGTCTCTATGTTCATAAATAACCATTTTATAGTCATTCGAAGTGTTAGTACATTTTCTGAGACACCCTGTATTATGAATAATTTCATTATGGTGCTTTTTTAAACTTATTTACAAGAGTCTAGATTCACAAATGCCGTCTAGTACAATCTAGTGCCTTGAAAGAATGTGTTTAGTACAATATGCTGTGAAACTCTCAAGGCACTGCCTTTATCAGATCCTGAGAAAAAGGTACACATATCTCAAAAATTATGTATTGTAGAAAATGGCTATTGAAGTTCTACATGATGTACTGAACTCAAAACATTCCTGATCCATATACTGGATCAGCATCATATTCTACATCTTCCCTAGCCATTTTCAACTGCCTGACATGCTGTCTAGAATTTATCTTCAACAATTCCCACTCCTTTTCAGCGTTTTGTATGCAAATAGTTTTCATTACTACCGTCAGTTGTTGGAGAAATATTGTCACCTAACCTAAAAGTATTTACATTTCCTTCACATTCATAATATGCAGCAATTGGAGTATTTACTTCTTCCACATTGTCCACTGATGAAATGTTCTTCCTTCCCGGCTCTCCCTTACGCATCTTGAATTTATTTATCGTATGATGATACAGAGTTAAAATAAAAGTTATATACACTACATATAAAGTTATATATACAGTTATATACATAGTCATAAACACAAGTTCTTGCTTTAAACTTCTAAATCCAGGCCATCAATCCACTGAAGTGCCTCAGAAGGTGCATGATGAATGTCACCTACTGATTCTTGGAACGCTCGTTGCGGACATTCAGCAACAATATGTGCGATGGTTTGCAGGGTAGCTCCACAATCGCAGTTAGCAGAAGTAACCCAACCCCATTTGTGAAGCAGGAATCCACATTTGCCGTGTCCTGTACGGATCCAGTCAATGATTCTCCATTGGCGTCTGGGGAGTTTGAAACCATCTATCCGGTTGGAAGGGTCTTCAATCAGATGTGCATTGAATACTGATGATTCTTCCCACATAGTTTTCCATGCTTCTGAGGTGTTAAATGAAGAGCCTTCAAGAAGTACTGTAGAGCACCAAGGTGGTTTTCTTGACTTCAACCTTTGATTACCTGCTTTTGCTACATCAGTATGTATGGGTAGCTGGGGGTTCTTCTGAATGGTTTTCCAGATCTTCAGGAGAGCCTCTGATCTTCGAAGAGCTGGAGGTTAGATGTTACTTAGAACAGGTAACCATGTAGTGGGTGAGCTACGTATGCGGCCCGTAATCGGTCTTGAATGATCTCTCTGATCGACCCATGATAAACAAATGTTGTGACCATGTGCTAAACATATGCTGTACCAAACACAACCAGCATGGATAAATATGAAAGGCATAGAACAGGAATGTGCTGCCAACATAAGAATAATCCCACGAAGCAATTATATTTGATCAAATATGGAAAACATTGTAGTACACATAAACGGTGGATGTGGCACAAAGTGTAATGGACATTTAATGCAGATTTGAATCACTTAGAGATGTGTTAGAAGTAAAAAGAAGCTATCTACTTGTAAAGGAAGGTCCAAACATACACATTTACCAATAAAAGAAATGTTAATTCTTTTTTACCAAAGTCTCCCCTTATGCTTTTCTCTTCCACTACTGTATGTGCATGCACTAGCATCTGAGTTCGATTCCCGGCGCTGTCAAGTAAAATAAATCTACTGGGAAGGCTGGAACGGAGTACATTCGTGGGGCAGAACTGAAAAGAGGAGGGTTCGATTCCTACCTCAGCCATCTTGGAAGTGGTTTTCCGTGGTTTCCCCCACCTAAACTCCAGGAAAATGCTTGGGTGGTTCCTTAGTTAAGGCCACGGCTGCCTCCTTTCCAATCCTATCCCCAAATTACAATTACACACAGTAGTACAACCTTCACAATAACACAGGTTATCACACATATCCCGTGATGCACGGGGCTATATGATCGCAGCTTATGAAATAAGCAACAACAACAAAACTCCCCGAACAAACAATCAAGTATTTAAGGCAGCCAATGGAAACACAGACAATGGAAATACAATAGTTAATTCTGAGAAGTTGAGTCCGGAGAATCTGTTCTCCCCTTCCAGGACCGCACTATTCACTACAGCCTGTCCAATACCTAATCTATACAGAACTGGGATCATATTTCACGCTAAAACAACACCTATAAAAGTCGTTGGGATAATATCTTCCCACCCCTTTCATTTCCAGCAGTTCCACATGCATCAAGAAGCTAGCTGCACAGAAATATTGAAAACCCATTAATTGGATGTAGTTAGTTAGTTATTGTTGTTTTAAGGGGCATAATTCCGAGGTCATCTGCCCCTAATTTGATATATACTGTCGTCAGAAACCAAAGGTGGGAAGCATATATCCTAGTGGTCTCCACAGAGCACGTGCTCGCCAGTTCGGTAGTGTTGAGTGAATGCAATGCACTATTTTACAGAAGAAGGTGTCTTTATTAAAGATAGGAGACTTGTAAACGTTAGTATATACCTGAAATACAATGTTAATAATGGTTTTGGTCACTTGAGTAAAGATATTTCAGCTAGAAAGGAAATAATTATCCTGTTTAGGATGTTTGCCACAGAATGTAAATTTAAAAAAAAAATATTCTGTGTTTTTAGTAAATACTATTTTGAAATTATTGAATTATATTTCGAATATACTAACTTTTAACATTCCAAAAACACTTTTAAATTTTTTGTGCAGTTTTCGGCGTGGGAATTATATATTTTTAAATTGTATATACTAGGCTATATCAGGTAAAATACACCTCATTATTGAATGATAAACACAGTATCATCATAATTTTGAGGTGTGAAATTATTATCCCATTGCTCATTTAATAAAACATACGGTCGAATATGGGCAAGGGGATAATAATTCCCCACCCCATATTTCATAAAATAGAATCCACACCTATAAAATTGTTGCATATTCCTACTCATCTATCACCCCCAATTACAAATGTGCACAAAAAGAAAAAAAATACTCCCAGTCGTTAGCTCTATCAAGGGATGATGACGTACGGCATAGAGGTTGGTTGGTTGGTTCCTCAGTTTAGGGGCTGCGACAACGCGGTAATGTAGCCCCGTGTACTTAGGGTGTGTGTAGAATCTGTCCGATAACTGGTGTTAATTGTGATGGCTGTATCAGTGTGTGTATGTCTTTTAATTCAAGTAAGGACTGCAGACATTGCATTTTTTCAAGTAGTCCCTACTTTTGCCGCCAAACGCCACCGTCAACGACTACTAGTTCAGAACTTGGTTACCAGATGCCACCGCAGTCGGCTCCTGACGACGAACGAAGGAACCTAAGAGTGTTATTCAAATGTTTAACCTATAATTTAGCTTCATACAAGTGTAATTAGTGGAAGGTTCTTTAACATGCCATAAATCTATGACATGGGACCACCGGCTTTACTTCTCCTCCGAAGGAAGGCATACTGAGGGACTTTTAACGCTCCTAAAAATTGGACGACTTCGGCCGGCTTTGAACCCGCGATCTTGGGCATAGAAGCTCAGCATGCTACCGAAGCCGCTACGGTAACTGGGAACGACCCCCTTAACGGATGTTTCTACCTTAGAGAAAGTAACAGCCCCTTCACGACTTGGCGAGAGGGCCTTCTACATTGAGGACCTGCAGCACCGCTCAGCTGATGAAATTACCTCGAATAAGACAGGAAAAAAAGAGATGAAATTCCACAAGATTTTTATGCAACGGATCCAATGATAGACACAAGACGGTCAACTGAAAATCAATCACCACGGTCTGTAGGCCCTATCTCCACCATGTTAAATTTGTCAACTTCAAGTCCCCTTTTCTCAATAAGTATTTAACCTATCGAAACAAAACCTTACAGATATTTAGATCTATATTTTATCTTTAAATGTTTGTTTTCTGGAAATGTGCGTGTTTGTAAATATTTTTTTAAAAATGTGTTTTTCAAATGGTAAATTTTTCAACTGATTTTTCTACGAAAACATTTCTTTTTTATGATAAAATCACAAGAAAACATACAATCCTTTAGTTGATCATATTGAATGACAGAAAAATAAATCAGAGCGCTATTGTTAATACTTCCTGAGAAAAAGGAACATTTGTCTCGAAAATAACAAAAGTGAAGAAAATGCTCTTAAAGATAACTGTTTGTGCACCAGGATCATCTGTGTTGTCTTCATCTTCTCTGCCCCTGTTCCTAGCTTCTTTAGAGAAAGAGGAGAAGGAGAAGCAGGAGAAGGAGAAAGAGAAGATGTAGGAGAAGGAGGAGCAGGAGAAGGAGAAAGAGAAGATGTAGGAGAAGGAGGAGCAGGAGAAGGAGAAAGAGAAGATGTAGGAGAAGGAGGAGCAGGAGAAGGAGAAAGAGAAGATGTAGGAGAAGGAGGAACAGGAGAAGGAGAAAGAGAAGACGTAGGAGAAGGAGGAGCAGGAGAAGGAGAAAGAGAAGATGTAGTAGAAGGAGGAGCAGGAGAAGGAGAAAGAGAAGATGTAGGAGAAGGAGGAGCAGGAGAAGGAGAAAGAGAAGATGTAGGAGAAGGAGGAGCAGGAGAAGGAGAAAGAAGGAGGAGGAGAAGGAGAAAGAGAAGATGTAGGAGAAGGAGGAGCAAGAGAAGGAGAAAGAGAAGATGTAGGAGAAGGAGTAGCAGGAGAAGGAGAAAGAGAAGATGTAGGAGAAGGAGGAGCAAGAGAAGGAGAAAGAGAAGATGTAGGAGAAGGAGGAGCAGGAGAAGGAGAAAGAGAAGATGTAGGAGAAGGAGGAGCAGGAGAAGGAGAAAGAAGGAGGAGGAGAAGGAGAAAGAGAAGATGTAGGAGAAGGAGGAGCAAGAGAAGGAGAAAGAGAAGATGTAGGAGAAGGAGTAGCAGGAGAAGGAGAAAGAGAAGATGTAGGAGAAGGAGGAGCAGGAGAAGGAGAAAGAGAAGATGTAGGAGAAGGAGGAACAGGAGAAGGAGGAGCAGGAGAAGGAGAAAGAGAAGATGTAGGAGAAGGAGGAGCAGGAGAAGGAGAAAGAGAAGATGTAGGAGAAGGAGGAGCAGGAGAAGGAGAAAGAGAAGATGTAGTAGAAGGAGGAGCAGGAGAAGGAGAAAGAGAAGATGTAGGAGAAGGAGGAGCAGGAGAAGGAGAAAGAGAAGATGTAGGAGAAGGAGGAGCAGGAGAAGGAGAAAGAAGGAGGAGGAGAAGGAGAAAGAGAAGATGTAGGAGAAGGAGGAGCAAGAGAAGGAGAAAGAGAAGATGTAGGAGAAGGAGTAGCAGGAGAAGGAGAAAGAGAAGATGTAGGAGAAGGAGGAGCAAGAGAAGGAGAAAGAGAAGATGTAGGAGAAGGAGGAGCAGAAGAAGGAGAAAGAGAAGATTTAGGAGAAGGAGGAGCAGGAGAAGGAGAAAGAGAAGATGTAGGAGAAGCAGTAGCTGGAGAAAGAGAAAGAGAAGACGTAGGAGAAGGAGGAGCAGGAGAAGGAGAAAGAGAAGATGTAGGAGAAGGAGGAACAGGAGAAGGAGGAGCAGGAGAAGGAGAAAGAGAAGATGTAGGAGAAGGAGGAGCAGAAGAAGGAGAAAGAGAAGATGTAGGAGAAGGAGTAGCAGGAGAAGGAGAAAGAGAAGATGTAGGAGAAGGAGGAGCAGGAGAAGGAGAAGGAGAAGATGTAGGAGGAGGAGCAGTAGAAGGAGAAAGAGAAGATGTAGGAGAAGGAGGAGCAGAAGAAGGAGAAAGAGAAGATGTAGGAGAAGGAGGAGCAGGAGAAGGAGAAAGAGAAGATGTAGGAGAAGGAGGAGCAGGAGAAGGAGAAAGAAGGAGGAGGAGAAGGAGAAAGAGAAGATGTAGGAGAAGGAGGAGCAAGAGAAGGAGAAAGAGAAGATGTAGGAGAAGGAGGAGCAGGAGAAGGAGAAAGAGAAGATGTAGGAGAAGGAGGAGCAGGAGAAGGAGAAAGAGAAGATGTAGGAGAAGGAGGAGCAGGAGAAGGAGAAAGAGAAGATGTAGGAGAAGGAGGAGCAGGAGAAGGAGAAAGAGAAGATGTAGGAGAAGGAGGAGCAGGAGAAGGAGAAAGAGAAGATGTAGTAGAAGGAGGAGCAGGAGAAGGAGAAAGAGAAGATGTAGGAGAAGGAGGAGCAGGAGAAGGAGAAAGAGAAGATGTAGGAGAAGGAGGAGCAGGAGAAGGAGAAAGAAGGAGGAGGAGAAGGAGAAAGAGAAGATGTAGGAGAAGGAGGAGCAAGAGAAGGAGAAAGAGAAGATGTAGGAGAAGGAGGAGCAGGAGAAGGAGAAAGAGAAGATGTAGGAGAAGGAGGAGCAGAAGAAGGAGAAAGAGAAGATGTAGGAGAAGGAGGAGCAGGAGAAGGAGAAAGAGAAGACGTAGGAGAAGGAGGAGCAGGAGAAGGAGAAAGAGAAGATGTAGGAGAAGGAGGAGCAGAAGAAGGAGAAAGAGAAGACGTAGGAGAAGGAGAAGCAGGAGAAGGAGAAAGAGAAGATGTAGGAGAAGGAGGAGCAGGAGAAGGAGAAAGAGAAGATGTAGGAGAAGGAGGAGCAGGAGAAGGAGAAAGAGAAGATGTAGGAGAAGGAGGAGCAGGAGAAGGAGAAAGAGAAGATGTAGTAGAAGGAGGAGCAGGAGAAGGAGAAAGAGAAGACGTAGGAGAAGGAGGAGCAGGAGAAGGAGAAAGAGAAGATGTAGGAGAAGGAGGAGCAGGAGAAGGAGAAAGAGAAGATGTAGGAGAAGGAGGAGCAGGAGAAGGAGAAAGAGAAGATGTAGGAGAAGGAGGAGCAGGAGAAGGAGAAAGAGAAGACGTAGGAGAAGGAGGAGCAGGAGAAGGAGAAAGAGAAGACGTAGGAGAAGGAGGAGCAGGAGGAGGAGAAAGAGAAGATGTAGGAGAAGGAGGAGAAGGAGAAAGAAGGAGGAGGAGAAGGAGAAAGAGAAGATGTAGGAGAAGGAGGAGCAAGAGAAGGAGAAAGAGAAGATGTAAGAGAAGGAGTAGCAGGAGAAGGAGAAAGAGAAGATGTAGGAGAAGGAGGAGCAGGAGAAGGAGAAAGAAGGAGGAGGAGAAGGAGAAAGAGAAGATGTAGGAGAAGGAGGAGCAGTAGAAGGAGAAGAAGGAGAAGGAGAAAGAGAAGACGTAGGAGAAGGAGGAGCAGAAGAAGGAGAAAGAGAAGATGTAGGAGAAGGAGGAGCAGGAGAAGGAGAAAGAGAAGATGTAGGAGAAGGAGGAGCAGGAGAAGGAGAAAGAGAAGATGTAGGAGAAGGAGGAGCAGAAGAAGGAGAAAGAGAAGATGTAGGAGAAGGAGGAGCAGGAGAAGGAGAAAGAGAAGATGTAGTAGAAGGAGGAGCAGGAGAAGGAGAAAGAGAAGATGTAGGAGAAGGAGGAGCAGAAGAAGGAGAAAGAGAAGACGTAGGAGAAGGAGGAGCAGGAGAAGGAGAAAGAGAAGATGTAGGAGAAAGAGGAGCAGGAGAAGGAGAAGGAGAAGATGTAGGAGAAGGAGGAGCAGTAGAAGGAGAAGAAGGAGAAGGAGAAAGAGAAGACGTAGGAGAAGGAGGAGCAGAAGAAGGAGAAAGAGAAGATGTAGGAGAAGGAGGAGCAGGAGAAGGAGAAAGAGAAGATGTAGGAGAAGGAGGAGCAGGAGAAGGAGAAAGAGAAGATGTAGGAGAAGGAGGAGCAGAAGAAGGAGAAAGAGAAGATGTAGGAGAAGGAGGAGCAGGAGAAGGAGAAAGAGAAGACGTAGGAGAAGGAGGAGCAGGAGAAGGAGAAAGAGAAGATGTAGGAGAAGGAGGAGCAGGAGAAGGAGAAAGAGAAGACGTAGGAGAAGGAGGAGCAGAAGAAGGAGAAAGAGAAGATGTAGGGGAAGGAGGAGCAGAAGAAGGAGAAAGAGAAGATGTAGGAGAAGGAGGAGCAGGAGAAGGAGAAAGAGAAGATGCAGGAGAAGGAGGAGCAGGAGAAGGAGAAAGAAGGAGAAGGAGAAAGAGAAGACGTAGGAGAAGGAGGAGCAGGAGAAGGAGAAAGAGAAGATGTAGGGGAAGGAGGAGCAGAAGAAGGAGAAAGAGAAGATGTAGGAGAAGGAGGAGCAGGAGAAGGAGAAAGAGAAGATGTAGGAGAAGGAGGAGCAGGAGAAGGAGAAAGAGAAGATGTAGGAGAAGGAGGAGCAGGAGAAGGAGAAAGAGAAGACGTAGGAGAAGGAGGAGCAGGAGAAGGAGAAAGAGAAGACGTAGGAGAAGGAGGAGCAGGAGAAGGAGAAAGAGAAGATGTAGGAGAAGGAGGAGCAGGAGAAGGAGAAAGAAGGAGGAGGAGAAGGAGAAAGAGAAGATGTAGGAGAAGGAGGAGCAAGAGAAGGAGAAAGAGAAGATGTAAGAGAAGGAGTAGCAGGAGAAGGAGAAAGAGAAGATGTAGGAGAAGGAGGAGCAGGAGAAGGAGAAAGAAGGAGGAGGAGAAGGAGAAAGAGAAGATGTAGGAGAAGGAGGAGCAAGAGAAGGAGAAAGAGAAGATGTAGGAGAAGGAGTAGCAGGAGAAGAGAAAGAGAAGATGTAGGAGAAGGAGTAGCAGGAGAAGGAGAAAGAGAAGATGTAGGGGAAGGAGGAGCAGAAGAAGGAGAAAGAGAAGATTTAGGAGAAGGAGGAGCAGGAGAAGGAGAAAGAGAAGATGTAGGAGAAGGAGTAGCTGGAGAAAGAGAAAGAGAAGACGTAGGAGAAGGAGGAGCAGGAGAAGGAGAAAGAGAAGATGTAGGAGAAGGAGGAGCAGGAGAAGGAGAAAGAGAAGATGTAGGAGAAGGAGGAGCTGAAGAAGGAGAAAGAGAAGATGTAGGAGAAGGAGGAGCAGGAGAAGGAGAAAGAGAAGATGTAGGAGAAGGAGGAGCAGGAGAAGGAGAAAGAGAAGATGTAGGAGAAGGAGGAGCAGGAGAAGGAGAAAGAGAAGATGTAGGAGAAGGAGGAGCAGGAGAAGGAGAAAGAGAAGATGTAGGAGAAGGAGGAGCTGAAGAAGGAGAAAGAGAAGATGTAGGAGAAGGAGTAGCTGGAGAAAGAGAAAGAGAAGACGTAGGAGAAGGAGGAGCAGGAGAAGGAGAAAGAGAAGATGTAGGAGGAGGAGGAGCAGGAGAAGGAGAAGAAGGACCAGGAGAAGGAGGAAAATGGGCAGGAGCAAGAGGAGGAGAAGGAGGCGGAGAAGAAGGAGCAGGAGAATAAGGTAAGACAAATTCCATGTTCCAAACTCATTGAAGTAATAGCCAAAAATCTTTAGTGCACTACAGCAAACTTTAATTTATTGTATACATTTTTTGCACATTTGTGCGCACTTTTAAATATATAGTCTTGTGATCACGAGTTCCCGGTGCACAGTAGATGCGATGGTGAAACCCATGAATCGCAAATCTCGTCACTCGGTGTCTTAGCTCCATTCTTTATTTAGCATTGCATCTGTAATGCAGAAGGTTTCTGTAATGGAATCTCTCTTCCTTCGAAGTTCTCGTAGCAGTTCTTCCCATGCCGGTGTATTTGCAATCTGAGGTCTTCTATCGAAAGTGGTTCTCTTGCTAGTACATACACGTAACTTCCCAAAAAGCTGAAGGTATCAGAAAGGGAAAGACGACAACCAATGAAAGCAAAGAAGATGCTTAAGCCTCGGACACCTTCATCCCATTGGCATCGGAGGAGAACGATTCTAGGATAAGGTCGGGGAAATCAGGTCAAAATTAGGAAGACTTTCATTTGCAGTCAATTCTTCTGCAAAAACTCTGATTATTGCACATATCTTCCAAGAGTCACCTTTCAACTACAAACATCAATACATAACAATTCATAAATACTGCTCTCTGTTTCTAAAAATAAGTTTTCTAAAAGTTCTGCATGACCCTATTCGCCTTTCTCAGGCGAGGTGAATCGGGGCACAGTCTTTGGCGAATAGGGTCAATTCAACATTTCAAATATCATTCAAGAGCAACACAGTTTGCACTAGTAAAACGTTTTCTCCCTTTAGCACCAACCCAGTTCTCATAATCCCATTCTCACCCCTTGCCTTGACACTAAATCCAGTCCCCATTCATGTATTTGCTCTTACAGAGTTCACAGGAGGTGCCATTTTCCTAGTCATCCGTTTCTGCCTTGGATTCGGATGACCCTGATTGTGATGATGATGAAGATGATGGTTGATTAGGGCTACGTAATTTCTTGGTAAATCCCAGTCTCTTAGGATTATATTGCTTAAAAGGGACTTTTCTGCTTCCTTCTAATCTCAGTTTGGTTTCTTGGATATTTTATGGACACTTAAAAAAACTGACTTTTGCTTCCTCGCTGTGCTTTTTGGTGATAACTTGTGTGGAGTAGCTAAACTACTTTGCAGTCACCCTTGAAAGCATGAATCCGGAACTCGAAATAATTCTGCTGCATGGCGCTGGCTTCTACCCTCACTGAAAGCTTTCATCGCTCTTTGCATATCGCCCTCGGTCGGCTGAGAGGTTGTGTCCTTTTATATTTCCCCATCTGTAATTTGAAGCAAAATAGAATACATTATTCGCCCAAAATGCAGCATTTAATTTTTTACGTTGGTATACCTGCACAAGTTAAAGCGCGGAACGCCATAACCTCTTTAAAAATAATAGGCCTATATTAGTTCAGTTTATGACAAATATTAATAACATAAGTATCGCAGCTACTTCAACATAAAGTCAATAGTATTTTAAAACAATCAACATTTCGAAACATACCTAATAATAATAATAATAATAATAATAATAATAATAATAATAATAATAATTATAATAATAATAATAATATCGCATAGCCTCGGGTGCTGTGTGCAAGCTTTGTTATTTGACGCCCAGAGGGCAGCTTGGATGTTCCTTGTTGTTCCTTGGAGCGCTATGAGGGTCAAGGAGGTTAGATATCTAAATTCCGTGAAACTATAGCGCTTTCTATTAGAGAAAGGATGAACTTTGTGATGGTGGAAAATCCCGAGATTAATTTGCCATTATGAACATGGCCTACTGAATTCAAATGGGTTCTTTAACATGCCAACAATCTATGACATGCATGCCATGATTTTGATGCCTTTCAAAAAATCACTTACCACGGCCAGGAGCGAACCTGCAAGCTTGGGGTTGGTAGTCCTACACGATAACCACTCACCCACCGTGGCAAGCTTACTGAAACAGCACGAATCTATTCAATAATAACACACAGTAGTTACTTGTCACTAGCTTACAAACGAAGCTAGGATGCGTGCTGCAAGATAGGAGCACCTTCTTGAGCGTGTTTACCCTACATGAAGAGAGGTCGACAAGGAAGATGGACAAGAAGCAGTGGGGAGCTCAGCGCTACGTCCCACTTCCTATGAGCCTCTAGAAAGGGATAAATCCTTTTTGAGCACCTGCATAGAGAATGTCTAGGAAGAGGAGGGTCGCATGTCACGTAAGCTATCAGCTGAACACTCGAGAGACGAGGCCCCTGATTGCGCTGTGTTGAAGACAAATGAACTGCACGATACATCACAGAACTCAGCGCTAATAAATCTCCACTATAAAACACCAGCATTATTTCTCTTTTAAGTCGTTAAAGACCACCTGAAATAATTACCATTTCGAAATTAATCCATTTTAATGGGAATAAGAAGATAGTCCGCAACAATCTCCACAGGGTCATCATTCAAAGCTCTCTACCTGGGCTGCCTTTCACTATAACTGCATGAAATTATGCAAAACAAGAAAGGAAGCCTTCTCCAATGTCGAAAAATTTAATCGCTAATTGAGATCCTTAGTAGATGCGTAAAAACAAAGTCTCTCCAGGCAAATTAAATATCCATTGAACAAGTGAATATGTACTGTATAATACCTTGACACTACCATAAATTACCAATGGGATCTTCGTCATCACAAGGTGAGGTCTTGAATTGGAAAAGCCAGGACAATATTCAATAAGAAGCGTAATTTGTTCAAACATCATGGGATAACAATGACTACTAAAATCAGTCTTTTACCTTGTTACGTGTTCTCTACTGTCTTTTACGGTGCTGAGACATGGACTCTGAGAGAGGCTTTGTGTAAACGGTTAGAAATGTGGCTGTACAGAAGGACATTGCGAATACCATAGACAGACAATGTCACAAATGTTGAGGGTCTCCAAAAATGAGAAAAACCAAGGAAGTATTAACCTCTGTGAAAGTAAGGAAAGTGCAATACCTAGGACACATCATAAGGAATACTGACATCTCCTGCAGTTGTGAATGTGGCCTCAATGAGACTTGCAGGCTAGTGTTATTTATCGTATGGATTTTAGTGCCGGGAGCGTCCGAGGATTTGTTCGGCTCACCAGAGGCTGTAGCTGCTTCCAGCGGACACCTATAGGGTGAGATACAAGTTCCGTCCACTTTCAAGTAGTTCCAACTTTCGCTACCATATGTCACTGATACCTAGTGGCGAACGTTGGAACATTGATAGAGCGTTCCAACGAAATCTAACCTTGAAATTTAGTTTCACACAAGTTTAGTCTGTCGAAGGATATTTTGCATGCCATAAATCTATGAAATGCGACCGTCGGCTTAACTTCCCCTCCGAAGGAAGGCATACTGAAGAATTTTAACTCTCTTAAAAAAAATTACGAGCCTTACAGTAGTCGCATATGATGTGTAACATCTGACATAGAATAAACCTTACGTGAAATTGTTGATACACCGGTATTTTATACTATTATTGGCACAAATATTAATCTATTGTAAAATGGAGTGTTTTACAGATATTGTAGTTTATAATACGGAACTCATTTTATTAGATAATTTGTAGCTTCTACCAGCACTAGCCTAAATAAAGAATACGATATGGATCAACTAGATTAATAGACGCGACACCGCTCATAACCTTAAATCTATATATATAACAAGATGTTCAGTAAAGAACATATAGCCTACTTTCTCCTAAATGTATGAGTATAGTTATAACTCGTTGTTATTATCAAAGAGTATAATAGAACTATTCTTTGTTGAAGACCTTAGAAACGATTTACCTCTACCAAACGCCACGACCTAGATAAAAACTGCTACCATCATTGAAGAAAGAAAGAAAGAAAGATAAGAAGTATATCAAGAATGTTATGGATCTGGAGACATAATCGACCGGACTGGCGGCGTGGCTCAGCGGTAACGTTCTCGCTTGCTGGGCCCTAGGTTGCAGGTTCGTATCCTGGCGCAGTCAGCTGGCATTTGAGGGTGCACAAATGCGAGGGAGCCGTGTCAGTACATTTACTGGCACGTTAAAGATCCCCTTCGGGCCAAAATTCCGGCACCCCGGTGTCTCTAAAAGCAGCAGTAGTTAAAAGGGATGTAAAACCAATAACATTATTATTATTATTATTACGACCTGCCGTGGGCAACATCCAACTTTGAGTTGAGGCATGTCTTTACACGTCTGGTTGTGCATGGCTTTCACAACCCTAATTGAATTAACAAATCTTTCCATGACCCTACAGAGACGTGTGTATACAAACTATGTGGATATTTTCGATAATATAATCCTAACAGAGCGAGTGCATTCTAGCGGCCAGAATAAGAAACTTTTCAATAAAATCTGGAAGTTACCTTTTTGGCAGCTAGATGTCTTGAGTAAATCTGCTGGCGAATTATGTTTTAATTAAATATATATTTTACACCATAATGTGGACAATATAACGCTTAATAACATTTTCAAGTAACGCAAAATAGGCTGTTACAAACCCTTTAAAATAAAAAGTTAAAATGTATCGTAGTATCAACTTGTCATTCTTCAAATTCGATGCGCATAGAATGATAATGGTATAGTAATCAATGGATCCCCACGTAGACTAGTCGGGACATCTAGTGGTGAAATATCGAACAATATAATCCTAACAGAGCGAGTGCATTCTAGCGGCCAGAAGAAGAAACTTTTCAATAAAATCTGGAAGTTACCTTTTTGGCAGCTAGATGTCTCGAGTAAATCTGCTGGCGAATTATGTTTTAATTAAATATATATTTTACACCATAATTTGCACAATATAACGCTTAATTTTAAAACATCTGAGTCATTACAAAACAATAAACATATAACATTTCAAGCAAAAAAACTAGCTCTGATCGGGTTTGAACCATAGGAATCTGAGCGACAGGCTATCGCTCTACCACTGAGCTAATTGTGTCAACGAATATCGTTCTATTTAAAATGACTTACATAGAACTTGTTAGCAAATAATGATTTATACTAAACGATTTCATCACTGGAGTATATTATTTATATATAAAGCATTTCATACAAAGTTTATTTATTTTTTATCAGTACGCTATATTGCATTCAATACTCAAATTAGTGAAATATAAGTCAGGCACAAGATATCCGCTGCCATCTTGTCTTATTAATGAATCAGCTGAGCTTTTTAAAATCACGTCTGCACTATAGTATTACAAAATAAACTTTTAATTTCGTACGTGCCTCTTCCTTTAGAACAGTTAAAACGATTCTCGGCTCGATAATCGGAACTGGTGGGTCCCATGATATGGATTATAAAGTTTGCATAATTCGCACGGCCGCCATCCTGAAATGGTATGGCGGACGACCTTGTAGTTTGGTCACAAGACGCATCCTATACGAAGGTATGTTGTTACCAAATTTGGTAGAGATTGGCTGATTTGGTTAGTCGTTATTTGATTTTACGTTTTGAACGTTTGAGTGGCCGCCATTCAGTTTTAGTAAAGATGGCGGCGATATAAAACATGACACTGAGGTGTCCTTTGCTAGTGCTACCTTTGTACCAAATTTCGTTCAATTCGCATTCACCGTGTTCGAATTGATAGGGGGGGACAGACATTCAGAGTACACACACTCACACACACACACACAGACTCACACACACACATACACACACACAGACACACACACACATACACACACACAGACAGACACACCTTTTTCGCCCTGTGTTGATCTCATAAGTCTACTTTCATTTTTTGCAAAAATCGAAAGTAGGCTAATCATTTTTTGCAAAAATCGAAAGTAGGCTAAAAATGAAAGGTGCTGTTCCTTAGTCTCGCTAAAACTCGAGAACGGCTGGGCCGATTTGGCTAATTTTGGTCTTGAATCATTTATGGAAGTCCAGGGAAGGTTTGAAAGGTGAATAAATATGAAAGTTGTAGCCCACGAGTAGATTCAACAAATGAGTGACGGCACGCGGATCGCTTAAACAAAGTCCCGTATGCGTTCATATACCATTCATCCGATTGCTATGAAACTTTGATTGTATTGTTGTGCACACCCAAGGAAAGGTTTCTGATTTAGTAAATCCTTTTTACAATAGGTAGCGCACGAGTAGATTCAACAAATGAGCGACGACGGCCGAAGCGTTTCAACAAAGCCCTTAATGCATTCAAATACCATTCGTCAGATAGCGATGAATCTTCGATGAGAGGTTGTGTACACTACAGGCAAGGTTTCTGGCTTAGTAAATCCATGTTATAATAGGTAGTGCACGAGTAAATTCAACAAATGAGCGACGACGAGCGAAGCGTTTCAACTAAGTCCCGTATGCGCTCATATACTATTCGTCTGATAGTGATGAAACTTGGGTGAGATGATGTGTGCACTTCATGGAAGGTTTCTGGCTTATTAAATCCACTTAACAATAGGTAGCGCACGATTAGATTCAACAAATCAGCGACGACGGGCGAAGCGATTCAACAAAGTCCTGTATGCGTTCACATACCATTCGTCCGATAGCGATGAAACTAGGGTGAGAGGTTGTGTACACTACAGGCAAGGTGTCTGGCTAAGTAAATCCATGTTATAATAGGTAGCGCACGAGTAGATTCAACAAACGAGCGACGACGGGCGAAGCGTATCAAAAAAGTCCTGTATACGTTCATATACAATTCGTCTGATAGCGACTCAACTTGGGTG
Source organism: Meconema thalassinum (assembly GCA_946902985.2). Classification (NCBI taxonomy): domain Eukaryota; kingdom Metazoa; phylum Arthropoda; class Insecta; order Orthoptera; family Tettigoniidae; genus Meconema; species Meconema thalassinum. The sequence goes on along the minus strand of OX336399.1, from coordinate 205,171,978 downwards.
AGTTGTTGTGTACACTCCAGGGAAAGTTTCCGGCTTAGATAATCCCTTTTACAATAGGTAGCGCTCAAGTAGAGTCAACATATGTGTGAAGGCACGCGAAGCGTTTCAACAAAGTCCCGCATGCGTTCATATACCATTTGTCCGAAAGCAATGAAACTTGGGTGAGATGTTGTGTACACTTCAGGGAAGGTTTCTGGCATAGTATATCCACTTTACAATAGGTATCGCACAAGTAGATTCAACAAATGAGTAACGGCGTGCGTATCGTTTAAAAAAAATCCGTATGCGTTCATATACCATTCATGCGATTGCAATGAAATTGGAGAAATGTTGTTTCCACTCCCGCAAAGATTTCTGATTTAGTAAATCCATTTTACAATTGGTAGCGCACGATGAGATGGGCGACAGCGTGTGAATCGTTTCAATCAAGTCCCGTATGCGTTCATATAACATTCATCCGATTATCCTAAAAGTTTGGGGAGTTGAGCACAGTCCTGCGAAGGTGTATGAATTAGTAAATCCATTTTTCAATGGGTGGCGCACAAGTATATTCAACAAATGAGTGTCGTCGCGCGAATCATTTAAGCAAAAACCCATATGCGTTCATATGCCATTCATCCAATTGCGATGAAACTTTCATGAGTTGTTGTGTACACGCCAGGGAAGGTTTTCACTTAGTAAATCCATTTTACAATAGGTAGCGTACGAGTATATTAAACAAATGGGTGACGGCGCTCGAATCGTTTCAACAAAGTCCCGTATGCGTTCAAATACCATTCATTTCAGTGCGATGAAAATTTGGTGAGTTGTTGAGCACGCTCCCATGATTTTTTTGAGATAGTAAATCAATTTTACAACAGTTTAGAGGTGATTAACGGAAAAAGAAAAACAATATTGGGAATCCAAAAGCACTTCAACATACAAAGTTACAATGCCAACACTTTCTTTGATTGGCATTGCAACGCATGCCGAGTACAGCTATTTCCTTATAAATAGGCCAACTTGCGAGTAAATACAATGTGCACAGCAGTAGATCATGAACGGCTTGCCCAGTTCCCGGACCTCTTGTAATTTCATATGGATTCTGTTAAAATGAGTCATATTGATATGATAAATATAGTTTAAAATGATACAGTAGTCACTTCATAATGCTATTCTTATAGGAGACAACTTTGTTTTGCCCAACATCAGCTGATTTTATTTTGGCCCCACGGTCGGTCGGTAGAAGAATAGCGGGTGCACTCTCTATCCTATTGTATGCTCGAAGCATTCCACAGCAAAAGTATAAAGGAGAATGTAATGCGAACTTATAAAAAAATACTGATATCAAAACAGTTCTGTAGGAATACTATGAAAGCTTTTAATACCTGGGATATTCCGGCGCTGACATACACGTTTTCTCTACTAAGACGGTCAAAGACAGTACCGAATGGCACTGATATAAATACAAGAATAACAAAGAGCAAATGCTGAGTCTTTCGTCGGAAATCTACAATTGGGTCAACGATATTTCCTCAAATTCAAGGAAGCAAAGGCTGGATCTAGGTCACTCACCTCCATAATAACAGATCTCTATGTGTTTCAATCACTTGACACCAGAGTTCGCATGAGCGTTTACCGTTCAGTATGTCATATACATTCCACATGGCCGAGAGTACGTCATGGTATCAATTTCCGACACCGCGCGCTCATTGTTTCCTATTACCACTGCCGTTCGCTCCAACACTGCCAGATGGATCGATCCGATCCACTTCCGTCCCATTTTTCAAAGTCACTCCAACAAAAATATCCAGCAACCGAGTGGAAAGATGTTACACATCAAAAATCCGACGACTTTGGCCGGGTTTGAACCCGCGATCTTGGGAACAGCATTTCAGCGTGCTACCAACTACGCCACCGAAACCGCTTGCAGGCTAGTGACTGGCTGTTTAAAGTCTACTCCGGTTGACAAACTCTACTGTCTTGCAGGAATTGCTCCACCTTGTGTTCGAAGGAAAATAGCTGCGGACAAAGGGAGGCGTAGAGTGGAGCAACACCTCCAGTTCAGAGACTAAAGTCAAGGAAAAGCTTCCTACGAACGTCTGAGGAACTAACTTGATCACCTACGACAGCTAGAGTACGGCATTGGAAAGTCAAGCCCAACTACAATCCTCAGACCTTAATGTAGAAAAAACATGGTGGCGATGGTTGCCCTACCAATAGCTAAGATCATGTCATCGGGCTTGTCACAGTTCGGGTATATTATTATTTTTACTCACCTAAGAGCATAAAAGATATCACAAAACGAGACTAGGCTCCGAAGAAATATGCATCAATAATTTAGACTTACCTGAATTAATTTATCTATATAGTGCTGGCCTCGAATTATAGGTTTCTTCGTCTTCACCCAAGGGGAAGCTACAATAGTCTCACTGATTTTGTGGTTGAATAAGAAGCTTTTTGGCGAGTTATCACGATTTGTATTTAAGTTCAGTAATTATAGATTAATATTATTAGCAAAAAATCAAACAGATTCTGAAGTAGGAGAGAAGAAAATACCCGGTTACTGAAGTGCTGTCCCAGCACATGCAGAGTATTAGTGTACACAATCGGAATGAGAATAGTTGCCTGAAATAATCGAACCAACGCCAAGAAATACAATTCAATTACGACCTCTCGTGGAATTGTCTAATATCTCGGGTAAAACATCACACCGAATTAGTTGATTGAAATATGCAAAAAGTCGTCGTGTGGATATCAGAATATAATTATGGAGAATACTACACACAAGGGGCACTATAATATGTTACCATCTAACCTATTAATCATTCGCTGTTCCGTTTGGAATAGTTGTACGCTGGAAATAGTTGATTTAGTAAAGTACTATAGGCTAGGTTGGAAAGCACCATCTCCCTCTTACGGAATTATCGCGGCACGCCATCTCTTAATATAAGTACATAATTGGCAAGGTACTCACAACACATTATTACACACATCATAATAAAAAAAATAACTTGCAAACTGTAAGAATCACAAGAGTATGAATAATGACGGAACACAATGAGTTCACTGTTTGACACAGGGGGAACATCTTCCTTAACCAATAAAACTGAAGTTCACTGTATTATTTGGCGTGCATAGGCAGTGTAGAACATCTGCGAGACTGGTAAGGATTTACGGAGGCACATATTGCTGAGCGTTCAAGATAACGACAACGGTTTGGTCTAGCCGTAGATGCTCATTGCATTTTCCCTTTACGAACGTAAGTTCGACACTACAGAAGTGTACTAAGCTATTATTATATTGTCACTAACTAGCAACAGACTAGTGGCTACGCGGGCTAAAGCGCAGCGTTAGGTCATGAGGCCAAGCTCTCTGCTGACTCGGTAGACGAGTGGGTTCGAGCCTCACCGTCGGCTGTCCTTGAAATGGTTTTCCGTGGTTTCCCATTTTCAACACCAGGCAAATGCTGGGACAGTACCTTCTGACAGGCCACGGCCGCTTCCTTCCACATCCTTGCCCAGTTTCATTCATCTTCATCCATTCCATCTCTCATCCCGACGCGCAGGTCGCCCACGGGCGTCGACTAGAAAGACCTGCACTCGGCCTCTCAGGAGGCTACACGACAAAAAAAAAGTAACTAGCAAATCATCGCGGTGTATATTCTTGAGACACTTCTATTATGCTTTAGTCTTAGGTACTTCAACATCCGAAGCAAATGACACAATGTCATCGGTTGACTGGACAATCATCACACAACGAACCAGTCCATATTAAGCGTATTATCACATATTTACATACGATTGTAGTACATTAACGCGAACTGGACTTTACAGACATACTGAAGACACTAAAAATTACATATGAGCGACAGTTTATCCCAACTTTCATCAAACGAAGCTAATCAAAGCTATAGAGTGTATCCCAGCAACGAATGTAAACAAACAATATGCCGGGGCTTCAGCATACGCCATTTTCACACTTTCGAGACCTGCATTAAGGTCTGAATATTGTTGGGAAAGTCAAGGTCCCTGTCATCCCAGGACAAATGACTGTTGCAGAACGTTTGCCACCTGGCTGTCATGAAGACTGGACTGTGTGGAAGTCCTTGAACAGGAGTGGGCAGATCCAAAGTCAACCTAGCAAGATGAGGCTATATCGATGGCGGCAACATCTCATGTGACTGTGCTGAAGAACTAACTATGCAGCATATGCTCCAGTGTCCACTGTGCCCATCTTCCTGCGCCGGAGATGATCTTTCTTATGCAACACAAAATTTACTTGATGTTGCTAGGTTCTGGTCGAGATTGGTGGGAAGTGCTTATTTGTGTTACTATGCATAATTGAACTGGGTGAATTATATTGTTTGTTCCCGTGAGGGCTCCTTCAGTGTGTCTAGGGGGTAGTTTGGGGTGTTACGTGAACAGGGACTGTGAGTATGACTATTTAGGGGGTGAGTTTGAGTGGGGAGCGTCTATAAAGCTTAGACGCACTCAGGGGCTAGCTTCCAACCATACGAGGTATCTGGATAGCTAGGGGGTGAGGTGTGATGGAGGGGTTGGTTGGTGAGTAATAATTTGTTAATGTGTAATCACTGTTCAGTGCACGCAGCAGGCTCGCAAACCAGCGAATACAATGAGTAGCAGTTATGCTGATCGGTGCTCTAAACACGAGCTATCGAATGAACTGCTTAGCTGATGCCTTTGAGCAATAAAATACTACATGATCCTAATGGGATTGTAGAGGGGGCAAGTATTGGCTTATTAGGCAATTAAATAAACAAGACTATCAGTGCAATGGGCAACCAATTGGTTTAATTATTACTTCTTGAAGAGCGTTAACAATAATTTACCACAAAACAGCTCTAATGTCAATAAGTTCTTTAACAAAGTAAACACAAGGTGTATTGGGCAGAGTAAGGAACGTGGATTTAAAGAGGATGTCTCACAATCACACTCACCTATATGGCAGCTGGCACGGCGTCGTCCGCCAAGGGTTTCACTACACAATATTACTGATACGACAATAGTAATAATAATCTCCTGAAGTCTATTTTCTTCAGGGTAGAATACCAGGGAGAAGTGATGGACGGAGAAGAATCTCACAGCCTGGACCTCCAAAACGCCCACTGAATTATTCCCAGCTGCAAGTAACAGGAATTGCACAGTAATGATGGTTGCCAACGCTCGGAGTGGGTAGGAACCAGAAGAGGAAGATTAGGAAGAAATAGATTCGTGTTTTCTCGACAGTTATGTCATCTGTTTGTGAAATATTTGTACTACGTCAACGTGATTACCTCTAATTTACGCATGTCACCACAATTATCACTTTTGAAAGTATTTGTTTGATGGAGTTAACGAATTTCGGTATCTAGTAGTTGTCACGGTATTGTGGTAAACAATAAACAAGGCTGCCAGATTATCGAGGACATTGCTAAATGAATAAGTTATTTCACAAGCTCTTGATGAGGGTAGTGACCTTGAAAATAGTGAAATTGATCTTGATAGTGATTCTGAGGACAATGAAAGTGCAGATGTGGCTGAAGGAAGCTTGGAAAATTAGTCGGATGACGATATACCATTGCCGACTAGACTTGATCAGGCACCTGTTTTAATAGGTGACTCATCCTGAAGTAGCAAGGGATTCACAAGGAAGAGGAAGTAGAGGTGACTCATCCTGAAGTAGCAAGGGATTCACAAGGAAGAGGAAGTAGAGGTGACTCATCCTGAAGTAGCAAGGGATTCACAAGGAAGAGGAAGTAGAGGTGACTCATCCTGAAGTAGCAAGGGATTCACAAGGAAGAGGAAGTAGAGGTGACTCATCCTGAAGTAGCAAGGGATTCACAAGGAAGAGGAAGTAGAGGTGACTCATCCTGAAGTAGCAAGGGATTCACAAGGAAGAGGAAGTAGAGGTGACTCATCCTGAAGTAGCAAGGGATTCACAAGGAAGAGGAAGTAGAGGTGACTCATCCTGAAGTAGCAAGGGATTCACAAGGAAGAGGAAGTAGAAGCAGAGCTAGAAAAAGCCACATGAAAAACAAAAGTGAATGTTTCCTATAAGGGCCGTTCAAATGAAAAGGTACGAAACGATACTGTGGGTACAATTTATTCGTTATTCAAAAGTAATCACCACAGGTGTCCCATTGCCTCACTAGCCACAGAAGTCCCTGTTCCCAGTAGTCTTGTGCTTGTGACAGGAGCCAATCCTGTACGGTGTCCTTTAGTTCGTCGTCTGATTGGAAACGTTTAACCTTGAGATTTCTTTTTTTTTAACGGACCAAACAGATGGAAGTCGCAGGGTGACTAGGTCTTGTAGGTAGGGCGGATGCTCAAGTAACTCCCACTTAAACGTGGCCAATACGCCTTTTGTGATGTTAGAGACGTTTGGGTGAGCGTTATCATGGAGCAGAATCACTCCCTTCGTGAGCAGTCCAGGCTGTTTGTTCTTGATGGACTTGCGTAGGCTACGGAGTGTCGCACAATACTCGCCACTGTTAATGGTTCGTCTTTTCATTTTATTTGAACACCCCTCGTATATTTTCCCCTATTGTGACACAAAAAGTGTTTCAGAAATGCTAGAACCGATTTTCACCAAACTTTCAGCATTGTTACAACATTGCATGAGCAAAATGTTGTATACTTCATTTTTTCTTGTTATAATGTTCACTTTTGTGCAATTTCACTTTGAATTTTATAAACAAAAATGTGATGTATTTTTTTTTTACAAAAATTCAAACCAACAAACAAGTTTGCTTTGTTGGTTGGTTGGTTCCTCAGTTTAGGGGCTGCGACAACGCGGTCATGTAGCCCCGTGTACTTTGGGTGTGTGTAGAATCTGTCGGATAACCGGTGTTAATTGTGATGACTGTATTAGCGTGTGTTATCTGTTTTTTAATTCAAGTAAGGACAGCAGACTTTTTAAGTTTTTCAAATAGTTCCTACTTTTGCCGCCAAACGCCACCGTCAACGACTACTAGTTCAGAACTTAGCTACCAGACGCCACCGCAGTCGGCTCTTGGCAACGAACGTACCAACCTAAGAGCGTTGTTTACATTCTCAACCTATACAATTTAGCTTCACACAGGTGTAATAAGTGGTAGGTTCTTTAACATGCCATACATCTATGACATGGGACCGCCGGCTTTACTTCCTCCTCGAAGGATGGTATACTGAGGGATTTTTAACGCTCTTAAAAAATCCGACGTCTTTGGCCGGATTTGATCCCGCGATCTTGGGCATAGAAGCTCAGGCATCAAAGCCGCCAAGTTTGCATTGTATAAAGGGTCTTCTATTTTAAATTATGAAACCACCCTTTGTGATCAAAATGGTGCAGGTACTGTTAGTTTCTGACAATATTTAACAGTCCTATAAAATATTTGCTAATTGTACGGCCGTGATTTTTCTGCTGGCGGGTTTGTTCTTTGGCCTACTCAATATCTCAGTATCTTAGAATGTATGCTTGGGATCTACTTTAATCTTCGCACACAGTTATACCACTGTACTCTAATATAAACGTATTTAGATGCAGATGATGAGGATGCTAATTATTGTTATTTTAAGGGGCCTAACATATAGGTTATCGGCCCCTAATGGTCTGGGTATTAGCGAAAATGACAATTAAATGGAAACCATAACAAAATTTAAGTTAGACGGAAAATACTTACAAAAAGGGAACTTCGATTGAAACGACTCAAAAAATGTAGTTTAGGTTCAAAATACTTACAAAATGCAATTTAGACTGGAAATATAAAATGGAATCTAGATCCAAAATACTCTCAAAATGCAATTGAGAATCAAAATACTTACAAAATGCCTATCCTACAAAATGCAATTGAGATTGAAAATACTCGCAAAATGCAATTTAGATTGAAAATACTTACAAAATGAAACTTAGGTTGAAAATACCTACCTAATGTTGTGTTGAGTCAAAATATTCACAAAATGTAATGTAGATAGATACAAGGGGAGCCAATTCAAAAAAACAGTGCGGGAATCGTAAAGAGAAAAGGAAATATAATGAAAAGAAAAAAGGCTGATCCCTCGAAGAATGAGGGATCAGGAAAGATGAGAGAAGGGCCAATTAAGGCGGGAAAGGAAGAGACTCCCTAGGACTCGGATACCCTAATACCGACAGGGCCGGAGAGAACAAGAGTTGATCAAGGGAGGTCGACATGAAATAAGACGGAGAGGAGCCCGGCACAAGTAGATGGAAGCAATGCCGTACACAACTGGGGTCCCGTGGTCGCTAACACACGCTCCACTAAATGTGAGCCCCTGGGGGGAACGTATTTAGAAATGAAACAGGAAAATATTACCGAATGTCTATGAATTGTAATTCTTGAGGTTATAATGTAACCGAAACCGCTACACTGTGTTACAATTCATTGACTTACGGTAATATTTCCCTGTTTCATTAAACTTTGTCAATAAGGATTTTGGTCAGACATTGTCTTTTTCATGTCTTAACGTATTAAGGGTATTTGTCACCAACATACGCGTAGTCTTCAGGTGGTTTAATTTTAATGAATTTCCTTCAAATTTGGTTGAACCCAAAGATATTATTGTGCATTATTTCAGACTGATAATGCCTATCAAATGATCTTCTGATCTTCCTTGCAACGTTTTCATCTTTTCGGCATCGCTATTGTACAGGATCGAGTTCTGTAACACATTCCCTCCCTTCTCTGCATGTTTTGGTTCGTCTCTTTTCAACGTGCAACGTTATACAAAACGAATACATTCGTAAAATAACACTATACGTCACTAAGCGATGGTATTCTTATAGCAACGTATAGATGAACCTCCTAACCTAGTGTACATGGATGAACAATCAACACGTAACTAAGAGCTTGTGTTCTTATAGCAACTTATGGATGACGCTACTAACCTAGTATACATGGATGAACAAACAACACGTAACTAAGAGCTTGTGTTCTTATAGCAACTTATGGATGCCGCTACTAACCTAGTATACATGGATGAACAAACAACACGTAACTAAGAGCTTGTGTTCTTATAGCAACGTATAGATGACGCTACTAACCTAGTATACATGGATGAACAAACAACACGTAACTAAGAGTTTGTGTTCTAATGGCAACGTATAGATGACGCTCCTAACCTAGTGTACATAGATGAACAAACAACACGTAACTAAGACCTTGTGTTCTTATAGCAACTTATGGATGACGCTACTAACCTAGTATACACAGATGAACAAACAACACGTAACTAAGAGTTTGTGTTCTAATGGCAACGTATAGATGACGCTACTAACCTAGTATACATGGATGAACAAACAACACGTAACTGAGAGCTTGTGTTCTTATAGCAACGTATAGATGACGCTCCTAACCTAGTGTACATAGATAAACAAACAACACGTAACTAAGACCTTGTGTTCTTATAGCAACTTATGGATGACGCTACTAACCTAGTATACACAGATGAACAAACAACACGTAACTAAGAGCTTGCGTTTTTATAGCAACGTATAGATGACGCTACTAACCTATTGTACATAGATGAACAAACAACACGTAACTAAGAGCTTGTGTTCTTATAGCAACGTATAGATGACGCTACTAACCTAGTATACATGGATGAACAAACAACACGTAACTAAGAGTTTGTGTTCTAATGGCAACGTATAGATGACGCTCCTAACCTAGTGTACATAGATGAACAAACAACACGTAACTAAGACCTTGTGTTCTTATAGCAACTTATGGATGACGCTACTAACCTAGTATACACAGATGAACAAACAACACGTAACTAAGAGTTTGTGTTCTAATGGCAACGTACAGATGACGCTACTAACCTAGTATACATGGATGAACAAACAACACGTAACTAAGAGTATGTGTTCTAATGGCAACGTATAGATGACGCTCCTAACCTAGTGTACATAGATGAACAAACAACACGTAACTAAGACCTTGTGTTCTTATAGCAACTTATGGATGACGCTACTAACCTAGTATACACAGATGAACAAACAACACGTAACTAAGAGCTTGCGTTTTTATAGCAACGTATAGATGACGCTACTAACCTATTGTACATAGATGAACAAACAACACGTAACTAAGAGCTTGTGTTCTTATAGCAACGTATAGATGACGCTACTAACCTAGTATACATGGATGAACAAACAACACGTAACTAAGAGTTTGTGTTCTAATGGCAACGTATAGATGACGCTCCTAACCTAGTGTACATAGATGAACAAACAACACGTAACTAAGACCTTGTGTTCTTATAGCAACTTATGGATGACGCTACTAACCTAGTATACACAGATGAACAAACAACACGTAACTAAGAGTTTGGGTTCTAATGGCAACGTATAGATGACGCTCCTAACCTAGTGTACATAGATGAACAAACAACACGTAAATAAGACCTTGTGTTCTTATAGCAACTTATGGATGACGCTACTAACCTAGTATACACAGATGAACAAACAACACGTAACTAAGAGCTTGCGTTTTTATAGCAACGTATAGATGACGCTACTAACCTATTGTACATAGATGAACAAACAACACGTAACTAAGAGCTTGTGTTCTTATAGCAACGTATAGATGACGCTACTAACCTAGTATACATGGATGAAGAAACAACACGTAACTAAGAGTTTGTGTTCTAATGGCAACGTATAGATGACGCTCCTAACCTAGTGTACATAGATGAACAACCAACACGTAACTAAGAGCTTGTGTTCTTATAGCAACTTATGGATGACGCTACTAACCTAATATACATAGATGAACAAACAACACGTAACTGAGAGCTTGTGTTCTCATGGCAACTTATGGATGACGCTCCTAACCTAGTGTACATAGATGAACAAACAACACGTAACTGAGAGCTTGTGTTCTAATGGCAACGTATAGATGACGCTCCTAACCTAGTGTACATAGATGAACAAACAACACGTAACTAAAAGCTTGTGTTCTTATAGCAACTTATGGATGACGCTACTAACCTAGTATACATAGATGAACAAACAACACGTAACTAAGAGCTTGCGTTTTTATAGCAACGTATAGATGACGCTACTAACCTAGTGTACATAGATGAACAAACAACACGTAACTAAGAGCTTGTGTTCTTATAGCAACTTATGGATGACGCTACTAACCTAGTGTACATAGATGAACAAACAACACGTAACTAAGAGCTTGTGTTCTTATAGCAACTTATGGATGACGCTACTAACCTAGTATACATAGATGAACAAACAACACGTAACTGAGAGCTTGTGTTCTCATGGCAACGTATAGACGACGCTCCTAACCTAGTGTACATAGATGAACAACCAACACGTAACTAAGCGCTTGTGTTCTTATAGCAACGTATAGATGACGCTACTAACCTAGTGTACATAGATGAACAAACAACACGTAACTGAGAGCTTGTGTTCTCATGGCAACTTATGGATGACGCTCCTAACCTAGTGTACATAGATGAACAAACAACACGTAACTGAGAGCTTGTGTTCTAATGGCAACGTATAGATGACGCTCCTAACCTAGTGTACATAGATGAACAAACAACACGTAACTAAGAGCTTGTGTTCTTATAGCAATTTATGGATGACGCTACTAACCTAGTATACATAGATGAACAAACAACACGTAACTAAGAGCTTGCGTTTTTATAGCAACGTATAGATGACGCTACTAACCTAGTGTACATAGATGAACAAACAACACGTAACTAAGAGCTTGTGTTCTTATAGCAACTTATGGATGACGCTACTAACCTAGTATACATAGATGAACAAACAACACGTAACTGAGAGCTTGTGTTCTCATGGCAACGTATAGATGACGCTACTAACCTAGTGTACATAGATGAACAAACAACACGTAACTAAGAGCTTGTGTTCTTATAGCAACGTATAGACGACGCTCCTAACCTAGTATACATAGATGAACAACCAACACGTAACTAAGCGCTTGTGTTCTTATAGCAACGTATAGATGACGCTACTAACCTAGTGTACATAGATGAACAACCAACACGTAACTAAGAGCTTGTGTTCTTATAGCAACGTATAGATGACGCTACTAACCTAGTTATTTATTATTTAGGCTATCACTCGTGATACGAGTATGATTGTCTTCCAAGTTACATTTATGTAAATCTTCGCTGTAATCCAACATTAGGCCTAATCATATTGCGTGAGTTCTTTGGTGACTGTACAGTCCGATCCGAGAACCACAGACTCTTCCACAATATTGGCACACAAGGTCTTGAGAAGCCAATGGATCTTGGGGGTTGATCATTCTGCGAATCATGCGCTCTTTCCTGGCATTTCTTTTTTCAGCCAGAAGCCTTCTTCTCTCTTGTTCGAAGTACAAGTGGCCTTGATGGACGTTGCGGCGCCACTCTGATCGGTCGGATGCGACAGCTTCCCAGTTACCTGTATCAATTTGACATTTCTTCAAGTTGGTCTTCAGAACATCTTTGTAGCGTTTTTGTTGCCCACCCTGCTTTCTCTGACCGACATTCAGCTGGCAATATAAGATTTGTTTTGGGAGGCGGGACTCAGGCATGCGAACTACATGTCCTGTCCATCGAAGTTGGTGTTTTATAATGAGAGCCTTTATACTAATAGTGCTAGCTTCCTCTAAAACACTTGTGTTAGTGCGCCGGACTTGCCATTTAATACTAACCTAGTATACACAGATGAACAAACAACACGTAACTGAGAGCTTGTGTTCTTATAGCAACGTATAGATGACGCTACTAACCTAGTATACATAGATGAACAACCAACACGTAACTAAGCGCTGTGTTCTTATAGCAACGTATATATGACGCTCCTAACCTAGTGTACATAGATGAACAACCAACACGTAACTAAGAGCTTGTGTTCTTATAGCAACGTATAGATGACGGTACTAACCTAGTATACATAGATGAACAACCAACACGTAACTAAGCGCTTGTGTTCTTATAGCAACGTATAGATGACGCTATTAACCTAGTATACATAGATGAACAACCAACACGTAACTAAGAGCTTGTGTTCTTATGGCAACGTATAGATGTCGCTACTAACCTAGTATACATAGATGAACAACCAACACGTAACTAAGAGCTGGTGTTCTTATGGCAACGTATAGATGACGCTACTAACCTAGTATACATAGATGAACAACCAACACGTAACTAAGCGCTTGTGTTCTTATAGCAACGTATAGATGACGCTACTAACCTAGTATACATAGATGAACAACCAACACGTAACTAAGCGCTTGTGTTCTTATAGCAACGTATAGATGACGCTACTAACCTAGTATACATAGATGAACAACCAACACGTAACTAAGAGCTTGTGTTCTTATAGCAACGTATAGATGACGCTCCTAACCTAGTATACATAGATGAACAACCAACACGTAAGTAAGGGCTTGTGTTCTTATAGCAACGTATAGATGACGCTACTAACCTAGTATACATAGATGAACAAACAACACGTAACTAAGAGCGTGTGTTCTTATGGCAATGTATAGATGACGCTCCTAACCTAGTGTACATAGATGAACAACCAACACGTAACTAAGCGCTTGTGTTCTTATGGCAATATATAGACGACGCTCCTAACCTAGTATACATAGATGAACAAACAACACGTAACTAAGAGCTTGTGTTCTTATGGCAATGTATAGATGATGCTCCTAACCTAGTGTACATACATGAACAACCAACACGTAACTAAGCGCTTGTGTTCTTATGGCAACGTATAGATGACGCTACTAACCTAGTATACATAGATGAACAACCAACACGTAACTAAGCGCTTGTGTTCTTATGGCAACGTATAGACGACGCTACAAACCTAGTATACACAGATGAACAACCAACACGTAAGTAAGGGCTTGTGTTCATATAGCAACGTATAGATGACGCTACTAACCTAGTATACATAGATGAACAAACAACACGTAACTAAGGGCTTGTGTTCTTATGGCAACGTATAGATGACGCTACTAACCTAGTGTACATAGATGAACAACCAACACGTAACTAAGAGCTTGTGTTCTTATGGCAACTTATGGATGACGCTACTAACCTAGTATACATAGATGAACAAACAACACGTAAGTAAGGGCTTGTGTTCTTATGGCAACATATAGACGACGCTCCTAACCTAGTATACATAGATGAACAAGCAACACGTAACTAAGAGCTTGTGTTCTTATAGCAACGTATAGATGACGCTACTAACCTAGTATACATAGATGAACAACCAACACGTAACTAAGAGCTGGTGTTCTTATGGCAACGTATAGATGACGCTACTAACCTAGTATACATAGATGAACAACCAACACGTAACTAAGCGCTTGTGTTCTTATAGCAACGTATAGATGACGCTACTAACCTAGTATACATAGATGAACAACCAACACGTAACTAAGCGCTTGTGTTCTTATAGCAACGTATAGATGACGCTACTAACCTATTGTACATAGATGAACAAACAACACGTAACTAAGAGCTTGTGTTCTTATAGCAACTTATGGATGACGCTACTAACCTAGTATACATAGATGAACAAACAACACGTAACTAAGACCTTGTGTTCTTATAGCAACTTATGGATGACGCTACTAACCTAGTATACATAGATGAACAAACAACACGTAACTAAGAGCTTGCGTTTTTATAGCAACGTATAGATGACGCTACTAACCTATTGTACATAGATGAACAAACAACACGTAACTAAGAGCTTGTGTTCTTATAGCAACGTATAGATGACGCTACTAACCTAGTATACATGGATGAACAAACAACACGTAACTAAGAGTTTGTGTTCTAATGGCAACGTATAGATGACGCTCCTAACCTAGTGTACATAGATGAACAAACAACACGTAACTAAGACCTTGTGTTCTTATAGCAACTTATGGATGACGCTACTAACCTAGTATACACAGATGAACAAACAACACGTAACTAAGAGTTTGTGTTCTAATGGCAACGTATAGATGACGCTACTAACCTAGTATACATGGATGAACAAACAACACGTAACTGAGAGCTTGTGTTCTTATAGCAACGTATAGATGACGCTCCTAACCTAGTGTACATAGATGAACAAACAACACGTAACTAAGACCTTGTGTTCTTATAGCAACTTATGGATGACGCTACTAACCTAGTATACACAGATGAACAAACAACACGTAACTAAGAGCTTGCGTTTTTATAGCAACGTATAGATGACGCTACTAACCTATTGTACATAGATGAACAAACAACACGTAACTAAGAGCTTGTGTTCTTATAGCAACGTATAGATGACGCTACTAACCTAGTATACATGGATGAACAAACAACACGTAACTAAGAGTTTGTGTTCTAATGGCAACGTATAGATGACGCTCCTAACCTAGTGTACATAGATGAACAAACAACACGTAACTAAGACCTTGTGTTCTTATAGCAACTTATGGATGACGCTACTAACCTAGTATACACAGATGAACAAACAACACGTAACTAAGAGTTTGTGTTCTAATGGCAACGTATAGATGACGCTACTAACCTAGTATACATGGATGAACAAACAACACGTAACTAAGAGTTTGTGTTCTAATGGCAACGTATATATGACGCTCCTAACCTAGTGTACATAGATGAACAAACAACACGTAACTAAGACCTTGTGTTCTTATAGCAACTTATGGATGACGCTACTAACCTAGTATACACAGATGAACAAACAACACGTAACTAAGAGCTTGCGTTTTTATAGCAACGTATAGATGACGCTACTAACCTATTGTACATAGATGAACAAACAACACGTAACTAAGAGCTTGTGTTCTTATAGCAACGTATAGATGACGCTACTAAACTAGTATACATGGATGAACAAACAACACGTAACTAAGAGTTTGTGTTCTAATGGCAACGTATAGATGACGCTCCTAACCTAGTGTACATAGATGAACAAACAACACATAACTAAGACCTTGTGTTCTTATAGCAACTTATGGATGACGCTACTAACCTAGTATACACAGATGAACAAACAACACGTAACTAAGAGTTTGTGTTCTAATGGCAACGTATAGATGACGCTCCTAACCTAGTGTACATAGATGAACAAACAACACGTAACTAAGAGCTTGTGTTCTTATAGCAACTTATGGATGACGCTACTAACCTAGTATACACAGATGAACAAACAACACGTAACTAAGAGCTTGCGTTTTTATAGCAACGTATAGATGACGCTACTAACCTATTGTACATAGATGAACAAACAACACGTAACTAAGAGCTTGTGTTCTTATAGCAACGTATAGATGACGCTACTAACCTAGTATACATGGATGAACAAACAACACGTAACTAAGAGTTTGTGTTCTAATGGCAACGTATAGATGACGCTCCTAACCTAGTGTACATAGATGAACAAACAACACGTAACTAAGACCTTGTGTTCTTATAGCAACTTATGGATGACGCTACTAACCTAGTATACACAGATGAACAAACAACACGTAACTAAGAGCTTGCGTTTTTATAGCAACGTATAGATGACGCTACTAACCTAGTGTACATAGATGAACAAACAACACGTAACTAAGAGCTTGTGTTCTTATAGCAACTTATGGATGACGCTACTAACCTAGTATACATAGATGAACAAACAACACGTAACTGAGAGCTTGTGTTCTCATGGACACTTATGGATGACGCTCCTAACCTAGTGTACATAGATGAACAAACAACACGTAACTGAGAGCTTGTGTTCTAATGGCAACGTATAGATGACGCTCCTAACCTAGTGTACATAGATGAACAAACAACACGTAACTAAGAGCTTGTGTTCTTATAGCAACTTATGGATGACGCTACTAACCTAGTATACATAGATGAACAAACAACACGTAACTAAGAGCTTGCGTTTTTATAGCAACGTATAGATGACGCTACTAACCTAGTGTACATAGATGAACAAACAACACGTAACTAAGAGCTTGTGTTCTTATAGCAACTTATGGATGACGCTACTAACCTAGTGTACATAGATGAACAAACAACACGTAACTAAGAGCTTGTGTTCTTATAGCAACTTATGGATGACGCTACTAACCTAGTATACATAGATGAACAAACAACACGTAACTGAGAGCTTGTGTTCTCATGGCAACGTATAGACGACGCTCCTAACCTAGTGTACATAGATGAACAACCAACACGTAACTAAGCGCTTGTGTTCTTATAGCAACGTATAGATGACGCTACTAACCTAGTGTACATAGATGAACAAACAACACGTAACTGAGAGCTTGTGTTCTCATGGCAACTTATGGATGACGCTCCTAACCTAGAGTACATAGATGAACAAACAACACGTAACTGAGAGCTTGTGTTCTAATGGCAACGTATAGATGACGCTCCTAACCTAGTGTACATAGATGAACAAACAACACGTAACTAAGAGCTTGTGTTCTTATAGCAATTTATGGATGACGCTGCTAACCTAGTATACATAGATGAACAAACAACACGTAACTAAGAGCTTGCGTTTTTATAGCAACGTATAGATGACGCTACTAACCTAGTGTACATAGATGAACAAACAACACGTAACTAAGAGCTTGTGTTCTTATAGCAACTTATGGATGACGCTACTAACCTAGTGTACATAGATGAACAAACAACACGTAACTAAGAGCTTGTGTTCTTATAGCAACTTATGGATGACGCTACTAACCTAGTATACATAGATGAACAAACAACACGTAACTGAGAGCTTGTGTTCTCATGGCAACGTATAGATGACGCTACTAACCTAGTGTACATAGATGAACAAACAACACGTAACTAAGAGCTTGTGTTCTTATAGCAACGTATAGACGACGCTCCTAACCTAGTATACATAGATGAACAACCAACACGTAACTAAGCGCTTGTGTTCTTATAGCAACGTATAGATGACGCTTCTAACCTAGTGTACATAGATGAACAACCAACACGTAACTAAGAGCTTGTGTTCTTATAGCAACGTATAGATGACGCTACTAACCTAGTTATTTATTATTTAGGCTATCACTCGTGATACGAGTATGATTGTCTTCCAAGTTACATTTATGTAAATCTTCGCTGTAATCCAACATTAGGCCTAATCATATTGCGTGAGTTCTTTGGTGACTGTACAGTCCGATCCGAGAACCACAGACTCTGCCACAATATTGGCACACAAGGTCTTGAGAAGCCAATGGATCTTGGGGGTTGATCATTCTGCGAATCATGCGCTCTTTCCTGGCATTTCTTTTTTCAGCCAGAAGCCTTCTTCTCTCTTGTTCGAAGTACAAGTGGCCTTGATGGACGTTGCGGCGCCACTCTGATCGGTCGGATGCGACAGCTTCCCAGTTACCTGTATCAATTTGACATTTCTTCAAGTTGGTCTTCAGAACATCTTTGTAGCGTTTTTGTTGCCCACCCTGCTTTCTCTGACCGACATTCAGCTGGCAATATAAGATTTGTTTTGGGAGGCGGGACTCAGGCATGCGAACTACATGTCCTGTCCATCGAAGTTGGTGTTTTATAATGAGAGCCTCTATACTAATAGTGCTAGCTTCCTCTAAAACACTTGTGTTAGTGCGCCGGACTTGCCATTTAATACTAACCTAGTATACATAGATGAACAAACAACACGTAACTGAGAGCTTGTGTTCTTATAGCAACGTATAGATGACGCTACTAACCTAGTATACATAGATGAACAACCAACACGTAACTAAGCGCTTGTGTTCTTATAGCAACGTATATATGACGCTCCTAACCTAGTGTACATAGATGAACAACCAACACGTAACTAAGAGCTTGTGTTCTTATAGCAACGTATAGATGACGCTACTAACCTAGTATACATAGATGAACAACCAACACGTAACTAAGCGCTTGTGTTCTTATAGCAACGTATAGATGACGCTATTAACCTAGTATACATAGATGAACAACCAACACGTAACTAAGAGCTTGTGTTCTTATGGCAACGTATAGATGTCGCTACTAACCTAGTATACATAGATGAACAACCAACACGTAACTAAGAGCTGGTGTTCTTATGGCAACGTATAAATGACGCTACTAACCTAGTATACATAGATGAACAACCAACACGTAACTAAGCGCTTGTGTTCTTATAGCAACGTATAGATGACGCTACTAACCTAGTATACATAGATGAACAACCAACACGTAACTAAGCGCTTGTGTTCTTATAGCAACGTATAGATGACGCTACTAACCTAGTATACATAGATGAACAACCAACACGTAACTAAGAGCTTGTGTTCTTATAGCAACGTATAGATGACGCTCCTAACCTAGTATACATAGATGAACAACCAACACGTAAGTAAGGGCTTGTGTTCTTATAGCAACGTATAGATGACGCTACTAACCTAGTATACATAGATGAACAAACAACACGTAACTAAGAGCGTGTGTTCTTATGGCAATGTATAGATGACGCTCCTAACCTAGTGTACATAGATGAACAACCAACACGTAACTAAGCGCTTGTGTTCTTATGGCAACATATAGACGACGCTCCTAACCTAGTATACATAGATGAACAAACAACACGTAACTAAGAGCTTGTGTTCTTATGGCAATGTATAGATGACGCTCCTAACCTAGTGTACATACATGAACAACCAACACGTAACTAAGCGCTTGTGTTCTTATGGCAACGTATAGATGACGCTACTAACCTAGTATACATAGATGAACAACCAACACGTAACTAAGCGCTTGTGTTCTTATGGCAACGTATAGACGACGCTACAAACCTAGTATACACAGATGAACAACCAACACGTAAGTAAGGGCTTGTGTTCATATAGCAACGTATAGATGACGCTACTAACCTAGTATACATAGATGAACAAACAACACGTAACTAAGGGCTTGTGTTCTTATGGCAACGTATAGATGACGCTACTAACCTAGTGTACATAGATGAACAACCAACACGTAACTAAGAGCTTGTGTTCTTATGGCAACTTATGGATGACGCTACTAACCTAGTATACATAGATGAACAAACAACACGTAAGTAAGTGCTTGTGTTCTTATGGCAACATATAGACGACGCTCCTAACCTAGTATACATAGATGAACAAATAACACGTAACTAAGAGCTTGTGTTCTTATAGCAACGTATAGATGACGCTACTAACCTAGTATACATAGATGAACAACCAACACGTAACTAAGCGCTTGTGTTCTTATGGCAACGTATAGATGACGCTCCTAAACTGGTATACATAGATGAACAAACAACACGTAACTAAGAGCTTGTGTTCTTATGGCAATGTATAGATGACGCTCCTAACCTAGTGTACATAGATGAACAAACAACACGTAACTAAGAGCTTGTGTTCTTATAGCAACGTATAGATGACGCTACTAACCTAGTATACATAGATGAACAACCAACACGTAACTAAGCGCTTGTGTTCTTATAGCAACGTATATATGACGCTCCTAACCTAGTGTACATAGATGAACAACCAACACGTAACTAAGAGCTTGTGTTCTTATAGCAACGTATAGATGACGCTACTAACCTAGTATACATAGATGAACAACCAACACGTAACTAAGCGCTTGTGTTCTTATAGCAACGTATAGATGACGCTATTAACCTAGTATACATAGATGAACAACCAACACGTAACTAAGAGCTTGTGTTCTTATGGCAACGTATAGATGTCGCTACTAACCTAGTATACATAGATGAACAACCAACACGTAACTAAGAGCTGGTGTTCTTATGGCAACGTATAGATGACGCTACTAACCTAGTATACATAGATGAACAACCAACACGTAACTAAGCGCTTGTGTTCTTATAGCAACGTATAGATGACGCTACTAACCTAGTATACATAGATGAACAACCAACACGTAACTAAGCGCTTGTGTTCTTATAGCAACGTATAGATGACGCTACTAACCTAGTATACATAGATGAACAACCAACACGTAACTAAGAGCTTGTGTTCTTATAGCAACGTATAGATGACGCTCCTAACCTAGTATACATAGATGAACAACCAACACGTAAGTAAGGGCTTGTGTTCTTATAGCAACGTATAGATGACGCTACTAACCTAGTATACATAGATGAACAAACAACACGTAACTAAGAGCGTGTGTTCTTATGGCAATGTATAGATGACGCTCCTAACCTAGTGTACATAGATGAACAACCAACACGTAACTAAGCGCTTGTGTTCTTATGGCAACATATAGACGACGCTCCTAACCTAGTATACATAGATGAACAAACAACACGTAACTAAGAGCTTGTGTTCTTATGGCAATGTATAGATGACGCTCCTAACCTAGTGTACATACATGAACAACCAACACGTAACTAAGCGCTTGTGTTCTTATGGCAACGTATAGATGACGCTACTAACCTAGTATACATAGATGAACAACCAACACGTAACTAAGCGCTTGTGTTCTTATGGCAACGTATAGACGACGCTACAAACCTAGTATACACAGATGAACAACCAACACGTAAGTAAGGGCTTGTGTTCATATAGCAACGTATAGATGACGCTACTAACCTAGTATACATAGATGAACAAACAACACGTAACTAAGGGCTTGTGTTCTTATGGCAACGTATAGATGACGCTACTAACCTAGTGTACATAGATGAACAACCAACACGTAACTAAGAGCTTGTGTTCTTATGGCAACTTATGGATGACGCTACTAACCTAGTATACATAGATGAACAAACAACACGTAAGTAAGGGCTTGTGTTCTTATGGCAACATATAGACGACGCTCCTAACCTAGTATACATAGATGAACAAACAACACGTAACTAAGAGCTTGTGTTCTTATAGCAACGTATAGATGACGCTACTAACCTAGTATACATAGATGAACAACCAACACGTAACTAAGCGCTTGTGTTCTTATGGCAACGTATAGATGACGCTCCTAACCTGGTATACATAGATGAACAAACAACACGTAACTAAGAGCTTGTGTTCTTATGGCAATGTATAGATGACGCTCCTAACCTAGTGTACATAGATGAACAAACAACACGTAACTAAGAGCTTGTGTTCTTATAGCAACGTATAGATGACGCTACTAACCTAGTATACATAGATGAACAACCAACACGTAACTAAGCGCTTGTGTTCTTATAGCAACGTATATATGACGCTCCTAACCTAGTGTACATAGATGAACAACCAACACGTAACTAAGAGCTTGTGTTCTTATAGCAACGTATAGATGACGCTAATAACCTAGTATACATAGATGAACAACCAACACGTAACTAAGCGCTTGTGTTCTTATAGCAACGTATAGATGACGCTATTAACCTAGTATACATAGATGAACAACCAACACGTAACTAAGAGCTTGTGTTCTTATGGCAACGTATAGATGTCGCTACTAACCTAGTATACATAGATGAACAACCAACACGTAACTAAGAGCTGGTGTTCTTATGGCAACGTATAGGTGACGCTACTAACCTAGTATACATAGATGAACAACCAACACGTAACTGAGCGCTTGTGTTCTTATAGCAACGTATAGATGACGCTACTAACCTAG
This sequence comes from Meconema thalassinum, assembly GCA_946902985.2. NCBI lineage: Eukaryota > Metazoa > Arthropoda > Insecta > Orthoptera > Tettigoniidae > Meconema > Meconema thalassinum. The sequence continues at coordinate 205,149,344 of OX336399.1, read as the reverse complement.
TATACATAGATGAACAACCAACACGTAACTAAGCGCTTGTGTTCTTATAGCAACGTATAGATGACGCTACTAACCTAGTATACATAGATGAACAAACAACACGTAACTGAGAGCTTGTGTTCTTATGGCAACGTATAGACGACGCTCCTAACCTAGTATACTTAGATGAACAACCAACACGTAACTAAGCGCTTGTGTTCTTATAGCAACGTATAGATGACGCTCCTAACCTAGTGTATATAGATGAACAACCAACACGTAACTAAGAGCTTGTGTTCTTATAGCAACGTATAGATGACGCTACTAACCTAGTATACATAGATGAACAACCAACACGTAACTAGGAGCTTGTGTTCTTATAGCAACGTATAGATGACGCTACTAACCTAGTGTACATAGATGAACAACCAACACGTAACTAAGAGCTTGTGTTCTTATGGCAACGTATAGATGACGCTACTAACCTAGTATACATAGATGAACAACCAACACGTAACTAAGAGCTTGTGTTCTTATAGCAACGTATAGATGACGCTACTAACCTAGTGTACATAGATGAACAACCAACACGTAACTAAGAGCTTGTGTTCTTATGGCAACGTATAGATGACGCTACTAACCTAGTATACATAGATGAACAACCAACACGTAACTAAGCGCTTGTGTTCTTATAGCAACGTATAGATGACGCTCCTAACCTAGTGTACATAGATGAACAACCAACACGTAACTAAGAGCTTGTGTTCTTATAGCAACGTATAGATGACGCTCCTAACCTAGTATACATAGATGAACAACCAACACGTAACTAAGAGCTTGTGTTCTTATAGCAACGTATAGATGACGCTACTAACCTAGTGTACATAGATGAACAACCAACACGTAACTAAGAGCTTGTGTTCTTATAGCAACGTATAGACGACGCTACAAACCTAGTATACATAGATGAACAACCAACACGTAACTAAGCGCTTGTGTTCTTATAGCAACGTATAGATGACGCTACTAACCTAGTATACATAGATGAACAACCAACACGAAACTAAGCGCTTGTGTTCTTATGGCAACGTATAGATGACGCTCCTAACCTAGAGTACATACTGCAGATGAACAACCAACACGTAACTAGGAGCTTGTGTTCTTATAGCAACGTATAGATGACGCTACTAACCTAGTGTACATAGATGAACAACCAACACGTAACTAAGAGCTTGTGTTCTTATGGCAACGTATAGATGACGCTACTAACCTAGTATACATAGATGAACAACCAACACGTAACTAAGCGCTTGTGTTCTTATAGCAACGTATAGATGACGCTCCTAACCTAGTGTACATAGATGAACAACCAACACGTAACTAAGAGCTTGTGTTCTTATAGCAACGTATAGATGACGCTCCTAACCTAGTATACATAGATGAACAACCAACACGTAACTAAGAGCTTGTGTTCTTATGGCAACGTATAGATGACGCTCCTAACCTAGTGTACATAGATGAACAAACAACACGTAACTAAGGGCTTGTGTTCTTATGGCAACGTATAGATGACGCTACTAACCTAGTGTACATAGATGAACAAACAACACGTAACTAAGAGCTTGTGCTCTTATAGCAACGTATAGGAAGTGCTACTGACCTAGGATGCATAGTTGACGAGCACGTATCATCATGGTACCATGGCGTTGAGAGAATATTGATGACGCTAGTTACATCCACTGCCCAAAAGGATTGTTAAAGTTCAATAGGTAGTGTCTGGCAATGAGCGTATACCGTGCCAGTTATCGCTGACCTCAGTGGTGTCTAGACTTATCTGGTAGCCCCGCGAATTACCGGGCCAGACAGCGACTAATGGATTCCTTCACCATCAATTAGGTAGTGTTGGTGCACTCGCAATTCATTTAGGCGAGGGCCGGAGTGCGTTTATACTTTTAGACTATGTTAAACAATGAATATTCCTCACACTGACCCAGTACTTTGGCAACCATTGAGCTGTTGAGAATTCCATACAACAATTACATTGTTTATTGATGAGATGTGTTTTGTTACTGGATTGGAACCTCCTTCTTGACCAGTTTGTGATGAGGGTCTTCTTAAAAGTGATTTTCTCACGACAACTTTGATGTTCTTGTCATAAGGCATTGGGTGCAGGAAGACATTTAAATGTATGTTACATTAATAAGGTTAAAAGGAAACTGCCCCGCAAGATATTGAAGGGGAATATTGACGTGTTTGGGAATTCGGTTACCTCTTCTTATTGTTGGCAAGCATACTTTTGAGCGGGTTGAACATTTCAAATTCTTAGGAGTCACGATTGATGAACAGAATCATAGAGAAGTGGAAATTAAAGTTAGAATACAGAATGCTAACGAAGTGTGTTACTCTCTGCTGTTTTTATTGGGATCCAAATTTTTGACGAGAAATACAGAACTCAAAATATACAATACCATCATTAGGTCAGTTTTAACTTATGGTGCACAGTCATGGAGTTTAACAAAACAGGAAGAACACCAGTTGCAGGTTTTCAAAAATAAAGTGTAGGCTATAGGAAAATATTTGGACCATTTTTAGCCTGCTTTCGATTTTAGCAAAACATGAAGTAGACTTATGAGATCAACACAGGGCCAAAAAATGTGTGTCTGTCTCTCCCTGTGTGTGAGTGTGAGTACTCTGAATGTCTGTCTCCCCTATCGATTCGAACATGGTGAAACCGAATTGAACGAAATTTGGTACAGAGGTAGCATTAGCAAAGAGAACGTCAGTGTCATGTTTTATATCGCCGCCATCTTGACGGATACGTAATGGTGACCACCCAAATGTTCAAAGCTTAAATCAAATTACGACCAACCTAATCATCTGATTACTACCAACTTTCGCAACATTATATCTTTATGTATGGCGAATCTTTTGACCAATCTACAAGATCATCAGTTCAATAATTTGCGGATGGCGGACATGTATGTGGGCAAATCGATTTCCCTTCTCTATTCAAACACGGTGAAACTGAATTGAACGAAATTGAGAAGCTTATTTCCAAAATATACCAAATCTAAAAAAATCGACATTGAGATTATGATGGAAAACGTGCGTTGGTAGGAAGCTCCATCGTATGAAAGAAAAAGAAATTGCCAAAACGACCTAAATCCATAACAAACAGGGCATTGAAAATCTCGTTTGATGCCAATAAGTACCAAATCCTGTGGCCTGAATGTGCCAATACGTACGGTACCCATGCAGCCAATGAGAGGCCATTTCTGTTAGTACTGGATAATATTTTCCATTGTCCAGTTCACAAGTTATTTACCATATTCATGTTCTTTAGACACAAACTACAATCATAATTCCATAAGTTCAGCACTGCTAAGTTACTTTGCATAATTTTCATTATTTTGTTAAATTTTATTTAATATTATTTAAATAATCTATGCCTCCACTCTAAATACCTTAAATCTAATTATTGCATAACTAAATACGATCAGTTATCTCGAAGATTCTGATGACTGCAGTGAAATTTATGTCTTTCCGTTGCAAGTATTTAGAGTTTCAGTGCCAAAATGTACCAAATACATAATTTTCTTTGAATATTTCCTAAACTATAGAAGCCTAAACAGAAATACTTGGTATAACAATGCATTTATTCTATTTGAACATAATAAAAGTGCTCAAATGGATTTTCTGTTGAAATTTTACACTCTGAGCGTTTTTCGTCTCTCCTGTAAAATATTACTTTTTGGATTTGGTATCTTTTGGAAATAAGCTTCTCAATTTGGTACAGAGGTAGCACTAGCAAAGGACACCTCAGTGTCATGTTTCATATCGCCGCCATCTTGACACAATTATAATGGCGGCCACCAAAATGTTAAAAGCTTAAATCCAATTACGACCAACCTAATCATCTAATCTCTACGAAATGTTGCAACAACATACCTTTTTGTGGGATGCATATTTTGTCCAAACCACAAGATCATCAACACAATAGTTTGCAGATGGCGGCCATGTATGTGTGCCAATCGATTCCCCCTATCAATTCAAACACGGTAAAACCGAATTGAACGAAATTTGGTACAGCAAAGAGCACCTCATATTCATGTTCAATATCCGTAGAGCACGTTGTATTTCAACAAGCTACTACAACCAACATTCAATTATACTCCTTGAAAAGGACAAAAAGTTACAACAATACCCATGCATTTGGGAGAAAGTAGGCTATATGTTATTTACTGAACATCTTGTTTGACTCCTCATCTCAAAGCTGGAGAAATGATCAAATAAAGACATACACCCACTATCACAGCAAGCACCAATACTCAACATCATTAACTCCAGAAGACTTCAATGGGATGGTCATGTACTAAGGATGGGAGATGATAGGATGATCTTGCAAATCTTTAAAGAAGAACCAAGAGGAAAAAGACCAGTAGGAAGACCACGAGATTCCCGGAAAAATGAAATCTCCAAACTTTGTAGACATCTGAATGTGGACAACTGGCAAGTACTCGCCCAAAACAGAGTTCAGTGGAGGGATTTTGTGAGATTGGGCGGGATCTTCGTGTCCCAAAGAAGCCTTCTGAGTGAGTGTGAGTTTTATTGATGGCTATTAATTACTCTAGGTACTACCTTCATGTTATTCTATCTTTAACTAAGTGTGCCCTGTCCACTTGCTAAGGACAGAGTAGTCTAACGTTATTGCGTTGGAAGCTGTTGCCTTGGTAATCGATATGAATGCCTTTCAATCGGTCGACAGGATTGACGATCAAAACTGGTCATCCAAGTGAATTTATTTATTAACTAGCAGAGCAGTTCTAGAACTCTCGCATAATGAGTTGTGTGCGCCCCATGTGTACAGACTACCCGCCCGGCGCTAGTGCTATGCGGGTAGGCCGCGACACAGTTCTGCCAGGAGCTATCGTCTGCTTATTTGTTTATAAGCACTTTATAAACAAATAAATATATTTCTGTTGACTTGTCAAGAAATGCAAGATTTTTCCTGTACTATTGAGACGATTTGGAAGATTTTGGTACAAACCACACCTTGTAACTCCCTCTGGTTTAGGAGCTTGAGTTTTGTGAAGCATACACCTTAGCGTATTATGTAATACGATCTTCTATGAAGGAGGCAAGGGATAAAAGTAATGCACACATTATACCCAACATGTCATCTAATGTATATAAAATAACATTCCAACCTATAAAAAGCCAGGGCATATCCAGTTGTCTTCGAAGTAAGTTTTATAAAGAGAATTGCAGATAGGGTATTCAAGCCGTATTAAAACACACTACGGTACACATCAAGAAGCATAATCAAAGCAAAAATATCTGAAGACTATTTATATTTGATTTTAAAGTTTTGCTTTCTTAAATATGGTCTTTCACTATCCATTGATATGGTATTAAACCAAGTCCCCGATTCTTGGATGTAACGGGTAATCTCGAGAACCACTGGATGGATTTTGATGCGGTTTTCACCATTATGTAAAGGATTTCTAGAGGAAGGTTTATGAAGAAAAACATTAATTTTTAATCAAAGGAAGCCGTGAAATAACGATTTCAGAAAAACATGACGTCCGTGCGCCTTCTAAGCATACACTGGGCAAACCTTTAAAAGATCTATGTACTATGAGTAAGAATTGATCAGCATGAAAATATCTACAAAGAAGCCCGCGACAGCAAACCTCTATCTTTAATACATCAGCCACTATAGGCAAGGTGGTTTTACGTCTTCGTTTCTTCCAACAATCTCCATTTAGTGGAAATTTAAAATACTAGCTTCAGAGCGAATTTAAGAGCTAAAGATCGAGCCTATCACCCCAGCTTCAGCCAGCATCCAACTGTCGAGTGGTGTCAGGTTATGACTTCAGAGAAGAGTAGCCTATATGTGTTTGCAGTTTCACTGCTCACCTCGGCTCTACTGAATTGCGTCTGGGACCCGCCGTCCGTCCGCCTTTCAAGCTTACCCTAGGTAAACCGTTAAAGATACTGGGCAAAGCCAGAGTGGGTCACTAGTATGGGTAGAATTCATATTAATTTTAGATGTAAAAAATACAAATTCTTTTCTGAGCAACACAACACATTTTATAAGTTTCTTTTATAAGATTTGTTATAAGATAATCTGCATATTGTACCCGCTTGTCCATTTGGGCACAATATATAATACGCTAAGGTGTATGCTTCATAAAACTCAAGCTCGTAAACCAGAGGGAGTTAGAAGGTGTGGTTTGTACCAACATCTTCCAAATCGTCTCAATAGTACAGGAAAAATCTTGCATTTCTTGAAAAGTCAACGGAAATATGTTTATTTGTTTATAAACTGCATTTAATAGTACATTATGCTACCAGCCTTTAATGGCAATAATTAAGACACGAGTATATTTATAAAACGAGCGTATGCGAGTTTTATAATTTCCATACAAGTGTCTTAATTACCATTATAGGCGAGTTGCATACGACTGTTTATGTTCGACTATAATTATAACTTAATTATATGATTTAACATAAATAGGGCGCGCTAGCTTTGCTGACTGAACAGAGCGCATGCGTGGACCAAGGCACTCCGAAAGCAGAGACCAGTCACTTTGCTTGCCAACACAGAACACCTATTGTTTACATCGAATTTTGAGCGCATGCGCGATGGTATCCTTATATAATTGGTCACTCAATTGTTTCTTGAGCTCTGATTGGCTGGAGAAACTGTTTCATAAGGAAAAATAGTGTTATAATGATCCTCATTATGATACAGTTTTCTGACATATTATGTTTACATTTCGACATCGTCGAACATAAACATGTAAACGAGACGATAGCCCCTGGCAGAACTGTGTCGCATAGCACTAGTGCCGTGTGGGTAGTCTGTACACATGGGGCGCACACAACCCCTGATTTCATATGTATCGACAATTTGTTTTAAAAGTGCGTTTAAAGCTTTAAACAAATAAACATATTTATAGAAGCCCGCATAACAGTAAAGCCAGGCGGGTGGTTTATACACATGCGACAGTTCTCGCACGGGTCTGCTAGTTTATATATATTTTTGGTGTAATCTGATTTCGAGAGTGTCGTAATATTTTAAGAGAGTCTCTAAATTACCACGTAATTACAATTACTCACAACTTTATATTTTTAAAAGTTTCTTGTGACAACTTAAGATTGCTGCTGATCACCACACTGTTATAGCTATTGACTATTTCTGGTTTTATTTATACCATTTAGATTTATTAATGCCATGTAATTGTTTTGGATACAAATTGTGAAAACCGACTGAAAAGCTATCATATCGACAAAAGTAACGGAAACGTAACGACCTGTTAATTTGTTCACGAGAACTGGAACTACGTTACTATAATTGAAGCCCTACGCGGATATCCGCAGATACCATGCGGATATAATTTCCATGGCTGTGCGGATAAGCTGAGGATAATGTTTGGATAAAGATTTTAGAATACAATCCGAAATTGTTGAATATCTTTACTAGGACCCGGAAGTTTATGACGTATATTTTTAGCCTACTTTTCACATTTTGCAAAAATGAGGAAAAAGTAGTCTTATGAGATCGGGCAAATGTGTGTCTGTCCGTCTGTCTGTCTGTCTGTCCTTCTGTCTGTCTGTCTGTCTGTCTGTCTGGCTGTGTGTGTGTCCCCCCTATCAACTCCTAAACGGCTGCAGCAATCGAAACAAAATTTGGTAGGAGTAAAGATCTATATCGGAATATCTCACGGCCATATTTGAAAATGATGTCAGTGCTACCAACTGCTGAAAAATCGCAATTGAAATTTGAGCTCCATGTTGGATATCTTGGAAGGTATGAATGGGAGCTATTTCAAAATTGGCACACGTATAGATAATAATATTGCAGTTTAATTTCCAGGAGGCCATACATGGCAGTGTTGCCAAAATGATTATAAGCCTGCTGATAAGTCCAAACCTTAAATGCATATAACTTCTACACTATCAATTGGATTTCAACCAAATTTCGTATGTGCAATGTGTACATAAACAGATATGACTGAACGTATTCTTAAGATCCACCAGGGCTGCCAACTGTTAATAAATGCTCTCAATTTATTTTATCCAAACACCAATATATCAGAAAATATGCAAGCCGACAGCTTTAAACTATGCACACGTATAGTACCTGCCATTCTATATTAATTTGGAGTAACTTATATACGTCAGTGCTACCAACATGATTATAAGCCTGCTAAGAAGTCTAACTTTAAATACATGTAACTTCTATACTATCATTTGGATTTCAACCAAATTTCGTGTGTGCTATGTGTACCACAACAGATATGACTATGCCAATTCTTAATGGTAACCAGGGGTGCCAACAGTTAATTAATACCGTCTCTATTTTTGTTACCCTCATATCAATATGTCAGAAAGTATGCAAGCCAATAGCTCTAAACTTTGCACACGTATAGTACCTGGCATTCTAGATTAATTTGGAGTAACTAATATAAGCCTACACCAGTGCTGCCAACTTGATTCTAATCCTTCTGATAGGTCAAATTTTAAAATGCATGTAACTTCTATACTAACTAATGGATTTCATTCAAAATTGACACAAAAATAGATCAGATTATTTCTGACCAATACATGTATGTCATTGTTGCCAACATGATTTTACGCACGCTGTTAGATCCAATTTTTAACTGCATGTAACGTTCATGCTATCCATTGAACTTCAACCAAATTTTGTATTCTGTACCTTAAGAGATGGAACTAAGAATATATTCAGTCACCAGGGCTGCCAACTGTAGTTCTCTATTAGGCTACATTATGCCAGGTATACAGTATTTTGAACTAATTAGAAATTTCGATATTACCAACTTTATATCGTCATTATTCTAGATAGATCCATATAGATTAATCAATGGTATGCATCTTAAATTTTAAGAAAAGTAGGCTCTTTAGTTCGTCACGGAACTTCTTGTTCCGTTATGTTTTTTCGTGACAAATGTAAAATGATGATTTACGCGAAACTCATTCAAATTATGTCATTAAGCATAATTAACACTCCGAAAAGGAAAGGGTTACAATTCTGGCTGTGTAACATTCATTATAAACATAGCACATGACATACGAAGCATATTTTCTGCCCGGAGCTGCTAACTTTGGTTGGTTCCTCCGTTTAGGGGCTGCGACTACGTGGTCATGTAGCCCCGTGTACTTTGGGTGTGTGTAGAATCTGTCTGATACCGGTGTTAATTGTGATGACTGTATTAGTGTGTGTTATCTGTTTTTTAATTTAAGTAAGGACTGCAGACTTTTGAATTTTTCAAATAGTTCCTACATTTGCCGCCAAACGCCACCGTCAACGACTACTAGTTCAGAACTTAGCTACCAGACGCCACCGCAGTCGGCTCTTGGCAACGAACGTAGGAACCTAAGAGCGTTGTTTACATTCTTAACCTATACGATTTAGCTTCACACAGGTGTAATTAGTGGAAGGTTCTTTAACATGCCATAAATCTATGACATCGGACCGCCGGCTTTACTTCCCCTCCTAAGGAAGGCATACTGAGGGATTTTTAACGCTCTTAAAAAGCCGAAGACTTCGTCCGGATTTGAACCCGCGATCTTGGGCATAGAAGCTCAGCATGCTACCGACTACCCCACCGAAGCCGGCAGCTGCTAACTTGATCACTAGCCTTAAGTTTCTCACTTGTTCCACAACCCATACTGAAAATTCAAGAATTGCTGATGCTACAGCAAATTTACCCACATTCACTAAATTTCCCCAGATTTTCTCCAAATTCTCTAAAACCCACCAATTGTATCAAAATTACCTAAAATCCGCCAAATTTACCAAGTTTCATAGGAAAGAAATTTCTTACATTCAACGCGTGCGGTCATTTATTCAAAATCTACGAAAAGCATACAGATCGCTTTGAGACTGGCCAAAATATGGGGCAACTTGCGCTGGGCCAATTGAGTGGTCACTAAGGGCTTTAAATGCTTCACTTTTAAGAAAAACAAAGTGAATATAGAATGTACTAGGTAGAAGCATAGAAAAATTAAAAAACAAGAAGTTCAGTAAAGAACATATAGCCTACTTTCTCCTAAATGTATGAGTATAGTTATAACTCGTTTTTATTATCAAAGAGTATAATAGAACTATTCTTTGTTGAAGACCTTAGAAACGATTTACCTCTACCAAACGCCACAACCTAGATAAAAACTGCTACCATCATTGAAGAAAGAAAGATAAGAAGTATCTAAAGAATGTTATGGATCTGGAGACATAATCGACCGGACTGGCGGCGTGGCTCAGCGGTAACGTTCTCGCTTGCTGGGCCCTAGGTTGCAGGTTCGTATCCTGGCGCAGTCAGCTGGCATTTGAGGGTGCACAAATGCGAGGGAGCCGTGTTAGTAGATTTACTGGCACGTTAAAGATCCCCTTCGGGACAAAATTCTGGCACCCCGGCGTCTCTAAAAGCAACAGTAGTTAAAAGGGACGTAAAACCAATAACATTATTATTATTATTATTATTATTATTATTATTACATAATCGGCCTGACGCGGGCAACATCCAACTTTGAGTTGAGGCATGTCTTTACACGTCTGGCTGCGTATGACTTTCACAACCCTAATTGAATTAACAAATCTTTCCATGACCCTACAGAGACGTGTGTATACCAACTATGTGGATATTTTCGATTGCTATTTGGCTGAAATAGAAGTATTAATTAATATCCTGAACTAGCACCAACGGTAGAGTTCAGATACTATGTGAAATCGTTTTGTTCTTTACTTCAATTAACATTTTCAAATAACGCACAATAGGCTGTTACAAACCCTTTAAAATAGAAAGTAAAAATGTATCGTAGTATCATCTTGTCATTCTTCAAATTCGATGCGCATAGAATGCAAATGGTATAGTAATCAATGGAGCCCCACGTAGACTAGTCGTGATATCTAGTGGTGAAATATCTAACAATATAATCCTAACTGAGCGAGTGCATTCTAGCGGCCAGAAGAAGAAACTTTTCAATAAAATCTGGTCGGCGTGCAGTTACCTTTTTGGCAGCTAGATGTCTCGAGTAAATCTGCTAGCGAATTATGTTTTAATTAAATATATATTTTCACCATAATATGCACAATATAACGCTTAATTTTAAAACATCTGAGTCATTAAAAAACAATAAACATATAAAATTTCAAGCAAAAAAACTAGCTCTGATCGGGTTTGAACCATAGGCATTTGAGCGATAGGCTAACGCTCTACCACTGAGCTAATTGTGTCAACGAATATCGTTCTATAAAAAATGACTTACATAGAACTTGTTAGCAAATAGTGATTTATACTAAACGATTTCATCACTGGAGTATATTATTTATATATAAAGCATTTCATACAAAGTTTATTTATTTTATATCAGTACGCTATATTGCATGCAATACTCAAATTAGTGAAATATAAGTCAGGCACAAGATATCCGCTGCCATCTTGTCTTATTACTAAATCAGCTCAGCTTTTTAAAATCACGTCTGCACTATAGTATTACAAAATAAACTTTTAATTTCGAACGTGCCTCTTCCTTTAGAACAGTTAAAACGATTCTCGGCTCGATAATCGGAACTGGTGGGTCCCATGATATGGATTATAAAGTTTGCATAATTCGCACGGCCGCCATCCTGAAATGGTATGGCGGACGACCTTGTAGTTTGGTCACAAGACGCATCCTATGTGAAGGTATGTTGTTACCAAATTTAGTAGAGATCGGATGATTTGGTTAGTCGTTATTTGATTTTACGTTTTGAACGTTTGAGTGGCCGCCATTCAGTTTTAGTAAAGATGGCGGCGATATAAAACATGACACTGAGGTGTCCTTTGCTAGTGCTACCTTTGTACCAAATTTCGTTCAATTCGCATTCACCGTGTTCGAATTGATAGGGGGGGGGGGACAGACATTCAGAGTACACACACTCACACACACACACGCACACACACACAGACACACAGACACACACACAGACTCACACACACACATACACACACACAGACAGACACACTTTTTTTCGCCCTGTGTTGATCTCATAAGTCTACTTTCATTTTTTGAAAAAATCGGAAGTAGGCTAATAAGAAAAAGCATTATTTTCACAATTTTCGCAAAATTTCACCGCTGCATTCTCTTAAGTAAGCTACCATCCCGGAATTTACCTGGAGTATAAGTGGGAAACCACGGAAAACCACTTACAGGATTTCTGAGGTAGAAATTGAACCCGCCTCAATTTTTGCCTGGGGTAGCTGAGCGTACCCCGTTCCAGCCCTCAGACCAGAATTAGATATCTTGGCAGAACCGGGATCGAATCCAACATCCCGAGCGACAGGGAAGAATGCTAGCTACTACACAACTTCATCAACTCGTGTTTACTGGGGTGTGTGTAGAATTTCTCTCATAACCTGTGTTACTGCGATAACTAGAGTAATGAGTGTATCTGTAATTATTAGGTTTATGTTTGAGGTAGTCACTCCTGGAGTTGAAATACGGTACCATCCTAGCATTTACATGGCGAGGCTGGGGAAGAACGTACAGAAAAAAAAGAATGCCTTTTTTTATTTTATTTAAAATTTTGGACGTCGTGGTCACCAGCCCTTGAGTTAAAGAATATGTGCTTTTGTTCTGTCTGTAGTAGTATTTGTATCTGTATTGGAGCCTGTGGTTTTGAAAGAGGCAGCCACGGCCTTAAGTTAGAAACCATCCCAGAATTTGTCTGGAGTATAAGTCGGCAACCACGGAAACGCAGAGATAATGATGATGATTATGATGGTATTGGTTTACGTCCCTTATCACTGCTGGGATGTTTAGAGACGCCGGGGTGCCGAAATTTCGCCCCGAAGGACATCTTTAACGTGCCAGTAAATTTAATGTCACACCCCTCTCGCATTTGTTCACCCTTAAATGCCAGCTGACTGCACCTGGACTTGATCCTGTAATCTTGGAAACAGCAGGTGAGAACATTACCGCTGAGCCACACGGCCAGACTCACGGAAATACACTTCTAAGATGACCGAGGTTGGAAAGAACCCACCTCTTCTCAGTTTTCCCTCACGAGGTTGATTGCACCTCGTCTCATCTCTTTAGGGGCAGATGACCTCGTAGTTCCGCCCCTTAAAACAACAATAACTAACCCGTCCCATCTCTTAGACCAGAATTAAATATCTTACAGAGCTACGAATGGAGCTCATGACCTCTGTGGATTCGAAGTCTCAATATGTAGCACAGAAGGCAGATGACGTAATTCTGAGTTGGTTTTGTTCGATATTTCAAAGGATTATTTAATAATACACATTTTCATAGATATTGTTAAAGAATTATTAATGTTTTTCTTAATTATAAGCCAAAATATTTGCCATAATAGCAAATTGTGTAAATCCGTATTGATAGAATAATTAAAAACACTTATGTTATAGGCTATATTCGCCAAATCAATACTAAAAACACTTGAACATGTTTCGAAACTCGTCGGTTTCTTCATCAGCACATTAATAGAACTCATCCTAAGTTGACTTAAACTAAGAAAATGGATATCCTTACATTAAGTTTTAAGATATAAATAGTCTTAAGACTTTAAGTAGTTATTTTCAAGAAGATATAATTATGGCAAACGAGGACTATTATTTCTTTTGGATAACACCTGCAATTGCCTATAGGCCCTAATACAAATTTTCATAGATATTTTCAAGGGATTATTGATTTCTCTTAATTATTTATTAAATCTCAATGTAAGGATATCCAGTTTCTTGGTTTAAGTCTACTTAGGATAAGTTCTATTGATGTGTTGATGAAGAAATCCACGAGTTAAACAGGTACACGTAGTCTATAAAATATAGACAATTAAGTGCTTTTAGTATTGATTTGGCGAATGTATAACACAAGAGTTTTAATTCTTAATCATTTGAAACCACCCTGTATTTAGTGGGAAGCGAAGAAAAACGTTCTGTAAAGTTGATATGGATGGTTTACGAGCGTAAATGTCGCCTTCCGAGAACAGCGTTTCACAGAAGAGCGTTAGCAAATTAGCTGAAAAAGTTCTTTCACAGCGATACAAGAACAGAGATAGCGCCGCATTGCAGTGTGGGATAGCGTGGGAGGCTTCGCCCACATTCACACTCCCTCACTTATGTGTGTCCAGGTCCACTCGTCACGTGACATTTAGGAGGCTCACACTGAGCTGCCTCAAACAAAATACTTCGGGTTGATTTAAACAAGTCGTCAATATTCTCCACAAATCTTCTAAGAAACACGGCACAAACCTAGAAGAATTGCTGAGTTTTAATTCACTGGCCGTGAAAGCCAATATACCATCTTTTTGAAGCCTTCATAGGGAGGTTATGGCTGCTTGAGCTTTTAGTTCTGGCAGAGAAGAGGCACAGGTACGCTTCATAAAAAGAGAGGTAGCGCACAGTTCGCTACTCCTGTGGGGGTCTATGCGGAGAGCACCAAAGCCCGCTGATGAGCCAGTTCCTTGGCGAAACCCCACACAAGACACGGCATAAACGTAGAAAAATTGCTGGGTTTTATGATAGGAGATGTTTTATTTAGGGGTTTGGCCAAGCCACATGTACTTGGGTTTGAATAGGGTGATGTTGTAGCGTTACTATCTGTGATGAACCCTGGGGTTATATACATACAAATAGATTTCCAAAATACGAAAGCAAAAGCAGATCACAAATTGATGTTATGGAACAACGTCATCCATTATTATATTATTTTATGTATGTTTTCTTTCTGTTACAACATCTTCTTCTACCCAACGACTGTCCGAAGACAAAGAAAAAACAAAAACGATGAATATTGATTTGTTTGTTGTCTGAGTCTTCAGTATTTCGACTGGTTTGATGAAGCTCTCCATGTCTCCCTCTCCTGAGTCTACATAGCTACTACACCTTATATTCGAGGCAATCTTCTTTTCCTTGGTATACCTCTACAGTTCTTATCCTCGACCCCTTCTTCCATAACTAAGTTTGCTATTCCTGGGTGTCTTAGTGTGTGTCCTACCAACCTATCTCTTCTCTTCATTAGCAGTCACCAGAAACATCTCTCCTCTCCCATTCGTCTTAATACCTACTCTTTGTTACTCTATCTTCCCAGCTGATTTTATCATTCTCCTGTAACACCACATTTCAAACGCTTCTAGTCTCCTCTTCCCTGCTGTGCCAACAGTCCAAGTTTCACTTCCTTAGAGCACCACGCTCCAGGCAAAGGCTTTCAAAAATGACTTCCTAATATCTTAATCTATGATGTTAACAAATTTCCTTTCTGGAAGTATGCATTTCTTACCTGAGCCAACCTACTTTTTATATCCTTTTTGCTTCGTCCATCACTGGTTATTTTTCTCCTAAGTAACAGAAGTCTCCTACTTCCTTTAGCTTTTAATTTAAAGTGGGAGTGAAGATTCAAGGAGAAATAATTTCAACTCTGAGATTTGCTGATGACATTTGTCATCTTGGCCGACACGCCAGAGGATATAAAAGGTATGGACTCCGTCTGGAGGAAAGAATACAATAATTCCCTGCCAAATCGACATTCATTGGTGTTTCTGATTTATTTCGGCTGCATTCCTTTATACTTGTTTTAAATTTATTCATTTTCAACATGAATATAGATTTAGAACGTAACAATTGAAATATGGCCCTAATATGTGCAAATAAACTTTGAAATTAATGCTAAACGTTTAAAAAAATTCTAATAGTAATTTCCGAAACCATTGTCTACCCACTGTAAAATATTTTAACTAATAATATCCACATTAATTAGAAAATTGTGTTTTTGAACCAAAGAAAGAAATCAAAAGAAAGTGTGGTTATGGACAGAAACATACGACAAATTGAACACACTTCCTATTAGACGAGGCCGATGACCAAAGTATCCCAAGTCTCTAAAACTAATTAATAGCAACAATTGTGCTCGTGGTACGGGCTTCATTCCCCACCAACTTCAAAAGGCTCATTATTTCATTAACGCAACATTTTCAACATGACAGGAATATTACACTATTCATTTTATGACGCGAAACTATTTTCATTGCTTGTTTGGCTTTTTTGTTTCAATACCATGGCATGTGAAGATCGATGTAACAGGTTTTCGATATGTGCATATCATTGCAATTAAAATGGCCCACAACAGCGCGCACCGTGAGGTTTCCGATATAACGAGGTTGAGGTCGCTTCATAATTGCTATTTATTGATGATGATATTAGCGAGCCTGATCGTTGTGGGTTCTGACTGTACGCTCGCCAGTTTATAGCATCCCCGTCTGTACGGCTTAAGGTTGAGAATGGGATGTACAGTCTGACGTCAGGCTTTCCTGAAAATAATAATCACTATTAATTCCATGACGAACTTAAGAGCCTACTTTTATTAAAATGTAACATTCATGCCAATGATTAATCAATATATCTGTAGAATAATGACGACATTAAGTTGGTAATACTGACATTTCTAATTAGCTCGAAATATAGCTGAAATAGTGTAACCTAATAGAGCACTACAGTTGGCAGCCCTGGTGTCTGAATTTAGTATTAGGTCTATCTCTTAAGGTACAGTATGCAGACACAAAATTTGGTTGAAGATCACATGACGTTACATGCAGTTAGACAATGAATCTATAAGTGCGCGTTAAATCATGTTGGCAGCATTGTCACCTATGTGTTGACTAGAATTAATCTGAAATATTATCATCTATAATTGCGTCAATTTTGGATTAAATCCATGTGTTAGTATAGAAGTTACTTGCATTTTAATATTGGATCTATCAGCAGGCTTAGAATCATGTTGGCAGCACTAACGTAGAGTATATCAGTTACTCCAAATTAATCTAGTATGTCAGGTACTATATTTGTGCAAAGGTTAGAGCTGTTGGCTTGCATAAGTTCTGATATATTGATATTAAGATAAAAGAAATAGAGAGAGCATTTAATAACAGTTGGCATCCATGCTTGCTCTTAAGCATATAAGTTATGGTACACATAGCATATACGAAATTTGGTTGAAGTCCAATTGATAGGATAGAAGTTACATACATTTAAATATTGGACATATCAGCAGCCTTATCATGTTGACTACACTGTCATGTATGGACTCCTGTAAATTTATCTGATGTAATAGTATCTATGTGTGTGCCAATTCTGGAACAGTTCGCATGCAGAACTTCTGGGCTACTAAACGTAGAGCTCAAATTTCAATTGTAAATTTTCAGCAATTGGTAACACTAACGTCATTTTTGAATATAGCCATGAGACATACAGATATTTATCATTACACATACCAAATTTGGTTTCGATAACAGCAAGCGTTTAGGAATTAATAGGGGGAGACACACAGACAGACATCTGCCCGGGTGATCTCATAAGACTACTTCATCATTTTTGCAAAAAGTGAAAAGTAGGCTAAAAATAATAATAATAGGAAAAACGCAGGATATTGAGAAACGTTTAGGTAACAGATGGATTGCCGGACACATACGTTTGAAATCAAATGAAGAGAAGCCATGGAATGCTCCATATGTTTGTAACATGGGTATGTATTATAGATACCACCTTCGACATGCGTATGGCAATCGCGCGCTTTGGCGAGTGGGAACTTAGTGCACTTGCACTTGCACTTGTTGCCATAGTAACCAGATGCCGGACGCTAACCTGTTCACCCTTATCCCGGATAGAACACCAGCCCAACAAAGCATACTCATGTCAATGCAGGGTATAAACTGGCTGACAAGGAGAGGTCGCAATGTGGTTTACTAGAGAAGCGTTCAAATTTGGAGGGTTTGCTCTTCATAAAAAAAAATAGCTTACTCCTGTTGGAGCGTTTTTGCCAATGCGATTTAGTGTGCTCAAAATTGAACGTTTAAAATCAATCCTCAGATTTTTGTACTCATATTCCCACACACACGTTCCCGGCCCGTTTCTTTGGCGTAGTTGCTGGCGCGTTGGCGTTAAAAATGGAAGTTACCGTGATCTTTTTAAATTATTTACTTTATCTTTCTTTGACATTTTTAGCCTACATTTCACATTTTGCAAAAATGAGGAAAAAGTAGACTTATGAGATCGATCCGGGAAAATGTGTGTCTGTCTGTCCTTCGGTCTGTCTGGCTGTGTGTGTGTGTCCCCCCCTATCAACTCCTAAACGGGTGCAGCAATCGAAACCAAATTTAGTATGAGTAAAGATGTATACAGGAATATCTCAAGCCTATATTTGAAAATGATGTCAGTGCTATCAACTAATGAAAAAACGCACTAGAAATTTGTGCTCCATATTGGATACCATGGAAGGTATGCATGGGAGCTATTCCAAAATTGGCACACATGTAGATAATACTATTTCGGTTTAATTTCCAGGAGGCCATACATGACAGTGTTGCTCAAATAATGTTAAGCCTTCTGACAGGTCCAATTTTAAATGCATATAAATTTTACACTATAAATTGGATTTCAACCAAATTTTGTATGTAATATGTGTACATAAACACATATGACTGATTGTATTCTTAAGAGCCACCAGGGCTGCCAACTGTTAATAATTGCTCTCTCTATTTTCTTCATTAAAATACCAATATATCTGAAAGTATGCAAGCCGACAGCTTTAAACTATGCGCACGTACAGTACCTGCCATTTTAGATTAATTTGGAGTAACTTATATACTTCAGTTAAACCAGCTTGATTCTAATCCTGCTGATAGGACCAATTTTAAAATACATGTAACTTCTATACTATAAGTTGGATTTCAACCAAATTTCGTATGTGCTATGTGTAACATAACAGACATGACTATAAGTATTCTTAAGAGCATCAGGGCTGCCAACTGTTAATAAATGCTGTCTATATTTTTTTAAACTCTAATATCAATATATCAGAAAGTATGCAAGCCAACAGCTCTATACTTTGCACACGTATAGCACCTGACACTCTAGATTAATTTGGAGTAATTAATATAAGTCAGTGCTGCCAACATGATTCTATGCTTGCTGATAGGTCCAATTTTAAAATACATGTAACTTCTATACTAACAAATGGTTTTCATCTAAAATTGGCACAACAAGATATCATACAATTTCCGATTATTTCTAACCAGCACATGCATGACATTGTTGCCAACATGCTTTTACTCGTGCTGATAGATCCAATGTCTTAACTGCATGTAACGTCCATTGGACTTCAACCAAATTTTTTATTCTGTACCTTAAGAGATGGAACTGCCAACTGTAGTGCTCTATTAGGCTATATTATACCAGGAATATTTCGAACTAATTAGACATTTCGATATTACCAACTTAATTTCGTCATTATTCTAGATAGGTTCATATACTCTAGAATAATCATTGGCATGAAAAGTAGGCTCTTTAGTTCGTCACGGAACTTCTTGTTTCTTTGTGGTACAATATTTGAGTTGGCAGATTACATCAAGTACTTCATTATTTGTTGTTGTTGCTTTTTCTATTTACAATAATAATATTTACGTTATTGTTTACATACAGGAAGATTAGCTTGACGGTGGAACAGAGTGGAAGGGTTTAGACTCAGCGCCGGCCACGCTGCATTTAAATTCTGACGAAAAAAACGTACAACACGTTCAAGCGTCACGGACGAATAATGATGTTAAAATATTGGACATTGCTCCAAAACCGAAGAAACCACAGCAAATACATTATAGAAAGCACAAAATACAACGAGGGATGTATCAGTAAAAGAAAAAAAAAGTGCTGACCAAGGTCCGACTCGAACTTGAAACCTTCAATTCCCCACGCCAACGCACTAGCGACTGCGCCACGGAGACGAGCCGAGAATGCATATGGGAATAACTCTACAACAGTTTGAGGATTGATTTTAAACGCTCCATTTTGAGCACACTAAGGCACATTGGCAAAAACGCTCGAACAGGGGCAAAATATTTTTTATGAAGAGCACACCCTCCAAATTTGAACGCTTTCTAGTAAACCACTTGGCGACCTCTCCTTGTCAGTAGTATTCTGGCTTCTGCTGATAACCGGGTTGTAATGACAGACTTTGTTGAAAGCTTATAAGCCAACATGTTAGTACTTAAACAGAAATGTACGAGATATTGCTTGAGTCATCAGTCTTTTACTGGTTCGATCCAGCCTGTCCTGACCAAATCGTTTCATCTCTGGCCAAGGAATTAAAACCCAAGAATTTTCGTAAGTTTATACCGTGTCTTGTGCGGAGTGTCGTCTAGGAACACCAAGTTAGACTCAACAGCGGGCTCTTGGTGTCCATGCCCGGAGTAGCAAACTGCGCGCTGCCTCCCTTATTTTGAAACTCACCTGCGCTTCTGTACTGCGAGAGCTGGGTAGATTACTGGCTGAGGAATAACCTAACCACCAAGGGAAGATGATAAAGAAAAGGAAGTGGGTTTCGGACTGGAGAAAAAGGATGGAGAAATAGGAGGAAAGTCCCCCAAAAGTTATAAGTTTAACTTTAAAAGTCCTAAAAGGTGACTGCCACTGCAAATCAGCTCTCACATACCTAAAGTGAGTAGGGACCTGGGCAAAGCTAACGGGAGACGCAGCTGGAACTTGGGCGGTTTGCGAGAGAGTGGCTTTAGAGTATTCCCTCTCAAGCATACATATGCCTACTATGGGGAAGGGTGATGGTCTGGCAAGACAAAGAGTAACAGATTTATTATGTATCTGTTCAAAGTAATTTGAAGAATGCCAATAGTTTGAATAGGTTTCGATATTTTTTGTCTTCGAAATTGTAGAATTCCTAAAGAGAGACCAAATGCTTCCAAGAAGGATAGGAATAAAACAATTATACTTTTGGGAATAATTTTGGTAAGTGTACCAATAGTTGCATTTGGAAATGGCTAAGCGTTTACCCAGCAAGGAGCCGACTAAAAGTATAGGCAAGGAGAAAAACTTAAATTTTGAAAAACCAACCATAAGTGTTGGAGAGAATCTCCACAAGCAGGAAGCTGGCGTAGCGAGCTATGCTTGCCTTACTGGCCAGTTAGAATTAGCTATTAAAGCTAAGAGAGACTTTACCGAGTTGTCAACTAAGAGTTCTTGCTCAAGTGCAACAAGTGGTGAAAACCCTATCACGAGATTTATTTGCATTAACGAGGGCATGAACCTAGGAAGAGTCAGGGAAGACAGGATCTTGCTTAACTGTTGTGTTACAGAAATGATGAGTCAAAGAAAGAAACTTTAAATTTATTTTAACAATGCAAAAGAGCGTAATGAATTTAACAAATAAGTAGTAGTTTTTTGACAAATATATAATTTAGACTTTATAACAAATGGGGTCACAGACCTCCGAAAAAACATCTAAAGTTTGCGCCAGGCAATTAACAATTCTTTTGGTTTCAAACCTTTATATGTTTTAAAATCTTCGCAAGATTTTAAAATAGAGAGGATAAAGTACAAAAGTTAAAGACAATTAAAGTGATTAAAGTTAGACAGTAAATCGAGTACAAAGTGTGTACTTCAAAAAATTTCTGAGACAATATTCTAGAAAAAGTAACAACTTCGGAAATAACAATAACAAAAACAGGAAGAATAAAATAGAAGTTCCTATAACTTCTTATCTCTAAGCTGAATTACTTTTTTGTGGTTATACAAATAGGGCAGGTCACTTAATGTGAAACCTGGAGAGAAAGTCGAAAGGAAGTTTCTAGACATCCCATGTTTAAGTAGGAATCACGAACCAAATGGGGCAAGTTTCCCTATCGTGAAACCTAGAAATAACTCACTTATGAGTTGAAAGAATTGTATTCCCTAATTATAAGGGGGAAACAATGTAAGTTTGAAACGTGTACCAAACACGTAGTTATGCAGGAATTAATTAATGAGATATAAGCAAAGGGGGAGGGCACGGGTTTGGAGTGACACCTCATTGAAAAAGACCTAAAGTAACAATTTTATTTTGGTTTGTTAGTAAGGGGTTTAGGAGAGATCAACTGGGATGGAGGATAAATGTTCATGGCCGTATTTATAATAATCGGACGATCGCGACGCGGTAGAAATGTTGAACAAGCACTGGTTTTCACTATAGTCTGTTAAAATGGATGACAAGTTCCCCGTAGTAGCACGAAAGTTTATGGCAAAGAAAGTTATTGCAATGATGGAAAATAACTAGTTGCACTAGGTAGGCGAAAGTCTATTGCTTGAGAAAGTTGTGGATTATAATTAAATGCGGCAGAGAAAATCCCAACGGTGGAAGAAAATTTAGCTATTGCAGTAATTTATAAGGAAGATTCCTTAATTTAAAATAGTATCCCCACATGTGAGTGGAAAATACATGACGGCGCGACTGGTAGAGTGCAGAATCTGGAAGGTTCCAGAACAATCCTAACTGAAGAATAGGGCCAAAGTTGTTCCAGCGGTGGAACGAGCTGAGTAATTTATAGACAGTGGGTAATTCCCACGTTGTGAGAAGATTTCTCATAAGAAATGCTGCTTTCTATTAAGGTTTGCTTAGACAGACAAAAGCTCAACATGGCAAATCCCGCGAAGAATGCTTACCGCCCCAAATAAGTAATCTCACACTGCCTATAAAATGATCGTTAAAAGCATGTAGATATTAAAACCGATGAAGATGAGGTTAAAACCTGAAGTCTGTACTTATCTTTGCTGCATGGCGACGGTGAAGTTCCCTTTGACGATTTACATTAGAGTTCCAACATGGCGTGGAATGAAGAGAATGCCTCTTTATTTGAGGAGGCTAGCTCGAGTTGAGCCTTGACTGACTAAGTCGACTGCCGACGTACAAGTGAGAACCACTCAGCGAAGCACAGAGGGACCAGGAAAGGGAAAAGAGAGGGGGTAGGAGACCAAAGGAAAACATATAAGCATAACCAACATTGAAAAGTTAAATTCTCTTGATAAGATGGTCTTCAAAGAGTTGATAGTAGGCGACACTATCGCAGCCTGGTGGGTGAAAAAGTAGACGAAGTTCTCTTGATCACGGAGATGATAGCTGGCGATGGCGACGAGATCTGGTGGCGAGATTGATAAGGAAGTCCTCTTGCACCGGGAAGAATTGAGGAACTTCAGAGATTCGCTGCTAGATGACGTTAGGTGAGTCATGGAAGATATATCTCTAGAACAGACTCACGAATAACATGAGAACCCTAAACAGCAAAGAGAACATAGGAGATCACTGTTGGTGTTTGAGAAAAATAAAGGAATGAACAAGCAAAGAGCATTAAAAAATATACTCTATCTTACCGCGTATTCCAAGAATACACCAAGAGCTAAAAGCTCAAGTAGCCTTTCACTTCCCTATGAAGGCTTCCAAAAGATGGTATATTCTTATCTTGTTCATATCCTCGACCCTTGCGTCCATAACGAATTTTGCTATTCCTGGATGCCTTAGCATGTGTCTTACCAACCTATCTCTTCTCTTCATTAGCAGTCGCCAGAAACATCTCTCCTCTCCACTCATCATAATACCTCTTCATTTGTTACTCTCTACTCATCTTTCTCCTGTAACACCACATTTCAAATGCGTTATTCTCCTCTTTTCTGCTTCTCCAAGTTTCACTTCCATGGAGCGCTACGCTCCAGACAAAGGCTTTCAAATATGAACTCCTAATACCTAAATTTATATTCGATGTCAACAGATTCCTTTTGTGTAGAAACGCTTTCCTTGCCTGAGCTAACCTACTTTGTACATCATCTTTGCTCCGTCCATCATTGGTTATTTTGATTAGCAAGAAACTCCTACTTCCTTTAGCTTTTCACCTCCCAATTTTGACGTCAATATGGGTTTCTGATTTTCTTCCGCTGCCATGAATTATATTTGTTTTTACATTTATTGATTTATTGATTTTCATCATGAATTCCTTCCTCAAGACGGAGTCCACACCATTTAGGAACTCGTTCATATCCTCTGGTGAATCCGTTAAGATGATGATGTCATCAGCAAATCTCAGAGTTGCAATTATTTCTCCCTGAATCCTTACTCCTACTTTATTTGTTTATCTCATTGATTGCTTTTCCAGTGTATGGATTGGAATGTATGGGTCATAAGGTACAGCCTTGGAAAAGCAGCGTTTCAATACTAAGGGTGGTGTCGGTAGGGAAGATAAATAGTTTGCCGGGCAGGAGGAATATTTTAAATATTGGGGCTGTGTATTCTGATAGAAAGAAGTTAGTGTAGCGCCAAAACTTGCTCTACATCGCACAGTATTGAGACACACCTTCCAGTACGGAAGTTGATAGATTCAGGATAGCTGATACATAAAGAGGAGGTAACGGATATGGGGGTAGCACGAATGATTGCTGGGACAAATGGCAGGAAGATACTCGTAATGAAGAGATAAATTAGAAATGAATACGCTAGATAAAGCTGTCCGTCTGAGGAGGAAATATTACCTATTACCCGTTTAACATTTGATTGCCACTGAGCCTGGCTGCGTCAGTGTTTGTTGTTGATTGTAGCAGCTGCCCCGCGGGACGAAGTGGGGAACACAGCGATGACAAGAATTCATTCTGCACATAAGATAAGCAGCATTGCGCGACACAGGATCTCATGTCACCACGAACAGTCAAACGATAACTGAGACTACTGGAGCTGAGTCATATCCTACTCGCACAACTGTACCTGTCAACGAAGCAGGCTGACGTGTGACACAAGTAAACAAGGAATAGTTCCCATCTCGACCGCCGACAATCAGTTCGTGAAAGGGTAATAACAGGTCAATGAAATTGAGAGTAAGAGGAGCAAAGGCGATGGTGAGATTCACCGTTTTACGATTTCCAGGTTATTTATTTATTTATTTATCGTATGGCTTTTAGTGCCGGGAGTGTCCGAGGACATGTTTGGGGGTGGCCAGAGGCTGTAGCTGCTTCAAGCGGACACCCATAGTGTGAGCTACAGGTTCCGTTCAATTTGAAGTAGTTCCAACTTTGGCTACCAGATGTAAAGCGTTCCAACGAAATCTAACCTAGAAATTCAGCTTCACACAAGTTTAGTCGGTGGAAGGATCTTTTACATGCCATAAATTTATGGCATTAGATCACCGGCTTTATAAGTCCGAAACAGTCTATATTAAAATGAAGGTATGGACGAATTTTTCATTCTATGTATTCTTACTTTAAGCACTGTCAAGTTGGTAACGTCTAACTGGAGAAATCAGAATAAAGTTCCATTTATCCAATGTGTGACATAAAATACTAATCAGCCATTACTACCAATTGTAATCAACCTGCACCTGGATTTATTCATGTTTAGGTTTCGTGACTAATAGACTGCATGTCGCTCCTGTTAGATATTCATTGATTCCTCGCCTCCTATTACCATTGCTAAAGACAGTAAGTCAGACTCCGATAGCAGTAGCAATTAGGGAAATGCAAAGTTAATCAGACTTATGCAACGGTTTATGAGCAATTGTTTCCTCTGCCACAGTTCAACTCTTTATTTACCATTTCACAAGAATTGCTTCCACCTTGAGAACTGGCGAAAAGAAATATAACGCAAGGACTGGCGCAGGGTCATTTTGACCCATAGTGTCTCACTCCCGTTTTTTCGTAATCTTACTTATTTTAAACAAGTAATTTAACACCTGGAGTCTTCCTATGAACTATTCCCAATATAAAATGAGGTTTATTGATATTTTTCAAAATTAGCAAGCAGAGAAATCACAATAATTTTCGTATCAGTATCATTGGCCTTGAAAGTGGCGGGAAAGCAGTCATCTCGATTTCTTTGAACAAAGGAGCTGATGACCAAGATGTCCCTAAACGCTTAACATGGATCAACAAGAACGTGAGCTATGTGATTGTTCTGCACTAAAATATTTCGATTTTCCGTCTAAGTTTTTTACAGATTGTGCCGACTAAATTAAGCCGAAAATTATCACGCGAGGACTGGCGCCATGGGTAAATCTGACCCGACCGTAAATAATATAGAAATAACTTGAGTGTTCAAAAAGCTATGGACATGTTTCTTTTACAGGGTGAAGTTCAAGGCTAGGAAGGAAGGTACAGTAAGCGACAGGAAATAAGGGCTGACCAAAACGAAAATATAGAGCATTATTTAAGCCACGGGTCAAAAATACCCATGCGCCAGTCCTCGCGGGTAAACACAGGGGTTTTAAAATTAAGAAAATGTTTGATTTTTTGAGGATTCTATTGTGTAAAATATCCTAATTTTAAGAGCGTTTTCATGAACATTTCCATCGAGCAAAATTAAACTAGAGTAAATTTTGAAGAACGGCTGCGTTAAAATATACGAAGGCAAGTCAATAAGTATTTGCAATTGTGCTCTAAGTGTTGTAGGTTTGCAGTATGGCGCAGTGTACTCACCACCCGCTAGATGGCACCGTTGTCTACGTCTGTGGTAGGTTTCACCGTTATCAGATCAGTACAGCTTGAGCTGTTGCGACGTAAAGATGGCCACATCACTCTCTGCTTGCTCCAAGGAAGAACAGTGTTTCGTAATCCGTTTTTGAGGTTTGGGGCGTACCGGGAGCGGGAATTCGTAGACGAATTATAAAAGGAATTCCTGATGTGCGTTGAATCATGCTATAAGATCGCAATTTGGACCTGTAGCAAGTGTGGATAGTGACCATCTTGAGTGTGGAGTTTCCCCGGGTTTCTCCATGGGACTCTCTCCAAGCCAAACATTGTCCCCATATTGTACTGAGAGTTGTCCAGCACCTTACATTTGTTTCCTTGTGAATATTGTCCAATACTCCGTGTACTTGCCTCCGTATTTTGGAAGGCTATGAGAAATGAGAGCCTTAATGCAGGCTACACACATACCACAGTAGTGTAGCGTGTTGACGTACTTCAGGATGTAATAAATAGCAGATACTTATTGACTTGCCTACGTAACACACGCACAAGGAGGAATTACTGCTTTGTATGCTGAAAAGTTGCTGAAGAAAGGGAATGTTTATATTAACGAATGAATTTCAACAAGGAAGATAAAAATCACTGAATTTAACGACCAATGTACGCTATTTGACGACTAGCCATACATAAATTTACCTTTAATTCCCGATTACTTTTATTAACAAAAGCTTGATATCAACATAAACCTTCGAATCCTATTCAAAACAATCATTATTATTTTATTTCCAGATAATAACATTTAGAAAACATACGAAGAGTTCACTTCTTTAAGCAACATATAATTTTACATACTATTTTTTTTTAATGTCAATGTAACACATCTGATTTTAAAAGAAAATTTACATTATATGTTTTTCAATATTTTAACAGTTTATTCTAATTAGAGAGTATTTTTGATTATAATTAACTATACTTTTAACAGAATTTTTAATATTTGAGATTAGTCTACGATTACTGAGAAAAAATGATAGTGAATATTTTATTTGTAGTTTTCTGCATAGAATGTTCACGTTAGAATGATGCTCTTAGTATAATATGTTTATTTTTACAGAACTGAAGATGGTTACAAGTTAACCGAAACTGGTGTTACATTATAATTTGTTTCAATACATTATTGACTTTCAGGTGGATTATCATTTATTTTTGCCTATTTGCCATCTCTTGATAAATGCAGTACATTTGAATTTGTCTGTTGACATAGGCTAGAGTATCATTGATATTTTAGTCTCACTCATGGCTGTGATTATGTGGAAGCTACTGAGGTATGGGTGGTGCTTAGTAATGACCAGGCTTAGGATAATTATGCATTTTGCATATTGCATATGCAATTGCATATTTGGCACAGTTTTAACTTAACAGTGCATATTTAGGGGTTTCCTCCTGTTACTGCATATTTCAAAATCATTCTTAATCTTGAGTGTAGACATCAGCTTCTGCAGGACACTTTTGGATTATTTAACATGCATTTCAGGTAACAGGAATGTTGAGCAGTGCTGGGGTTGCATCGTGTTTAAATTTAGCAACACTAGCCCTATATCCGGCCATGGCTTTGTCTACCTGCAATGCAATTAGGTGGGGACTGATTCTTGGCATTTCCCGTAAAGCAGGTTATCTTTTCCTCATTCCGTAAATAGTTACCTTGTTAAATAGTTAACTTTCGTTGAGTTTAAACAAGCTGTGGCTCATAGCACGTTAAATAGCTACCGTACTGTATTTAAGATGCCTAAGGAGAAGAACTGTTAAAGAGGTAATGAAAGGGTATGTACGAGAGTTTCAAGACTTTTCAACTGACGGAAGTTTATTGTTTTGCAAATACTGTAGCACAGTCGTAAACGCAACTAAAAAGTATCAAATTCAACAACATATTCAAACAACGAAACACAATAAATTGAAAGACGTTAACCTGAAACAAAAACACCAGGCTCTTGTAACCACTGCCATAGTTAAACCTGGATCAACACGTAGTCCATTCAATGAAGATCTGTATAAAGCATTTCTCTCGGCAAATATACCGTTGGCTAAACTAAACAATAAGAACTTAGTTCAGTTTCTGCAGGTGTATACGAAACAACCAGTCCCAGATGAATCAACAATTAGGAAGAATTACGTTCCTGAGCTTTACAATGTAACGTTAGGTAAACTAAGGGAAAACGCTCATGGAAAATATATTTGGGTCTCACTAGACGAAACAACGGACGTAGATCAAAGATATGTAGCTAACTTCGTGTTTGGAATTTTAGGAGAAGAAGAAGAGAGAGACAAATCATATCAACTAAATATGGCTGTGTTGCCTAAGGTGAATCACTCAATAGTTGCTGCATTTTTCAATGATGCACTTTCTTGTTTGTGGCCATCAGTCATTCTTTACGATCATGTTATCGTGGCCTGCACGGATGCCGCACCTTACATGTGTAAAGCCATGGGAGGTCTTGGGATATTATATCCCAAGATGATACAAGTCACATGTGTAGCACATGGATTTCATCGAGTCGCTGAAGCAGTCCGGGCTTCGTTTCCTGAAGTAGACACGTTGATCTCCAAACTGAAAAGAGTGTTCCTGATGGCTCCAAGTCGCAAAGAAAAATCTTTTGATGCAGATCATGATGTGCCGCTCCCTCCATCACCAGTTCATACAAGATGGGGAATGTGGCTCGAAGCTGCTGTTTGTTATGCCAATTAGTTCGAGGTAGTAAAAAAGGTAGTTGAAGACCTCGATTCTGAAGAAGCTGCTTCTATTAAAGAAGCTCAAGAAGTCTTGAGCAAAGATGGTGTCCGTGAGCAACTTATATTCATTCGTTCCAATTTGCGTTGCATACCTTCAGCCATCAAGAAATTGCAAGAAAAAGGACTGCCTCTTCACGTTAGCATTGGAATTGTTGAAGAAGTCGATCGATCCCTAAAGAACCTAACTAACCAAGTTTTCTCGAAAAAATTGCAGAATGTAGTGCTGAAAAATTCCGGTCTCCTCAAACTTAAAAGCATTTGTGGTGTTATCCAAGTCAAAGACAAAATTGACAGTGCATCGATACTCGAGGTCTCTAATTTCGTTAAGTTGGAGTATGCTCAAATTGAAGGAAGGAAGGAAGCTTGTAGTTTAACGTGACCGTTAATCTTGATATCATGAGCCACGGGACCTCCGTTTTACGTGGAATCCGAACCACAGGACATGGCATTTCACTTCGAAAATCTCACATGCATTGACCGGGAATCGAACTCGGGCCGCCTTGGTGAGAGGCATACAGCTAGACCGCTGAGCCACCACGCCCCCCAACTATGCTCAAATTGTGGCATGTAATGTGGAGAGAGTGTTTTCTGAGTACAAAGTCATTTTAAGTGAAAATAGGCGCAAGTTTGTGTTTGAAAACCTATTACATCATGCAGTGATTAAGTGTAATCAAGACTTGTAAATTGTATTGACAAACTGGAGCAATCCATTGTAGTACTGTAAGTAATTTTCTTTATTTTGGCGATATTTAATATGCAACATTAATTTCTTGTAATATAAACCACTAATTGATATCATATATATGTTTATTTTTAATGCATATTTTAGTGCTTATTTAGACACTTTTAGTGCATATTTGCATGCATATTTTGGCATTTTTAGTGCATAATTATCCGAAGCCTGGTAATGACATTCAGAGCACTCTCAGTGCCTGTTGATGCTGTGAATGAGTTCTACTCATAGGGTTAGTACTGCTGTTCTGAAACAGTGAGGAAAGCAATGGCAAACAACCTCACTTCTCATCTTTCCTAGTACGCCTCAATATAGCACTGCCTTGGGTATCTACCCACATAACATAACGTTGGTACTTTTTGAGGATCCAACCAGACTTCAGGCTGACTACTTAACAGACAGAAGAAGAACTTTGTTTTAATTAAAATGCACAGTATAACGCTTAATTTTATAACGTCCGAGTAATTACAAAACAATAAATATAAACAAATTCAAGCAAAATAAACCAACTGTAATAGGTTTTGAACCCCAGTCAAACGGGTGAAAGACTAATGCTTTGCCACAGAGCCAAATATGTCCGCCGAAATCCATCGTTATCAATTGACTTACAAACAATGTCTAAGCAAATAATGATTTGGACTAAACGATTTCTTCAGTGGAGTATATTTTTACTATAAAGCATTTTATTATACTATGTTTATATTATTTCTATCAGTAGGCTATATTGCTATATGTCAGCCGGCATCTTGTCTTGTAACCGAGACGTTTCACCTTTTTGATGTCACTGCTACCGTGCAATATTATACCTATCAATATGAACTAAAAATATCGAACGTGACAGTTTAAACCATTCTCGGTTCGATAATCGGAACTGGTGGTTTCTAAGTTGCAGATTATAATGTTTGCATAATTCACACGGCCGCCATATTGAAATGTTACGGCTAATGACCTTGTAGTTTCGGTGCAAGACGCATCTTATATGAAGGTATGTTGCTACCAAATTTGGTACCGATAGTATGATGGGTAAAGTCGTGATTCATTTTACGTTTTGAACGTTTGGGAGGCCACCAATCAGTTTTGGTAAAGATGGCGGCGATATAAAACATGACACTGAGGTTCCCTTTACTAGTACTGCCCCCGTAAATTGAATTATATTAAGACCACGGCGGTTGTATTGGAAAATGTGAAGAAAGTTATGGCTGTCATATTGTGACGTGGATATTCATGACGTAGGCACGGATGACGCAGACTTCACGCAAGTAGGCTGCTTGAGCTGAGATTCTTGGTGACGTCATGATTTTGTTCGAGAAAGATCTGAGATTTACGAGCAGTCGCAGGGAAACATGGAATTGTGCTGAGGAAGAAGTTACGCGATTGGAGGAGAGACTCGAACCAATGAACGATAGTTTGGAGGGAGACGGAGATTACTGAAACTACCTTATTTAATTACTTTTGGCATGCAGAATTGTGGAAAACTATTTTCAGTTATGGCATTGATTTGGAATTTTGAAGAAATTATTTTTGAGTTTTTGAAATTTGAAAAACCGTCAAGTATAGCCAAAGTTAGACATTCTAGCAATGACGGAGAAACAAGCTATGGAAGGGATGGATACGCCCCTTAAGAAGTTGATAAAAGGTCTTGCACAGCAGAGAGGAGCTCTCATAGCTCATGTATATAGCTCTGATATCGCATATATATTTCTGATGTTATAGTCGTTTTCGAGTGAATAAGGGAAACAAGTCATCTTTAGCGTGTGGTAAAGCCAACCGCATCGAACGAGCTTCGAGCGCGCCGCAGTTCCATTTTACGGTGTTTGAAACTAGGCGAAGTTGAAACGCATACATTAACGCGTCTATAAGATAATATATCAAGAGTTGACTAATGCCTTTAAGCTAATTCGATTGTGCAGTACTGTATTAAAGTGTGTAGAAAGGTTGAACATTTTCAAGATTATAATTCGAAAGATATTGGCATTTTAAGACGGAAGACAAAAGTGATTTTCTCGCCACCTGAGAAGCACTTTTAAAATATCACATTCTACACTACGGCTGACACTGGTATTGCAACCGTGCTACTACATATTGCATTTGATGATATAACGCTGCATTCTAACATGGAACAATATAATATGGCAGTTCTTTCAACTATTATAACGGAAATGGAGATGGAAGGCTAAGGACTTTAATGCAATTGGGACATAGATCAATGGAGTGAAATAGCAGCATGGAACTTCGCTAATCGTCTTTCTACAAAAGCGAGCATGTAGTGAACATCCAACTACACTCATGCATCGTGGTCCAACGCTGAATTATATCAAATGGCAGTGGAAACATATTCATACTCCATAACTATGAATATTTCTACGGAAATAACTGCAATAAACTTCATCGCGAATTTCTACCATAACTTCAGGGAACTATCAAGAGAGGCCAGGGTGGACCCGGCTCACAAAGAAGAGTTTTGCCAGAAGGATGTCTATCGTATACACGGAGCAGTGCAATTTCCGGAGGAGGAAGCAGTTCTATTCTCCAAGGGCGCTGGTTCCAGGTTCGAGAACGGAGCACATCTTTTTGGTGAAATGGAACCATCACCAGTCTTCTTTGGAAGATTTTCCTCTAGAACTTCAATCAACAGATAAGGTAGTCGTGAACGTTTCTTGTTTTATTTGAGTCATTTAGCGATATATGAGCAACCATTTTTCCCATATATATTATGCTCCATATTCTTGCTAGATATTCCTGTACTCAGTACACTTCGATGAGTTATGCTTTTTCTACGATTTATTAAGACATTGTTATGTCAGTGGCATAGTTAAATAATTTTGGATCAGTTGAGACTGATAATCTATATTCTTTCAGTAATTCGCATATTTTTGGAGTCACGATTTGACTGTAAAGTTAACGATTTTCTATGGCAGATTTGAATTCAGACAGCGTGTCATTTTATTAAAGTAATTCTTTTCAGTAAATTACTTTGACCAATTTTCTGTCATCCTCAAGAAAGAAGAATAATTAAAAGATTTTAGAGCGTTAAAATCTATTTCTGTACCGACGATCTTGGAAATACTAGTCGTTTTAGGAACATGATTGCAACATAGACGTTTATCGTCAGTTCTGAAATTACCATTGCATTATAGACAATTTTATGAAATATGAACTTTGATTACGATTTATTGAATACCCTATAGTAATGAACATTTGATAGGAGTTTTTCTCAATTCTAGATTGGAACAATAATGTTTGCATTCCACAATCTAATGTATTCTATTCGACTATTTTGCAGTTTAGATGAACTTTGATTGAAGATAGTATTTTTATACTACGATACTTAGGAGATGAAAATGAAAAGAAAATCCACAGCCTGCTTCCAGTCTCTGACCGGGTCAGGAATGGAATGAATGAAGCCCCCATCAAGCGGCGAGGATATGAAATGTGCCGGCTGCCGAGGCCTGACGCACTCCTCTGGGGCAATGATTAAATGAATGACAGATGAAATGAAATGATAGTGGAGAGTGTTGCTGGAATGAAATGTTGACAGGGAAAACAGGAGTACCCGGAGAAAAACCTGTCTGCCTCCGTTTTGTCCAGCACAGATCTCACATGGAGTGACCGGGATTTGAACCACGGACCCAGCGGTAAGAGGCGGGCGTGCTGCCGCCTAAGCCACGGAGGCTTGTACTTAGGGGATATTAATCTCAATTTTGATAGACCAGAAAGGCGTGTATAATCGTATTTGCTATTAAATTTATTTGTGATTGGCCAATTTTTACTTCATATCGATTCATGAATGAAACCCACGAAGGTTAAGTAAATAACAGTTTTGAAGCAATTAATGAATATAAGAATTTTTAAAGTGGAACTATGGATGTATAATCGTTAGTTCAGAGGACATGTAAAAGTCGCTGATGAATAATGCCCTTGAATAATTGAAGGAGATTCCCACAGTAATATTAATGAAGTTGATGAGATTATAAGTGGACGTTTTTGTATGAATTGTGGAAGATTTTTATGCCATATATATTGAAATATATGATGAATTCTGGGCCTATTTTATGCAATTTTGTGCGTTTGAAGCGAAGTATTTTTCCGCTGAGTTTATTGTCCAGGTCCTTTGAAAATTAATCATGTGAAATTACTGTTAAAATTAACAAGAGTGTTAAATAATTTGAGATAACGATTTTGAATGGAGGTTACCGTCACGAATAATAATAATAATAATTATTAAAACTTATTAAACCTGAATATAAGCTTAAATATAACTAACCTTCATTGGTCGATTATATTAACCTGATTTGAGTAATTATCAACCGTATAAACGTGTGGTTTAATGTATTTCTAAAATAAATAATATTAATATTGTAAATAATTATGTAATTATCTTTAATAATAATGTGAAATGAAAGGAATTAATAGAGGCGTGTATAGATTTTTCAATTGTCATTTGACAATATTATAAACAATTTATAATTGTTATAAACAATTAATGAGCATTTGTTATAAACATTAAGAGTTTTGTTAATATACTCTAAAGAACGCTAATTATACAAGTGGATTATGTAATTAAACAAGTTTTGGGATTATTAGAGTAATCCAGTAACATGTGATTGAAGCATTTAAAAGATTTGCGTGATAATATTTGAGTTGAGTTGAGGACATTTAAAGTGTATGAAAAGGAGTTAGGCTCTGAGGTTACGAGCATATGCTAACACTGACTGGACAGGTGGGTCCACTTGACGACGTGGGCATGCGACTTGATGTAGGGTGGATCGCAGCTGGCCTGACAACTGTATGTTAGAGGCCAAGGTCGACCACGTAACAGGCTTGCAGTTATAAATAAAGTGTGATGTTTATGAAAGAGGAAAACAATTGCTACATGTCTCGCCCCAATTCCCTCATCCATTCCAAGTGTATTACTATTATTACGTTCTTTATAAGCAAGTGAAAGATACAATTTTGTATGTAACGTCTACAAGTCCTACAGGAGGACATGATTATATTGACAATGGCTTCTGATTGCCACGTGTATTTTGTTGTCTATTTTTGTTAGAATCATTCCCTTTATGTGAAATAAATTATTGTACAGTTTAAAGTTTCTTGTTTCCGTCTTGGTTCATTTTAAATATCATGGTGGAGGTTATTGTGTGGGCATACTTTAAGTGATCCAGTTGGCAACCCATACCCGAGATTAATTTGAAGAGGTAAGTAAAGGTAAGTATGAACCCCCGTATATTTTGGTGTGTTCCACAATAATTTCTTGTTAACTGCTGTGCTCTAATCTCGGTAGTATCTGTCAGTGCCATTTTCATTGATGTAGCTGTGCCGGTGCGATTGATTATTGGCAATCCGATTGAGGGGGCGGATATCTGACAGCCTACTATCCGGATTTACGGGGACAGTAGGATTGGCAACCCTAAAACGTGGGGATCGATCAGCAAAACATTGGATTACCAAGTTATTGCAGGAAAATTGGCACCGCAATTTTGTGGAGTGCTCGAATAACATTGGATTACCAAGTTATCGATGTCAATGGGATTGTGAAGACTCAAATAAAGAGGTTGATTCTTTGTTAGATGTCTTGGCCATTTGTAGAATTTGAGAGTGTGATTATATAGGGATTAAATGTTGTGTTGTATTAGGAAAATTACACTCAGAAAAGATCAGATCTTATACAACTTGAGAGAGGTTAAATAGGCTGGAAACTTAGAAAAATCGCCTATGATCTGGAATCTTATTTTATTTGACCGGCTTATGACATGTTTAGTCATATTAAAGATAAAATTAAACTATTTGGATTGTAAATGTAAATTATTTGTGTTAGGATATTTTAAAATGAACCAAAGAAATTTGTACAAGTGCTTGAGTTTATTTCAACAAAGGATGTCTACGAAGGTTAATTATAAGGTAATTATAAGTTAGATTTAAGACAGAAAATTGCTCAAACTTATATATGGTGAAAGATGTTGCTCAGATGTTGTTATTTTGCTCTGTTTGATGTATGTCCCTAAAGCAGTCTATTCTTGAAATAATATTGAAATGGCAGATGAGAGTATGAGGATGATGTTAGAGGAGTTGAAAGCTAACATGAATGAAAGTGCGAGGGAGATGAAAGCTAGCATGAATAGCAGTATGAAGCTGATGATGGAGGAGAATGCTAGTAATATGTCTATTAGAATGGAGGAGAATGCTAGTAATATGTCTGCTAATTTGAAAGATAGCATGAACGAAAGCATGAAGGAGATGGAAGCTAGGAATGCTAATCGAACAAAGCAGATGCTGGATGAAAATCTGAAAGTTCTTCAGACCAGTTCTGCAAACTTAGAAAATGATATGTCGCGTTTACAGATCAGTACCCAGGGAATCGAGAATGCTGTAACTGACATGCGCACAGACGTGTCCAATGTCCATAAAGATTTATCCAATGTACATAAAGATGTTTCTGATGTTAAGACTGATGTTTCTAAGGTACAGAAAGATCTTACTATGTTGAATCTTGATGTTGCTAATGTCCGGGGTGATATTTCATGTGCTAGAGCTGAAGTAATTGTTGTTAGGAACGATGTTGCTACTGTACAAGATAAAGTTGAAGAGGTTCAAAGAGAGAAGAAGGAAGATTGTAGTTTTACGTGACCGTGAATCTTGTGATTATGAGCCACGGGACCTCCTTTTTACGTGGAATACGAACCACAGGACATGGCATTTCACTTCGAAAATCTCACATGCATTGACCGGGAATCGAACCCGGACCGCCTTGGTGAGAGGCATACAGCTAGACCGCTGAGCCACCACGCCCCTCAAAGAGAGATTATAAATGTCCGAACCGATGTGTCAAATGTTCAAGTAGACATTAATAACATTCATTCAGATGTAAATGAGATGCAAAGCAATATAACTAAGATACAAGTAGAAGTTAACACTGTTTTTGTAGACATTGCTAAAGTTCAAACTGATGTTAATAAAGTAAGAGAAGAAATTGAAACTTTAAAAACACTTTGTACTCGTAACATTAGTGCATTAACAACTAGGTTAGTTGACGAGTCTGTTAGGACAACAGCTTCTTTAGCAGGATTAAAGTATGATGTAGTGGTCATGAGAACCCAAGTCTTAGATCATAATCGTTTACTTAAGGAAGACATTGAAGTAGATATTGCGGAAATGTTAACTGCAAATGTAACGGTATGGAAAGATGAATGGAATAGGTCAAGTGGGGAACATGTAACTCAGATTCAGGAACGAATTGAAAGAAAATTTGCCAGTACACAAGTAGACATTAATAATGAAGTAGTGCAAATTAGGAAGGACTTGAGTATAAGGATGGACTCGCTATCCGAAAAACAGGTAGAGGATAGAACTCAAATAGGTCAGGACGTGCAAGCATTAAAATCCGCGTTAGAGGAACAAATTCATAAGGTTGTCTCTGATGTTAATGAAACCACGAGCAAACTTCAGAATTTGAAACTAGGAGAAGCCAGCATGATGGAAACCTATAAAGAAGAGTTGATCAGGAAAGTCATCACGGAAATCACGGATAAGGATCCAGAAGGCTTGACTGGTGAAGATGATAGGAATTACGTCAGAAGATGTAACCTCGCTACAGAAGAGAGAGATATTAGTCCAGAGGAACGTATATCCAGATTCCGGGAAGAAGAAGAGGATAGGAATATTGAACCTGAATGGAAATATCGTGATAGTGGAAAGAATTACATGGATTCATATCCGAGAAATGTGACAGTCATCCGGAACTTCGAGGACAAACCTCAAAAATTTAGCAATACTGATAGTCTAACACCGATAGAATATATCCGGAACCTGAAAGACTATTTCATTGAAGCTCACATTCCCAGAGAAAGAGAGATGAGGATAGTGGAGAGATTTCTAGCTGGAGGACCCCTTGAATGGTTCAGAGTATTTCGCTACACTTTCAGTAATTTTGGCGAATTTGCAGAGGCACTGATAAAACGATTCTGGTCCATCGAAGCGCAGAATTCATTAAGAGCTGGGGTATACTCAAGGAAGTATTCAGGTACTCTTCCAACACGGTACGCTGATTTCTTCACGAGCCAGTTATCACGCTTGAGATTTTTGCAACCCCCATTGTCAACAGAGCAGTTGATAGATGCGATTTCTCGTATGCTGCCTGTGGAGGTGAGAAGACTCATCATATCGTCAAACATCAGGGATTTGACCAGTATGGACGAATTATTGAGAAGGCTTGACTACACGAGTCCAATGCCAAATGTGGTACAAAAAGGTCAGAGGCACGAATTCAAAGACATCAATACTGTCTATATGGATCAAGTTCAGCAAACTCACAAGCCCAATGAAGAGAAAACTGAAAATGTAGGTCCTCACAGGAACCATCACTTTCGCAACCACAGATCGCAAGGTTACCGTCCATATCAGCAAAGAAGAGGCTGGATTAATAATAGAGGAAATTATAACAATGGAAGAGGTAGATACTACAATAACCAGGGCTACAATAGAAACTACAATAGAAATTACCAGAACCGAAATCAGAATTCTCAAGGTCAGGTTATGGCACCCGACAAATATCAAGAAAGAGAGAAAGAAAGTCAGCAGTATCTTAAGGAATTACGAGAGAAGGAAGCTGAAAACCAAAAGAAAAGACAGGATGTAGTGATCGATCCTGGTCCTTCTACAAGTCAGCAGAACTTGGAAAATAGAAATTCAGGACAGAAGAGAAAGTAGAGAGGAGAGAATGCATTAGCCACACACAAACCAGAGTAGAAGAGACTTATGATTAAGGAACATTGAGGAAATATCATCCAAGAGTAAGCCAAAGATAATTCAATTTCGTGTTCAAGTGAATTGAGATATTTATAACACAGAGTTTAAAAACAATTTGCAACTGTTTTTAAAACGTGGTGAAGGGAGAATGCCCCCGTAAATTGAATTATATTGAGACTACGGCGGTTGTATTGGAAAATGTGAAGAAAGTTATGGCTGTCATAGTTGTGACGTGGATATTCATGACGTAGGCACGGATGACGCAGACTTCACGCAAGTAGGCTGCTTGAGCTGAGATTCTTGGTGACGTCATGATTTTGTTCGAGAAAGATCTGAGATTTACGACGCAGTCGCAGGGAAACATGGAATTGTGCTGAGGAAGAAGTTACGCGATTGGAGGAGAGACTCGAACCAATGAACGATAGTTTGGAGGGAGACGGAGATTACTGAAACTACCTTATTTAATTACTTTTGGCATGCAGAATTGTGGAAAACTATTTTCAGTTATGGCATTGATTTGGAATTTTGAAGAAATTATTTTTGAGTTTTTGAAATTAGAAAAACCGTCGGGGGCTTCGGTGGCGTAGTTGGTAGCATGCTGAGCTTCTATGCCCAAGATAGCGGGTTCAAACCCGGCCGAAGCCGTCGGATTTTTTAAGAGCGTTAAAAATCCCTCAGTATGCCTTCCTTCGGAGGGGAAGTAAAGCCGGCGGTCCCATGTCATAGATTTATGGCATGTTAAAGATCTTTCCACTAATTACACATGTGTGAAACTAAATTGGATAGGTTAAGAATGTAAACAACGCTCTTAGGTTGCTACGTTCGTTGCCAAGAGCCGACTGCGGTGGCGTCTAGTAGCTAGTTCTGAACTAGGCCTAGTAGTCGTTGACGGTGGCGTTTGGCGGCAAAAGTAGGAACTATTTGAAAATTCAAAGTTGCAGTCTCTACTTGAATTTAAAAAAAAACAGATACACACACTAATACAGTCATCACAATTAACACCGGTTATCAGACAGATTCTACACACACCCAAAGTACACGGGGCTACATGACCGCGTTGTCGCAGCCCCTAAACTAAGGAACCAACCAACCAGAAAAACCGTCAAGTATAGCCAAAGTTAGAAATTCTAGCAATGACGGAGAAACAAGCTATGGAAGGGATGGATACGCCCCTTAAGAAGTTGATAAAAGGTCTTGCACAGCAGAGAGGAGCTCTCATAGCTCATGTATATAGCTCTGATATCGCATATAAATTTCTGATGTCATATAGTCGTTTTCGAGTGAATAAGTGAAACAAGTCATCTTTAGCGTGTGGTAAAGCCAACCGCATCGAACGAGCTTCGAGCGCGCCGCAGTTCCATTTTACGGTGTTTGAAACTAGGCGAAGTTGAAACGCACACATTAACGCGTCTATAAGATAATATATCAAGAGTTGACTAATGCCTTTAAGCTAATTCGATTGTGCAGTACTATATTAAAGTGTGTAGAAAGGTTGAACATTTTCAAGATTATAATTCGAAAGATATTGGCATTTTAAGACGGCAGACAAAAGTGATTTTCTCGCCACCTGAGAAGCACTTTTAAAATATCACATTCTACGCTACGACTGACACTGGTATTGCAACCGTGCTACTACATATTGCATTTGATGATATAACGCTGCATTCTAACATAGAACAATATAATATGGCAGTTCTTTCAACTATTATAACGGAAACGGAGATGGAAGGCTAAGGACTTTAATGCAATTGGGACATAGATCAATGGAGTGAAATAGCAGCATGGAACTTCGCTAATCGTCTTTCTACAAAAGCGAGCATGTAGTGAACATCCAACTACACTCATGCATCGTGGTCCAACGCTGAATTATATCAAATGGCAGTGGAAACATATTCATACTCCATAACTATGAATATTTCTACGGAAATAACTGCAATAAACTTCATGGCGAATTTCTACCAGAACTTCAGGGAACTATCAAGAGAGGCCAGGGTGGACCCGGCTCACAAAGAAGAGTTTTGCCAGAAGGATGTCTATCGTATACACGGAGCAGTGCAATTTCGGAGGAGGAAGCAGTTCTATTCTCCGAGGGCGCTGGTTCCAGGTTCGAGGACGGAGCACATCTTTTTGGTGAAATGGAACCATCACCAGTCTTCTTTGGAAGATTTTCCTCTAGAACTTCAATCAACAGATAAGGTAGTCGTGAACGTTTCTTGTTTTATTTGAGTCATTTAGCGATATCTGAGCAACCATTTTTCCCATATATATTATGCCCCATATTCTTGCTAGATATTCCTGTACTCAGTACACTTCGATGAGTTATGCTTTTTCTACGATTTATTAAGACATTGTTATGTCAGTGGCATAGTTAAATAATTTTGGATCAGTTGAGACTGATAATCTATATTCTTTCAGTAATTCGCATATTTTTGGAGTCACGATTTGACTGTAAAGTTAACGATTTTCTATGGCAGATTTGAATTCAGACATCGTGTCATTTTATTAAAGTAATTCTTTTCAGTAAATTACTTTGACCAATTTTCTGTCATCCTCAAGAAAGAAGAATAATTAAAAGATTTTAGAGCGTTAAAATCTATTTCTGTATCGACGATCTTGGAAATACTAGTCGTTTTAGGAACATGATTGCAACATAGACGTTTATCGTCAGTTCTGAAATTAC
Organism: Meconema thalassinum; assembly: GCA_946902985.2. Lineage (NCBI taxonomy): Eukaryota > Metazoa > Arthropoda > Insecta > Orthoptera > Tettigoniidae > Meconema > Meconema thalassinum. The sequence goes on along the minus strand of OX336399.1, from coordinate 205,108,144 downwards.
CATTGCATTATAGACAATTTTATGAAATATGAACTTTGATTACGATTTATTGAATACACTATAGTAATGAACATTTGATAGGAGTTTTTCTCAATTCTAGATTGGAACAATAATGTTTGCATTCCACAATCTAATGTATTCTATTCGACTATTTTGCAGTTTAGATGAACTTTGATTGAAGATAGTATTTTTATACTACGATACTTAGGAGATATTAATCTCAATTTTGATAGACCAGAAAGGCGTGTATAATCGTATTTGCTATTAAATTTATTTGTGATTGGCCAATTTTTACTTCATATCGATTCATGAATGAAACCCACGAAGGTTAAGTAAATAACAGTTTTGAAGCAATTAATGAATATAAGAATTTTTAAAGTGGAACTATGGATGTATAATCGTTAGTTCAGTGGACATGTAAAAGTCGCTGATGAATAATGCCCTTGAATAATTGAAGGAGATTCCCACAGTAATATTAATGAAGTTGATGAGATTATAAGTGGAGGTTTTTGTATGAATTGTGGAAGATTTTTATGCCATTTATATTGAAATATATGATGAATTCTGGGCCTATTTTATGCAATTTTGTGCGTTTGAAGCGAAGTATTTTTCCGCTGAGTTTATTGTCCAGGTCCTTTGAAAATTAATCATGTGAAATTACTGTTAAAATTAACAAGAGTGTTAAATAATTTGAGATAACGATCTTGAATGGAGGTTACCGTCACGAATAATAATAATAATAATTATTAAAACTTATTAAACCTGAATATAAGCTTAAATATAACTAACCTTCATTGGTCGATTATATTAACCTGATTTGAGTAATTATCAACCGTATAAACGTGTGGTTTAATGTATTTCTAAAATAAATAATATTAATATTGTAAATAATTATGTAATTATCTTTAATAATAATGTGAAATGAAAGGAATTAATAGAGGCGTGTATAGATTTTTCAATTGTCATTTGACAATATTATAAACAATTTATAATTGTTATAAACAATTAATGAGCATTTGTTATAAACATTAAGAGTTTTGTTAATATACTCTAAAGAACGCTAATTATACAAGTGGATTATGTAATTAAACAAGTTTTGGGATTATTAGAGTAATCCAGTAACATGTGATTGAAGCATTTAAAAGATTTGCGTGATAATATTTGAGTTGAGTTGAGGACATTTAAAGTGTTTGAAAAGGAGTTAGGCTCTGAGGTTACGAGCATATGCTAACACTGACCGCACAGGTGGGTCCACTTGACGACGTGGGCATGCGACTTGATGTAGGGTGGATCGCAGCTGGCCTGACAACTGTATGTTAGAGGCCAAGGTCGACCACGTAACAGGCTTGCAGTTATAAATAAAGTGTGATGTTTATGAAAGAGGAAAACAATTGCTACATGTCTCGCCCCAATTCCCTCATCCATTCCAAGTGTATTACTATTATTACGTTCTTTATAAGCAAGTGAAAGATAAAATTTTGTATGTAACGTCTACAAGTCCTACAGGAGGACATGATTATATTGACAATGGCTTCTGATTTCCACGTGTATTTTGTTGTCTATTTTTGTTAGAATCATTCCCTTTATGTGAAATAAATTATTGTACAGTTTAAAGTTTCTTGTTTCCGACTTGGTTCATTTTAAATATCATGGTGGAGGTTATTGTGTGGGCATACTTTAAGTGATCCAGTTGGCAACCCATACCCGAGATTAATTTGAAGAGGTAAGTAAAGGTAAGTATGAACCCCCGTATATTTTGGTGTGTTCCACAATAATTTCTTGTTAACTGCTGTGCTCTAATCTCGGTAGAATCTGTCAGTGCCATTTTCATTGATGTAGCTGTGCCGGTGCGATTGATTATTGGCAATCCGATTGAGGGGGCGGATATCTGACAGCCTACTATCCGGATTTACGGGGACAGTAGGATTGGCAACCCTAAATCGTGGGGATCGATCAGCAAAACATTGGATTACCAAGTTATTGCAGGAAAATTGGCACACGCAGTCACATACATACACACACACACACGGGCAAAAGGTGATCTCATAAGCCTTTTTTATTTTTCATAAATGAAAATAGACTAAATATGAACCATGAAGAAACAAAGTTCCATTAGAAAGCCAAGAGTCCGTAGCTTAATATGAGGTAAAAATAAAAAATATGAGTTCTTGAAAATTCAAAACTACAACATAAACATTATGGCAAACTCCACTGCCATAGTTTACGCACTAAACTTAGCTTTGAGTTGAATAATTTTAAATTCATCGAAATACTGTACTTACACAAACAGAGGTTTTTTCGTGAGTTGGGGAAGTTGTTAGGTAACTTGGTCTGCCTATAGAAATAGGAGCTTCGGGAAAGTAAGAGAAGGACGGGGGAGAAGAAGGGCTGCTTGGAGGAGGAGGATGAAGACCCAAATATGTCGAGGCAGTCCGTGATCCTACAGACGCCATAATGGAAGAGGAAGGAGATGAAGAAAATTATAGGAGCTCCCGAAAAGCAGATGCAGTCCGAGCCCTTGATATATCGGCAACGTCTCTGCTTTATTTATGTACAGTTCTTGAATCAATCCGCAGTGTTTGCCTGTAGGGTATATCATCCCGCAACACATGTTTAACAGAGACGTTGCTGTCATGCCGGGGGTTTACACTGCAATCCAGAGCTTCTATCACTAAGACAGTCCAGCCCAACTTACCGAGCAGTATTTACTGTAACTGGTTTAACATTGGCAGTGCAGAGGATGATCCTTGGCGGACAGTTAAGGCCAAGCGTGGCTCGCATCAACGAGCACCCAGGGGACAAACTTGGAAGCAAGGGCTTGGGAACACTTTAATAAGCTTACACTAGAAAAAGCAACTCCGCGGGCTGCTGACACTCAGGGGAGTGCTAAGTGGGCCCCACGTATCAGCGGACTTGTAAATACACGCACTGTTTTATATCACCGCCCTAACTGGCCTTTGGTCACATAGAAATGGAACCCTGGAAACCAAGAACATTAAAGCTAATGAGCACTCATTGTGATGACCATAATTTCTTGCCATTTTCCACCTGATGAGAACTGCATTGATGCCCTGCTTTTTCCGCTTTAGTGGCGATCAATCTTTGAGAGTTTACACTCTTGTCCGATGTCACTGTAAGCGACAATCTTGTATGAGAATAAGTCTCAGATTTACCCCAAGGACAGCGAACTCCCTTGTCCGCGGTGGCTACCTCATGCCTCGCTGGCATCGGGAGAGCGTGGGTTCGAATCCCACCCAGACCGTCCTGAAAATGGTTTTCATGATTTCCCATTTTCACCACCAGGCAAATGCCGGGACGGTTCCTTTCAATAGGCCCACGGCCGATTTCCTTCCAATGTCCCTTCTCTGACCCGTCCTGAAAAGAAAAGTTCATGGCCATTGGCTGCATTAAAAATATTATTATTTCTTGCCATTTATTTCTAATTATATCAATTTAACAAACTTATCCCTTACACCTTTAAGAACTCATGGAAAAATCCAATGTCATTCGACGTGCATTGTCAATGTAAGTTTTCCAGTGTTATGTGAATCAAGGAACTCGTTCTTTTGAGTATTGAAACTCTACGTTTCATATTCTGAGCTTTATTTCTCCTGTTTTGTTTTGATCAAGTATGGACCACGTAATTTCAACTGATTCCTTTGAGGTTTAATGTTGATCCAGTAACTGATTCCTTCATTCGTAGAAGGTTTTGTTCGTTTCTCTACTTCGTCCACGCTTTTCAAGTTTTCAATGTTGGCTCTGGTTAGAAACTCTGATGTTCTTGGAGTCTTTTCTGCTTGGTCACGCTTCTGGATATCTTCACACAAGATCCAATTCTCATGAAGATATTTCTGTATCTCATTGAACCAGGTTAAGCTAACAACAGTGAACACATTTCAATACTAAGGAGTGTATTTACAAACAACCATTTCTTCCTACACGGTCCACATTCAAGAGAGAGTCTCAGCCGCTATAAAAGCCATTAACAGAAATCAGAACATCAGCAAACTTTCATTGTCTACTGCAATGACCTTATTTAAGGCAGTCGTTTCACCAATAGCCTCATATGGAATAGATTTAATATGGATGTACTTAACAAACCGCGATCTCACAAGATTGGGAAGTGTGAAAGCAAGATACCTGAAGAGAGCTCACAGAGTTGGGATATATGCACCCTCATGGATAGTATATGCATTAGCAAGGGAAAGTTTCTTCGTGGAGGACTTAAGACTTCAGTTCATGCTACCATCTACAGACCCATTCCAAGCGCTACTCGAATCGCGATGGATGAAGAGGCAGGATATCGATCCCGATTTCTGTAGCACAAGTGCAATGATAGAGTCTGGGCAGGATCAAAAGCATGTGGTAACCAGACTTGCTACCCATGGCCTCCACCATAAAATCTGCCGAACTCAAAGGTTTCACCAACCTGGAGAAGACTGTATATGCTCATTGTGCCACAGGAAGTGCGACCGTTACCTTCTAATACTATGTGTCAAGAGAACAAAGACCTTACGAGAATATAGTGTAAACTAAAATGCAATGAATTAGATGTAGGTTTAATGCTCTTTCGAGCGCGTCTTCATATATTAATTAATGAATTAAACAAGATTGACTTCATTCGGGTCACGTGCCCATAAAAAGTAATCCTTCTTTGCCACATTGAGTCAGTTATTTTCTCCAAATGTGTGTAATACATCTTGTTCATGTAATCTTCTAAACTCGCCAATGTCTTTGATTAGACTTAAGAAATTCCTCAAATTCTTTGGTCTCAGATATTTCTCTATGATAACTTTCTTGCTCATGGTGAGCCATTCAGCTGCATATAAATCCCATGGTTCAATCCCCGATGAATGAACGACACCCATTGCACAAAACACAATTTGAATTTCTTTTACCCAGAGTCTAGTATGATACTTAAGGTTAAGAAGCACCTCGTAGTGAAGGGCCTTCGACCAAACGAAGACCACTAATACGACCTTTCTAGAGGAAGCATCGTGACTGTTGCGAAATGGTCACATCAACAGCGTGCTGAGCACATCCAGCTGGATCACTGAAACAATGCAGAACGAAGCTTATCGTGTCTCCTAGTTCATCGATTAGCACATAACCAATATATCGATAAACAAAGGCATTAATCAATCAATAAAGGACTCCATGAGTGAATAGCTAACTAAACATATAAATAACTAATAAATAAATAAATAACGAAAGAAAGAAACAAAGATAGAAACAAAGAAAGAAGGAAGGAAGATTGGAACACAGGAATGACGAATAGATGAATGCATGAATAAACAAGTAAATAAAAACATAAATAAATAGGTAGATAAGTAAATGAATCCCCACCTACAATAGCGGAGATCAATAACAGAGTGGCAGGAGAAGATGGCAGCTTCAAGATAAACACATCACCAAAACAATTCATAAGATCATCACAGACATTTGGATCACAGAGAAAATGCCAGAGGAATGGAAATGTGCATTGATCCACCCATTACATAAAAAGGGTGATAAGTCAGATCCAAATAATTACAGAGGTATTTCTCTAGTGCCAGTCACAAAATATTCTCTAAAGTCTTATTGAACAGACTAGAACCACAAGCAGATCCACAAATAGGAGAATACCAGGCAGGCTTCAGAAAAGGGAGATCATGCATCGAACAGATCTGGAACTTGAGAACACTACTGAAAGTCAGACAGATAAAAAACACTGTAGTTACCTTTGTGGACTTTAGAAAAGCATACGACAACATTGATAGAAAAACGCTGTTTGCAGTACTGGAAGAATATGGCATTGACAAAAAAAAACAGGGCACTTATACAACTAACGCTCACGGACACCACCTTTGAAGTTAAGTTCATGGGTGAAATTTCAGAACCCTTTCATATACGTACAGGTGTCAAACAAGGAGACGGCCTCTCACCAATCTTGTTCAACATGGTCTTAGACAAAATTGTTAAGCAGTGGGAGGAACAAGTTAAAGGAATACAGCTAGGAAGAACCCGCGAAACAAAAACAATCATAAAATGTCTGGCATTTGCAGATGACGTAGCCTTACTCAGCAATAACACACAGGAGGCAAAGGAAGCACTGGAACGATTACATGAAGTAGCTGCTAAAACAGGTTTACAGATATCTTACGAGAAGACCCAATACATGGAACGACACACCAACAATGTACAAACCATGCATACCATATATGGATCCATACAAAGAGTTGAAAAATTTTAGTACTTAGGAGAATATATACAAATAGGAGGATCAAACAAGGTGTTTAACATAGAACGAACGGAATCACTCCAGAGAGCATACAAACTTATATGGTCACATTATAATAAGAAAAGCATATCAAGACAGGCCAAACTTAGACACTACAAAACAGATGTATTACCAGAAGCTTTGTATGCGTCAGAAACGACCACAATTGGAGCATCTGGCATCATAGAAACAGAAAAAATTGAACGTAAAATTGTGAGAAAAATATTTGAAGCAGTACACAGAGATGGGATATGGATGAAAAGACCTACCAAAGAGCTATACGGACACACAGACAGACTCACAGATATCATTAGAAAACGCAGACTAACTTTCTACGGGCACATACAGAGAATGAACAATAAACGACTTACAAAGAAAATCTTTGATGTAGTAAACAGTTCAAGAAGAAAATCAAATTGCTATCATGAAATAGAAGACAACTTAAAGCAATTAGGGATCAACAAGCAAATGATTGACGACAGAGAAAAATTCAGAAACAAAATTAAGAACGCCAAATTTTTAGTAAGTGAAAGGAAGAAGATAGGAACATTGTGGACGGAACAAAGGAAACAGGAGCACAGTCAAAGGATGAGGAGTTTTTGGGAAGTGAAGAAGAAGAAGGGAAAGAAGTGAAAATTTTGACATCATGCGATATTTAAGTTCAAACACTGTCCATAAGGGCAACAATGATGTAATAATGATAAATGAATAAATAAATAAACAAGTGGTTAAAATAGTAAACAAGTAATGAATTAATAAATAAATGTATTTATTAATAATTAAATAAATAAATAAATAAATAAATGAATAAACAAATAAATGGATAAATAAATAAATAGCGTAAATATATAAATAAATTAATTAATTCACGGCGTCTGTAAGAGCCGCAATAGTTAAAAGGGACGTAAATCCAATAACATTAAGTTAAATTCATTCATTCATTCATTCATTCCTTAAATAAATACCTTGAATCAATAAATAAAGAGGATAATAGATAAGTAAGTAGATAGATAAATTATAAGTAAATTGGCTACATAAATTATACAAATATATTTTTAATACCAAATGGTTTCGCATTAAAATAATCTGTTATTGTTATGTTGTTAATTCACTTTACGGGCTTGGGAAGTCTTGGTCATCAGCCCCGTGTAGTTGGATGTGTGTTGAGGCAGTATATTTATGTGATTGGCCTATTAAGGACAGGTGCCCCGGGACTTGAAGTATTGTACTATTCCGGAATTTCACTGGAAGGAGTGTGAAGAACCTAACTCAGGATAACCGCTGTCAGCGCCGGACCTGCTGCGGCTCTGTGCACATTACAGCGAGGGTTTGCACATTATAAAGCAGATAGGAGTCTTGTCAGGGGGCTGATGTAACGTGCGCACAACACGCGGTAACGCTAATGAACTTTACCCTATCACACAGACCCGCTGACCTGCTCGACATAGGGACATTTCACAGTAGATAGCCTCGGAAACATTAGGACACGTTGATGAACACACCAGTTTAATAATTGGGCTAAAAGCATCAATTTTTACTAAAGGCGTATTATAACTCAAGGCTGTACCCAGCGAGCGTTGCAATGTCAAACAAAGTGTTTGTCAAGGGCTGTTTGTGTTTGTTTCAATTCAATTCAATTCAGTCAAACATGCGCACTCTCACAAAGAAAACACATAAACTGTATGAATTATACTCATTATTTATTTATTTATTTATTTATTTATCAATATGAAGGAACACAGGCACCAGCCCAAATACATTCCTTCTTGACATTATATGATTAAATAACAACATGTATCAGTGGAAAATAGAGAAAACAGATTACACAAATTACACAAATGAAGAACAGAACATAAATACTACAAAGGAGATCGTGAAAATATAAACCATAAAATGAAAACAAAACTGTACAAAGTAGAAAATAAGAATATACAAAAATAAAGGAGAAAAGAGTACCCAGTATTCAAGGAACAGCTGCTTTTACTTGTTTATTGAATAAGTTAGCGCCAACGAATAAATCTACTTGAACATCAATTGAATTATAAAATGATAATATTTTAACTAAAGGCGAATTAGAATGGTGAACACTTTTAGATCTTGGGATGTGAAAGAGTGCTTGCTGTCGAGATCTTACTTGTGGTACATGAAAAGTGATGAATTGAAATAATTCTTGGCAGTCAACTTTTCCAGTTAAAAGTTTCCTCAGCAGTTGCAAAGAACTTAACGACCTTCTACTTTTCAAGGACTTGAAATTGAACAAATTTCGTAAAAACTGAGTCGAAGTATCAAATGGACAAAATACATTGAACGTCTTATAATACATGTATCTTAGAAATTTATTTTGCACAATCTCAATGTGATGAATTTGAACTTTATAAAAGGGATCCCAGATTACAGCTGAATATTCTAACTTGCTTCGAACTAAACTTTCATACAACTTAACAATTACTCCAGTTTTAGTAAATAATTTGGAGTTTCTAATGACAAAACCAAGCATCTTGTTGGCCGAACTAATTATATTTGCAATATGGTTATTAAAGGTTAATTTGCTGTCATAAATAATTCCTAAATCATTTATCGACGGTACAATTTCGAGTGCTGTTTCTCCAATACATTTAGGATTTATATACTCCTTCTTCCTTGTAAATACCATGACTTTACATTTTTTTACATTAAGGACTAAATTATTACTAACACACCAAGCTAAAATATTATTAACATCCCTCTGAAGGTCATTCTCGTCTCTCAAGTTGTATATGGTCTTATATAGCTTTACATCGTCAGCAAACAATAAGCAGTCAGAGTAACATAGAATATTAGGCAAATCATTAACCAAAATTAGAAATAGAAGAGGCCCAAGATTAGATCCTTGTGGGACACCAGAAGAACTAACAATATTACCTGAAATTTCACTTCTGAAACAAACAAATTGCTGTCTAAATTTTAAATAGGAGCATAACAATTGAAGTAATGGTTTAGCAACTCCAAACTGGTACAGCTTTGTCACCAGAATTTTATGGTCTACTTTGTCGAAGGCCTTTTCTAAATCCATGTATATCACGTCAGTTCTTCTATTGGTATCTAATGCATTGTAAACCTTTTGAGTAAAACCCAGCAAATTTGTAATAACTGATCTGCCGGGCATAAAGCCATGCTGATATTGTGAGAGCTCAACCTTAATATGATTGAAAATCTTAGAATATAAAATGTGCTCATATACTTTTGCTATAGCATTTATCACTGAGACAGGGCGGTAGTTCGATATCATTTCAGAGTTGCCTCCCTTTAGGATTGGAATAATTCTAGACATTTTCCACATTCCAGGAAAGCTTGACGTCTTTAAAGAAAGATTAAAGATGAAGGCCAACTGAGAAACCAATAAGTCCACACAGCCCTTGATTATGTAAGGTGGTATGCCATCAGGCCCACAGGATTTCTTAGGCTTTAATTTTCTATTTATAGTTGTTCTTACTTCATCCACCGTTATGTGAGTCACGTTCAGCATATCAACCCTGGGCAAAACAGGAAATTCATTCAAAGACAAATGATCCACATTATAAGTAAAATTCGTTTTGATATATACTGAAGAGAAATACTCAGCAAACCCATCTGCAATACTTCCAGCTGTATAATGATTTCCGTTTAGTATAAATGTGTAGTCGCGTGTACGTGATTCCCGCTTGCTTTTAACATACGTCCAAAACTGATTAATGTTATTCTTAACTCCATTTTCCAGACTATGAATGTAAACAGCATAAGCCATTCGTAATTTTGTTTTTAGTTCCGATCTAAGCTGTCTAAATCTTTCATCATAATATTTCGAAAAACGTCTTTTTGCAGCACACTTTTTCTTAATTTTTAAGGTTTGGATAATATCTCGTGAGAACCATACTGGATATTTGGATTTTCGAATGAATTTCTGCTTAGGTACACAATTTTCAAAACATTTGTAGAATGAAGAATAAAAGAAATCAACAGCATGATCAACATCCTTAAATGTGTACAGTAAACTCCATTCTAAATCTCGTATGTTGCAATAGAGTCTCAAAAAATCAGCATTTTTGAAGTTGTAATATTCACGATTAATTCTAGGAAGCAATGGAACCTTTTTAATGGGTGGTATTGCTAAATAAAGTGCAGGGTGATGTAAGTCTTCAGGTACCAACGGGAATTCTTCGTGCTTTAAATCAATTTGAATATTACCTAAAACCAAATCCAATGTTTTGAAATTAGAATTTTGAATATTGTTGTGCGATGTTAATCCAAGATACGAGATGAACTGGAATAAACGACGACAGACCGTGGACCCTTCATTAAAATTATAACCGGCGTTGCTAATTTCAGGTACGTTGAAATCGCCCACAATCAGGCAGTCAGATGTTATAAGACTATCAACGTTTTCAATGTAATTAAAGTATCCTTCATATACAGAGAGTTTAGAGGAGGGGGTAATGTAAACAACATTTATGAATAATTTACGAGTATGACCCTGAATGTAAAGAGTTAAGGATTCGCATTGTTGTTCATTATAGATAGAACATAATTTGAATCGATTCATGAGCCACTTATTGTAAAATGCGCACAACTCACCAAAGTTCATTTGTTGAAACGATTAGCATCCTAACACTCTTTGTTGTAACGACTTGCGCACCACCTATTGTAATATGGATTTATTTATGGATTTACTAACTCAGAAACTTTCTACGGCATGCACACTATAACTAACCCAAAGCTTGTTTCTTGAAAAGGTAAGAAAACAGCTGATACACAAAAAAGCAACAGCAGAAAACTTCAAAATCAAAATCAAGAACAAAAACAAAACTAGAAAAAAAGCAAAACAAAATCAAACACCATAAAATAGAAAATCAACTTATAAGCACAAATGCAAACACTAACTCAGATGAAACATAATAAAACAAAATCAAATGCCAAATTATCAACAACAAACCAAAACACAAAATGTGAGAAAACAAAACCAAAAGGAAAATCTAAACAATAAACAATTGTAAGAAACTAAACAAAAGGGAAAAATTAAATCAAAAATAGATGCAAAAGCCAATAACAAAAGAAAGAACAAAAAAAACAAATGCAAAATACCAGAGCATTTAAAATATCAAAACAAAATAAAAAAGGGAAAAGCTCCAAAAAATCAAATCAAAAACAGAAACTAAAACCAAGATAATTATCCGAATTCAAAAGTGAAAAGAAACATAACCAATAAACAGACGAAAATTCCAGAACAGAACGTTTAAAGAAAATCGCTCGGCAACTTTCATTTGGTGAAAAGACTCGAGTGCCACAAATTGATTCTAAAATGAATTTACTAATTCAGAAACCTTTGCAGGAGTGTGAACAACAACTCATCGCAATCGGATGAATGGTTTATGAACGCATACGCGACAAACATACAAACATTCAGACTTATATACAGAGATTTCCACCACACGAAACATAGGCTTATGAAATGACATATTAAATTAAATTAAATTAATACATTCTGCTTGGCTTGAGCGATTTCAATGAAACTTCGTAAATATTTCCTACTACCCCGCCCAACATCTGCCATGTATTTTTACTTTCATAACGTGTCACCGGCCTAAAATATGGCAGCAGCGTAGTAGTTCCGTGAAACACTAAATAATCTATTTTCATATGTCCTACTTATCTTAATAGCTTCTATGAACATACAAAGTTTCAGTCTTATTTCTGTAATAGATTCGTAGATACTGAGAACCGTCTGTATATCGGATGGTCCCCATGATGGATTGTTATAATTATGTGTAGGCCATAGAGTTATGTACTCTTAGATGATAATGATTGCGTAGGTTCATTATTCAAACATTCACTTCGATCACTTGATTAGGACACAAGAAATAAGAACCTAATTTTGAAATTTCGTACAGCCGCCATCTTGAGCTTATATAAACAATTGAACTAAATGAAATGGCAGTGCATTGCAATGTGTATAAAAATATCTGTACCATTTTTCACTGCGCTCGGGTGGTTACATCGCGAGAATAAGTCTATATTATTTAAATGCTTCAACTTCGCTTGGTCGCCATGTTCAATTTGTACTTGACAGGTTTTTAAAGTCATGTAGGTGAACTAATAGTTTGACTAATATTCATGTCACTGTGTGCTTTAGTTCCCGTTCTCTAAGCAGAGTGGTTACAACCAGAGTCTGACCTACAGTATCGTTCATGTTATTACTTATGGTTGTGTCACGAAACATCTTCTGAGAATGGCTTTTTGAATGATTATTATTCTTTGCATTGGAAGCACGACATTTCCTTGAATCAACTTGTCCATTGTAGAACCACTTTAGTGAATTGAACAACACTCTGTCCCTGTGTACTTCATGAGCCCGCACCCATGCCGTAATGCTGCTGCTGTTATGAAGAACTATACAGCCTATTTTCACATATCCTACTTATGTTAATTGCCTCTATCAACAGACAAAAGTTCACTTTGATTGCTGTAATATATTCGTAGATATTGAGAACCGCGTAAGTATTTTGGATGGACGCCATGTTGGATTATTATACATGCAGGCCTTAGAGTTATGTACTGTTACATGACGATTATTGCACAGGTGTATTATTCCAACTTAAATCGTATGATTAAACACAACAAATAATACGAGATTTTTTTAAAAGTACGTTCACACAAATAAACAAGACAATAGCCCCTGTCAGAACTGTGTCGCCTCGAGCCCGCATAACAGTAAAGCCGGGAGGGTGGTTTAACGCTTGCCAGATTTCTCGTACAGGTCCTCTAGTTATAATTGTTATCGTTAGTATTATTATCATTATTATCAATATTATTAGAACTCTCTCTGTTCGATCAGTGATGGAATCTGTAACTCTAATTCCAAGATGGTGCGTTCGAATCACGGCCATAGGTGATTGACATCATTGACTTTATTTGCAGTGTTTTTTTTTAATTATGGAATTCTGTCATGTGTTGTATTAAAATACTACATTATGCAACGAGCCTATAATGGCAATAATTAAGATACGAGTATGTTTATAAAACGAGCGAAGTGACTTTCATAATTTCCATACGAGTGTCTTAATTACAATTATAGGCGAGTTGCATACGACTGTTTATGATCGACGATAAATATAACTTTATTATATGTTTTAACATAAATATTCATAAATATCTGTCGAGATTCTGTCGGTAGACTTCTTCTTCCTGGGCACAGTGTGGGCTCAGCATTTGATCTGTATCCAATAACGGAACCCAAAGCTTTGAAAAATTGTTTATCCTGAAGTAGCACCAACAGATAGCGCACAGGTACTAAGTATGATCATTTTGTTACTTTGTTCAAATAACCAAAAATAGGCTGTTACAAACGCTTTCAAATTAAAAAAGTATCGTATTATCAACTAGCTATTATTCAAATTCGATGCGTATAGAATGTCAACGGAAGGCAATTCACTTTAGTCCCAAATAGAACAGTAACGGTATCTGGCGGAAAAGTTTCCCATGAGAAATCCATTTACTGAACAGGGAGCTGGATTATACTTTCCGTGGAACTAATGTCATACGCTTGCTTCCTCCATGACGTTATGGTGTGTTTATGTCGAAATCTTACAAATGTGTAGAAATTGGAGTTGCGGATATTAAGGTACAGTGCTATTTCTTTTGCAATATTGCCCAGTTTGTTTATGCGCTGTAACTACAATGGTTGATCCAATATAGGCTACATTGTCAACTTTCAAATCATGTAATTCATGTCCGACATGTTGGATTCTCAGTGCATGTCAGACGCTATCCTTACCTAATTGGTCAATGAAGAAAAATATCGAGCTCTGATTGGTTGGAAAACAGTGTTATAATGAAAAGTACTTTAATGATACTCATTAAGATACAGTTTTCTTACATATATTATTTACATATCGACTTCTTCGAACATAAATATATTCAACCACATAATCTCAGTGTAAAGGATCTGATGTGATTATCACCTGACGGCAGGTGAATTTATTAATTTCGTTTAATTGTTTACGGAATGGGGTTGAATCGTGTTTAACGAGTGATTAACATTTAAAAATTATAAATATAGAATTACCTCTGGTGGAACTCAACTCCTTGAGCTTGATGTACTTCTTTTGGTCGAAATATTAATCTTTCTGTCCTTTTAATCACAAGAGTATTGTGGCTCTCAGCGCGCTACCAACTTAATAATGACAAAGCACAGTGCATTACGCAGTAAAGAGTTAGTGTGCTCTTCGCGCGATGTGATATCTTATTTAATACAACAAGTGCAAGGAAATGAATGTACTACAATTCTCACAGAAATGAGGATGATATTTCACACCTTTTAAAGCGTACAGCTTACATATTTCATTTTAGTTGGTTGGCTGTACTTCAAGAGAGCAGGCTCGTTATCACATTTCCAAGGAACAAATGAATCCACTGTTGTTTCTTTAGGGGCTTTACGACAACGTGGTACTTGGGTGGCTTGTCTGTTAACCTGTACCACTGTGATGTCTGTACTATTGTGTGTGTCCACATCGTTGGGTAGTGGCTACCATTGTTGGCTGTCTTGGCGGAGACCCTGATTCGATTTCCGACTCTGCCAAGAAATCTAATTCTGGTCTCAGGGCTTGAACGGGATACGCTCAGCTTTGTGAGGAAAAACTGAGGCGGGTTTGATTACCACCACAGCCATCCTGGAGTTGCTTTCCGTGGTTTCCCAACTGGAATTCTAGAAGAATGCTGGGATGGTGCTTAACTTAAAAACACGGCCATTTCATACCCAAATACTACCTCAGTTACAAATACACTTGCTAGTACACACATCACAGTGATGCTCATTACCAGGCAAATTCTGCACACACCCACGCACACGGGGATACACGACCACGATATCGCAAATCCCCTCAAAAATAATCAGCATCATCAAACTATTGTGTGTATTTGTAATACAGTTAGGATTTGGGAAGGAAGCGGCTGTGGCCTTAACCCTTTATGGGATAGCGGTCTCTATATTAACCACCTGTCATAAGGACAGTTTATGCTTTCAAAGATGTTGGTAGTTTAATCATTCGGCCAATTTTGGAGAATTTTCATGCCGAAGTGCTAGTATTTCGAAAAATCAAATATTAAATACGTATCTACTTGACGTAATGTGCTGGATAACATTTAAAAAATATTAAAACTAAGAACATTAACAATTAACGTGTAAAAATATAAATATAGAAACAAAATCATTAAAAATAAAATTACAATAACAAAATAAATATAAAAAAATGAAAATAATACATAAAGAATATTAAAATAATTGTAAAAATCAATTAACAATTAGACTACTTAAATAATTACATTTAAAAAATATCAAAATCAAATCAATAAGAACATAAATTAAAAATAAAAATGAATATATAAACATTAACATTAGAGAAACAAAAGAATAACATTAATAATAATAATAATCGGCTGGAATGCGCTAGAGAAAAAGGCAATGGAATCTAGGAGAAATAAAGTTGAATCGGCCTTCCAATTTACGAAGGACACTTATAACAAGAAGTCAGTTTTCAACCAAGCAAGCAAGGTGAATAGACGTGCAGGGAAGTGTTAGGAAGAATGGGAATCGCTATTCAGCAGTACCGGGCGGTCATCGGCCGCTGGCAGGCTAGAGTGAAGTGCGATTTCGGTGTCGGGAAGGTGATAGCCGTCAACTTCACTGAACAGATGGGGGTTTTGGCGATGGGGATGGTAGCGCTGGTTGTGGCGACGCTACTATTAATTGGAGGAGTGGAGTCAAACCCAGGGCCTGGTCAGCTGGGATGGCAAGAAATGGAATAAATAAGGGAAATTGTAAAGGAAGTGTCACAAAATGACCAGATCCGGGACATTCTTCGTGAGCAATGTAAGGAATTCAAGGAGATGAAGACATGTATAAGAGAAGAGATGGGAATAGTGACAGAAAGGCTGACTGAGAATAGTAGAGAGATAAAAGACCTAAGAGAAAAGGTTAAGATATTAGAGTTGGAGGTAAATGAATTAAGGAAGGCCAAGCTAGATGAGAGAAAGAAAAACGTCTTCATTTACGGAATAAAGGAAGATGCCAAGGAAAGCACCGAGGATCTAACATCCAAGGTGCTCCGAGTGATTAGTGAAGGCATGCGGATAAACATTGGAGTCTCAGAGATTGACAATGTGACCAGGATAGGCCGGGGAAGGGGCACGAGGCCCGTGAAAGTGTCATTAGTTTCTTCGCTGATGGCTCACAGAATTCTGGCGAACACAAAGAACCTGAAAGGGGAGAGAATATGGGTAAGGAGAGAAATGAGTAAAGAAGAGGCAAGCGAGCAACGGACCTTGCAGTTTCATTTAAGGAAGGCAAGGAGCTCTGGTCTCAAGGCTTATGTAAAAGGCAATAGACTGGCGGTTAGCGGCAACAACTGGGATCGGATTTGGACAGTGGCACAACTCCAGGATATGGAGAAGCAACAACAACAGGAGACAGTCAGACCTAGCAAACAGGTGGAAGCAGCTGTCGGTTCAGAGGGAAGTGCGGTGATGATTCAACAGAGAGCATCGACCTCCAAGTCCAACACGGAAGTGGCGCGAGCAGGATCGACTAACGTCAGCGCCAGGGACACCGGACATGTGCGTCGTTTGCAGAAAGGTGAGACTGTCAAACAACGAGTTACTAGTCTAAAAGAACTATGGGGCAAGAAAACCTTGACAGAGCAGTTTAATGTGGAGAAGGAGGTCATTTCTTCTCCAGGTGGCAGTATACTAGAGCTAGAGAAAGCTAGAGTTACTAGAAGTAAAGCTACCGCCAGCGAAGAGGGTAGGGGTAAAAAATAACTAAACTGGAATATTGCTAGCGTAAATATAGAGGGTTTTTTAAATAAGAGAGGGAACGATGTAGTTTTGACCCCAATAGAAGATATGCAGATTGTAGGATTTGTTGAGAGTTGGCTCCCTGTAGGTTGCGAGGTTAAAATAGATGGCTTCAATATATATACAAAACCTAAGATTAGGAAAGCTCGTACAGGTAGGTTCCCGGGGGGAATTGTTGTTTTAATTAAAGAAGAGGCGAGGGAATTATCAGAATTTATTAGTTCAGAACTGGAAGAAGTAGTGTGGGTAAAAGCAGATATTAGGGGGAGGGGGAAAGGAACGGTATGTTTCGGCTTTGTCTACAACCCTCCGGAGAATTTCCCGTATGCAAGAGAAAGCTTTTTCGATGAGTTAGCTATTGAAATAAACAGAATTCAAAATATATATGAAGAGGCAGAGATTGTGCTTTTAGGGGACTTCAATGCGAGGGTTGCAGACAGAAAGCCGCTTTACAGCAAGGGGGTTGCCGAGGCCATATGTGGGGATCGGCACAGCAAAGACAAGGAATGTAATAAGAACGGAGAAAAGAGTTTGGAACTATGTGGTGCAGAAGAGCTATATATATTAAATGGTGTCTGTGTGGGGGATGAAGAAGGTAACCTGACGTATATAACAGAGATTGGAGGAAGTGTAATAGATTTAGCAATATGTTCCAGAGGAGCACTAGCCCTAATTAAGAGGTTCACTGTTGAAGAATGGGGGGAATCACACCACCTACCAATTGTCGTCAGCATGCAGGGAGCGGTGACAAAATCAAAATCAAAAGGGAACCCACAAGTTAAAGCTATAGAGAGAAAAGTAAATAGATTCAGATGGAGGGAGGAAAACTGCAGAGAGTTCCAGAACTACTTCCAGGGAGAAAATTTTGAGCTGATAAACGTAGGGATAAGTTTAATGATCAGTAATGATGAAATTGAAGGGGTAATACGTAGGATTGAGAATGCAATTATGATGGCCGGGCGGAAAATGCGCGTCAAGGCTAGAGGAAAATTAGGGAGAATTAAAGGATGGTACGATGAATCTTGTAGAAGGAAGAAAACCGAAGTTATTAGGGCACTGAAGTTATACAAGAGAGGAGGGGATGATACGATGAGAGTAGAATTTTGTCGTCTAAGGAAAGAATATAGGGAACTGCTCAGCAAAATGAAAGATGAATGGCAGGGTAAGGAAGCTACAGCACTAAATAAGGATTCTAAAGCTAACGACTGTAGCAAAGTGTGGAGCAGGATAAATTCTTACTGTAGGGGGAGCAGAAGTGGTGGGGGGAGCTCTATTAGTGATGAAGTATGGATTGCATATTATGAGAATCTGTTAAATGCTGAAGATAATTGGAGGAAGAGGGATGAGTTTGGCGTCCCGAGGGGGCTGGAGGCCGCTCTGCCTATGCTGGACCAAGTCATATCGATAGAGGAAATTAAGGGAGTAATAGCAAAGAGTAAAGGAGGGAAGTCAGGTGCTATTTTGGGGATAACAAATGAATTTTGGCAAGAGTTGAGTAACAATAGGTTCATGATGGACAGCTTGGTAAAAATCTTTAACAAAATCTTTGAAGGAGGTAGATTTCCGAGGGCGTGGCAGGAGGGGATAATTTGTCCAATATATAAGAAGCGTGGGGACAAACTAGACCCTGGCAACTATAGAGGCATAACTTTGCTTGATAATTTGAGCAAAATGTACACCGGGGTCTTATCCAAGCGTTTAATAGCATGGGCAGAGGGCTGTTCGGTGTTCTCGAGACTCCAGACAGGGTTCAGAAAAGGGATGAGAACCAGTGACAATATAATGGTGGTTAAAACGGTGATGGACAAGTACATAAAAAGGAAAAGAGGTAAGCTGTATATCACAGCTATTGATTTGGAGAAGGCGTTTGATTCAGTGAGCAGGGGAGCTGTCATGGCTAAGCTGGAAAAAATCGGGGTGTCACATAAAATGATATGAGCAATTGAGAATGTGTATTCCGAAGTGAAATGTGCAATTAAAACTAAAGATGATGTAATTGTAGGAGAGATAACGTCTAATATAGGATTAAAACAGGGATGCAAATTATCCCCGGTGCTTTTTTTTTTTTTTGCTATTTATCAACGATATTTTCGATTCAAAGGGCTTTGAGCAACGGTCCAACCCTTGCTTGGACAATTATGATATCCCGGGCCTAGCTTTTGCTGATGACATCCTTCTGCTTGCTCTAACACCCTATGATATGCAATATAGTATTGACGATATTGTGAGATACTGTGAGGACTGGAACTTAAAAATTAACCCGAGTAAGACCGTTATGGTCTGCAAAAAGGGAGTTAAACTGGCCGCAGTTAGAGACGGTGAAAAAACTTGAGTATCTAGGGACGATAAGGGCGAGCAATGGTAAATGGACCGAACAAATTAAAAGGGCAAAATCGAAAGGGATAGCGGCATTGGCGAATGTTAAAGTGTTAGAGCGTAGGTTACCGAATCTTGACTACAAAGTGTATAAGAATGTGTTCAACGCACTCATCGTTTCAAGAGCACTCTATGGAGTGGAAGTATGGGGTTTATAGGAAGGAACGAAAACCCTGGACAGTATTGTAAGTAGGTTTGCCAAGATAATTTTGGGGCTACCTAGTTGCACGGCGAATTGTGGAGCGAGAATGTTGTGTGAGGATGTAAGCATTAGACAACATATCATAAAAAAGGTCATAAAGTCTTGGATTCGTTTAAAAGCAGGTGGAGGGGGGGGGAATGCTTAAGGTAGCCTACCTGCACCAAATGAAGCATTAGCAAGAGGGCTACTGGGTGGACGGGGTAAGAAGTGTACTGGAAAGATTAGGAATGGGTTATCTATGGGATAGGGACTTACAAAGAGAGGAAGGTAGGGTGTGCAAAAAAGTGTGTAGAAGGGTTAATGACGTAGAGTTGCAGGTGCTAAGAGAAGAGTGCACCAGTAGGAGAACCTTAACGGAGTTCTGCGAAATCAGGAACTTTATGAGCATAAAGCCTCAATGCCTAATGAAAAGAGAAATGAGAGGGATAATTTGGTGGTTAATGGGGGTGTATAAGAACAAAGCGTTGAGAGAAGTAGGAAAAGAGGACATTTGCCTGTTTTGTGGGAAGGTTATGGGTGCAGCGCACCTGATCAGGGAATGCAAGGAAATTAAAATGATAAGAGCAAAGTTTGTAGACAAAGCAGATCTAAACAGAATAGAAAATGAAAATGAGTATCACACTTTAATTAAATTACTAAAAAGGGAATGGGGGAAAGCAGGTCAATTAGCAAAATATTTTAATACCATCAGGGCAATGTGGAATAAGAAAGCGTCGGACGAGATTCAGAACAAAGATGCATGTAAATTAAGCATTCAAGTACAGGAGACTGCTTCCTAAGCTATAAATCTTGTTAAAGCCTAGGAGAGCCTATCTGTATTAACTAGGTAGCCTATACGATACTACCGTACAGCCACATATTGCTGTCTGTAGATTTTTCCTGTGAGTTTGATGTTTTTTTTTCCTTACTACAAAACTTATCAGACTCTTACAGTCAGTAAGGGCTCGATAGGGAAATAAAAGTAATTCTTTCTGTGATGTGTCTCCCATGGAGAACTGTCTAAAAATGAAGAACACTGTGTCCACATTTATGATTAAGAAAGAACTTTGTGCAGTCTCCATCAGAAAAGTTGCCCAGTGATATTGTGAATGAAGATAACTACTGCAAAGCATTATTAAGTTTTGAAATAACGAGGAAGCTATGAAATGTCGAATGAACATTTGGTTTAATTATCTAACGCCATACTGTAAATTTATGTTATCTATGTGTTTATTGTCTGTATGTCACGATATGACTCTCTGAGTTAAAGTGACAATTAACAAGTAGATTTGGTTCAAATAAATAAATAAATAAATAACAAGAAGTCTCTCTCCTGGAATACCAAGATAAGACATTTAACACGGTAATTAAACCAGAAGCCTTATATGCAGCCGAAACATTGTCTCTCACCAGCCAGGGACCGCTTGAAAGGCTGGAGGTCAAGGGAAGGAAGATAATACGCAAAATCTTAGGCCCCAAATTTCATAACAACAAATTAATCCATATCAGGAACGAAACTATTTACCAAAAAAACTTAAAAACTCTCGGACTCAATAAGAAAACGGAGAATTGATTTTTATGGGCACATTCTCCGGATGAATTCAAATGGATTAACCAAAAAGATCTTCGACCATTTCCGTAATAAAAAAAACAAAACCTCTTTGGTTTAAGGAAACCGAGAAAGACCTCGGAACTCCAAATTACAGACACCATGCTGATGGACAAAACAGCCAAAACCGTCACCAAGGATAAGAAACAACGGTTCCAAGTGAAACTCAAACAAAAGCCTACGATCCACATCTCTGCCGAAGAAAGGGAAGCAATATCTCAAAGGATGAGGCAATACTGGGCCACAAGTAAAGCTCAAAACAATAAAAAGTGATTGATTACATGTACCCCAAAGTGTGGTGAAACAAATAAAGCAGAAGAAGAAGAAGATTAAAATTAATTAAAATGTAAAAACACAAAAAGAAATTTTTGCCCTATAGGGGTTACGTTAGGTGCCACCCCGGCATTTTCGTGGAGTAGAAGTGGGAGACCACGGAAATCCACTTCCAGGATGACTCAGGTGGGAATCGAACTTGCCTCTTGTCAATTTTGACTTCAGCCCTCAGACCAGAATTACATTTCTCGGCAGGGCCAGGAATCAAACCGGGGACTCCGCAGTGAAAGCCAATAATGCTCGCCACTACGCAACAAGGCGGATATAAATGTCTCCATTGCTTCTTTAGTGCCTGACTCATCATCCCAAGGTCACTGGTTTGACTCCCGCCAGAGTAAATAAACTATCTCTAGTGCAGGTAATATCATAATAATGATAACTAGTGGACCCTGTAGAACTCTCGCGTGTGTATAAACCATCCGCCCGGCCCTAGTGCTATACGGCTGTAGGCGACAGAGTTCTCGCAGGGTCTATCGTCTTGTTATCTTTTTAAAAACACTTTATGAACAAATAAATATATTTCCGTTGACTTTTCAAGAAATGCAAGACTTTTCCTGTTCTATTGAGACATTTGGAAGATTTTGGCACAAACCACACCTTCTAACTCTCTCTCTGGTTTAGAAGCTTGAGGATTGTGAAACATACACCTTAGCGTGTTATATAATAGATGTTATATGTTTTACAGTACGTCTCTTTTAACTACTCCGGCTTTTAGAGTCGCCAGGGGTCAGAATTGTGCCCCGAAGGGGATCTTTAATGTGCCATTATATCTACCTATACAGCTCCCTAAAATGCAAACTGCCTGCCCCAGGATTTGATCCTGCAACCTTGGGAACAGCAGGCGATCAAGTTACCACTGCACCACGCAGTCAGTGTCAGCCAAGGAAGCGAGCCACCCCCATCGTAAGGCTTCTCTCGTATTACATGTTACTACTCGTTTGCCAAGATTCATCTAAATTGCGTAATTACATCCCTGTGTCGTTTATTTCAATGCTCTAATATTACGCGCAGCCACCATCTTGAATGTTCTCACACGCTCACTTGTTTGGTTCCACCTGGTCTCACTACGCTGCACATTGTTAGACTTGACGGCAGTTTTCCAAAATTCCATTTTCATGACTCAATGCACTAAATATGTTTGAAAGAGTCTTAATCACATTTTCTTCTACGAATCTCAAAATAAAATTATCTTTTTTAGAATTTCTACTAACAGAAGACAAAATGCCTCACGTTTTGTTTTGCTTTTTTGCTCTACTTTACGTGTGAAATTATAGCAGAGAAATTTGGGGACATTTTTAGCCTATTTTCATTTTATAAATAAATAGGCTTATGTGATCACCGTTTGACCGTGTGTGTGTATGTTTGTGTGTCACTCTAATAACTTCTAAACGACTGCCCCAATGAAACTTGGAAGGTGCCCTTCAAATTTTATTACATCTCACCAATCCAACATGGCAGCTGTGTGAAATGTTTCACCAGCATTCAATATCTCCGAAACTATTACCAATATCACGCTGAAATTTTGTACGGTGATAAAGGGCACTACTAGAAGTTCACCTATGAGACTTTCAAAATCGTGTAACTATAAAACCAACATGGCGGCCAAACGAAGTTGAAATCTTTCAATAGACTATTCTTGCGATTTAACCATCTGAACGCAGTGCCATATGGTACAGTAAATGATTGTAAAGCACTTGCATTTAATTTACTTGAATTGTTTACATAACCTCAAGATGGTGGCTGTGCGAAATTTTAAAATCTCGTTTTTACTTCTTGTGTCCTAATCATGCGATTGAAGTTTGAGTGCTACACCTACACAATAATCTTCATGCAATACATAACTACATATATCAAAATCCAACATGGCGACCATCCGAAATATTAGACGGTTCTCGATATCCACGAATGTATTACAGCAATAATAAGTTGATAGAGGCAACTAACATGAGTAGGATATATGAGAATAGGCTTTAGTTCTTCACGGAACACTTGTTTACGGATAATTCGCTCTTGAGCTATTCACAGCTTCATGAACCATTTATTGAAGTCACCTGACTTGGTCCTCTTGTGAATGTGGAGCTGAACAAGACCCAAGCCACCTACTTATCTGCCCCCTCCTGGACAACCCTTGCACAATACAAGATGTTTTAGAGGATGTAACAAGCCAATCGCAGCTGTAGTTTTTTGGAAATGTTGACCGGACACGGAAATGAATGAATGACCTGGCTTGGAGGGTACATTCCAAAGTCAATGAAAGATAGAAAACGGACCCATCTCAGGTACCCATCGGAATCCCCTATTCCAAAAGTTTCCTGATGTAATTCCTTATGGGAAAATGTGTAAGTACACGGGGGAGAAAATATTACTACAATAAGTAGGTCAATAAGTTGGTCAATAAAATGATCGTGAATAAAAATTTTGATTGGTTTAGATTATTCATTTTATTCTAGTAAGTGGCGTAGCGCTGCGCGTTAGCGAGCGTAGCTACCGCTGTCGGTAATAATACTAATTAATAATATCCTTATTTAAAGAAATTCACCCTAACACTTCGATATGAAATTTCACAGCCGTTGGCTCCGATTCCACGTCTAGAAGGATCGGCGGCTTATGATCACGTTGAAAAATTCTGCATTTAATCCCATCTCTATAAATCAAGTAATAGGACTCTTTCAGCAGTAATGGAAAGTTTAGCGGTAGTGACAGAACACTTCTGTTGTTGGTAATACTTTAATTGCCACCTTGCACGAGCATCACTTGGGGTTTTGGTCGTCGCGTGGCGGGTGGACTAAGTAACCCATCTCCAGGCAATTTACTGACTGAATGGGAGTGAAGCAGCTTCAATTGCTACTCTCTCGACCTGCCTTTAGATCCAAGTGGAGGGTATTTACATCCTGAATGTTGTGTTCACATCCCTAAGCCTCGTCTTCATTTACTTGACCAGCTACTACAAGGGCGATATCTCCTGCCTTAATGCGATCAAAGTAACGTTCCTCTTTACAAGGAGAACGATGTTTCACTGTGTATTCAAACACAGGAGAGAAGAAAATAAGGTTCAAGTATTTGAATAGATCGACAGGGGTGGCTGCCCCACTTTGTATGATTCTACTCCATTCCTTAAGCTTCTACTTCACTTTTCAATAAGGCGGTCGATTGATTGATTGATTGATTACTATTTAAATTCTATTTTTCTGCTACAAGGGAAAATGGTACCGATTCTTGTTAAGTGCCTGGAATCCATATCTGAGTTTAGATTTTCTGTATCACATCAGACTGTTTATTGCTTTAGAAAAGAAAATCGAAGTGATTTTGGTGACGTAGTGGGTAGCATGCTGAACTGCTATGCCCAAGATCGCGGGTTCAAATACGGCCGAAGTTGTCCGATTTTTAAGAGCATTAAAATCCTTCAGTATGCCTTCCTTCGGAGAGGAAGTAAAGCCAGCGGGACCATGTCATAGATTTATGGCATGTAAAAGAACCTACCACTACTATTGGTAGTGTGTAGCAAAATTTGTAGGTTATATTTGGCTAGTTGGAAACGCTCTATCAAGTTCCAATGCCCGCCGCTAGGTGTAAGAGAGTAGCCAAAGTTGGAACTACTTGTAATGGAACTTGTTGGGAACCCTCGGGCGGTCAATAAAAAATACCCAGCTATGGCCATTGGCTGCAGTTAATATATTAAAAGAAAATCGAAAAACCATCAAAATTGGCTACTTTCGTCATAAAAAATACATAATTATATATTAATAAGACAATATACTTCAAATAACTGTTTGTGTAAGAGAGATGAAGAAATCAAGTCTGTATTCAGATATTCTCTATCGTACCCCGTTTTATGTAATCTTTAGAAAAAAGAACGAAAAATTTCAAAATTTGAACAATAATTTCAATAACGTCAAATTAGGTATAGCCTATTATTTTTTAAACGTGTTTTTATACCACAATATAAAATTGGATCGTGTAAAGTTATCTATGAAACCTTCAGTTATATTAATACAAAGTACTTGCAGCAATTCAGATATGTAATTTCTCCGTTGAAAAGTCTATATGTTGCGCCGTTTTGATGCCTTGATGTGACTTTGAGAAGTAGTAGTCTACTGTTTATGCACCAGCAATACTCCGCTAAGGCCCGAATCACACGACATTCGTTGACCTGGGATCTTCTGCCAGTACAGGCGTGATAGCTGGCGTAGACGCGTCTATTACCGTGTGATTTTTACCTTCTATGCTAAGTTTTGTTACAACTTCCATACAACTCACAAAATTGAACAGGTGCCTTTTTCCGTCAGTTTACATGGAAGCTTGAAGAACCAATCGGCTTGCTTTTCTCGTTCTAGTGGAGATACTAGCGGCAAAAAAAAAACATGTTATGTGGGTAGGATACGATTAAATACACTGGTGTCCAAAATTAAAGCAAGAAACTGAAATGTTGCAAGGTTGCGTTTATTTTGCCACAAAATAGTGTAAACAGATGATAGTAAAGTAGCAACAATATAAAGTAAACCACTGCAACATGCATAACAGTAGACGAAAATGTTCTTTGTTTTTTCGAACTTCATGGATTTGCTCACACATTCCGACAACTGGCTAATGTGCTCAGTATGAGGTGTGACCACCTCTGGTAGCGTAGTTGGTAGCATGCTGAGCATCTATGCCCAAGATCGCGGGTTCAAACCCGGCCGAAGTCGTCAGATTTTTAGAGCGTTAAATATCCCTCAGTTTGCCTCTCTTCCGAGGGGAAGTAAAGCCGGCGGTACCATGTCATAGATTTACGGCATGTAAAAGAACCTTCCACTAATTACACCTGTGTGAAGCTAAAATATAGGTTAGATTTGACTAACGCTCTTAGGTTCCAACGTTCGTCGCCAGGAGCCGACTGCGGTGGCATCCAGTAATCATGTTCAGATTAAGTTGTCGTTGACGGTGGCGTTTGGTAGCAAAAGTAGGATCTACTTGAAAATTGAATTTCTGCAGTCCTTACTTGAATTTAAAAAAAGATAGAATAACACACACTAATACAGCCATCACAATAAACATTGGTTATCAGGCACATTCTACACACACCCAAAGTACACGGGGCAACATGGCCGCATTATCGCAGCCCCTAAACTGAGGAACTAACTAACCACCTCTGGCAGCAATACAGGCCTGACAATGGTGGGTCATGAGGTCATCAAACTCATGTTGAGGCAATAACGCCCATTCGTAAAGCAGAGCAACTCTTAAGTCTTGGAGAGTCGTTGGTGGACGCTGACGTGATGCAACTCGTCTCTCTAGTGCGTCCCAGACATGCTCTATGGGATTCAGATCGGAAGAGCGAGCAGGCCACACCATGCGTGCAATATCTTCCGTTTCCAGGGAAAAATCAACCACCTGTCGTCAGTGAGGTTGGGCAATATCATCCATCAGTACGAAGTCTGGGCCTACAGCCCTCACAACAACCGAACATGAGGTCCCAAGATGTCGTCACAATACCTGACAGCAGTTAAACCTTGCCGTTTTATCCATACAATTCACTGAAGATGTGTTCGAGTACTCAACAAAATCTCTGCCCAAAACCATTAGGGATCCTCCTCGATATCGGTCTCTTCCCACAATGTTTGGGTCCCGAAATCGTGTTCCAGGTTCTCTCAAAATGCAAATCCGTCGAGAATCACTCTCCAGAACAAATCGGAACTCATCTGTGAAAAGTCATGGAGACTCAAATGTGGGGGTACCATCGATCTTGTATTGAGACATCCAATTAAAAATAAACATACTAATAATGTCAGCACAATAACTCAGGTTATCAGACAGCTTCCATGAACACCCAAGCACATGTGGTTAAATGACAACGATATTGCACAGTAGCTAAATGAATCTTTCGACTGCCAGAATATCGGTTTAGCGCTGGACTTTAGATTCGATACCTTTGAAAAAAACAACGAAAGTTTGCTGCTTTTCAGTCGCTAAGCACGATTGTACACAAATGAGATGAGTTGTTTCCTAATCCTGAAAAAACAAAAAATCCAAGTATTTATTAATCTCATGGAAACTTTTCTTCAGGATTAGGGAATAACTCATCGTGTAGACCGACTGAAAACCAGCAAACATTCGCTTACTAAGGCAACACTGAAAATGGCTTCAAACATCATAACAATCGTTACCTTTGTGAGGGGTAGATGACCTTGAAGTTGCCCGATAGCCTATGAACACGTCAATGACGGTGTTGAATTTATCATCTGATTTACATATATTTACGTACGAATGTTCGCATAATTATTATTGTTCGAATTCCCTAGTATTGCCAGTCGAGTCACGAATCGCTGTGTAATTTCACCCAATTTGAATGTAAGAATTAATTGCCAGTGTTCTAATTTCAAACCTGTAATGAGAGGTCCACTGTCGTGCAACACGTTCATCTCTGACTGCTTGATAGTGAATGCAAATTACATTATCATTGCATAATGTTCCTTTTCGTTTCTTTTATAGGAGTTTGTTTAGCTTTGTGTTTAACATGCAGCGTGGGCTCTGTGAATGTATAATACATTACGTCAAAATAGTTCTCTAGAGCTCACTACCACGTCAATAAATAATTTCTGTTGTTGTTTAAGTTCATCATCAATATTCGTCCTCCAGCCACGGTCAGGTCGGAGCAAATGTGACACCCCTCCACCTTACTCTCAGTCCACCATCCTTCCTCAACCCCTCAACCCCTCTCCTGGTTTCGATCTCTCACACTGTCCTTCACCAAATCCACCCACTGTACCCTAGTTCTTCCTCGTCCTCTCTTTCCCGTCATCCGATTCTCTCATTTAAGGTTATCGATTAATTCATTAATTCTATCTTTCATTCTATCTATCTTTCATTCATTCATTCATTTATTCATTCATTCATTCATTCATTCATTCAATCAATCAATCATTCACTCAATCATTCAAGCAATCATCCAATCATTCATCCATTCATTCAATCATTCAATCATTCAATCATTCAATCATTCAATCATTCATTCATTCATTCTTTCATTCATTAATTCTTTCATTCATTAAATCATGCAATCATTCAATCATTCATTCATGCAAACATTCAATCATGCAATCAATCAATCAATCAATCATTCAATCAATCATTCATTCAATCATTCATTCAATCGTTCATTCATTCATTCATTCAATAATGCATTCAATCATTCATTCATACCTTCAATCAATCAATCAATCATTAATTAATTCATTCATTCATTGATTCTATCTTGCATTCATTAAATAATTCTTTCAATTATTCATTCACTCAAGCATTCATTCATTCATTCAATCATTCAATGATTCATTCAATCATTCCTTCAATCAATCATTCAATCATTCTTTAATTAATTCATTCAATCAATCATTCAATCATTCAATCATTCATTTATTATTTATTTATTTGTTTATTCATTTATTTATTTATGTATTGCCTCCAACAGAAAAAAAATTACGAGCCTTACAGTAGTCGCATATGATGTGTAACATCTGACATAGAAGAAAACTCACGTGAAATTGTTGTTACACCGATATTTTATACTATTATTGGCACAAATAGTATTCTATTGCAAAAGGGAGTGTTTTACAGATATTGTAGTTTGTAATACGGAACTCATTTTATTATTAGCCTATTTTCAATTTTGAAAAAATAGGCTTATGAGACACCTTTTATCCGTGTGTGTGCGCGTGTGTGTGTGTGTGTGTGTGTGTGTGTGTGTGTGTGTGTGTGAGGTGTGTGTGTGTGTCCCTAATAAAATCTAAACGGCTAGAGCGATTTCAATGAAACTCGATAAGTTCATAGCACTATTCCTGTCGACCCCGACTGTGCCCTTCAAATTTTGTTACGTCTCACCAATCCAACATGGCGGCTGAGCGAAATATTTAACCAGCATTCAATATCTCCGAAACAATTCCAGATATCACCCTGGA
This sequence comes from Meconema thalassinum, assembly GCA_946902985.2. NCBI lineage: Eukaryota > Metazoa > Arthropoda > Insecta > Orthoptera > Tettigoniidae > Meconema > Meconema thalassinum. The sequence continues at coordinate 205,078,592 of OX336399.1, read as the reverse complement.
ATTTTTTACGATGATAAAGGGAACTACTAGAAGTTCACCTATGTGACTTTTGAAAACCTGGTAACTACAAAACCAAAATGGCGGCCACGCGAAATTGCGACTTTTAAATAGATGTTTCTCGCAATTGAACCAACCAAACGCAATAAAACATGGTACAATATATGTTTATACACATTGTAATGCACCGACATCTAACTTCGTTCAATAGTTTACATAACCACAAGATGGCGGATGTGCGAAATATTTCACCGGCATTCTATATCTCTGAAACTATTAGCGGTATCACCCTGAAATATTGTACAGATATAAAGGGCACTACTGGAAGTTCATCTATAAGACTTTCAAAAACCGGTAAACTACAAAAGGAACATGGCGGCCAAGCGAATTTGAAAATTTTAAATAGACCGTTCTCGCGATTTAATGTTCCAAACGCAATGAAATCTGGTACAGGAAATGTTTATACACATTGTAATGCACTGGTATCTATTTCAGTTCAATTGTTTACATAATCTCAAGATGGCGGCTGTGCGAATTTTAAAATTAAGTTTTTATTTCTTGTGTCGTAATCATGCGATCGAAGTGAAAATTTGAATAATGAACCTACGCAATAATTTTCCTTTAATGGTACATGACTCTATGGCCTATACATTTAACAATCCAACATGGCGAACATCCGAAATATTAAGACGGCTCTGGATATCTACGAATCTATTATAGCAATCAAACTGGATTATTTTAATGTTCATAGGAGCTATGAACTTAAGTTCAACTATAGGACTTTAAATAACCTGTGATCACAAATCCATCATGGCGGTGACGCGAAATATAAATATTCACATGGACGTTTCTCGCAATTTAACCATCCGAGTGCAGTGAAACTTGGTACAGTAAATCCTTATACGAATGTTAATCCACTGGCATCTAATTTATTTCAATTGTTTCAATAACCAAAAGATGGCAGCTGTGCGAAATGTTAAAAACTCGTTTTTACTTCTTGTGTCCTAATCATGCGATTGAAGTTTGAATGCTACACGTACACAATAATCTTCATGTAACAGTACATAACTCTAGGACCTACATATATAAAATCCAACATGGCGACCATCCTAAATATTTAGTCAGCTCTCAATATCTACGTCTCTATTACAGCAATCAAACTGAAATTTTGTATGTTGATAGTGGCAGTTAACATAAGTAGGATATATGAAAATAGGCTGTATAGTTCTTCACGGAACTACTTGTATTAGATGATTTGTAGCTTCCACCAGCACTAGCCTAAATAAAGAATACGATATGGATCAACTAGATTAATAGAAGCAACACAGCTCATATCCTTAAATTCCTTATAAATAGGTCCTCTTGATTCACAGATCAACACATAATTTCATATGGATTCTGTTAAAATGAGTCATATTGATATGATAAATATCGTTTAAAATGATAATCTGGTAGCAAAAATATCTACCCCGCCCAGGATTCGAACCCAAGATCTCTAGATTCACAGTCATACGTAATAACCCCACGGCTATTTTGACTACGCAAATATTGTGCACAAGATGGCGACTTATTTCCACGTTCCAATAATACTGCATTACGGAATTAAGTTTCATTTATATTTTGCTTGTTTCGATAATGTTCCTGAGTGGCATTGAGTTTAAAATGCCTTAAGCCAATGCAATGCCGACTACTTACAATGCTTGATATTAAGGCATTTTACCATTTAAAAATACTGATACGAAGATTTCGAAAATGTACCATGTCATTTGTTTAAATCACTTGACACCAGAGTTCGCATGAGCGTTTTCCGTTCAGTATGTCATATACATTCCACATGGCCGAGAGTGGGTTATGGTATCAATTTTCGACACCTCGCGCTGATTGTACTCTTACCAGTGCTAGCTGGATCGATCGATCGAGTTGGCAGTGCGTCTTATATTTCCGTTCGATCCACCACTGCCAGCTAGGACACACTTCCTTTCGATCGATCGAGCGGGCAGTGCATACTTCCGTTGTCTACCACTGCTAGCTAGTACACTTCCGTTTGATCGATCGAGCGGGCAGTGCATACTTCCGTTGTCCACCACTGCCAGGTAGTGTGCCCAACTCTAGGAATGGGTATTCCAAGATTCAGACACCTAGATATCAAGGGAAAGGCTACAGCCGCTTTTGAGAGTTGAGATATTTGAATATCGCGCTATATTGCTTCTCGAAGCAATTGGAAAGAATATACCGCTAAGAGCATGTCAAGTGACGTAGCGAGTAATAGCAGAGGTCGAGGCTATTTATTGATTAAATAGTTAGCCATGGAGTAGAGACTTGAGACTTGGATCAGATTACTGGCACGGCCAAATGAAAGAGAATGCACTTAGTATCAAGTAAATCGGACCAGGGATACCAGAGATATGAGGATTTCTAGATTTCAGCGTGATGAATCGTGACCCTGACAGTTTTGAATAAAAGCTGGCTGGCTCAGGCATCAATAGCTCACTTCGACACAAGCACTTGCCTAGCAAGGTGCCACTACGCTGAGCCAAGGCACATGGTTGCCGGATCTACGCAGAAGTTATTTTCAAAGTTGTGATGGTCACAAAAGTGCTGCGCTACGAGTGGAACTTAGTAAGTTTCCGGCAGGGAGGATCACTAAGGAGATAGTTATTTTCTACAGACACTGGTGAAATATTTTTATTTTCACATGGACATATGCTAGACTTTGTCTAGAATTAGTACTTTGTCACAGTCCAGAAATAACCTAATACTTGGATATTTTAAGTCCAATTCAGTCAGTTTTCATATTTGTAACTTAATAACCACTCCGATCTATCAGTACATTGAAGACCAGTCTATCACGGTGGTGTTCATTAGCCAACGCAGGGAAACTACATGTTGCTTCGCGCATGGTAGATGGTGTGAAGCCATGCCCAGGGAACGATCTTCAGAACAGCCGTTGATTGGGTTAGACTGTCAGTGTTTTCTTGTACTGAAAAGATTACCGTGAGTTATGTTACAACTGACATATCTGAGAATAGATCACTTAGATCTGACCCCATTTAAGCAAACTGTTATGGCTTTAACAGAAGCCAATATTAAAATGGATCAACAGTTACTTCAAACGTCAAGAGATATTACCACTATGTCTTGTTAGACGGATTGTGGGTATATAATGGCGGCCGATACAAGGATTATACATGCTTGTCCGATAGGGCATGTCTATGGATAAATCTGGTACAGACCAGGTTCGCTACGCTTCAAGACCATCAAGAAATGTAAGCCACATTTGAATTATATTATGCCTAGCTAATTGGAACAAACTATTTTTTCGGCAGATGACCAACACATTTATTTTTCTTCGTATTTAAATCTTGCAATGATTTACGCAAGACATATTAGAGTTATTCTGAGTATTTTCAGCACTCAGAACGTTTAGGATCGATGACCGAGCATATCGAGCATTTATTTGAATATTTCATATTTTTGGGAAATCACGGTAATCAGCCGATGTAACTGTAAAAATTAATAATTATTTTTGTTGAGGAATGGATATTTTTTCCATATTCGAAGGTTCGAACATGTGGATTCTCACATAGTGAAATAATAATTAAATATATTTAAAATAATATAACTAATAATAATAATAATAATAATCCACTAATAATAATAATAATAATAATTTTTATAACTTTTCTAAATAATTCTTGGATATTATATTTTCTAATAAGCATATGTATTGAGAGAGAGCCTATGAAGTAGTTTAATCATTTCTAGTTTGGAACAGGAGATTTTCCGAAGGAGAGTGGTTAGAGCAAGCCCGCATTCAACCAACATTTCAGTTCTGGTTGAATAGTTAATATTTGCAATGAGCAAAGTATATTTTTCAGATAACACGGAGAGGCATGAAACGGGAAGCAAATGATAATTGTATCAAATAGGATATTTTTGTATTTATATAAAATCATGACGTAAATACACTCGAAAGTGAAATAAAGATTTTCATAAGTATGGTAAATTCACGGGTTGAACTGAATGGTAAAATAAAATAAACTTGTAAGTTTATAAATCTTCCAGTGTTGATAACAAGCAGAGGCTTGATTTATTGTATAAATTTTGGGAAGAAAATTCATGTGTGTGGAGTAGTTGAAATGCCATTCCCAGGTGCGCATGTTTAAGTCGCAGGAATGAAGAGGTTTTTTCGAGCATCAATCAAATAGCAGGTTCGATGGCTCAGGTTTATAGAAGGAGTATTGGAACTACACATTTCGTCGTATGAATGACCCGAAGGTTATTTCTTAGAAATCATCAGTTCTTATTTCAACCTTGTTTACGGATTCCATTTAGACTTTGATTTTGCTAGAACCCGGATTTGTCATGATAGTAGTTTATTCTTCTTCAGAGGAAGACCTTTGCCGTTGTTGTTGAAATATTGTGTTCTTACACAAATAATAGAATGGGCCACTGCCAATTAAAAATAATTCTATAACCACGAATAATTTGAAGGATATTTTCAATCCTAGTGCCATGAACTAAATGAATTTATTATGAAGCTGCAATTCTTACTTCCGCATTCTGTCGAAGAATTGCAAGTTGTGAAAATTACTAAAATGGCCATGAATATAAATATTTTTTATAATAATAATTCAAAGTGGAAAATTAAATAGTTGAATGGTTCAACAATTTATTGATCAAGTTGATGATTTAGAAATCATATATTTTGTGAGGAACTTGAAGTTCATAATCGAGTCACTTCTCGAAACGTTTAATGTCAGAAGAACAATTAATTTTGTTGTGCTTCGCACAGTTCTTCGATGCTATGCTCAAGGTCAAATACTTTTCAGATGTTATTAATATGTGTAAATAATGTGTGTTGATTCAAAGATAATAATATTTTTTGACAATATATAATTTTTGAAACTGGAAAAATAAGTGAAAGTTAAAATTCTATGAACATTTATTCTACGAGTGTTAATGTTATGTAAAAATTCAAACAGTGAACTAAAGTACTTACAGTAAAGACAATTAAATTTGAACTGGATTTAATCACAAATAATCGATATAATTTTGGAACACAGTCTACAGGACTAATAATCAGACTTGTGTTTCCAAAGATAATTGTCAAATGTGTTTGGAAAATTTCTGTATATTGTGTAAATAGGAGTGTGGGTCGCCACACGTGAGTGATGCTACTTTGAGCATTTTTGCAGTCAATTTTAAATTCAAAATAAAATAAGATAATTTTACATGATGTGTTATGCCCAGTTGAATCTCCTTCTATCCTTATTGTTGCATTGAGCCAAAAATCAGTAAAGCATTTTTTTCATTTGATGTCGTTTTTGAGATTAGCTTTAACCCATCTGGCGCTCCGGGATATTTTGACTCTCGTGCTGACTGATTCTTGGTAAGATGCATATGTGGTCGTGCGGACTCCGGTCTAAACGGGCACATAAAATAAGATAGAGAGAGAAATGGCTTCGAACGTGGGGCTCGAGTTAGACATGGTCAATCGCATGCCGATTTAAATTGTGATAATTTTTATATAAAGATTTTGGGAGTTGAGAGATGTCTGGTTTGGATGAATAAATTAGTAGGAAACCCAATTAGTGGGGAAAATTAAAAATTTAACTGGATTAATAATTAGAATGGGTTTGATTATTTTTGATAATGGCTTAACCATTAGGGCGTCAAGTAAATTCAGTAGTAAACGTTCGATGACTGGACATACGCATTATTAGAATCCAGGTGGAGGATATTTGAGAACTTGCATATTTTTCTTGTGATATTGTGGTAAATGTAATTCGTAAAAGTAGAGAATTTTGTTTTTCCATCACGTCGACATTAGGACAAATCTCATTTTATTACAGTGTTCCAATTAGCTATTCATATTTCTTGTTCTAGTTATAAGCTTGTGTTTGCCAATATTGTATACCCCTAAGTTTTGAATAATAATTGAAAATTATGGAAGAGGTGATGAGGATGATGAGGAGTTTGGAGGAGAGTTCAAAAGAGGCTGGACGGCGTGTAGCAGCCATTATGAAAGAAAATACAGAGGCTTTAGAAAAGAAACTTAAGGAAAATTCTGATTCTTTAGAAAATAAACTTAAAGAAAATTCTGATTCTTTAGAAAATATACTTAAAGAAAGTTTAAATGATAAACTTAAAGAAAATTCTGATAAACTTAAAGAAAGTCTAAACGATAAACTTAAAGAAAATTCTGATTCTTTGGAAAATAAACTTAAAGAAAATTCTGATTCTTTGGAAAATAAACTTAAAGAAAATTCTGATTCTTTAGAAAGCAGGTTAAAAGGTAACTTGAAAGAAAATTTAAATAGTAAATTTAATTCTATGGAAAGTAAATTTAAAGAGAATTCCGAAATTTTGAAAATGTCACTTGAGAGTAAAATGACTAAATTATGCGAAAAAACACATGAGCTCGAAACTTCATTAGCCACTAACGCAAGTTTAATGGACGATAAATTTCGCGATGCCGATCTAAGATCCCAAAGCTTAGCTGATAGGATAGAACATGGTCTTAGGAAAGTTGGTGAAGACATGATCAACCTAGAAGTCAGAGTGAAGAAGGCGAGTAATGAGATGGGAATTCTAGTTGTTCAACGGTTGACAGAACAATTCAAAGAACTAGTATTGGGAGAAATAAGAGAAGGTGTAATTAATGAATTACAAACTGAAATTAAAACCACAGTTGTCAATGAAATTAAAGACACACTCAAGCTGGAGAACCAAGAGGGAATCAAGGAAATTAGGGAATCTTTGTCATCCCATATTCAAGTAATTTCCAAAGATATCCAAGCAACTCAGAAGGACATATCAGATATGACAGGGTCATTGAAAAGTCACGAGGCTGTTATGAACCAGGTATCCACTGATGTCAAGGAGAATTGTAGGGAAACCGAAGCAATTTAAAAAAATGGCAAAAGAAAACCAAAAGGAACTTGAGGCTATGAAAACCCAAATCAAGGACGAGAAACAGTCTGACCATCTGTTGAAAATGCCAAGTGTAAGGGGAAAAGAACAGATACAGATAAACCTAGGAGCAGCTAGAGAAACAGACAGTCAAAGACAGGATGAGGTCAGGACAGTATTTCAATCCAACCTCATAACTGTATTCAAGAATGTAGAGGATAAGCCTTCTAAATTTTCAGGGCGAGATTCTGTGACACCCGTAGAATTTTTGAGAGAAGCAGGTGATTACCTAAAAGATTCCAAGATCACTAAGGAAAGACAGATCCGAGTGATAGGGAAGTTTATGGAAGGTCCTGCACTTCTTTGGTTTAGAGCTTTTAGATCCACTCTAACCACTTTTGAGGAGTTTTCTCGTGGGTTATTAAAAAAGTTTTGGTCCCCGGAAACCCAACAGCAAGTCAGAGCAGAATTATATTCGAAGAGATTCTCGACGTCACAACCTACTCGATACTCTACATACTTTTCTGAACAGCTTTCTAAACTGCAACATTTAGATCCGCCGATGCCAGATAACGAATTAATTACTGCATTAATACGTCAGTTTCCAGAAGACGTCCAAAGGACTTTGATCGCTGCTGACATCTATAATATGGAGCAATTTGACGAGGTATTACAGAAGCTGGATCATACGAACGCTCAATTCTTCCATCAGAAGGGAGGAAAGAATAACAACGCTGTGTACGCTGTTATGGCCGACAGTTATTCTCAAACACCTCGGGAGATTCGAGAGGGGCGAGAAGAGAAAACGCCGAGGGAAGATCCCAATAAAGGAGGATGGAATCAGTACAGTAACATATACAGTTACAAGCCTTATGCAAGACCGGATGTTGGTAATCGATATAATACTCGATGGAGAAGGCCCAGGGATAATCAAGGAAGGTACCAGGAAAGAAGGTACTACGGTAGAAACAACTAAAATAACAGAGGGAATGTGGATACTCGTCAGTCCAATGAAGAGTTCAATAAGGAGACGAGGAAGAACTTAGAAGCAAGACACCAAGAAAACTTGCAGTTTTTGGAGCAGAGGCCCAATGAACCAGGTCCATCGGGAACACAACAATCCCGGGGGAATGGAAACGAAAAAAAACTTCGAATTCACAGTAGAAGATAGAATTTTGAACACTTTCACTTCCAGAATTATTAAATGGCAAGCAGAGGATGATGACTTAATTCAACAGAATGATGAACGGAAAGAAATGGGTACAAGAATTAGAATGCCAATCATATCATGCGAAGTATTCGGTATGCCTGTCGATACTTTAATTGATACTGGGGCTATGCTTTGTCTTGTGAGTGAGAAGCTTTATATTCTGTGGAAGCTCAAAGAGAATTTAGAGGAGATTCCAGTATCAGGAATTAAGATCCAAGGAATAATACCCAACAAAATATCTCTGTGTAAAACACAATTATACTTATGTATTACTATTGGAGGACATGATTTCCGACATGTGTTTGTAGTAATGAAGGACATGGCTTTTGACATGATATTGGGAGCGGATTTCATTCAGAAATGTCAAGCAGTGATAGACATGAAGACAGAGACGATCAGATTCAAGAATACCGAAGAGATAAACTTCGAGGGAAAAGAAGAGGAAGACATCGAGGGAGATGCTCAATGGTCTCTGATTTTTCATGAAGCTGAAGGAAGAGAAGTCTACAATGAGAAGGAGTCCCCAGAGCTTGGAAGAATTTTGGAAGAGTATCACGATATTTTTGATATTAAACCTGGAGAAATTAAAGATTTTGAATATCGTATTCGTGTAAATGATGATGCACCTTTTCATGCTAAATTGTATCCGGTTGCGGAAAAGCATCGAGAAAGGGTAAAAGTGCTTATCAAGGAGATGGAAAGCAACAATGTGATTGAAAAGTACACTACATCTTATGTCAATCCATTAGCAGTAGTGTCTAAGCAAGATGGAAGTCTAGGACTATGTTTAGACGCGCGAAATTTGAATTCAAATTACTGCCAGAGTATGACAGACCACCAATCATTAGGGAACTGTTAAGGAAATTCCAAGGCAAGGTCTGGTTCTCTAACATTGATCTCACCTCGTCCTACCATCACATTAGGCTTAGTGAAGATTCCAAGAAGTTTACAGGATTTATGTTTGACCAGCAGACATATGTATTCCGCCGTCTACCATTTTGAGTCAAAACATCTGGATCTGTTTTGATCAGAGCACTGGAACAAAATTTGAGTCCTGAAGTAAAGGAGATAGCAATTCGTTACATAGATGATATCTTAATTGCATCTGAGACTAAGGAGGAACATTTGTTACATCTTCAGATGCTATTCGCAGATTTGAGAAAAGCGAACTTTAAAGTAAACCTTCGAAAATGTCAGTTCTTTCGGAAGGAAATAAAATTTTTGGGTCACATTTTGGATGGAGAAGGATACCGTCCCAATGAGACGAAGATACAGGCGATTGCAAATTTCCCTAGACATACTAGAGTGAAGAATGTCCGCAGTTTTCTCGGGACATGCCAATTCTTTGCGGGGCATTGTCCAAACTTCACCAAGACGGTTGCGCCATTGCAGGAATTATTAAAGAAAGGAAACAAATGGAAATGGGATGAAGATTGTGAACAATCATTTCAAGATGCCAAGAGGTTATTGGTAAACAGTGTGAAATTGGAGTATCCTGACTTTACCAAGAATTTCATCATAGAATCTGATGCATCCACCGTAGGGATTGGAGCTATTCTTCTTCAAGAAGATGAAGATCACAAGAGACGTTACCTGGCGTTCATTAGCAGGAAACTTCGTCCATCAGAAAGGAATTATTACACCACGGAGTTAGAAGCACTTGCTGTAATCTTCGCGTTGGAGTCGTGGAAGAAAATGTTAATTGGACATTCAGTAATTGTGAGGACTGATCACCACGCATTGGAGTTTATTTTGAGAACAAACTTTGCCAGTGATAGGATAACTAGATGGTCACTTTTTATTCAACAATTCAACCTAGTTATTGAACACACTCCTGGAAAGTTGAACGTTGGAGCTGATTTATTGAGTAGAGCAGTGGAGTCTACATCTAAGGTTTTTCAAGTTAACCTGACGCAGGAAGATGAAGATACCTTGAGAAGGTTAAGATTGTTGCATTTATCCCAGAGGAGAGACCGACGTTTTAGAAACATTTTTCGTTTTCTACAGGGAGACATGGATCCAAATGATGATGATTTTGTGGAAACTGAAAGAATTTCAAGAGATTTTATGATGTTGGATGGTTTAATCTACAAGTTTGCAGATCCTGACCATACGAAGCTGAGAGTAGTGATACCTCCGCGAATGCAAAAACCCATTATCTGGATGGCACATCGAATCGCAGGTCATGCTGGAGTAGATAAGACGGTCAACATGATTCAAGAGAAATTTTCGTGGGAGCGAATGCGACAAACTGTCAGGAACACTATTCGAGAATGCGACTTATGCCAAAGGAGTAAACATAATTCTAGATTATTGAGAGAATTACCAAGGCCTATTATTCCTTCTAAGCCTTGTGAAATCTTCGCGACTGATTTATATGGTCCTCTCCCAAAGTCTAAAAGAGGTAACCGATATATTCTGGTGACCATGGATGTATTCAGCAAATACACTATGTTACACCCAATCCAGAAGGCAAACGCAAAATATTGTGCGAAGAGAATTAGAGACAATGTAATTCCGGAAGCAGGCAAACCGGAATTCCTTTTATCAGATCGTGGACCCCAATTTACATCTTTAGAATTTAGAACCATCATGAATGATCTGGGGATTAGACAATTGTTTTGTTCTATCAGACATCCTGAGAGCAATCCAGCAGAACAACGTGATGACTGAAATAGCAAAATTTTGCCGCCTTTATTGTCCAAATGAGCATTGGAAATGGATGGATGTTCTCTCTTTAGCATCAGAATCCATCAACTCTACGATCCATGAGAGTACTGGACAGATTCCCATGTTGCTTCATCATGGAATTAAACCAACAAGATTATGGGATCGAATCATCTCTATTCCACCTGAGATTGAACCAAGTCGTCAGATGAGGGAAACTCTAGCTTTAGACAAATTGAGGAGCCAAGCTGAGAAAAGAGAGCGCAGAGTGAGAGGAAAGCGTTTTCGCAGACCCTTGCGCGTAGGAACTCTTGTTTTAGTGAAAAGATCTACACCCTCTGACGTGCAAAATCGAGTGTACTCGAAGTTTGCAAGCCTTTACGCTGGACCCTATCGTATTGTGGAAGTAAACAACAATGGAAGCTACGAAATCGCTAATACACGAACTGGTAACATCGTGGGAACTTATAATGCATCGAATTTGAAGATTTATTATTCAATAACCAGATGATTTAATGTGTAGATAGGAAATATAAAAAATTTTCAATTTTTATTTTGTGCTAGGTGTGGGGTGGATGTGCCCAACTCTAGGAATGGGTATTCCAAGATTCAGACACCTAGATATCAAGGGAAAGGCTACAGCCGCTTTTGAGAGTTGAGATATTTGAATATCGCGCTATATTGCTTCTCGAAGCAATTGGAAAGAATATACCGCTAAGAGCATGTCAAGTGACGTAGCGAGTAATAGCAGAGGTCGAGGCTATTTATTGATTAAATAGTTAGCCATGGAGTAGAGACTTGAGACTTGGATCAGATTACTGGCACGGCCAAATGAAAGAGAATGCACTTAGTATCAAGTAAATCGGACCAGGGATACCTGAGATATGAGGATTTCTAGATTTCAGCGTGATGACGCGTGACCCTGACAGTTTTGAATAAAAGCCGGCTGGCTCAGGCATCAATAGCTCACTTCGACACAAGCACTTGCCTAGCAAGGTGCCACTACGCTGAGCCAAGGCACATGGTTGCCGGATCTACGCAGAAGTTATTTTCAAAGTTGTGATAGTCACAAAAGTGCTGCGCTACGAGTGGAACTTAGTAAGTTTCCGGCAGGGAGGATCACTAAGGAGATAGTTATTTTCTACAGACACTGGTGAAATATTTTTATTTTCACATGGACATATGCTAGGCTTTGTCTAGAATTAGTACTTTGTCACAGTCCAGTAATAACCTAATACTTGGATATTTTAAGTCCAATTCAGTCAGTTTTCATATTTGTAACTAAATAACCACTCCGATCTATCAGTACATTGAAGACCAGTCTATCACGGTGGTGTTCATTAGCCAACGCAGGGAAACTACATGTTGCTTCGCGCATGGTAGATGGTGTGAAGCCATGCCCAGGGAACGATCTTCAGAACAGCCGTTGATTGGGTTAGACTGTCAGTGTTTTCTTGTACTGAAAAGATTACCGTGAGTTATGTTACAACTGACATATCTGAGAATAGATCACTTAGATCTGACCCCATTTAAGCAAACTGTTATGGCTTTAACAGAAGCCAATATTAAAATGGATCAACAGTTACTTCAAACGTCAAGAGATATTACCACTATGTCTTGTTAGACGGATTGTGGGTATATAATGGCGGCCGATACAAGGATTATACATGCTTGTCCGATAGGGCATGTCTATGGATAAATCTGGTACAGACCAGGTGCGCTACGCTTCAAGACCATCAAGAAATGTAAGCCACATTTGAATTATATTATGCCTAGCTAATTGGAAAAAACTATTTTTTCGGCAGATGACCAACACATTTATTTTTCTTCGTATTTAAATCTTGCAATGATTTACGCAAGACATATTAGAGTTATTCTGAGTATTTTCAGCACTCAGAACAGTTTAGGATCGATGACCGAGCATATCGAGCATTTATTTGAATATTTCATATTTTTGGGAAATCACGGTAATCAGCCGATGTAACTGTGAAAATTAATAATTATTTTTGTTGAGGAATGGATATTTTTTCCATATTCGAAGGTTCGAACATGTGGATTCTCACATAGTGAAATAAAATTAAATATATTTAAAATAATATAACTAATAATAATAATAATAATCCACTAATAATAATAATAATAATAATTTTTATAACTTTTCTAAATAATTCTTGGATATTATATTTTCTAATAATCATATGTATTGAGAGATAGCCTATGAAGTAGTTTAATCATTTCTAGTTTGGAACAGGAGATTTTCCGAAGGAGAGTGGTTAGAGCAAGCCCGCATTCAACCAACATTTCAGTTCTGGTTGAACAGTTAATATTTGCAATGAGCAAAGTATATTTTTCAGATAACACGGAGAGTCAGGAAACGGGAAGCAAATGATAATTGTATCAAATAGGATATTTTTGTATTTATATAAAATCATGACGTAAATACTCGAAAGTGAAATAAAGATTTTCATAAGTATGGTAAATTCACGGGTTGAACTGAATGGTAAAATAAAATAAACTTGTAAGTTTATAAATCTTCCAGTGTTGATAACAAGCAGAGGCTTCATTTATTGTATACATTTTGGGAAGAAAATTCATGTGTGTGGAGTAGTTGAAATGCCATTCCCAGGTGCGCATGTTTAAGTCGCAGGAATGAAGAGGTTTTTTCGAGCATCAATCAAATAGCAGGTTCGATGGCTCAGGTTTATAGAAGGAGTATTGGAACTACACATTTCGTCGTATGAATGACCCGAAGGTTATTTCTTAGAAACCATCAGTTCTTATTTCAACCTTGTTTACGGATTCCATTTAGACTTTGATTTTGCTAGAACCCGGATTTGTCATGATAGTAGTTTATTCTTCTTCAGAGGAAGACCTTTGCCGTTGTTGTTGAAATATTGTGTTCTTACACAAATAATAGAATGGGCCACTGCCAATTAAAAATAATTCTATAACCACGAATAATTTGAAGGATATTTTCAATCCTAGTGCCATGAACTAAATGAATTTATTATGAAGCTACAGTTCTTATTTCCGCATTCTGTCGAAGAATTGCAAGTTGTGAAAATTACTAAAATGGCCATGAATATAAATATTTTTTATAATAATAATTCCAAGTGGAAAATTAAATAGTTGAATGGTTCAACAATTTATTGATCAAGTTGATGATTTAGAAATCATATATTTTGTGAGGAACTTGAAGTTCATAATCGAGTAACTTCTCGAAACGCTTAATGTCAGAAGAACAATTAATTTTGTTGTGCTTCGCACAGTTCTTCGATGCTATGCTCAAGGTCAAATACTTTTCAGATGTTATTAATATGTGTAAATAATGTGTGTTGATTCAAAGATAATAATATTTTTTGACAATATATAATTTTTGAAACTGGAAAAATAAGTGAAAGTTAAAATTCTATGAACATTTATTCTACGAGTGTTAATGTTATGTAAAAATTCAAACAGTGAACTAAAGTACTTCCAGTAAAGACAATTAAATTTGAACTGGATTTAATCACAAATAATCGATATAATTTTGGAACACAGTCTACAGGACTAATAATCAGACTTGTGTTTCCAAAGATAATTGTCAAATGTGTTTGGAAAATTTCTGTATATTGTGTAAATAGGAGTGTGGGTCGCCACACGTGAGTGATGCTACTTTGAGCATTTTTGCAGTCAATTTTAGATTCAAAATAAAATGAGATAATTTTATATGATGTGTTACTCCCAGTTGAATCTCCTTCTATCCTTATTGTTGCATTGAGCCAAAAATCAGTAAAGCATTTTTTTCATTTGATGTCGTTTTTGCGATTAGCTTTAACCCATCTGGCGCTCCGGGATATTTTGACTCTCGTGCTGACTGATTATTGGTAAAATGCATATGTGGTCGTGCGGACTCCGGTCTAAACGGGCACAGTAGTACACTTCCGTTTGATCGATCGAGCGGGCAGTGCATACTTCCGTTGTCCACCACTGCTAGCTAGTAAACTTCCATTTGATCGATCGATCGGGCAGTCCATACTTCCGTTTGATCCACCACTGCCAGCTCGATCGTTCCGATCCACTTCCGTCCCCAATTTTCAAAATCACTCCCACAAAACTATCCAGCAACCGAGCGGAAAGATGTTTCACATCAAAAATCAAATTATTGGAGAGTTTAAAAGCAGAGGGAGAAGCAGCAGATGGGCGTGCTCAAACCAGTATGACAGAGAATTGTGCGCTGGAAACGTGGTGACCAGAGGAAGTGCGTGGTGTTAAGCGGACAGTGGGACTAGTGTGGCAGATATTCAGAGTGTCTATGGGGACGACGTGACGCGATGTCATGTCCCATCAAATGGTTCACTGGAGGAAGTGAGAGTGTGGAGGCGAAGACCAAACTGGGCGCCTTCCCAGGTCGAAACAAACATCGATAGAGAACAGGGAATGGTGTTAGTAATTGTGTCTGATGTCACATCCATATTGCGTGATTCAAGAGGTGTTGGTATACCAATAAATGGCGACAACATGGATGTCAAGACAACTCACCGCTTATCACAAGACAATGACAATAAGCCTCAAACATTTGTGGCGGTAAGAACACGTTCGGCGGTGTAGTTGGTAGCATGCTGAACTGCTGTGCCCAAGATAGCGGATTCAAACCCGGCCGAAGTCGTCGTATTTTTTAAGAGCGTTAAAATCCCTCAGTATGTCTTCCATCGGAGGGGAATTAAAGCCGGCGGTCCCATGTCATGGATTTATGGCATGTAAAAGATCTTTCTACAGACTAAACCTGTGAGAAGCTAAATTTCTAGGTCGGATTTCGTTGGAACACTCTATCAAAGTTCCAACATTCACCACTAGGTATCAGGGATATCTGGTAGCGAAAGTTGGAACTACTTGAAATTGAACGGAACTTGTAACTCACCCCATTGGTGTCTCAGACACTCCCGGCACTAAACGCCGTACGGTCAGGTGGGGACATAACAATATTCGCAACGCCTCGTAATAAACCGTCGTCAACTGCTCGTTACTTCACTTCGTGTATTGAAACCTTTAACCTATTTCCATTCCAAGTTACTAATTTATATATTACTAGCAGTAGTGCCGGGCTTCGCCCGGTGGATTTATTTGTTTCATGGGTGTAAATGAATACTCCTACAGAACTGGAGCACTCAAGGATAAGGATCGGAAAGCACCAACAACCTCAGTATACTGCACCAACACCATCGCCCTTATACAGAGGCATACTATTGTCATGATGATAACTGTTTTAAGGGGACTAAGAAATCTTTTTGCACTAATTACTCACCCTGAATGCAATTTATAAGCAGCTCGCAATTCTGCACCAGAACACTGGTAGGGGCGACGTGATGCAGCCCGCATTGCCAGGCAACAATAGACTTACTGTCGACCAATGTATTATGTGCACTCGAGTTTGAAGGTTGTTTGTAAAGTAATCAATAGACCTACATAAAATCCAATAACATCATCATTTTCGTCGTTCTATTTTACTTCAGTTCATGTAGGTTTGGAATTTTTAATTCATATTTTAATATTTTTATCGCAGATGGAAAACATAAACAGTCCATTTATAAGCGTATTTCAACCATGAGTCTCATTTAAGAATTATCTCAAACACCCATCATAAGATCAAATCCACATTTTAACACAATATACACTGGAATGTTGTATAACTGTTTTATTAATTTCAAAATTGTATGTGTCCAAGAAACAAAGTTGTTATCATTTTTGTAAGGTAACTTTTTCTCGGCTCGGGGTGGTTGGAAAATGCAGTTCTTGGTCGCGATGTAATCCTTATACATCAAAAAGTTATGCTGTATGACTGTGAAATACGTAAATTAATTCACTTATTTTATATCGGTTTGTATCTGTGCAGGGAAATAAGACATGGTTCACCAGCTAGCCGCTCCGGGGAAAGCTGTACAGCTTTGCCGAAATGGAGCCCATCACGCGTCATGGCGCGCTTCGCCCGTAAGTGATGGGCTCCATCTCAGCAACGCTGTACAGCTTTCCCCGGAGCGGCTAGCTGGTGAACCATGTGTTATTTCCCCATACAAATACAAACCGATATGAAATAAGTGAATTAATTTACGTATTTCACACTCATACAGCATAACGTTTTCATGTATGAGGATTACGACGCGACCAAGAACTACATTTTTCAACCACCCCGA
Source organism: Meconema thalassinum (assembly GCA_946902985.2). Classification (NCBI taxonomy): domain Eukaryota; kingdom Metazoa; phylum Arthropoda; class Insecta; order Orthoptera; family Tettigoniidae; genus Meconema; species Meconema thalassinum. Next base: position 205,061,633 of record OX336399.1, on the reverse strand, counting down.
GCCGAGATAAAGTTACCTTACAAAAATGATAACTTTGTTTCTTGGACACACAAAATTTTGAAATTAATGAAACAGTTATACAACATTCCAATGTGTATTGTGTTAAACTTTTGGATTCGATCTGATTACGGGGTTTTGAGATAATAATTCTTAAATGTGACGCATGGTTGAAACACGCTTAAAAACGGGCACTTTTTGTGTTCCAACTGCGATAAAAATATCAAAATATAAATTAAAAATTCCAAACCTACATGAACTGAAGTAAAATAGAACGACGAAAATGATGATGGTATTGGATTTTATGTAGGTCTATTGGTTACTTTACAAACAACCTTCAAACTAGAGTGCACATAATACTTTGGTCGACAGTAGGTGTTATTGAAGCTGTTCAGGAGCGCTTGTTCTTCCGACTTACTGAACAAAAATCAATCTTTAAGGTTACCTAAGAGGTGTAGGCTAAACTATTCCTCTTGAATCAGGCTATCATATTCAAAAAGATTGTTTCGAATTCGACTGGTAGTTCCAGAGATTAGCGCGTTTAAACACACAAACAACCTCTTCAGCTTTATTGTATTAGCATAGATTGTTGAATACATGGGTCAGCAGACACAGTCAGGGTCCCCATCTTAACAAAAACATAAAATAAAGCAATGTCCTCAATTGTGCGAAACGTTGAAGAGCTGAAGGGCCCAGAAAGGTTTTAAATTGTGAGTCCTGTAGAGTTCTATCAAACTAAAAACCCAAATTTGGAAAATCACTTCCGGCCTAAATGCAGTTCTAGAAAAACAGCCTAAAATATAATATTGTTTCTTCACTAATTTTGCTTTTTGATCAAATCCTAGCCAAAGTAACTTATTTATATAATTCTTTCTTTATTATTTTCCTCGGTTCAGGAGATTTTTGATTTTTTGAAAAATATTCACGTGGAAGTAGTTGTAAGGGCGTAAGTCAAACTCTGCATTGACTCACACTAGCGCTCGTGGTGGTAGAATAGACAAACTGGTAACCTAATCGACCGGATATGGTTGACTTTCCGGTGAACAGTTATCAGTAAGGTACTTGAGCCAAATAAGGCCCTTCAGTGATATTATTAGCAGAATATTACAGATTCTACAAGATTGTTAGTGTTTTTGATAGCTACCATCCTTTAATGGCAATACTAGAAACTAAAAGTCTTGAAGCAAACGATTCCACGATGTTTGCTTCAGTCGAGCAGTAAACGGCGTCCGAAGCTCTTTTTGTTACTATTTCTAGGTATTTTAATAAATCTTCTTCGTGGTTTTGAAATGTGACATACATAAACCTGGTGCATATAGTTTCAAAGAATGTGATTTGTAGTTTGATATACTGTATTGATATTTTCCACTTAATGTGCATTTCCTTATCTCTTTCCAATTACATATGGACCTTATTTGGAATGGGTGTTCCTCACATGTTAAATAGTGGCGATTCCTCCATGTAGGACGTGAGGATCATCCTACAGTCAGCTCTCAGCTGAAACTGTTTAAAAAAAATTAAATTGTTTTGTAAAATAGACTTTGGGGCTATCTTGCGCGCCCTTCTCGATGACCTCTGTCTCACTCTCACTGTTAGTACTGTAACTAGTTCTACATTTCACCCCTAGGTGGGTGAAATGTGACCTTCACCGTCTAGAGTAGAAAGCTGAGGAAGGAAGCCTTGCAACCTCAAAGCACGTGTTTATAGCTTTAGAAATGTATGGGGGCCCTTGAGGGGGAAGGGGCAGGTTTGGTCTGTTTAATGGCGCTCTGAGGACGTCGACTGAGATCCTCAAGTCTCGCTATTGGTTGAATTTAAACCAACACTACGGGCTTATTGGTTACGATTTCGCGCTGTCAGAATGGATAGTCTGTTTCCATCGTGTGCACATCTTTGGAGTGGTATTCGATTGTATTGTATTGTGTAATGTGTGAGTAATAGCTCTGTGCAACTGAATTAGACTGAATCTAATATCTCAATTTAGCCCAGTTATAATGAAATGAATGAAAATCCACAGCCTGCTTCCAGTCTCCGACCGGGTCAGGAATGAAATGAATGAAGCCCCCATCTAGCGGCGAGGATATGAACTGTGCCGGCTGCCGAGGCCTGACGCACTCCTCTGGGGCAATGATTAAATGAATGACAGATGAAATGAAATGATAGTGGAGAGTGTTGCTGGAATGAAATTTTGACAGGGAAAACCGGAGTACCCGGAGAAAAACCTGTCTGCCTCCGCTTTGTCCAGCACAGATCTCACATGGAGTGACCGGGATTTGAACCACGGATCCAGCGGTGAGAGGCCGGCGTGCTGCCGCCTAAGCCACGGAGGCTTCCCCCAGTTATAATAATTACCTTAATTTAAGCCAATCATGTTACGTCCTACACATTACAAAAATCATCAGTCACCACTAATTGTTTTAATACTGAAATATTTTCCAATGATTCTAATTATCAACCCATGTTTTCATTACTGCTTGCCTGAATGGCTACAACTATGGATTTTCATTGATTTGCTGACAGTCTCCTTGCTACTCAATGCACACTACTGGTCTTATCAATTACCTTGCAAATGCGGTGAGAGGATTCTTGCAACATCGTTCTGGGCCTCAAGGAAGGATTCCATCAGGTTTCCATGAATTTCTTACCTGTAAGAAAAAAAAAGATTCTGGATTAGAAATACATCTTAATTACAAAGGCTTTGGTATATTTTTAAAGAACATTTAAGTTAATAATAATAATAATAATATCGTATGGCCTCGGGTGCCTGGTGCAAGCTTTGTAATTTGACACCCAGAGGGTAGCTTGCATGTCGAATTTCGTTGTTCCTTGAATCACAATGAAAGTCAAGGAGGTTAGATAATAGATATATAAGCTTCTTGAACACTACAGCGCTTTTTAGTAGAGAAATGAGGAACTTTGTGTTGGCGGAAACTCCCGAGTTTAATTTTGCCATTATGAACTCGGCCTACTGAATTCAAATGGGTTCTTTGACATGCCAACATCGTACGACATGCGTATCGTATTTTTGCCGCCTTTCAAAAATCACTTACCACGGCCAGGGGCGAACCTGCAATCTTGGGGTTAATATACCGACACGCTATCCACTCACCCACCGTGGCAAGCTAACATTTAAGTTAAAAATGTATTTTAATTATACACCAGAAATACACAGCAACTCCTCCAGTTCCAAATCTGAAAATGTTGGAATCAGCGTGCCATCTAGGCCATTGACGTGACATAGTGTGTGACGTAACGCCTGCAACACTAATTTCCCTACTATAATTGTAAGCATAGAGTTACTTTCGTATCGTTATGTAGAGGTTAGCGTAGATGGCGCCGTTGTTGCGTCTCACATGAAGCAATTGGCACCAGTGGCAGTGTTGCACAACGACCAGATACATTCAAGAAAAACAATTAATACCGTAATAATATTTTTAGCCTACTTTTCACATTTTGCAAAAATGAGGAAAAAGTAGACTTATGAGATCGGGCAAATGTGTGTCGGTCTGTCTGTCCTTCTGTCTGTCTGTCCTTCTGTCTGCCTGTCTGGCTGTGTGTGTGTGTCCCCCCCCCTATCAACTCCTAAACGGCTGCAGCAATCGAAACAAAATTTGGTAGGAATAAAGACCTATACCTGAATATCTCACGGCCATATTTGAAAATGATGTCAGTGCTACCAACTGATGAAAAATTACAATTGAAATTTGAGCTCTATGTTGGATATCTTGGAAGGTATGAATTGGAGCTATTTCAAAATTGGCACACGTATAGATAACAATATTGCAGTTTAATTTCCAGGAGGCCATATATGGCAGTGTTGCCAAAATGATTATAAGCCTGCTGATAAGTCCAAATTTTAAATGCGTATAACTTCTACTCTATCAGTTGAATTTCTACCAAATTTCGTATGTGCTATGTGTACATAAACAGATATGACTGAGTGTATTCTTAGAAGCCACCAGGGCTGCCAACTGTTAATAAATGCTTTCCATTTATTTTATCCAAATACCCATATATCAGAAAGTATGCAAGCCGACAGCTTTAAACTATGCACACGTATAGTACCTGACATTGTATATTAATTTGGAGTATCTTATATACGTCAGTGCTACCAACTTGATTCTAAGCCTGCTGAGAGGTCCAACTTTTAATACATGTAACTTCTATACTATCATTTGTATTTCAACCAAATTTAGTGTGTGCTATGTGTACCATAACAGATGTGTCTATGCTGATTCTTAAGAGTAACCAAGGCTGCCAACTGTTAATAAATACTGTCTCTAATTTTGTTACCCTAATATCAATATATCAGAAAGTATACAAGCCAATAGCTCTAAACTTTTCACACGTATGGTACCTGGCATTCTAGATTAATTTGGAGTAACTAATATAGGCATACGCCAGTGCTGCCAACATGATTCTAAGCCTGCTGATAGGCCCGATTTTTTAATACATGTAACTTCTATACTAAATAATGGATTTAATCCAAAATTGGCACAACACGAGATCATAATATTTCAGATCATTTCTGACTAACACATGCATGGCATTGTTGCCATCATGATTTTAGGCGCGCTGATTAATCCAAGGTCTAACTGCATGTAACGTCCATGCTATCCATTGGACTTCAACCAAATTTTGTATTCTGTACCTTAGTAGATGCAACTAACAATAGCCTCTATTCAGTCACCAGGGCTGCCAACTGTACTGCTCTATCAGGCTACATTATACCAGGTATATATCGAACTAATTAGAAATTTCGATATTACCAACTTAATTTCGTCATTATTCTAGATAGGTCTATAAAGATTGGCAAGAATCTTAAATTTCAAGAAAAGTAGGCTCTTTAGTTCGTCACGGAACTTCTTGTTAGTAATAAAATCTGTACGTTTACTTTGATTTGTATAGGAATTCATAATTCTGTTCTTAAATAATTCAGGAAATCCTATAGTAAGTTACTGTGAACTGTCTGAGAAAGCGGAGCGCTCGTCCGTTTGGTCGTTGCCAGACCCAAGCACCGACCAGATCTCAATTGTGAAGGGTATGGCAGAGTAAGTCCTATCCGTTTTACCGCGCAATGGAATACAGTTTTCTCTGATATCAAGCAGTCTTTTACCCTATCTTCTCCCCTTTAATGAAAATAGTGCAAAAACACCCAGAAGAACTATCCGCCAGCCGCCACTGGTTGGAACTACATTTATCCTCGCGCGAGGCGTTCACGGAGGCTTTGGTTTGTTCCAAGAGACGAAGGAAGGAAGATTGTGGTTTTACGTGATCGTGAATCTTGTGATGATGTGCCACGGGACCTCATTTTTTCGTGGACTCCGAACAACAGGACATGGTACTTCACTTCGAAAATCTCGCATGCATTGAGAAACGCAGGAATAAGAGTTTAATTTTGGAGACGACTGTACTCTACGGAACGAAGAGCACCAACATGGCACAGTACGAGTCCCTCACTTGTTTGCTTGGTCTGCTCCGTGCTGTTTCCATGGCAACCACACACACACCCACACAGCTGCAATTGCTACGAAAATATTGCCAACTGCTGATTTTGCTTAGGAGAACAAAACATAAACGTGTTCTGCCGCGTTCATTGTCGACATTTGAGTGTATATGATGCATGTAATGATGGTAATGTGGGCCGAGTTATCCCTCTTCAAAGGTTAGGCATACAATCTCGGAGAAAAGTAGTGGAATAATATGCAGAATTGGTTGCAATTCGTGTGGAGAAAGCTGATTATGAAGTGGCTATAAAAACAAGAATGCATCCAAAGAAAACTAAGAGGCTCAGGGAGGACTTGGTCTGAATATGGCGCAGGGATATTATAAGACGAGCAACAACTATGATCAACTCTAAAACCCATTTCCACACATCTTTTAAATGTTTTGAACATTTTTTATGCACAAGTCATCATAGAACAGTAAGAATTTACCATCCTACAGAGATCATGCACCACTTATAAAGGCGCCTTAGTTTAATAATATATTAATTATGATTAAATTAGGTCGCCTCCGTAGCGCAGCGGTCAGCATGGTTAGCTGCCGCCCCGGAGGTCCTGGGTTCGATTCCCGGCTCTGCCACGAAATTTGAAGAGTGGTACGAGGACTGGAACGGGGTCTACTCAGCCTCGGGTGGCCCAAATGAGTAGAGGGGTTCGATTCCCCCTCAGCCATCCTCGAAGTGGTTTTCCGTGGTTTCCCACTTCGTCTTCGGGCAAATGCCGGGATGGTACTGCCCCCGGAAATTGAATTATATCGAGACCACGATGGCTGTATTGGAAAATATCAGTAAAGTTATGGATGTCATAGTTATGACGTGGACATTCATGACGTAGGCACGGATGACGTAGAATTCATGACGTAGTCACGGATGACGTAGAATTCATGCCAGTAGGCTGATTGAGCTGAGATTCTTGGTGACGTCATGATTTTATTCGAGAAAGATCCGAGATTTACGACGCAGTCGCAGGAAACAAGGTATTGTGCTAAGGAAGAAGCTACGCTATTGGAGGAGAGACGCGAACCAATGAACGATAGTTTGGAAGGAAGACGGAAATTGCTGAAACTACGATATTCGATTACTTTTGGCATGCAGATTTGTGGAAATCTATTTTCAGTTATGGCATTGATTTGGAATTTTGAAGAAATTAATTTTGAGTTTTTGAATTTTGAAAATCCGTCAAGTATAGCCAAAGTTAAAACTTCCAGCAATGACGCAGCAACAGGCTATGGAAGGGATGGTTACGCCCCTTAAGAAGTTGATAAAAGGTCATGCACAGGAGAGAGGAGCTCTCATATTCATACTGATACTGATACGCTCAGATCTCATACTTGTGATCGCATATATATTTCTGGTGATATACAGTTATTTTCAAGTGATTCAGTGAAGTAAGGTGTCTTAAGCGTGAGGTAGAAAGCCTGCCGCATCGAACGAACTCGGAGCAGTTCCATTTCACGCTGCTCGAAACTAGGTGAAGTTGAAACGCGCACATTAACGTTTCCACCAGTCAAGATATCAAGCGCTAACTTCAGCCTGTATGATAATTCTATTAGGCAGTATCACATTAAGGTGTATACAAGATTTGAACGATTTCACAGTGATACTTCGAAAGAAATTGGAACTTTTAGGCTGCCAACAAAAGTGATTTTCTCGCCACAGGAGAAACACGTTTATATTCCACATTATACACTACGGCTGACACGTGGAGTACAACAGTTTGGTATTACAACGATACATTCGACTATGGAACATTATAATATTGCAGTGCTTTTGATGATTATAACTGCAGTTGAGATGAAAGGCTAAGGCTTTGATGCAATTGGGACATACATTATTGGAGTAAAGTAACAGCATGGAACTTCGTTAATCGTCTTTCTACAAAAGCGAGCATGTAGTGAACGTCCAACTACACTCATGCATCGTTAATCCATCGCTGAATTATACCAGATAACAGTGGAAATATTTTCATACTCCACAACTATGAATATTTCTGCGGAAATAACTACATTAAACTTCATGACGAATTCCTGCAAGAACTTCAGAGAACTTTCAAGAGAGGCCAGGGTTATCCCGGCGCACAATGAAGAATTTTGCCGGAAGGATGTTTCTCGTATCCACGGAGCAGTGCCATTTCGGAGGAGGAAGCAGTTCGATTCTCCGAGGACGCTGATTCCTGTTTCGAGGATGGAGCTCATCTTTAAGTTGGTGAAATGGATCCATCAGCAGTCTTCTTTGGGGAATTTTTCTCTGGAACTTCAATCGGCAGATAAGGTAGTCGTGAACGTTTCTTGTATTATTTGAGTTTTGTAGCGATATTTGAGCAACCATTCTTCCCATATTTTCTGTCCTACCTTTTGCCCCATTTTATTGATTGATATTTTTGTACTCAGTACACTTCGATGATTTATGCCTTTTTCTTCGTTTTTTGAGACATTGCTATGTCATTGGCATACTTAAATAATTTTGGATCAGTTGAGACTGATGATTCAGATTCTTTCAGTAATTTGCATATTTTTGTAGTCACTATTTAACTGTAAAGTGAACGATTTGCTATGGCAGATTTGAATTCAGACAGAGTGTCATTTTATTAAAGTAATTCCATTCAGTTAATTACTTTGACCAAATTTCTGTCATCCTCAAGAAAGAAGAATAATTTAAAAGATTTTAGAGCATTAAAATCTTTTACGATATCGACGATCTTTGAAATACTAGTCGTCTTATGAACATGATTGCAACATATACATTTATCATTGCATTATAGACAATTTTATGAAATACGAACGTTAATTACAATTTATTGAATGCACTATAGTAATGAATAATGAAGATAGGAGTTTTTCTCAATTCTAGATTGGAACAATAATGTTTGCATTCCACAATCTAATTGTATTCTATTCGACTATTTTGCAGTTTAGTTGATCTTTGTTTGAAGATAGTATTTTTATACTGCGTCACTTTGAAGATGTTAATCTCAATTTTGATAGACCAGGCAGGAGTGTCTAACCGTATTTGCTATTAAATTTATTTGTGATTGGCAAATTTTTACTTCATATCGATTCATGAATGAAACCCACGAAGGTTAAATAATAACAGTCATTATTACAATTGATGAATATAAGAATTTTTAAAGAGGAACAATGGATGTATAATCGATAGTTCAGTGGACGTGTAAAAGTCGCTGTTGAGTAATGCCCTTGAATAATGAAGGAGGTTCCCACAATAATTAATGAAGTTGATGAATTAATAGTGGAGGTTTTTGTGTGTAGTTTGGAAGATTTTTATGCCATATATATAAAGATATATGATGAATTTTGGGCCAATTGTTGTGCAATTTTTTTGTGCGTTATGAGCGAAGTATTTTCCCGCTGAATGTTGTTCTTGTTCTTTGAAAGATTATTCATATGAAGATACTGTTAAAATTAACAAGAGTGTTAAATAATTTGAGATAAAGATTTTGAATGGAGGTTACAGTCACAAATATTAATAATTATTATTAAACATTATTAAACCTGAATTTGACAGTTTAATATAACTAACCTTCATTGGTCGATTATATCAACACGATTTGAGTAATTATCAACCGGATAGACGTGTGGTTCAATGTATTCCATGTATAAATAATATAAACAATTTAACAGTGTAAAATAATTCTGTAAATATCTTTGTTAAATAATTTAAAATGATAGTGATTAATAGAAGCGTGTATTAAATTTTCAATGGTCATTTGACATTGTTATAAACAATTTGTTACTGTTATAAATAATTAATGAACTTTTGTTATTAACATTTAGAGTTTTTTACATACTCTAAACAATCAAGTTAAGCAACTGGTTTAAACAAATAATCATGATGTGGGATTGTTGGAGGAATCCAATGGTGTTTTAAGGAAGCATGTAAGACATTTGCGTGATAATATTTCAGTTGAGATGTGAACATTTACGTGTTTAAAAGAGAGAGCCGAGCTCTGTGGTAGCACGCTTATGCTAGGGTTGAACGAACGGGTGTCCGCTTTGACGACACAGGTGCTTTGCAGCTGGTCCGGACAACTGTGTTACTGAGACCAAGGGCGTTTCATAATAGCCTTGTGGCTATAAATAAAATGTGCAGGATATAAACACGCAAAGCAATTGATATGTGTGTCTCATCCCAAATCCCGTTTCCATTCCCATTGCATTGTTATATTTTCGTTGCTATAAGCTTGAGAAAGCTAAAACATTATATGTAGAGAATACAGGTCCTACAGGAGGACATGGTTATGTGGTAAATGGCTTCTGATTGCCACGTATATTTTGTTGTTTCATTTGTTAAAAATCATTCTTTATGTGAAATAAATTATTGTGCAATTTAAAGTTTCTCGTCTTCGTTTTGGTTCATTTTAAATATCATGGTGGAGGTTATTGTGAGGACATACTTTTAAGTGATCCAGTTGACAACCCAGTCCCCGAGATATATTTAAGAGGTAAGTAAAGGTAAGTATGAAACCCCGTATATTTTGGTGTGTTCCACAATAATTTTCTTGTTAACTATTGTGCTCTAATCTCGATAGTATCTGTCAGTGCCATTTTCATTGATGTAGCTATGCCGGCGCGTTTGATTATTGGCAATCCGATTGAGGGGGCGGATATCTGACAGCCTACTATCCGGATATCGGGTACAGTAGGATTGGCGACCCTAAAACGTGGGGCATGTTCTACAAAACACTGGATTACCAGTAGGATTGGCGCCGCAATTCGGTGGGGCTCGATTGTCTCGATTGGCATGTTCTACAAAACATTGGATTACCAAGTTATTGCAGTAGAATTGACACCGTAATTTTTGTGGAGTGTTCGAATAACATTGGATTACCAAGTTATCGATGTCAAAGGGATTGTGAAGACTCAAATAAAGAGGTTGATTCTTTGTTAGATGTCTTGGCCAATTGTAGAATTTGAGAGTGTGATTATATAGGAATAAATGTTGTATTGTATTAGGAAAATTACACTCAGAAAAGATCAGATCTTATACGACTTGAGAGAGGTTAAATAGGCTGGAAACTTAGAAAAATCGCCTATGATCTGGAATCTTATTTTATTTGACCGGCTTATGACATGTATAGTCATATTAAAGATAAAATTAAACTATTTGGATTATAAATGTAAATTATTTGTGTTAGGATATTTTAAAATGAACCAGAGAAACTTGAACATGTGCTTGAGTTTGTTTCAACATGAAGTGTCTACGAAGGTTAATCATAAGGTAATTATAAGTTAGATTTAAGACAGAAAATTGCTCAAATTTATATATGCTGAAGAAGGTTGCTCAGATGTTGTTATTTTACTCTGTTTGATGTATGTCCCTAAAGCAGTTTATTATTGAATATTATTGAAATGGCAGATGAGAGTATGAGAATGATGTTAGAGGAGTTGAAAGCTAGCATGAATGAAAGTGCTAGGGAGATGAAAGCTAGCATGAATAGCAGTATGAAGCAGATGATGGAGGAGAATTCTAGTAATATGTCTATTAGGCTGGATGAAAGTGTAAAGGAGATGGAAGCTAGGAATACTAGTCGAATGGAGAAGAATGCTAGTAACTTGTCTGCTAATTTGTCCATTAGAATGCAGGAGATGATGAAGGAGAATGCTAGTAATTTGTCTGCTAATTTGTCTACTAGGATGGATGAAAATTTGAAAGTTATTCAGACCAGTTCTGCAAACTTAGAGGATAATATGTCGCGTTTACAGATTAATACCCAAGGAATTGAGAATGCTGTAACTGACATGCGCACAGACGTGTCCAATGTGCATAAAGATGTGTCTGTTGTTAAAATTGATGTGTCTAAGGTACAAAAAGATCTTACTATGTTGAATCTTGATGTTGCTAATGTCCGGAGTGATATTTCTTGTGCTAGGGCTGAAGTAGTTGTTGTTAAAAATGATGTTGCGACTGTCCAAGACAAGGTTGAGGAAGTCCAAAGAGAAGTCCAAATGTTAGAACTGATGTGTCCAATGTTCAGGTTGATATTAATAACATTCATTCGGATGTAAATGAGATGCAAAGTGATATAAATAAGATTCAAGTAGAAGTCAACACAGTTTTCGTAGATATTGCTAAAGTCCAAACTGATGTAAATAAAGTCAGGGAAGAAATAGAAAACTCGAAAACACTTTGTACGCGTAATATGAGTGCATTAACGACTAGGCTAGTTGATGAGTCAGTTAGAACGACAGCGTCTTTAGCAGGTTTAAAGTATGATGTAGAGGTCATGAGAACCCAGGTATTAGACCATAATAGATTACTTAAAGAAGATATCGAAGGAGACATAGCAGAAATGTTAACGGCAAATGTAGCAGTATGGAAAGACGAGTGGAATAGGTCAAGTGGGGAACATGTAACCCAAATTCAGGAACGTATTGAAAGAAAACTTGCCAGTACTCAAATAGATATTAACAATGAAGTAGTACAGATTAGGAAAGATTTAAGCGTAAGGATGGATTCGCTATCCGAGAGACAAGTAGAAGATAGAACACAAATGGGTCAGGATGTGCAAGCATTAAAATCTGCGTTAGAGGATCAGATTCATAAAGTTGTCTCTGATGTAAATGAAACGACGAGCAAATTGCAGAATTTGAAGCTAGGAGAAGCTAATTTAATGGAGACCTACAAAGAAGAGTTAATCAGGAAAGTCTTAACGGAAATCACTGACAAGGATACAGAAGGCTTGGCTTGCGAAACTAATAGGAATTATGCCAGAAGATATAACCTAGATCCAGAAGAAAGAGACGTGACGCCTGAAGAACGTATAACCAGATTCAGGGAGGAAGATGACGAGAGGAATAGGGAACCTGAGTGGAACTATCGAGATAGTGGGAAAAACTACCCGGATTCATATCCGAGGAATGTAACGGTCATCAGGAATTTTGAAGACAACCCGCAAAAATTCAGCAAAACTGATAGTTTGACGCCTATAGAATATGTCAGGAACCTCAAAGATTATTTCATCGAAGCTCACATTCCCAGAGAGAGAGAGATGAAGATAGTGGAAAGATTTTTGATTGGAGGACCCCTTGAATGGTTTAGAGCTTTTAGATACACATTCAGTAACTTTGACGAGTTTGCAGAGGCATTAATCAAACGATTTTGGTCCATAGAAGCGCAGAATTCGTTAAGAGCGGAGGTTTATTCAAGAAAATACTCAGGTACTCTTCCAACACGGTACGCTGATTTCTTTACGAGTCAATTGTCCCGCTTGAGATTTTTGCAACCCCCATTGTCAACGGAGCAATTAATTGATGCGATTTCTCGTATGCTGCCTGTGGAGGTGAGGAGACTAATAATTTCGTCAAACATCAGGGATTTGACCAGCATGGACGAATTACTGAGGAGGTTAGACTGCACAAGTCCAATGCCTAACGTGGTACAGAAAGGTCAAAGGCATGACTTCAACGAAATAAATACTGTATATATGGACCAAGTTCAGCAAACTGACAAGCCAGATGAAGAGAAAACTGACAATGTAGGCCCTCACAGGAATAATCAGTTTCGGAATAACAGATCGCAAGGTTACCGTCCGTATCAACAGAGAAGAGGCTGGAACTATAATCGAGGTAATTACAACAATGGAAGAGGCAGATATTACAACAATAATGGTTATAACAGAAATTATAATAGAAATAACCAGAACCAAAATAGAAATCAGGATTCTCAAGGTCAGGTTATGACACCCGATCAGTATCAGGAAAGAGAGAAGGAAAGCCAGCAATACCTGAAGGAGTTACGGGAAAAAGATGCCGAAAATCAAAAGAAAAGGCAAGATGTTGTGATCGATCCTGGGCCTTCTACGAGCCAGCATAATTCGGAAAACAGAAATCCAGGACAGAAGAGACAGTAGAGAGGAGAATACATTAGCCACACACTAACCAGAGAAGAAGAGACTTATGATTAAGGAACATAGTAGAAATATCATGTAAGAGTAAGCCAATAATAATTCAATTTCGTGTTCAAGTGAATTGAGATATTTATAACACAGAGTTTAAAAACAATTTGCAACTGTTTTTAAAACGTGGTGAAGGGAGAATGCCCCCGGAAATTGAATTATATTGAGACCACGATGGCTGTATTGGAAAATATCAGTAAAGTTATGGATGTCATAGTTATGACGTGGACATTCATGACGTAGGCACGGATGACGTAGAATTCATGCCAGTAGGCTGATTGAGCTGAGATTCTTGGTGACGTCATGATTTTATTCGAGAACGATCAGAGATTTACGACGCAGTCGCAGGAAACAAGGTATTGTGCTAAGGAAGAAGCTACGCTATTGAAGGAGAGACACGAACCAATGAACGATAGTTTGGAAGGAAGACGGAAATTGCTGAAACTACGATATTCGATTACTTTTGGCATGCAGATTTGTGGAAATCTATTTTCAGTTATGGCATTGATTTGGAATTTTGAAGAAATTAATTTTGAGTTTTTGAATTTTGAAAATCCGTCAAGTATAGCCAAAGTTAAAACTTCCAGCAATGACGCAGCAACAGGCTATGGAAGGGATGGTTACGCCCCTTAAGAAGTTGATAAAAGGTCATGCACAGGAGAGAGGAGCTCTCATATTCATACTGATACTGATACGCTCAGATCTCATACTTGTGATCGCATATATATTTCTGGTGATATACAGTTATTTTCAAGTGATTCAGTGAAGTAAGGTGTCTTAAGCGTGAGGTAGAAAGCCTGCCGCATCGAACGAACTCGGAGCAGTTCCATTTCACGCTGCTCGAAACTAGGTGAAGTTGAAACGCGCACATTAACGTTTCCACCAGTCAAGATATCAAGCGCTAACTTCAGCCTGTATGATAATTCTATTAGGCAGTATCACATTAAGGTGTATACAAGATTTGAACGATTTCACAGTGATACTTCGAAAGAAATTGGAACTTTTAGGCTGCCAACAAAAGTGATTTTCTCGCCACAGGAGAAACACGTTTATATTCCACATTATACACTACGGCTGACACGTGGAGTGCAACAGTTTGGTATTACAACGATACATTCGACTATGGAACATTATAATATTGCAGTGCTTTTGATGATTATAACTGCAGTTGAGATGAAAGGCTAAGGCTTTGATGCAATTGGGACATACATTATTGGAGTAAAGTAACAGCATGGAACTTCGTTAATCGTCTTTCTACAAAAGCGAGCATGTAGTGAACGTCCAACTACACTCATGCATCGTTAATCCATCGCTGAATTATACCAGATAACAGTGGAAATATTTTCATACTCCACAACTATGAATATTTCTGCGGAAATAACTACATTAAACTTCATGACGAATTCCTGCAAGAACTTCAGAGAACTTTCAAGAGAGGCCAGGGTTATCCCGGCGCACAATGAAGAATTTTGCCGGAAGGATGTTTCTCGTATCCACGGAGCAGTGCCATTTCGGAGGAGGAAGCAGTTCGATTCTCCGAGGACGCTGATTCCTGTTTCGAGGATGGAGCTCATCTTTAAGTTGGTGAAATGGATCCATCAGCAGTCTTCTTTGGGGAATTTTTCTCTGGAACTTCAATCGGCAGATAAGGTAGTCGTGAACGTTTCTTGTATTATTTGAGTTTTGTAGCGATATTTGAGCAACCATTCTTCCCATATTTTCTGTCCTACCTTTTGCCCCATTTTATTGATTGATATTTTTGTACTCAGTACACTTCGATGATTTATGCCTTTTTCTTCGTTTTTTGAGACATTGCTATGTCATTGGCATACTTAAATAATTTTGGATCAGTTGAGACTGATGATTTAGATTCTTTCAGTAATTTGCATATTTTTGTAGTCACTATTTAACTGTAAAGTGAACGATTTGCTATGGCAGATTTGAATTCAGACAGAGTGTCATTTTATTAAAGTAATTCCATTCAGTTAATTACTTTGACCAATTTTCTGTCATCCTCAAGAAAGAAGAATAATTTAAAAGATTTTAGAGCATTAAAATCTTTTACGATATCGACGATCTTTGAAATACTAGTCGTCTTATGAACATGATTGCAACATAGACATTTATCATTGCATTATAGACAATTTTATGAAATACGAACGTTAATTACAATTTATTGAATGCACTATAGTAATGAATAATGAAGATAGGAGTTTTTCTCAATTCTAGATTGGAACAATAATGTTTGCATTCCACAATCTAATTGTATTCTATTCGACTATTTTGCAGTTTAGTTGATCTTTGTTTGAAGATAGTATTTTTATACTGCGTCACTTTGAAGATGTTAATCTCAATTTTGATAGACCAGGCAGGAGTGTCTAACCGTATTTGCTATTAAATTTATTTGTGATTGGCAAATTTTTACTTCATATCGATTCATGAATGAAACCCACGAAGGTTAAATAATAACAGTCATTATTACAATTGATGAATATAAGAATTTTTAAAGAGGAACAATGGATGTATAATCGATAGTTCAGTGGACGTGTAAAAGTCGCTGTTGAGTAATGCCCTTGAATAATGAAGGAGGTTCCCACAATAATTAATGAAGTTGATGAATTAATAGTGGAGGTTTTTGTGTGTAGTTTGGAAGATTTTTATGCCATATATATAAAGATATATGATGAATTTTGGGCCAATTGTTGTGCAATTTTTTTGTGCGTTATGAGCAATTCCCGCTGAATGTTGTTCTTGTTCTTTGAAAGATTATTCATATGAAGATACTGTTAAAATTAACAAGAGTGTTAAATAATTTGAGATAAAGATTTTGAATGGAGGTTACAGTCACAAATATTAATAATTATTATTAAACATTATTAAACCTGAATTTGACAGTTTAATATAACTAACATTCATTGGTCGATTATATCAACACGATTTGAGTAATTATCAACCGGATAGACGTGTGGTTCAATGTATTCCATGTATAAATAATATAAACAATTTAACAGTGTAAAATAATTCTGTAAATATCTTTGTTAAATAATTTAAAATGATAGTGATTAATAGAAGCGTGTATTAAATTTTCAATGGTCATTTGACATTGTTATAAACAATTTGTTACTGTTATAAATAATTAATGAACTTTTGTTATTAACATTTAGAGTTTTTTTTATATACTCTAAACAATGCAAGTTAAGCAACTGGTTTAAACAAATAATCATGATGTGGGATTGTTGGAGGAATCCAATGGTGTTTGAAGGAAGCATGTAAGACATTTGCGTGATAATATTTCAGTTGAGATGTGAACATTTACGTGTTTAAAAGAGAGAGCCGAGCTCTGTGGTAGCACGCTTATGCTAGGGTTGAACGAACGGGTGTCCGCTTTGACGACACAGGTGCTTTGCAGCTGGTCCGGACAACTGTGTTACTGATACCAAGGGCGTTTCATAATAGCCTTGTGGCTATAAATAAAATGTGCAGGATATAAACACGCAAAGCAATTGATATGTGTGTCTCATCCCAAATCCCGTTTCCATTCCCATTGCATTGTTATATTTTCGTTGCTATAAGCTTGAGAAAGCTAAAACATTATATGTAGAGAATACAGGTCCTACAGGAGGACATGGTTATGTGGTAAATGGCTTCTGATTGCCACGTATATTTTGTTGTTTCATTTGTTAAAAATCATTCTTTATGTGAAATAAATTATTGTGCAATTTAAAGTTTCTCGTCTTCGTTTTGGTTCATTTTAAATATCATGGTGGAGGTTATTGTGAGGACATACTTTTAAGTGATCCAGTTGACAACCCAGTCCCCGAGATATATTTAAGAGGTAAGTAAAGGTAAGTATGAAACCCCGTATATTTTGGTGTGTTCCACAATAATTTTCTTGTTAACTATTGTGCTCTAATCTCGATAGTATCTGTCAGTGCCATTTTCATTGATGTAGCTATGCCGGCGCGTTTGATTATTGGCAATCCGATTGAGGGGGCGGATATCTGACAGCCTACTATCCGGATATCGGGTACAGTACCTTCTTCAAGGCCACGGCCGCCTCCTTCCCTCATCCTTGCCTATCCCCCCTCACCATCCCTTACCTTCCCTCATGAGGCCACTGTTCGCTTTGCAGGTGAGGCCGCCTGGACGAGGTGCCAATCCCACCTCACCAGTTGTATCCCTTCCGATTCGATGTTCCCAGCTCTAGGACACTGCCCGAAGAGGCGGTAGTGGTGAGTTTCCTCGCTGAATAAAAAAATGATTAAATTAATGTGACATTTTTGGAATTTTGTTTTAATATCCCCTGGCACTACAGCCCAGGGCCTAGGCCTACCAAGCGACCGCTGCCATGCTATTTAGCCTGCAGATTATGGGGTGACGCGTGGTTAGCTACCCTCGGTCGTTAATCTTGGTTTTCGTGGCCGGGGCGCTGCCTGACTGTCAGACAGCTATTCAATTGTCCTCACGAGGCTGAGTGCACCCCGTTCCAACCCTCACGTCAGTTTCTAAAATCCCTGACGGAGCCGGGAATCGAATCGAACCAGCCAATTAGGGGGTGAGAGGCAGGCGCGCTACGCTAACACCACGGGGCTGGCGGAATTTTGTTTTACAACTACCAATTTTTTTCTAAAAAATTAAAAAAGGAAGCTTGTAGTTTAACGTGACCGTTAATCTCGCGATCATAAGCCACGGGAACTCCGTTTTACGTGGAATCCGAACCACAAGACATGGCATTTCACTTCGAAAATCTCACATGCATTGACCGGGAATCGAAGCCTTGGTGAGAGGCATGCAGCTTGACCGCAGTGCCACCACGCCCCCTCTAAAAATAACTAAGCAAGCTACTTTGATTACAGAAATGGGCGCTAAAAAAAATTCCTCTACCAACCATTTAACTGTTTTGTAATTACCACGAGCAGATCTTGGGCAAAAGGTACCTCAATTTGACATTGCTAGTATACAATAATGCAATATTTTAAATGGGAAGATTATCATCGGATTTGTTAAAAGTAGCAGGATCACATAAAAACCCAGAAAAATCAGAAATTATATAAGTGAAGTACTTGTTCACAAAGTATGAAATTAAAATAAGTAAATTTACAACGAGTAGTAAATTAAGGGCAGTTATTCAGCTGTAAAGATATAGCAGTGTAGTGTCAGTCATCCCGGGGCGTGGATCACCTCAGAGCGCATCTGCACAACAATAAAACCAACAAGATCCGGGTTCAAAGTAGTGGCTACGCGGGCTAAAGCGCAGCTCTCTGCTGACTCGGTAGACGCGTGGGTTCGGCCGTTCTTGAAATGGTTTTCCGTGGTTTCCCATTTTCAACACCAGGCAAATGCTGGGACGGTACCTTCCGACAGGCCACGGCCGCTTCCTTCCACATCCTTGCCCACTTTCATTGCTCTTCATCTCCATCCATTCCATCTCTCATTCCGACGTGCAGGTCGCCCACGGGCGTCGACTAGAAAGACCTGCACTCGGCCTCTCTGGAGGCCATACGACAAAAAAAAAAAAGTGGAAGAAGAATGGACACGAGTTACAATGAACACGGAAATGCGATAAAATGCGGAACATATTCGGCCGTATGCGAACACTCGGGACACAGCTTCACTAATATTGAATCCGACTTAAAACCAAATCTTGGCATAAAAGAAGCAATCGTGATATACTTTGCTAAAATAAACAACCCTTATAATTTTAACGAACATACATGCATGGAGAACTCACCCCTCTTTACACTACTAGAAACCCCCCCCCCCCCCCCCGTTGGAAACGAGAAAGAACATAACGATGCAACCAAGCCAGAAACAAGGGAAACATGTTACTGGACTAGTATGTGCTTTGTACCATATCATCAATAAACCAAGACCAACATTAACGGCAGTATTAAAGTTATCCAGGACATTCTCATTACACCGTTTGCGCTGATTAGCTTATGTGTGGCGAAAATGAAAACTGGTCTTTAATAGTTGTAAGTATCCAGGTTATAGTAAAATGCAGCATATGAGTTTATTCTGAATATGGCAGCAAACATATGCTAAATTTCTCGACGAAAACATGCAGCGGGGATGAGACAAGACAGGAAATTCCTAGCAGTTCATTGCAGGCAGCGGTGTTAACATCAGCGCGGGAACGCACCACACCTCACTCAAACAGCTAAGTGCACAATCCACAATAACCTGATTGTTCAACAATAATCACACTCAGTAAGCAAACTTGAAGGTGAATCACCACTATCAGTGTTTCAACAAACAATCATATCTCTTGACTAGTTGTGATGGTCACTGCTGCAGCTAAATAAGTTGTTGTTTGAGTCTTCAGTCTTTTGACTGGTTTGATGCAGCTCTCCATGCCTCCCTGTCCTGAGCTAATCGTTTCACCTCTACATAGCTACCACACCCTACATCCGAGGCAATCTGTTTAACATATTCTAACCTTGGTCTACCCCTACAGTTCTTGTCCTCGATCCTTCCTTCCATAACTAAGCTTGCTATTCCTGGGTGTCTTAGTATGTGTCCTACTAACCTATCAATTCTCTTCATTAGCAGTCGCCAGAAACATCTCTCCTCTCCCACTCGTCTTAATACCTCTTCGTTTGTAACCCTATCTACCCATCTGATCTTCATCATTCTCCTGTAACACAACATTTCATATGCATCAATTCTCCTCTTTTCTGCTGCACCAATAGTCCAAGTTTCACTTCCATAGAGCGCCACGCTCCAGACAAAGGCTTTCAAAAATGACTTCCTAATATCTAAATCTATATTCAATGTCAACAGATTTCTTTTTTGTAGACGTGCTTTCCTTGCCAGAGCCAACCTACTTTTTATATCCTCTTTGCTTCGTCCATCACTGGTTATTTTGCTTCCTAAGTAACAGAAGTCTCCTACTTCCTTCAGCTTTTCACCCGCCAATTTCATGTCCATAGAGGCTTCTGATTTATTTCGGCTGCATTCCAGTATTTTTGTTTTACATTTATAAATTTTCATCATGAATTCTTTCCTTAAATAAGTGGTAACATCTTAACCCATACTTGTAGGCACAGATTTAATAGCCTAAGTGAAGGATCTGATGATGATCGCTTGACGATGGAAACTGGTCATACAAGTGTGTTTATTAATCTCATGTAATTTCTTTCAGGATTAGGGAATCACACATTACAATTGGGTACAATCTTGCTGACTGACTGAAAGACAATACATTTCGATTCCTAAGGCTACACTGAAAAAGTAGTTCAGTGAAGAACTATACAGCCTATTTTCAAATATCCTACTTATATTAATTGCCTCTATCAACATACAAAATTTCAGTTTGATTGCTGTAATAGATTCGTAGATATTGAGAGCCGTCTAAATATTTCGGCTGGCCGCCATGTTGGAATTTTATATATATAGGTCTTAGAGTTATGTACTATTACATGAAGATTATTGTTTAGTATTCAAACTTCAATCGCATGATTAGGACACCAGAAACAAAAACGAGGTATTAAAATTTCACACGGCTGCCATCTTGCGGTTAAGAAAACAATTAAAATATATTAGATGCTAAGCATTTACCGTACCAATTGTCACTGCAATCGGATGGTTAAATCGCGAGAAACGTCGATTTAAAAATTTATATTTCGCGTCGCCGCTATAATGGATTTGTGCCGACTAGGTTATTGAGAGTCCCATAGGTGAACTTATGGTCATAGCCTCTATGAACATTAAAAAAAATCAGTTTGATTGCTCTAATAGATTCGTAGATGTTGAGAACCATCAAAATATTTCGGATGGTTGCCATGTTGGATTGTTATATATAAGGGCCATATATTTATGTACCATTAAATTAAAATTATTGCGTAGGTTCATTATTGAAACTTTCACTTCGATCGCATGATTACGACACAAAAAATAAAAACATAATTTTAAAATTTCGCTCAGCCGACATCTTAAGGTTATGTGAACAATTGAACTAAATTAGATGCCAATGCATTACAATGTGTGTAAACATTTACTGTACCATGTTTCACAACTCTAAGACGGTTAAATCGCGAGTAAAGTCTATTGGAATGTTTCAAGTTCGCTTGGCCGCCATTTTCGTTTTGTACTTAACAGGTTTTTGGAAGTTACATAGATGAATTTGCAGTACTGCCTTTTATCACCTTACAAAATTTCAGAATGTTACCTGTAATATTTTCGGAGATATAGAATGCTGGTGAAATATTTCGCACAGCCGCCATGTTGGAATGGTGAGACGTAATAAAATTTGAAGTACTCGTTTGGTATCGGCCAAAATGGTGCCATTACCTTACCGAATTTGATTGAAATCCCTCCAGCCGTTTAGATGTTATTAGAGGGGGATACACACATATACGCGCACACACACACACACACACACACGGACGAATGGTGCTCTCATAAGCCTAATTTTTCATAAATGAAAATAGGCTAAAATGGCTTCCAATACGATAATGTAGCGTTAAATCACAAACACGTCAACGTCGGGTACGGGAGGCTAGTGTCATATAAATGGTTCTCGTAGTTTTTAACTTCGACATTTCTCTCATGGGTAATCTTAACCTCAGAATGAACCGGTTCATGTATTGTTCCTTTCAATTTCTCCACATCGCCTACAAATCGAAAAAGATCTGAATATTGTAATATCTGATGTGTATTTTGAATAACAGATGGCGCGGGCAATGCGTCACAGCAGCAGTAAGTTCGAAATCCAATATTAGGTCTACCACAAGACATGCGGCTTTACTCATCCATCTTGTTCAATGTGTACAATGTAATAATCTTCCCATTGCTTTCCTCGAGGGAGACAGCCGCTATTACTTCGATTCACAATCGATAGTTTCTGGGACAGGCCTCTAGGGACTTGCGGTTGCTTTCTCAGCCGGTATTGTTGAGATTAGGAGTAGTGTGGCTACAGCAGTCTACTAACAGCTTGAGGTGAAAATATACAGTGGCAAACATGCCTATAACATCTAGCATCGACAGGGATGCCTATTTTGAGGTATTTATTGCTAACCACAGGAAGAAACAATGATTAACATCTAACATTAGATGTTTTATTGTAATTTTATTTATTTATTAAACCTGGAAAGATGGTGCTCGTTGATACGACGTGAGAGGTGGCGCGGGGTACTTTCATACCCCTATCACGGAACTTGCACTGATAACAAAATTACTATGTTTTATGTACCATACATTGATGTATTGGGTTTATTAACTCAATTGTATGATATTTTATTGAAAATAAATGCATATTAGCTTCACAGCATAGGTTACCAAACAATATGCATAGATACCACACTAGTACAGGTTATGAATCGAATGTTATACACCCAATGAGCTCATGGAGCTAATAATTACGTTGTGCCCAGTAGCTTAATGAAACACAAAGGAACCATCCAACCAATATTTAATAAACTTTAAAAGAAAATCAGGCTTTCAATAAATCTACTATGGGGTTCTCTAACACGCACCACTAGATAAAAATCCCTCTTTCTAAGAATAAACACCTTTCACTACATTGATACTGACCTCAGGAATGTGGGGAGAGTTATGCGGTAGCCAAGGTCTCAGTTTAGAAACAAGCACACTCTAACGAAATTAATTTGCGCCAGGTCACAAAAGACCCCGCGCCACCACTCCCACAGACTAGGGCTATGCGAGCCCTTCACGCTTGTACAAATAACAACCAAATAACAAAAGTAAAATATATTTCAAAAAATAACAAATCTCGCTTACGCTCGTTTTATAAACACACTCGTGTGTTAATTATTGCCATTATAGGCTCGTTGCATAATGTACTATTTCAGTCAAGTTATTATTACATCACTGGCCAACAAAAGAAATTCATGCACAAATAGAAATTGTGGGTATTGCATGAAATCGGCAATGGGTAATTATAACGCTAGGACCGTGACGGTCAAGTTACTTGCTGCTGGTTCGATTCCCGGTTAATGTATGTGAGATTTTCGATGGCGTATTTAATGTCCAGTGGTTTGGATTCCACATGAAAGCAAACGAGGTCCCGTTGCTCATGATAACGAGATTTTAGGTGAGGTAAACTTACAAGCTTTGATTGTAACACTTTAAGATGGTTATGACGATAATTGTACTTTTAAGGGGCCTAACATCTAGGTTATCGGCCCCTAATGGTCTGGGTGATAGCGTAAATGACAATGAAATGGAAAGAAGAACGAAAATTACACTGGACTGAAAATACTTACAAATGGTACCGGTAATTTAGAAGGATAATACTCACAAAAGGAATTTAGATTGAAAAATACACATAAAATGTAGTTTAGGTTCAAAATACTTGCAAAATACGATGTAGATTCGAAATACTCAACAAAATGAAATTGAAATTCAAAATACTTACAAAATGCAATTGAAATTGAAAATAAACCATGGAATTTAGATTGAAAATGCCTTACCAGATTCAAAATACTCACAATATTTGGAAGCCCGCGATTCAAGATAGCCTAGTGCACTTATAAAATGGAGTTAAGATCGAAAATACTTGCAAATTCTAGGTAGATTGAAAATACAAAATGCGGTTGCGAGTCTAAATACTCACAAAATGTAATTTAGAAACATGGGGAGCCAATTCATAAAGACAGGGCGGAAATCATAAAGAGGAAATGAACTATGATGCAAAGAAAAAGAAGGCGGATTCCTAGAAGAATGAAGGATCATGAAATATGAGAGAAGGGTCAATTAATGCGGGAAAGGAAGAGACTCCCTAGGCCTCAGATACCCTAATACCGTCGGGGTTGTAAGAGAACAAGTTGTTGACCAAGAGAGGTCGACAGGAAAGAAGATGGAGAGGAGCCCGGCACAAGTAAGTGGAAGCAATGCCGGACTCAGTTGGGGTCTCGTGGTCCCCAACCCACGTCCCACTAGATGTGAGCCCCTGGGGGACGTAACGCTTTACGGATTACAACATCAGAGCACGCGGAACACTGGAGACTGTAGTACTCGAGCTCGGATGCAGGCGGGCGTGGAGACATACGGCTGGTTTCCTAGGCTCGCACAATTGGAGTCCGAGACATGATGACAAATCTGGGGATTGGTTGAGCCACGGCAGCGTGCAAACCTTGCAGAGGCGGTCTTGTATGTTCGAACGTTATCATCTGGCTGGGGCGTATAGAACGGACCCCAGTCCCCCAACCAATCCCCTCTCCTGATCCCCCCCCCCCCCCCGAAATTTATGTGACATATAATATTTGTTTATGAATTAAAACACTAAAACCTAATATACTCATCATGTACTATTGTTACTAAGCGACATATGGCAATGCTGCAAAGCAAGGCGAAGGTAGAGCGATGTAAACAGTGTGACAATCAGTTTGCTCTGATCTTATGAGTATCCTCTTATTACTCTCCAGTGCCTTCGCTCTTATGAACCTACCAAGAACAGCAACAAGTGCCCTTGAAGCGTGTGACGAAAGCTTTTTCCCTGACATTCATACCCTTATCAAACTTTTGGCAAATGTGCCTCTCTCTGTAGATACCGGTACTACCGAAAGGAGTTTGAGTTGGTTGAAAACATACTTAAGAAATTATGTAAAAATTCAGACTTTCTCGACCGGAGTTGAAATAGGAATCCCCGTTTCGCGGGCTTATAGGTCGTGTTCCAAGGACATTTTGTCGTCCTGACGTTTCGCTGAAGACTGCGTTCAGGCTACAAGAAAGGGCATTGAAATCCTGAAGCATACTAACAGCTTCAATCTTAAGGAGGAAGCAGAACGTGTGAACAGAGCTTGGCTTCCAGTCCTTAATCCCATCAAGCCTGCCCTCATTGACCGTCGTAGACGAGAAGATGCAACAGAAGACCAGCCATGTCCTTGATGCATTACTTTTATGTGGTACGCCGTTGCTATGGTAGCCTCTATGTGTGGGTTGTTGACTGTTTGTATATCTTCTGTGTATTTGTTTTACCTCGTTTAATGTAACCTGTGAACATGCTGAACGCAGTCTTCAGCGAAACGTCAGGACTACAAAATGTCCTTAGAACACGGCCTATAAGCCCGCGAAACAGAGATTCCTATTTTAAGAAATTATACTTCTGGAAACAGACTTAACGGTATAGCATTGTTACAGAGACATACATCGATTTGGTAATGCTTCAAGAAACCTTGACTTTATATTATAGTGTAAGTTGTAAATGAAAAGAGTAATGTTAATTTTTTCCATGTAAACACTATCAAGTGAGCCAGATTAATAAAAAGGAATATAACGTTGTTAAGAAGCCTCCGTGGCTTAGGCGGCAGCACGCCGGCCTCTCACCGCTGGGTCCGTGGTTCAAATCCCGGTCACTCCATGTGAGATCTGTTCTGGACACAACGGAGGCAGACAGGATTTTCTCCGGGTACTCCGGTTTTCCCTGTCAAAATTTCATTCCAGCAACACTCTCCACTATCACTTCATTTCATATGTCATTCATTTAATCATTGCCCCAGAGGAGTGCGTCAGGCCTCGGCAGCCGGCACAGTTCATATCCTCGCCGCTAGATGGGGACTTCATTCATTCCATTCCTGACCCGGTCGGAGACTGGAAGCGGGCTATGGATTTTCATAACGTTGTTAGTTGTGTTTGGCATTAACCAAACACACAACATCACAATAAATTGGTTGAAAGAGTGATGCCAGGTACCCTTAAAACTCATCACTTTGCACCAAATTATACAAAACTTTCCCTGGGAGAACCCCGGACCCCATTCTTTTGGGCCTATACCATGTCCCCTACCCCCTGGTTGGGCACCCTCCAAAATAAAACTCTATATACGTCCCTGTCCTCTTGGAAAACACTGTCTGGACACCCTGCAATGCTTGGTGACACAAGCGGGTGCATATCCCTGAGCCGTTATTGACTCTCAGAGCAACTAGACTACTAGGTTATTCTAAATCTACAATTAAATCTCTTAGCAGAGCTAACAATAGAACCATGGGCGTTTGGGACAGCTGTCTCAATGGGATGAAGGTTCAGAGTTGTAAGAAGAAGTAGGAAGTGACGAGGTAACCTATGACACAGTGTCCGGCGTAAGCTGCCTGCTCAGTTGAAAGACTTTCAATCTGATATTTCTCCAGCACACTTGTTGCGAGTCTCCGTTAAGTTGTAGAACAGAAATCCCTATGTATATTATAATTGTGAAAGTTTGTGAGTGTGTGAGTGAGTGAGTTGTTTGTTACCTCTTCAGTCTAAAACAGCTGGACGGATTTGGATGAAATTTTAAATGGAGATAGCTTACAAACTTGATTAGCCTACGGCTTAGGCTGCCTTTCATCCATATAATGTTCGTAGTTAGGCCCTTTGGCACAAATCTACACCGTTTCACCGATCACGACCAAATTTTACATACTTACCCTTTGGAACCCGACAAGTAACAATGTCCACTTCAAATTTCAGGCAGCCCTCTCTATTCCCTTCATTTAGGCCCTTTGGCACAAATCGACACCAATTCACTGATCGGAACCAAATTTTACGTACTTGCCCTGAGGATTCCTGCGAGTAACACTGTTCACTTGAAATTTCGGACAGCCTCTCCATTCCCTGCATTTGAGCCCTTTGTGACAAATGTACGCCGTTTAACCGAACCGAACCAAATTTTACGCACTTATCGATTGGAACACTGCGGATTACACTGATAGCTTATAACCTGGATTAACACATAGGCTGCCTTTCATCCATATATATAACGCTCAAAGTTCGTAGTTAGTCCCTTTTGCACAAATCTACACCGTTTCACAGATCTGGACCAAATTTTACATACCTACCCTCTGAAACCCGATAAGTAACACTGTCCACTTCAAATTTCAAGCAGCCCTCTCCATTCCCTGCATACTGGCCCTTTGACACAAATAGACACCGTTTCACATATCTGAACCAAAATGTACGTACTTTCACTTCGGAACCGACGAGTAACACTGTCCACTTAAAATTTCGGACAGCCCGCTCCATTCCCTACATTTAGACCCATTTGGCACAAATCTGCACCGTTTAACCGAACAGAACCAAAATTTACTTTGAAACACAACGAATAGCACTGTTCACTTGAAATTTTGGACAGCCCACTGCATTCCCTATATTTTGTCCTTTTAAAATTTAAATAAATAAATGTCCGTTCAATTTCATAAACACAGGGCTCACAAATCCCATGTGAAACATATCGATCTGGTCGTTATGTAAGTAGCAACGAATCTTTGTGGCGGCTATTGACGTTTCCGTAACACTAAAGGCATCCCTCTAACACATACCTCAATGTGCACTTACAGAATTGTGAACCAGTCTATTTTACTGAAAATTATTTCCACGAGCGAGTATCCACTCCGCCAAAATCCACACTCACCACCTTTTCCAAAATGTACACAGGATATGATTTTCAAAGCACTCTTCTGTATGTTGAGGTACAGAGATATTACACACAGAACAATGCAATGAATTATTGTCAAATCTGAGTTCAAGGAACCGTTGTTCGGAATTGGTGTGGTGATGAATCGGCGGAAGCTTTCAGTACAGGTTACACGGTCCATGTTCGTAACATGGAATGTTTTTCATTGGCAATGCGTCCACACCATGTGTGAGGGCAAACTCTTTCAAAGATCTCTAAAAGCACAATAATCAGGAATTTTCAATATTTACAGAGGCATGTGGGGCAAAAGGATTGATGGAGAATTTCAATCCCTGGGATGTAACACTGGAAGTGGCTGCATAATGTACATCAGTGGCCAAGGTGAGAGATATTTTACTATAGGTCTATTAATAGTGACATATTGACGTTCAAATCATCAATAATAATTGTGGGGAAAAGCACACTGAATAGCCATTCCAGTGTGCAAGAGTGCAGTTCCCTCTTCAAACAGAATTCGCAATTACTATTAACAAAGCGCAATGGCACACACTTTACCAGCAGCAGGTGTACATTTAGACAAAACAACTTTTAGCCTATTTTATGGAAAAAAAAAACAACAAGAAGTTCCGTGACGAACTAAAGAGCCTACTTTTCTTAAAATTTAAGAATCATGTAAATGATTAATCTATATTATGGATCTATCTAGAATAATGACAAAATTAAGTTGGTAATATCGAAATTTCTAATTAGTTCGATATACAGTATACCTGGCATAACGTTGCCTAATAGAGAACTACAGTTGGCAGCCCTGGTGACTGAATATATTCTTAGTTCCATCTCATAAGGAACAGAATACAAAATGTGGTTGAAGTCCAATGGATAGCATGGAGGTTACATGCAGTTAAACATTGGATCTGACAGCGCGCGTAAAATCATGTTGACAACAATGACATACATGAATTGGTCAGAAATAATCTGAAATAATATGATCTATTGTTGTGTCAATTTTGAATGAAATCCATTAGTTAGTATAGAAGTTACATGCATTTTAAAATTGGACCTATCAGCAGGCTTAGAATCATGTTGGCAGCACTGACGTATTTTAGTTACTCCAAATTAATCTAGAATGCCAGGTACTATACGTGAGCAAAGTTTAGAGCTATTAGCTTGCATACTTCCTGATATATTGATATTAGGGTAACAAAAATAGAGACAGTATTTATTAACAGTTGGCAGCCCTGGTTACTCTTAAGAATCGGCTTAGTCATATCTGTTATGGTACACATAGCACACACAAAATTTGGTTGAAATCCAAATGATAGTATAGAAGTTACATGTATTTAAAGTTGGACCTCTCAGTAGGCTTAGAATCATGTTGGTAGCACTGACGTATATAACTTACACCAAATTAATATAGAATGTCAGGTACTATACGTGTGCATAGTTTAAAGCTGTCGGCTCGCATACTTTCTGATATATGGGTATTTGGATTTTAAAAATTGAGAGCATTTATTAACAGTTGGCAGCCCTGGTGGCTCTTAAGAATACGCTCTGTAATATATGTTTATGTACATATAGCACATACGAAGTTTGGTTGAAATCCAATTGATAGTATAGAAGTTATATGCATTTAAAATTTAAAATTATAATAATTTTGGCAACACTGACATGTGTTGCCAAAATATAACTGCAATATTATTATCTATATGTGTGCCAATTTTGAAATAGCTCCAATTCATACCTTCCAAGATATCCAACATGGAGCTAAAATTTCAATTGCGATTTTTCAGCAGTTGGTAGCACTGACATCATTTTCAAATATGTACGTGAGATATTCAGGTATAGATCTTTACTCCTACCAAATTTTGTTTCGATTGCTGCAGCCGTTTAGGAGTTGATAGGGGGGGACACACACACACAGCCAGACAGACAGGAGGACAGACAGACAGACAGACAGACACACACATACACATTTGCCCGATATCATGTCTACTTTTTCCTCATTTTTGCAAAATGTGAAAAGTAGGCTAGAATAGGGTTGTGAGATCACCTTTTGTCCGTGTGTGTGTGCTTATGTGTGTCTGTGTGTGTGTCCCCCTCTAATAACTTTTAAACGGCTGGAGCGATTTCAATGAAACTCGGTAAGGTCATAGCACCATTTTGGCCGATCCCGACTGTACCCTTCAATTTCTTTTACGTCTCACCAATCCAACATGGCGGTTGTGCGAAATATTTCACCAGCATTCAATGTCTCCGAAACTATTACCGATATCACCCTGAAAGTTTGTACGGTGATAAAGGGAACTACTAGAAGTTCGCCTATGAGCCTTTCGAAAACCTGGTAACTACAAACCAACATGGCGGCTAAGCAAAATTGCAACTTTTAAATAGACGTTTTCCGCGATTTAAACAACCAAACGCAATGAAACTTGGTACAGCAAATGTTTATACACATTGCAATGCACTGATATCTAATTTAGTTCAATTGTTTGCACAATCCCAAGATGGCGGCTGTGCGAATTTTAAAATTAAGTTTTAATTTATTTTGTTTTATCATGCGATCGAAATTACAGTTTGAATAATTAACCTACGAAATAATTTTCCTTTAATGGTACGTGACTCTATGGCCTTTACATATAACAATCCAACATGGCCACCATGCGAAATATTTAGAATGTTCTCAATATCTACGAATCTATTATAGCAATCAAACTGATTTTTTAATGTTCATAGGTGCTATGAACATAAGTTAACATATAGGACTTTCAATAACCTGGTGAGCACAAATCCAACATGGCGGTGACGCGAAGTATAAATATTTAAATGGACATTTCTCGCAATTTAACCATCCGAGTGCCGTGAAACTTGGTACAGTCAATGCTTATACAAATGTTAATCCACTGGCATCTAATTTATTTCAATTGTTCTCATAACCAGAAGATGAGAGCTGTGCAAAATGTAAAAATCTTGTTTTTACTTCTTGTGTCTTAATCATGCGATTGAAGTTTGAATACTACTCGTACACAATAATCTTCATGTAACAGTACTTACCTCTAAGACCTACATATATAAAAATCCAACATGGTGACCATCCGAAATATTAGATGGTTCTCAATATCTACGAATCTACATATTACAGCAATCAAACTGAAATTTTGTATGTTGTTAGAGGCAATTAACATGAGTAGGATAAATGAAAATAGGCTGTATAGTTCTTCACGGAACTACTTGTTCCCCATGGGAAACTGTATGTGGCCTGCTCACAAGTATCCAGACAACAACATCGTTATGTCCCAGCAAAACGTGCCAAATCCAAAAACGTAATTTTAAAATGTGTTCACATAAAGTAACAAGTAGTTCCGTGAAGAACTATACAGCCTATTTTCATATATCCTACTCATGTTAATTGCCACTATCAACATACAAAATTTAAGTTTGAAGGTTGTGATAGATTCGTAGATATTGTGAGTCGTATAAATATTTCAGATGGTCGCCAGGTTGGATTTTATGTACTGTTACATGAAGATTATTGTGTACATGTGGTATTCAAACTTCAATCGCACGATGAAAACACAAGAAGTAAAAACAAGATTTAAAAATTTCACACAGCTGCCATCTTGTGGTTCTGAAAGCAATTGAAATAAAATAGATGCCAGTGGATTAACATTTGTATTAGCATTTTACGTGCAAAGTTTCACTGCACTCGGATGGTTAAATCGCGAGAAACGTTCATTTAAATATTTATACATCGCGTCGCCGCCATGTTTGATTTGTGCTCACCAGGTTACTGAAAGTCCTATAGGTGAACTTATGTCCATTGCCTCTATGAACTTAAAAGAATTCAGTTTGATTGCTGTAAAACATTCGTAGATATTGAGAACCGTCTAAATATTTCCGATGCTCGCTATTTTGGATTGTTATATGTATAGGCCATAGAGTTATGTACCATTAAAAGAAAATTATTGCGTAGTTTCATTACTCAAACTTTCACTTTGATCGCATGATTACGACTCAAGAAATAAAACTTAGTTTTAATATTTCGCACAGCCGCCATCTTGTGGTTATGTAAACATTTGGACTAAATTAGATGCCAAAAATTACAATATGTATATTTATTTACTGTACCACATTTCGCTGCGCTCAGAGAGTTAAATCACAAGAAAAGTCCATTAAAATATTTCAAAATGGCTTGCCCGCCATGTTCGTCTCTTACTTTGCAGGTTTATGAAAGTTACATAGATAAACTTGTACCAGTGCCCTTTATTAGCGTACAAAATTTCAGGGTAATATCTGTAATAGTTTCGGAGATATGGAATGCCAGTGAAATATTTCGCACAGCCACCATTTTTAGGTTATGTAAACAATTGAACTAAATTAGACGCCAGTGCATTACAATGTATTTAAACATTTGCTGTACCAAGTTTCATTACGTTTGGATGGTTAAATCACGAGAAAGGTCTATTTAAAAGTCTCAACTTCGCTTGGCCGCCATGTTGGTTTTGTAGTTACCAGGTTTTTCAAAGTCTCATAGGCGTACATCTATTAGTGCCCTTTATCACCGTACACAATGTCAGGGTGATATCGGTAATATTTTCGGAGATACTGAATGCTGGTGAGAAATTTCGCACAGCCGCCATGTTGGATTGGTGAGAGACAATAAAATTTTAAGGGCACGGTCGAGGTCACCCAGAATGGTGCTTTGAACTTACCGAGTTTCATTGAAATCGCTCTAGCCGTTTAGATGTTATTAGGACACACACACACACACACACACACTCACAGACACACGGACAAAAGGAGCTCTCATAAGCCTATTTTTTTTTTCAAAAGTAAAAATAGACTAAAAAAATCAATATTCTCAATTTTATGGAATTCCCATTTTGCGGCTCACACTAATATACTGTAGGCATCAGAATTTTCCAGCCGAGATTGCTTTAATAGAATAGATCAATTATCAGAAATATTGCACCATCTCAATTGTGTTCATCGCGTGTGTGCCGCGGGTACAGCAAGTCACATAGTCTGTGCTCTTCAAAGCAATGAGTGCACTGGTAGTATTATTGTCTCATCCTTGTGCCCATCCAAAGAGACAGCTAATTTAGCAAATGATGTTGAACTTTTCTTCTACCAAAATCTCTTCATCTGGGCACTGAAGAGTTTCCTTGTACTGGTACGGATTTCCACCATAAAATGATAGTTGTTGACAACTGTTAAGAATTTGTATCTGTCTTGTAGGATTTCCTCGACGATGCCAAGTTCCTGAAGATCTTCCTTTATTTCCTTAAGCCAGTTGGGCTTCGCATTCATTGAGAGAACTAGCTTGAGAATCCTCTTCGTCAGTCTGTCGTCGGTCATGCGAAGAATGTGTCCATAGAACTTTAATCGCCTTTTCCTGAATGTGGGTGATCCTTTCAGAGTGATGATATAGCTCCTGAGACTTCCTTTTCAATCTGATTCCCTCTACGCAGACTGGCCCAAAGATTTCCCCCAATATTTTCCTCTTTTGTTTCTCTATGTCTTTAATAAGAGTCTGGTGGCTCAGCGGTCTAGCTGTATGCCTCTCACCAAGGCGGTCCGGGCTCGATTCCCGGTCAATGCATGTGAGATTTTCGAAGTGAAATGCCATGTCCTGTGGTTCGGATTCCACGTAAAAAGGAGGTCCCGTGGCTCATAATCACAAGATTCACGGTCACGTAAAACTACAATCTTCCTTCCTTTCCGTCTTTAATAAGAGATCTGCCTCCAATGAGCAGGGTTTCCGAGGCGTATAATGCTTCAGGTTTTATGTCTGTGTTATAATGTCGTAATTTAGGATTCCGTGATATTGACTTTTTGTTGCATCTGTTCCAGGTAATTCTATACGCCATCGGTATTTCGAAATTCTCTCTTTATTTGCTTCACGGTTCAATCAGTAAGGCTGTATTACTTCTGCTAAATACTTGAATTGATTTACTTCTTGATGAATTTTGCCGAATTTAGTCTTCAGAGGTTACCCATCTAGATAGCGATAGGATCCTTCTAAGTATTTCGTTTTTGCATATGATATTTGGAGTCCGGTCTAAGCTGCAATTTCATGAAGTTTTTCAAGAGCCTAAACTGCCTCCAGTCTATTGTTATAAAGAACAGCCAGATCATCTCGAAAGCCGAACACTGCAGATGAATTCTGTTTTTGAGAAGTCGGCCAATAGTTATTCCTTTTGTTTCAATTATTATTTTTATTATTATTATTATTAATTGCTTCAGCCATGTGTAAGGAATGATTTTTAAAGCAGTACTGGGTTCATACATTAGTGAAGCAACCTGTATCCGTACAGCGAGTTTAGACTACTCCGTGGCAGAGATTACGTTTCGCGGGTGCTGTCTTGCCAGCGAGAAATGAGAAAGAGACAGAAGAGGATAGAGTGGAAGGAAGAGATGGAAAACAAGAACAAAATAAGTTAGTCTTAAAGAGCAGGAAGAGAATGTAAAATTGGTTTCATATTTCAGCCCGAGCTAGGCTACGTCGTTCATACCAGCTGTTTCTTCCTCCGTAATAAAATATTTACAGGCATTTACAATACGCGTTGTTCTGCACAGAAGTTAAGCATTTGTATGGTCTTTGAACACGTATTCATTTAAGGGGCTCTGGAAATATTCCATCTGTGAAGATATAAACACGTATTTATTTAAGGGACTCTACTATTCTTCAGATAAGGGCCATAATAATACATTATGCAACGAGCCTATAATGACCATAATTAAGACACGAGTATGTTTATAAAACGAGCGTATGCAAGTTTTATAATTTCCATAGGAGTGTCTTAATTACCATTACAGGCGAGTTGCATACGACTGTTTATGTTCGACGATAATTATAACTTTATTATATATTCTAACATAAATATTCATAAATATCTGTCGAGAGTTTGTCTGTTGGCTTCTTTTTCTTCTTGGGAACAGATAGCGCAAGGTACTATGTCAGATCAATTTGTTATTTGCTCGAATAACACCAAATAGGCTGTTACAAGCGCTTTAAAATTAAAATGTATCGTATTATCAACTATTTTTCTTAAATTCGATGCATATAGAATGCCGATTGAAGGCAAATCAATTGAGTCCCAAATAGAACAGTTATGACAACTGCCGGAAAAGTTTCGCATAAGAAATCCATTTACTGAAAAGATAGCTGGATTATAATTTCCGTGGATCTAATGTCATAGGCCTGCTTCCTCAATGACGCTCTGGTGTGTTTATGTCAACAACAGCATTCACTAAAATTGTCGGTGAAATCTTACGAATGTAATGCCCTGTGAAGGAATTTGAGTTGCGGATATTAAGGTACAGTGCTATTTCTTTTTCAATATTGCCCTGTTTATGTATGCAAATATTATACGGACGGTGCACACTTTCCATGTTGGTAATTGCTAAAAGGATGGTGTTGCAAACGTCTCGACGTAGATTCCTAAATTTCATGCATATTTCATAGTATTTTCATGTTACCGTAAAGGTTCGTGCTGGCTTTGTCTTTGTGTTTGGGATTGTAACTACATTGGTTGATCCAATATAGGCTACATTGTCAACTTTCAAATCATGTAATTCGTGTCCGACATGTTAGATTTTGAGTGCATGTGCGAAGCTATCCTTACCTAATTGGTCAATGAATGAAAATAGTGAGCTCTGATTGGTTGGAAAAACTGTATCATAATGAAAAGTATTACTTTAATGATCCTCAATATGATACAGTTTTCTGACATATAATACTTACATTTCGACATCATCGATCGTAAACGTTTCATGATTGCACCAAGATAAAAGGAGTTTTGAGAGGAAAACAATCAACCTACCTTAACAGGCACAATATCAAAACCGTTTAAATTGGTCAACACTCCTCTAAAAGTTACCTAAAACTTTTGTCTGAACAAAGTTTTGAAATAACCCACCCTTCCGCCAAGGGATGAGCAAAATGCTTTCGGAATGATAAGAAGATGCGGCTTCTCAGATGCTAATCATATGGAACCTTAGGCCACAACAATATTGTCAAATTTAGTGACTTTGAAATATTTTGTTTCCCCGGCGAAATCTATTTCCGCCTTCCGGCGTGGCGACAGGGAATTTTTTAAATGCATGTTTAACCTCCAGCTAATACATCCAGAACTATAGGAATTTAATTAGATTTTCTATAAAATGTTAGAAATGATCTTTAATGTACCAGGTATGCAAATAAAATTATAATATTAATGTGAGGTTCAATGTGTGCCCGCGGGTTGAATATGCACTTTAAATGCCAAATTGCTATAAACAAGAGAGAAACCGCATTGGCGGCTTCGGTGACGTTGTTGGAAGCATGCTGGGCTTCTATGCCCAAAATCGCGGGTTTTAAGAGCGTTAATAATGTCCCAGTATGCCTTCCTTCGGCGGGAAGTAAAGCCGGCGGTCCCATTTCATAGATTTATGGCATTAAAACGAACCTTCCACTAACCACAATTGTGTGAAGCGAAAATTTGTAGTTTAGGATTGATTAATGCTCTTATGTTTCAACGTTCGTCACCAGACGAAGTTCACAGCTAGGTTTTGTGGATGGTAGCATTGGGTAGCAAAAGTAGGAACTACTTGAAATTACTGTCTGCAGTCCTTACTTGAATTAAAAAAGATAACACACACTAATACAGTCATCACAGTTAACACCGGTTATTCCAAACACACCCAAAGTGCACGGGACTACATGACCGCCTTGTCGCAGCTCCTAAGCTAAAGAACCAACCAACCTGAGAAACTGCAAAGATCAGCTCAAAGGAAAACAACATTTCGAAAATTCGCTAAAAAAACAAGGCAAAATTAGATTATTGGAAATTTATAACTTTGTTTCTGATAGTATATGTGGCTGTGTTTGTAGAATTACTGTATATGATTTATGACAGCCACAAA
The DNA here is from genome assembly GCA_946902985.2 of Meconema thalassinum. Lineage (NCBI taxonomy): Eukaryota > Metazoa > Arthropoda > Insecta > Orthoptera > Tettigoniidae > Meconema > Meconema thalassinum. Next base: position 205,024,967 of record OX336399.1, on the reverse strand, counting down.
ATTAATATTGTTATTCATTTTGAACCGTTTGAAAAGTGGTGTTACAGGAGAATGATGAAGATCAGATGGGTAGATAGGGTTACAAATGATGAGGTATTAAGACGAGTGGGAGAGGAGAGATGTTTATGGCGACCGCTTATGAAGACGGGAGATAGAGGACACGACCTAAGACACCCAGTAATAGCTAACTCAGTAATGAAAGGAAGGGTCGAGGACAAGAACTGTAGGGGTACACCAAAGTTAGAATATTTCTAACAGATCACCTCGGATGTAGGGTGTGGTAGCTATGTAGAGATGAAACTTAAGATAATGTTATTGGTTTTGCGTCCCTTTTAACTACTGAGGATTTTAGAGTTTCCTGGTTGCCAGAATTTTACCCCGAAGCGGATCTTTAATGTGGCAGCAAATTTACTGAAACGGCTCACTCACATTTGCGCATCCTAAAATGCCAACTGGCTGCACTAGGATTCAATCCTGCAATCTTGGGCACAGCAAGCGAGAACGTTACCGCTGAGCCACGCAGCCAGAAGATAAAACATTATCTCAGGATAGGGAGGCTGGGAGAGCTGCATCAAACCAGTCAAAAGACTGAAAAACAACAACATTAATTTTGACTCTTTAGCCTTTATGTCCTTCACCCTGGCTAGAGGACTGTGTGTTCGTAACATTTCATCATTCATCGCGATGCAAAAATCACTTACGGGCGTCAATATGAAAGAGTTGCATTTCTGGAGACTCACGTCAAAATCCCCCCATATATATATGGTCATTTCTGGAGAAGACGAAATTCTACCCGACTGAATATGAACGTGACATTTGGATCAGCACACATGTGTGTACGCGCTGACTGCACATATTCTCCGCAACTAATCGCACTGCTGCATTACCATAAACCGCAGGGCCTCTCACCATTGGCTGATTACTGTGGGAGTGGCTGTAGTACTGCTGTAACTAAGGTAAGCATATTACTAGTCTAATCAATTCTCTAAATGAAACATGCCGACCTATCACTGGCTGTTTGAGACCAACACCACGAGGTAGAACCTACTGTGTGTCTGGAATCGCCCCACCAGATATTAGTAGAAACATTGCAGCCATGACTGAGAAAACCAAAGCAATTACCTCATGCGCACACCCATTGTACGGATATGAACCTGCCCATCGCCGACTAAGGTCTAGGAGGAGTACAACAGAAGATCTACATGAATCTGCTAAGTCCACAAGGTTAAGATTATGGAGATCTAGAAATACTCAACTTGATGGCCGTATGCTACCAATTGAATTACTCCCTCCAGGACATGAGGAACACTGGTCCACGTGGAAGTCGTTGAACAGGTTTCGGACTGGTGTTGGTAGATCAAGAACCAATATGCTAAAGTGGGGTTTTCCTGGCACATCCAGGCTATGTGATTGTGGTGAAGTCCAAACCACGGTCAATTTCATGAATTGCAGTCAGTGTCCTTTGAGTTGAACAATGGAGGACTTGATGGCTGCGACACCTAATGCCTGCGACTTGCCAAAATTTTGGACAGACACTATTTGATATGTGTGTTATTAATTACCATTTTTTAATGTAAAATGTATACTTCTGATGCGAATAAATAAATCAATCCAAAATGACAGAAATTGTGACAAAATATTTAAGATACATTGTTCTCATTGTCAGGACTCTCTTACTAACGACAATACTTTCACGAAGCTCTGCCATCTCAAGTGATGGGAACTTGTAGTTTAATATTTCACATATATAAGATGGAAGTTGCGCGTAAGTTTCCGTCTAATGTAGATCCATTGTACAATTCTGAAGTAATCATAAGGAAGAAAGTTTGTAGAACTACGTGGAATCCAAACCACAGGACGAGATATTTCATTTAGAAAATCTCACATGCATTGACCGGGAATCGAACATGGATGCTATCATAAATTGACAAATTTTCCAAGGATGGCCTACTCAGTGTTGCTAACACAAGTGCCAGTGAAATTTTTCCCATCTAATTTCTTTTATCACCAAAACCTCGAAGTATACTATAGAAATATAAAATGGCGTCTTATTTACAGTTGTCACCAATGGCGTAATATGTCACATAGAAACTCAACTACTCTTATGTGTGATAACGGAATCAGCCGTCACATACAGACTTAAGGTCTCATAAACCTACATTTTTACATCTTCTTCAAAAATTGGAGGAGTTGAAGTCGTGGACTTTAACAACCTTACGAGAAGGTTAAAGTGAAGACAGGCGAGATATCTGAGCCATGCACTGATTGCTATTACATCATTATCCCGAGTTCCTAAAGGAAGCACACAATAATTACCACGGGTGGTTTGCCTCCTCTAAACCAATCTTATTGCCATTAGCAGTGATTAAACCTACAATTCTAACAATGAGTTCAGTTCACGAACATGTCGCTTACTCAAATAGCAGAGAGTCTCGCAACAGATTCACAAGTTCACTTCCTATTTTCTCGACCACTCTGGTGTCAAGACTCCTCTCCAGAAGGGCTCTTTATTAATTTCACTATTCGAATAATCGATTAATCGAAGAAAAAATCGATTAATTGCTTCCAATAGCGACTAATCGATTTTGCATTTAATCGATTAATTGATTGTTCGTTTAACCAAGACCAACTACAATACTCAGACCTTAATGCAGGTCTCGAAAGAGTGAAAATGGCGTATGCTGAAGCCCCAGCATATTATTTGTTTACATTCGTTGCTGGGATACACTCTATAGCTTTGATTAGCTTCGTTTGATGAAAGTTGCGATAAACTGTCACTCATCTGTAATTTTTAGTGTCTTCTGTGTGTCTGTAAAGTCCAGTTCGCGTTAATGTTCTGCAATCGTATGTAAATATGTGATAATACGCTTATTATGGACTGGTTCGTTTGTGTGATGATTGTCCAGTCAACCGATGGCATTGTGTCATTTACTTCGGATGTTGAAGTACCTAAGACTAAAGCATAATAGAAGTGACTCAAGAATATACACCGCAATGATTTGCTAGTCAGTGACAATATAATAATAGCTACACTTCAGTAGTGTCGAACTTAAGTACGTAAAGGGAAAACGCAATGAGCATCTACGGCTAGACCAAACCGTTGACGTTATCTTAAACGCTCTGCAATATGTGCCTCCGTAAATCATTACCAGTCTGGCAGATGTTCTACACTGCCTATGCACGCCAAATAATACAGTGAACTTCTGTTTTATTGGTTAAGGAAGATGTTCCCCCTGTGCCAAACAGTGAACTCATTGTGTTCCATCATTATTCATACTTTTGTGATTCTTATAGCTTGCAAGTTATTTTTTATTATGATGTGTGTAATAAAGTGTTGTGAGAACCTTGCCAATTATGTACTTATATTGCGAGATGGTGTGCCGCGATAATTACGTAAGAGGGAGATGGTTCTTTCCAACCTATAGTACTTTACGAAATCATCTATTTCCAGCGTACAACTATTCCAAATGGTAACAGCGAATGTTTAATAGGTTAGATGGTAACATATTATCGTGTCCTTTGTGTGTGGTAATCTCCATAATTATGTTCGATATCCACACGACGACTTCTTTGCATATTTCAATCAACTAATTCGATGTGATGTTTTACCCGAGATTTTAGACAATTCCACGAGAGGCCTTAATTGAATTGTATCTCTATGGCGTTGGTTCGAATATTTCAGGCAACTATTCTCATTCCGATTGTGTACACAAATACTCTGCATGTGCCGGGACAGCACGTCAGTAACCGGGTACTTTCTTCTCTCCTACTTCAGAATCTGTTTGATTTTTTGCTAATAATATTAATCTACAATTACCGACTTAGATACAAATCGTGATAACTCGCCAAAAAGCTTCTTATTCAACCACAGAAACAGTGAGACCATTGTAGCTGCCCCTTGGGTGAAGACGAAGAAACCTATAATTCGAGGCCAGCACTATATAGATAAATTAATTCAGGTAAGTCTAAATTATTGATGCATATTTCTTTGGAACGTAGTCTCCTCTTGTGATATCTTTTATGCTCTTAGGTGAGTAAAAATAATAATTTACACGAACTGTGACAACCCCGATGACATGATCTTAGCTATTGGTAGGGCAACCATCGCCGCCAAGTTTTTTCTACATTAAGGTCTGAGGATTGTAGTTGGTCTTGGTTTAACCATTTAATCGGTTGGTCGAATAATTGATTAATTAATCAATATTATTCATTTTTGGGATTATACCATGTGAAAATTTAAAAAAATCCATGCCTTTCGAGAGGAACCTTGCCTTCTTTTTCAATATAATTAAAACGATGTGGCCAAAGAATGTGTGTCAATGAGCTCGCAAAAACTAGAGACATTCCTCTGTTCGTCACCAGAAAGCAGCCAGAAGCTTCTGTATGGACCTTGGTAGGAAAACTCGTTTGGACAAAAGACGCTTCCCAAATTAAGGCACTGTGCCCTTGCAGCAAGAAATATGCAAATCACAGTATGCCAGCATTGCTCAATTCGGGATTTTTCGGGGCTGCGGTAAGTTCTCCCACTCTGTGACTTACATATTTTGGATTAAATAGAGGATACACTTGCAAAAATAACAACAAAATCAACTCCTATTTTAACACATTTAATTAATCAAAAATTATGGCGCTACAAACAAATAAACACATAAACTACTGACCAATATCATTCTAATTGTCCAAAGTGAACAAGGAATAGCATAAAAATAAAACAAATATTAGATTAAAACACATGGTTTTCTTTAAAACCAACAATTCACGATTATTTTCACTTCCATAAAGTACTTATCTTAAAGTTCCAAATAACTACGAGCTTCTTTGGCTCGATACTTTCCCATAATAATGGTGTCATATTTTTGTACACCTCAAGAATTATTTTTATCTTTTCTTATCATCAAAACAAATATATAATTACATTTAAAATTACATGTTAATTATTCACTTCAATATTTGTGCATATCACATGTTCTCCGTATTTACTATCTCTCTCAAGTTTTGCAAATTCACTACGGTGATCGGGAAAACTATTTGTGTACTCCAGAGTTATAAAGATTACTTGACAAAGTCAAAAACTATGATCACTCCCGAAACCTAGTTATCTTCACAAAACTCGTGGATTCCTTTTTTTTCATACAATATTACAATAGGGATTTTATTTAATTCATTTGTCTTATAAGACCATTATCACATAAGGAAACTACGATCTGAATTGGCAAGCGATAATATCAATCTACAAGGACCTCGGTTCAACGCCCGGGTCATTAACAACTTTAAACACTCACGGTGTATTTAACACATCTTACAAGACAGTTTTTACCCACCCTCGCTCTATGAGGGTCAGGCCATTATACTCGGGCGTGATTTATGACAAGGAAAGCGACTCTCTGCCTAACCTACGGTGGCAGCTCTCTTCAATGCTTTAAAACAAACCTTCACATTATTCTCAGTTCTGTGGAGAGACCTGGCTTTTACTCGCTTATTTTCATTCAACAATATTCTTTGGCTCATAAACCACTTTCGTAACCTTGGCATTTATTAATTATGAGAGGGTCCTCATTGATTGGGAAGATTAATACACATTCTACGACGAATAATTAGGGGCTTTAACAAAAAAAGGATTCTAGGTTCGAATCTCTTAACATGCCTCGGGAACATTTCCACATCAGAGGACTTATACAAAACGCGATTTAGGGTCAAGCCGTAGCTTACAGGACCTACGCTCAATAATACCATACATTAGCTCCCTTTTAAATAATACACACATGGCCTCGTGATCTACGTCACAATTTAGAGGACTTACAACATATCACAATTCACTGCAATCAACTACCCTCCATAAGTAACTTACCAAGTACTTTAACTTTTACGCGTTCCTAGCGTGACTTTTTATTTAATTGCGTTCCATTACGCTACACATTCACTTACGGCCGAATGTCTTCCAAAGAACTGATAAATTTCATAGTAACAATTGATACATATCTTAATTCTTATATTAATCTTTTCCGTTGACAATAAATCGCTCCCTTTTTAAGAACATGCATTTACATCATGTCTTATACATTTGTTAAGGCTTCAACGCTCTATATTTTTATATCATTCAATTTAATCTTTATTTAGATTTCTTTACCTTGTTATTCACATCATGTTTTCATTCCTTACAAAATCTCAAAAGCTATTTCTTTCATATAATTCAAATTTACCTTTATGTAAATATCTTTGTTATAATTATTATTATCACGCTTGCTTTTATAACATTCATTAAATACTGACATTTTATTCCATGCATTTCCTCTACAGGATTTATTATTTCACATAATTATTTATTATTTCTTAAAACCTTATTTTCGTTCAGATCGCGTTCTTATTTAGTTATTATCCATTTAAAAACATCCCTTCTACTCAAAACTCCGGTGGAATTGTACACAAAATTTTTCCCGACACCAAAACATAATGAAAATCTTTACTTACATGCTTAAGGTCGCTTTCTGACCTTTATTCTCGTTTGATGTGACATTTTGGCCCACCTTCTTGACCTACTCCATATTGTACAATCTCATCTTATGTACAGAAATTTCTTGACACATATTCACTATATTTAACACTGACAACATTTTTTTTATACACTGGTGTATCCGTTTTGAACACACATTAAAACACTAAAAAATATTACTCTGGTACATATTATAACACATATCACTGTGCATAAAACGCTTTCACTTTACCTAAAACACTTAAAATGACACTCTTATTTCTTTTCTTACAATATTTACACTTCACTCCTATCACACGGGCGTATCTCAACGATTTTTACAATTTCTGTCGGCTGTTGATGATCCCTGATGTGAATCCTATCGACCTGCATTGGACGTGTGATTTTACTCGTTCAAAGTTGCTCTCTCCTACAATGGAAACTACTGGTTTCAGTCTCTCAAAACCGCTTCTATTGTCTATTACTCGGCTTTACTTTATCTGCTTTAACTAGGCGATAAATGTCTTTACTTTGCCGTCACCTCTATTTATATATGGTGGTCTATCGCCCCCTATAGTTTCAATATCTTGGCCTCCCTTCGAGGACCGTATATTTTTGACGTTTTCTCACTAGAGTACGTTTCCCTCTGGTTTCGAAGCTAAGTTCCTAAGTTCCTTTCGCTTGAACTTCTATCTTTCGCGATCGTAATTAATGTTTATTCTTGTCCTTTACAGGACTTAATGTCTTCAACAATGTCTTTACTAGACGTAACGCCGTTAATTTGTTGGAGTTCTTATAACTTCGTAACTGTATTGAACTAGTGTTCTTCTGGAACTCGAAGTTCCCTACTGATCGCTGTGTCTTACTTTGGCGATATTGCTTTAAAGTCCGTATATTTAATGTTCTTTATAATTTAGGACTCTTCAAAGTCTCGAACTGCTAACCCTCAGCGTAGCGTACTTATATCGTAACTGGTCTACACTCGGTGAACTTGTAGCATAGCCTCCCACAGGCTCTGGATCGATGTCTGATACAGCTTAACGTCCCCCTCACGGGCTCTTGAATACTGCGTATACGATGTGGTGCAGCACTTCCGCTCACGGAATGCTCGTAGACTGAATTGATACAGCGTAACGCCTCCCTGGGCTATCGAAAACTGCATGCACTGATGCAGAGTAACACCCCCTCACGGGCTGTCAGAATAACTGCATGTTTGGTCTGGCTCTGCCAGGAGCTTTATACTATTCAGCCACAAAAAGATAAAACTCTAGTCCTTTTCGTGACCAACCTTTGAACTAATTGTCGCACAATTATAAAAATTATATATCCAGAAAGCTCGTCTTCCAAACGTAAAATAATCTTCCTGTGCATGGAAATCGATCGTGCATTTCCGAGATATTAATTAATTTCTCGTCCTCAACTGTGTGGGTGGTGCTGTTCTTTTTTCATTCTCCCACTCCTTGGGTCTCGGTGAACCCCCAATGACGTCTACTTGCATTTGCAGTTTTCTCCTGTGCAATTTTTACAAGGTTTATCTTTACACAAAAATCTCTAATCCAAAATGATTCACCGTACTGTATCTGTTTACTTATTTTTATACTCGTAAACGGGTTAAATTTAATTATTCCTGTTCTGACTCAGCAGCGAGGTTGCCATATTCCTGCAACGTAGGAGCAATTTCTGAGTCCAGCTTCTTCGTCTTACAGTCAAAACTTTCCACTCGTTCTAATAATATCCATGACTGGCTCCTTATAAATGTCAAGAGGCATGAGCTCATCTAAGGAACACCTGGCCCTAGCGCTTGCACAATGTTAGGCTGTAATCCTGGCTTGAAATCTCTCTCCGTTCCCTTAGAAACTGTATGATTCTTTCATTCTTTTCTCAAAATACATGGATTCGACCCTCTTTGAGGCCATGGTACATGGGTTCATCTCTCCCCTCCTTAGGTAAATGAAAAATGAAAATCCACAGCCTGCTTCCAGTCTCCGACCGGGTCAGGAATGGAATGAATGAAGCCCCCATCTAGCGGCGAGGATATGAAATGTGCCGGCTGCCGAAGCCTGTCGCACTCCTCTGGGGCAATGATTAAATGAATGACAGATGAAATGAAATGATAGCGGAGAGTGTTGCTGGAATGAAATTGTGACAGGGAAAACCGGAGTACCCGGAGAAAAACCTGTCTGCCTCCGTTTTGTCCAGCACAGATCTCACATGGAGTGACCGGGATTTGAACCACGGACCCAGCGGTGAGAGGCCAGCGTGCTGCCGCCTAAGCCACGGAGGCTCCCCTTAAGTAAATAAATTTTCGAAAAATTTTGAGGAAATTTATTTCAATTATTTATAAAAATCTTATTTTTCCTTTAATAGTCGAAGCCATTATAACGTTCTCCGTCCTTTTTGTTTCTTTATTCCTAAAAAATCCCACGATAATTTGATTTCTTTCATCTTTTTAAGTCATATCCGGTAATTGTGTCGGTTGGGTACGCTCTGTCCCTACCCTTTCTTTCTCCTTTTTATTTGTCTGGATATCAGGTTTCCAGAACCTCATTCTTCTTTACGGGTGTGGTCTATTCCTACCCGTTCCCTTATTTCATCATTCTCCTTCCTTAAATTGAAATTTTCTTCTTCAATAAAATCAATTATTTCTTTAAAGTTCCCTTCCTCTCTGGTTTATATTTGTATGGGTCTTTCTTAAAGGTCCCATTCATTCATTCATTCATTCCCCTAGTGGACGTCTACACTTCAGGGTCATAAATTTCTTGTCACGTTCGGGTGTTTTGTTAGTCTTCCTCTAGTCTGGTGTGCACCCTCCAGGCTTGCGTCAAACAGTTTGTTTCTTTTCTTCTTTTATAAGACGGACATCCTGCCGGTCTGTTTCTCTTTCCACATTACATATTGTCAACTTAATGACCTTCTGTAAATTACCTTGCGGGTGCAACTGGCTTTACCCGTAACATCATCATTATTATTGTCAGACTCCTCAAGTCTGTAAAATTTCATTTTAATTCTTAAGAGCTCGGTCTAACCTCACCTGACTCTTCTCGGTTTTCTTCCACCTTCCTCATCTCCTTTTGAGATGGTATTTCAAACGAAATTAATTTATTCCTCTTATTCTTTAACGGTTGCATAGGGCTTTACCCGTTGGTTCCAATGGAATAATCCTTTCCTTCATCTCGCATCGAGATGGCATTTCGAAAGAGTATTTCTTTTTTCGACTCTTCCAATTCTTTAGATCCTTCAGATCTCCCTTCTGTCTCTTCCTTTTATCACTCCCTTTCTTTTTACGAAGTTTCCAGCTGAAATATGCCTGAGCGTCCTCTTCCTCCAAGGCATTGTACATTGTCTCTCCTCCTTTCCTAGTTTCCATGGGGTATCTGTTTTCCTGTAAACCGACTACCAATTGCGGTTTTCCTCTTTCCTGATTTTCTTCAAAGGCATCTCCTTCCTTCTTTTCATTATCTCCAACAATCTCATCTTTTCCTTTGAGGTTTTCTTGGCTCGTGTTTGGACCTCTTTCCATTTCTCTTTCCTTTTGTTGATATTTTTGATATTTCCTCATTAACTCAAGAATCTGTGCTTTCAACTGTTCCTTTTCTTTTTGATTTGTATCTTATTTTCCTTATCCTCAGGAATTTCTTCTGAGTTTTCTTCTTCAATTTCCATGACATCTTGAACCTCTGTTTCTATCGGTATTTCGACAATAGTTTCTATTATGGTTTCATTTCCTTTCTCCATTTCTTCAGGAATTATTATTTCCATCTCTTCAACTTCCGCTTCTTTCATTATTTCCTGTTCGGAGATTATTTCTGGCTCTTCCAGCTCAACCTTTTAATCAAAATGATTCTCTTCACTTCGCAGCTCGTTTCCACTTTGGCTATCCTCCTGGTCTGGACTTACTACTTCCTCTTGAGTATCCATATCTTCTTCAGGAAGGATCTCAAGGTTGTTCTCAGTCTCCACTGGAATAATTACGATTTCTTCTTCTTGTTTTTCTTCTCTAATATCAATTTTGGGCTCCTCTGGCACCGTTACTTCTTTTTCTTCTTCAATTTCAGCTTGTTTTTCCTCTTGGGCAACTATTTCATTTGCCTGACGGTTCTGCTCCCAAATGTATTCCTCATATTTCTTTTGGATGGCTTCTAATATTTCTTCGTATTCTGAAATCTTAACCTTTCTCAATTCAGCTAACTCCTGAACAGTTATTATATCTTGTTCATCATACATGCTCATCGTGAACTGATGCATCTTACTCTTTTCTTTTCCTATCCATTGTTTCTGTTCCTGCACGTAATCTCCTTCTTTTGGCTTTGGATAAAAGGTATTCCACCAAATGTGATTCCATTTATCATGTACCTCCGACCATTTTTCCCTTACCTCATTAATTTCCCCCATAAATGTCTTTATCTGTTCCCACGAAGCTAATTCCATTTTTCCTTCTTTCACCATACGTTCTGCAAATTTCTTCTTTGTTTCTCTTAATGACTCTTTAACTTTAGGGATTTCTTTGTACAATTCCTCTAATTCCTGTTTGGGTATTGTATACCAATTTTTACTTGCCCTTTTCCGGAGCTCAGATATCTTCTTTATTTCCTCGGAAATACTTTCTCTTTGTTCCTCAATTCCTTCTTTCACCCTTGAATTTAAATCTTTTAATTCCCAAAGTTCGTCATCCATCTTCTCATGCTCATTCCGCATTTCCCTAATTATATCCAAGAATTCTTTTACTTCATCCCAAGTCGCCATTTCTACCTTTTCCTGATCCTGAACGCAAAGACTATCGTTCTTTTTCCCTTCGTTTTCCGAGCCTACTTGAACCTGCGTTTCTACGCGAGACTTTGAATTACCTTTACTATTATCATCCTCGGTATTAATTTCATTCTCCCTTGGACTCGGTTTACATTTTTCTTTTTCCGTTTGGAGCTCTAAAGGCTCATTTGTTACCCTGTTGTCTGCAGACATGTTACCTTCTCTTCGTGTAACTATGTCTCCAGGTGCACGCATGCTTTCTACAGAAACCTTTACAATTTCCTTATTTGGGTACTCTTTATCACCTATTTGGAGGTTCTCTTGACTATCTCTAGCTTTACTTTCTGCCTTCTTGGCCTCCCAAACTTCATTATTTATCTTTATCATTCCCTCCATCTCTTTATTAAAATGCTCCCTCAGGCACTTCTTAACATCTGTACTTTTACCTTTATCTTTACTCTTTACCCTTACATTCTCTGAGAGCCTCCGCCTCTCTTCACTTAATGACATCTTATTAGAATATAGTGGGCCACTAATGCCACATCGCTAGAACATGCTTGAGAGATAGTAATCTGAACCATTGTGTCCCAATTTCTTTAAAAATTTACTTTGGTACGGGTGTTTACTACACCGTACCCTTTTGATACTCTTCTTCAAACTCAAAGACCTTTATGGAAGTATTTAAAATTCAAAATTTCGAAAAACCATTTAAAAAAATGAAAATTTTGATTTTTCGAGAAAACTCGGGTTTTCCCTAGGGAAACTCATCCCTGCGTACTGGGCGCCATGAAAGAGATAGGGGGTGTATGATAAAATCATACAGGCCCCACGTTGGAAAACGGTAAAACAAATAAGATTTGCTGGAGGCCCACGTTGAAGCCACTAGACAAATTAAAACTACTCCGGTTCCAAATGAACTCGGAGTCCATGAGCTAACACAAATGTTATATTAAATAGGTGGGTTTCATTATAACCCACAATTCACGATTATTTTCACTTCCATAAAGTACTTATCTTAAAGTTCCAAATAACTACGAGCTTCTTTGGCTCGATACTTTCCCATAATAATGGTGTCATATTTTTGTACACCTCAAGAATTATTTTTATCTTTTCTTATCATCAAAACAAATATATAATTACATTTAAAATTACATGTTAATTATTCACTTCAATATTTGGGCATATCACATGTTCTCCGTATTTACTATCTCTCTCAAGTTTTGCAAATTCACTACGGTGATCGGGAAAACTATTTGTGTACTCCAAAGTTATAAAGATTACTTGACAAAGTCAAAAACTATGATCACTCCCGAAACCTAGTTATCTTCACAAAACTCGTGGATTCCTTTTCTTTTCATACAATATTACAATAGGGATTTTATTTAATTCATTTGTCTTATAAGACATAAGGAAACTACGATCTGAATTGGCAAGCGATAATATCAATCTATAAGGACCTCGGTTCAACGCCCGGGTCATTAACAACTTTAAACACTCACGGTGTATTTAACACATCTTACAAGACAGTTTTTACCCACCCTCGCTCTATGAGGGTCAGGCCATTATACTCGGGCGTGATTTATGACAAGGAAAGCGACTCTCTGCCTAACCTACGGTGGCAGCTCTCTTCAATGCTTTAAAACAAACCTTCACATTATTCTCAGTTCTGTGGAGAGACCTGGCTTTTACTCGCTTATTTTCATTCAACAATATTCTTTGGCTCATAAACCACTTTCGTAACCTTGGCATTTATTAATTATGAGAGGGTCCTCATTGATTGGGAAGATTAATACACATTCTACGACGAATAATTAGGGGCTTTAACAAAAAAAGGATTCTAGGTTCGAATCTCTTAACATGCCTCGGGAACATTTCCACATCAGAGGACTTATACAAAACGCGATTTAGGGTCAAGCCGTAGCTTACAGGACCTACGCTCAATAATACCATACATTAGCTCCCTTTTAAATAATACACACATGGCCTCGTGATCTACGTCACAATTTAGAGGACTTACAACATATCACAATTCACTGCAATCAACTACCCTCCATAAGTAACTTACCAAGTACTTTAACTTTTACGCGTTCCTAGCGTGACTTTTTATTTAATTGCGTTCCATTACGCTACACATTCACTTACGGCCGAATGTCTTCCAAAGAACTGATAAATTTCATAGTAACAATTGATACATATCTTAATTCTTATATTAATCTTTTCCGTTGACAATAAATCGCTCCCTTTTTAAGAACATGCATTTACATCATGTCTTATACATTTGTTAAGGCTTCAACGCTCTATATTTTTATATCATTCAATTTAATCTTTATTTAGATTTCTTTACCTTGTTATTCACATCATGTTTTCATTCCTTACAAAATCTCAAAAGCTATTTCTTTCATATAATTCAAATTTACCTTTATGTAAATATCTTTGTTATAATTATTATTATCACGCTTGCTTTTATAACATTCATTAAATACTGACATTTTATTCCATGCATTTCCTCTACAGGATTTATTATTTCACATAATTATTTATTATTTCTTAAAACCTTATTTTCGTTCAGATCGCGTTCTTATTTAGTTATTATCCATTTAAAAACATCCCTTCTACTCAAAACTCCGGTGGAATTGTACACAAAATTTTTCCCGACACCAAAACATAATGAAAATCTTTACTTACATGCTTAAGGTCGCTTTCTGACCTTTATTCTCGTTTGATGTGACATTTTGGCCCACCTTCTTGACCTACTCCATATTGTACAATCTCATCTTATGTACAGAAATTTCTTGACACATATTCACTATATTTAACACTGACAACATTTTTTTTATACACTGGTGTATCCGTTTTGAACACACATTAAAACACTAAAAAATATTACTCTGGTACATATTATAACACATATCACTGTGCATAAAACGCTTTCACTTTACCTAAAACACTTAAAATGACACTCTTATTTCTTTTCTTACAATATTTACACTTCACTCCTATCACACGGGCGTATCTCAACGATTTTTACAATTTCTGTCGGCTGTTGATGATCCCTGATGTGAATCCTATCGACCTGCATTGGACGTGTGATTTTACTCGTTCAAAGTTGCTCTCTCCTACAATGGAAACTACTGGTTTCAGTCTCTCAAAACCGCTTCTATTGTCTATTACTCGGCTTTACTTTATCTGCTTTAACTAGGCGATAAATGTCTTTACTTTGCCGTCACCTCTATTTATATATGGTGGTCTATCGCCCCCTATAGTTTCAATATCTTGGCCTCCCTTCGAGGACCGTATATTTTTGACGTTTTCTCACTAGAGTACGTTTCCCTCTGGTTTCGAAGCTAAGTTCCTAAGTTCCTTTCGCTTGAACTTCTATCTTTCGCGATCGTAATTAATGTTTATTCTTGTCCTTTACAGGACTTAATGTCTTCAACAATGTCTTTACTAGACGTAACGCCGTTAATTTGTTGGAGTTCTTATAACTTCGTAACTGTATTGAACTAGTGTTCTTCTGGAACTCGAAGTTCCCTACTGATCGCTGTGTCTTACTTTGGCGATATTGCTTTAAAGTCCGTATATTTAATGTTCTTTATAATTTAGGACTCTTCAAAGTCTCGAACTGCTAACCCTCAGCGTAGCGTACTTATATCGTAACTGGTCTACACTCGGTGAACTTGTAGCATAGCCTCCCACAGGCTCTGGATCGATGTCTGATACAGCTTAACGTCCCCCTCACGGGCTCTTGAATACTGCGTATACGATGTGGTGCAGCACTTCCGCTCACGGAATGCTCGTAGACTGAATTGATACAGCGTAACGCCTCCCTGGGCTATCGAAAACTGCATGCACTGATGCAGAGTAACACCCCCTCACGGGCTGTCAGAATAACTGCATGTTTGGTCTGGCTCTGCCAGGAGCTTTATACTATTCAGCCACAAAAAGATAAAACTCTAGTCCTTTTCGTGACCAACCTTTGAACTAATTGTCGCACAATTATAAAAATTATATATCCAGAAAGCTCGTCTTCCAAACGTAAAATAATCTTCCTGTGCATGGAAATCGATCGTGCATTTCCGAGATATTAATTAATTTCTCGTCCTCAACTGTGTGGGTGGTGCTGTTCTTTTTTCATTCTCCCACTCCTTGGGTCTCGGTGAACCCCCAATGACGTCTACTTGCATTTGCAGTTTTCTCCTGTGCAATTTTTACAAGGTTTATCTTTACACAAAAATCTCTAATCCAAAATGATTCACCGTACTGTATCTGTTTACTTATTTTTATACTCGTAAACGGGTTAAATTTAATTATTCCTGTTCTGACTCAGCAGCGAGGTTGCCATATTCCTGCAACGTAGGAGCAATTTCTGAGTCCAGCTTCTTCGTCTTACAGTCAAAACTTTCCACTCGTTCTAATAATATCCATGACTGGCTCCTTATAAATGTCAAGAGGCATGAGCTCATCTAAGGAACACCTGGCCCTAGCGCTTGCACAATGTTAGGCTGTAATCCTGGCTTGAAATCTCTCTCCGTTCCCTTAGAAACTGTATGATTCTTTCATTCTTTTCTCAAAATACATGGATTCGACCCTCTTTGAGGCCATGGTACATGGGTTCATCTCTCCCCTCCTTAGGTAAATGAAAAATGAAAATCCACAGCCTGCTTCCAGTCTCCGACCGGGTCAGGAATGGAATGAATGAAGCCCCCATCTAGCGGCGAGGATATGAAATGTGCCGGCTGCCGAAGCCTGTCGCACTCCTCTGGGGCAATGATTAAATGAATGACAGATGAAATGAAATGATAGCGGAGAGTGTTGCTGGAATGAAATTGTGACAGGGAAAACCGGAGTACCCGGAGAAAAACCTGTCTGCCTCCGTTTTGTCCAGCACAGATCTCACATGGAGTGACCGGGATTTGAACCACGGACCCAGCGGTGAGAGGCCAGCGTGCTGCCGCCTAAGCCACGGAGGCTCCCCTTAAGTAAATAAATTTTCGAAAAATTTTGAGGAAATTTATTTCAATTATTTATAAAAATCTTATTTTTCCTTTAATAGTCGAAGCCATTATAACGTTCTCCGTCCTTTTTGTTTCTTTATTCCTAAAAAATCCCACGATAATTTGATTTCTTTCATCTTTTTAAGTCATATCCGGTAATTGTGTCGGTTGGGTACGCTCTGTCCCTACCCTTTCTTTCTCCTTTTTATTTGTCTGGATATCAGGTTTCCAGAACCTCATTCTTCTTTACGGGTGTGGTCTATTCCTACCCGTTCCCTTATTTCATCATTCTCCTTCCTTAAATTGAAATTTTCTTCTTCAATAAAATCAATTATTTCTTTAAAGTTCCCTTCCTCTCTGGTTTATATTTGTATGGGTCTTTCTTAAAGGTCCCATTCATTCATTCATTCATTCCCCTAGTGGACGTCTACACTTCAGGGTCATAAATTTCTTGTCACGTTCGGGTGTTTTGTTAGTCTTCCTCTAGTCTGGTGTGCACCCTCCAGGCTTGCGTCAAACAGTTTGTTTCTTTTCTTCTTTTATAAGACGGACATCCTGCCGGTCTGTTTCTCTTTCCACATTACATATTGTCAACTTAATGACCTTCTGTAAATTACCTTGCGGGTGCAACTGGCTTTACCCGTAACATCATCATTATTATTGTCAGACTCCTCAAGTCTGTAAAATTTCATTTTAATTCTTAAGAGCTCGGTCTAACCTCACCTGACTCTTCTCGGTTTTCTTCCACCTTCCTCATCTCCTTTTGAGATGGTATTTCAAACGAAATTAATTTATTCCTCTTATTCTTTAACGGTTGCATAGGGCTTTACCCGTTGGTTCCAATGGAATAATCCTTTCCTTCATCTCGCATCGAGATGGCATTTCGAAAGAGTATTTCTTTTTTCGACTCTTCCAATTCTTTAGATCCTTCAGATCTCCCTTCTGTCTCTTCCTTTTATCACTCCCTTTCTTTTTACGAAGTTTCCAGCTGAAATATGCCTGAGCGTCCTCTTCCTCCAAGGCATTGTACATTGTCTCTCCTCCTTTCCTAGTTTCCATGGGGTATCTGTTTTCCTGTAAACCGACTACCAATTGCGGTTTTCCTCTTTCCTGATTTTCTTCAAAGGCATCTCCTTCCTTCTTTTCATTATCTCCAACAATCTCATCTTTTCCTTTGAGGTTTTCTTGGCTCGTGTTTGGACCTCTTTCCATTTCTCTTTCCTTTTGTTGATATTTTTGATATTTCCTCATTAACTCAAGAATCTGTGCTTTCAACTGTTCCTTTTCTTTTTGATTTGTATCTTATTTTCCTTATCCTCAGGAATTTCTTCTGAGTTTTCTTCTTCAATTTCCATGACATCTTGAACCTCTGTTTCTATCGGTATTTCGACAATAGTTTCTATTATGGTTTCATTTCCTTTCTCCATTTCTTCAGGAATTATTATTTCCATCTCTTCAACTTCCGCTTCTTTCATTATTTCCTGTTCGGAGATTATTTCTGGCTCTTCCAGCTCAACCTTTTAATCAAAATGATTCTCTTCACTTCGCAGCTCGTTTCCACTTTGGCTATCCTCCTGGTCTGGACTTACTACTTCCTCTTGAGTATCCATATCTTCTTCAGGAAGGATCTCAAGGTTGTTCTCAGTCTCCACTGGAATAATTACGATTTCTTCTTCTTGTTTTTCTTCTCTAATATCAATTTTGGGCTCCTCTGGCACCGTTACTTCTTTTTCTTCTTCAATTTCAGCTTGTTTTTCCTCTTGGGCAACTATTTCATTTGCCTGACGGTTCTGCTCCCAAATGTATTCCTCATATTTCTTTTGGATGGCTTCTAATATTTCTTCGTATTCTGAAATCTTAACCTTTCTCAATTCAGCTAACTCCTGAACAGTTATTATATCTTGTTCATCATACATGCTCATCGTGAACTGATGCATCTTACTCTTTTCTTTTCCTATCCATTGTTTCTGTTCCTGCACGTAATCTCCTTCTTTTGGCTTTGGATAAAAGGTATTCCACCAAATGTGATTCCATTTATCATGTACCTCCGACCATTTTTCCCTTACCTCATTAATTTCCCCCATAAATGTCTTTATCTGTTCCCACGAAGCTAATTCCATTTTTCCTTCTTTCACCATACGTTCTGCAAATTTCTTCTTTGTTTCTCTTAATGACTCTTTAACTTTAGGGATTTCTTTGTACAATTCCTCTAATTCCTGTTTGGGTATTGTATACCAATTTTTACTTGCCCTTTTCCGGAGCTCAGATATCTTCTTTATTTCCTCGGAAATACTTTCTCTTTGTTCCTCAATTCCTTCTTTCACCCTTGAATTTAAATCTTTTAATTCCCAAAGTTCGTCATCCATCTTCTCATGCTCATTCCGCATTTCCCTAATTATATCCAAGAATTCTTTTACTTCATCCCAAGTCGCCATTTCTACCTTTTCCTGATCCTGAACGCAAAGACTATCGTTCTTTTTCCCTTCGTTTTCCGAGCCTACTTGAACCTGCGTTTCTACGCGAGACTTTGAATTACCTTTACTATTATCATCCTCGGTATTAATTTCATTCTCCCTTGGACTCGGTTTACATTTTTCTTTTTCCGTTTGGAGCTCTAAAGGCTCATTTGTTACCCTGTTGTCTGCAGACATGTTACCTTCTCTTCGTGTAACTATGTCTCCAGGTGCACGCATGCTTTCTACAGAAACCTTTACAATTTCCTTATTTGGGTACTCTTTATCACCTATTTGGAGGTTCTCTTGACTATCTCTAGCTTTACTTTCTGCCTTCTTGGCCTCCCAAACTTCATTATTTATCTTTATCATTCCCTCCATCTCTTTATTAAAATGCTCCCTCAGGCACTTCTTAACATCTGTACTTTTACCTTTATCTTTACTCTTTACCCTTACATTCTCTGAGAGCCTCCGCCTCTCTTCACTTAATGACATCTTATTAGAATATAGTGGGCCACTAATGCCACATCGCTAGAACATGCTTGAGAGATAGTAATCTGAACCATTGTGTCCCAATTTCTTTAAAAATTTACTTTGGTACGGGTGTTTACTACACCGTACCCTTTTGATACTCTTCTTCAAACTCAAAGACCTTTATGGAAGTATTTAAAATTCAAAATTTCGAAAAACCATTTAAAAAAATGAAAATTTTGATTTTTCGAGAAAACTCGGGTTTTCCCTAGGGAAACTCATCCCTGCGTACTGGGCGCCATGAAAGAGATAGGGGGTGTATGATAAAATCATACAGGCCCCACGTTGGAAAACGGTAAAACAAATAAGATTTGCTGGAGGCCCACGTTGAAGCCACTAGACAAATTAAAACTACTCCGGTTCCAAATGAACTCGGAGTCCATGAGCTAACACAAATGTTATATTAAATAGGTGGGTTTCATTATAACCCACAATTCACGATTATTTTCACTTCCATAAAGTACTTATCTTAAAGTTCCAAATAACTACGAGCTTCTTTGGCTCGATACTTTCCCATAATAATGGTGTCATATTTTTGTACACCTCAAGAATTATTTTTATCTTTTCTTATCATCAAAACAAATATATAATTACATTTAAAATTACATGTTAATTATTCACTTCAATATTTGGGCATATCACATGTTCTCCGTATTTACTATCTCTCTCAAGTTTTGCAAATTCACTACGGTGATCGGGAAAACTATTTGTGTACTCCAAAGTTATAAAGATTACTTGACAAAGTCAAAAACTATGATCACTCCCGAAACCTAGTTATCTTCACAAAACTCGTGGATTCCTTTTCTTTTCATACAATATTACAATAGGGATTTTATTTAATTCATTTGTCTTATAAGACATAAGGAAACTACGATCTGAATTGGCAAGCGATAATATCAATCTATAAGGACCTCGGTTCAACGCCCGGGTCATTAACAACTTTAAACACTCACGGTGTATTTAACACATCTTACAAGACAGTTTTTACCCACCCTCGCTCTATGAGGGTCAGGCCATTATACTCGGGCGTGATTTATGACAAGGAAAGCGACTCTCTGCCTAACCTACGGTGGCAGCTCTCTTCAATGCTTTAAAACAAACCTTCACATTATTCTCAGTTCTGTGGAGAGACCTGGCTTTTACTCGCTTATTTTCATTCAACAATATTCTTTGGCTCATAAACCACTTTCGTAACCTTGGCATTTATTAATTATGAGAGGGTCCTCATTGATTGGGAAGATTAATACACATTCTACGACGAATAATTAGGGGCTTTAACAAAAAAAGGATTCTAGGTTCGAATCTCTTAACATGCCTCGGGAACATTTCCACATCAGAGGACTTATACAAAACGCGATTTAGGGTCAAGCCGTAGCTTACAGGACCTACGCTCAATAATACCATACATTAGCTCCCTTTTAAATAATACACACATGGCCTCGTGATCTACGTCACAATTTAGAGGACTTACAACATATCACAATTCACTGCAATCAACTACCCTCCATAAGTAACTTACCAAGTACTTTAACTTTTACGCGTTCCTAGCGTGACTTTTTATTTAATTGCGTTCCATTACGCTACACATTCACTTACGGCCGAATGTCTTCCAAAGAACTGATAAATTTCATAGTAACAATTGATACATATCTTAATTCTTATATTAATCTTTTCCGTTGACAATAAATCGCTCCCTTTTTAAGAACATGCATTTACATCATGTCTTATACATTTGTTAAGGCTTCAACGCTCTATATTTTTATATCATTCAATTTAATCTTTATTTAGATTTCTTTACCTTGTTATTCACATCATGTTTTCATTCCTTACAAAATCTCAAAAGCTATTTCTTTCATATAATTCAAATTTACCTTTATGTAAATATCTTTGTTATAATTATTATTATCACGCTTGCTTTTATAACATTCATTAAATACTGACATTTTATTCCATGCATTTCCTCTACAGGATTTATTATTTCACATAATTATTTATTATTTCTTAAAACCTTATTTTCGTTCAGATCGCGTTCTTATTTAGTTATTATCCATTTAAAAACATCCCTTCTACTCAAAACTCCGGTGGAATTGTACACAAAATTTTTCCCGACACCAAAACATAATGAAAATCTTTACTTACATGCTTAAGGTCGCTTTCTGACCTTTATTCTCGTTTGATGTGACATTTTGGCCCACCTTCTTGACCTACTCCATATTGTACAATCTCATCTTATGTACAGAAATTTCTTGACACATATTCACTATATTTAACACTGACAACATTTTTTTTATACACTGGTGTATCCGTTTTGAACACACATTAAAACACTAAAAAATATTACTCTGGTACATATTATAACACATATCACTGTGCATAAAACGCTTTCACTTTACCTAAAACACTTAAAATGACACTCTTATTTCTTTTCTTACAATATTTACACTTCACTCCTATCACACGGGCGTATCTCAACGATTTTTACAATTTCTGTCGGCTGTTGATGATCCCTGATGTGAATCCTATCGACCTGCATTGGACGTGTGATTTTACTCGTTCAAAGTTGCTCTCTCCTACAATGGAAACTACTGGTTTCAGTCTCTCAAAACCGCTTCTATTGTCTATTACTCGGCTTTACTTTATCTGCTTTAACTAGGCGATAAATGTCTTTACTTTGCCGTCACCTCTATTTATATATGGTGGTCTATCGCCCCCTATAGTTTCAATATCTTGGCCTCCCTTCGAGGACCGTATATTTTTGACGTTTTCTCACTAGAGTACGTTTCCCTCTGGTTTCGAAGCTAAGTTCCTAAGTTCCTTTCGCTTGAACTTCTATCTTTCGCGATCGTAATTAATGTTTATTCTTGTCCTTTACAGGACTTAATGTCTTCAACAATGTCTTTACTAGACGTAACGCCGTTAATTTGTTGGAGTTCTTATAACTTCGTAACTGTATTGAACTAGTGTTCTTCTGGAACTCGAAGTTCCCTACTGATCGCTGTGTCTTACTTTGGCGATATTGCTTTAAAGTCCGTATATTTAATGTTCTTTATAATTTAGGACTCTTCAAAGTCTCGAACTGCTAACCCTCAGCGTAGCGTACTTATATCGTAACTGGTCTACACTCGGTGAACTTGTAGCATAGCCTCCCACAGGCTCTGGATCGATGTCTGATACAGCTTAACGTCCCCCTCACGGGCTCTTGAATACTGCGTATACGATGTGGTGCAGCACTTCCGCTCACGGAATGCTCGTAGACTGAATTGATACAGCGTAACGCCTCCCTGGGCTATCGAAAACTGCATGCACTGATGCAGAGTAACACCCCCTCACGGGCTGTCAGAATAACTGCATGTTTGGTCTGGCTCTGCCAGGAGCTTTATACTATTCAGCCACAAAAAGATAAAACTCTAGTCCTTTTCGTGACCAACCTTTGAACTAATTGTCGCACAATTATAAAAATTATATATCCAGAAAGCTCGTCTTCCAAACGTAAAATAATCTTCCTGTGCATGGAAATCGATCGTGCATTTCCGAGATATTAATTAATTTCTCGTCCTCAACTGTGTGGGTGGTGCTGTTCTTTTTTCATTCTCCCACTCCTTGGGTCTCGGTGAACCCCCAATGACGTCTACTTGCATTTGCAGTTTTCTCCTGTGCAATTTTTACAAGGTTTATCTTTACACAAAAATCTCTAATCCAAAATGATTCACCGTACTGTATCTGTTTACTTATTTTTATACTCGTAAACGGGTTAAATTTAATTATTCCTGTTCTGACTCAGCAGCGAGGTTGCCATATTCCTGCAACGTAAGAGCAATTTCCGAGTCCAGCTTCTTCGTCTTACAGTCAAAACTTTCCACTCGTTCTAATAATATCCATGACTGGCTCCTTATAAATGTCAAGAGGCATGAGCTCATCTAAGGAACACCTGGCCCTAGCGCTTGCACAATGTTAGGCTGTAATCCTGGCTTGAAATCTCTCTCCGTTCCCTTAGAAACTGTATGATTCTTTCATTCTTTTCTCAAAATACATGGATTCGACCCTCTTTGAGGCCATGGTACATGGGTTCAGTACATAATTGTTGAAAATTTTGCTAGAGAACGAATGATTAATTTAGTAGTAATTTGATTTTAGCTTAGAACATTTGATTGGGTGCCATTTCTTTTTCGTTATCATGGCGGCGATATACAACATTACACTGAGTTATCCTTTGCTAATACTACCTCTGTACCAAAGTTGGTTTGATTTGGTTTTGCCATGTTTGAATTGATAGGGGGAGGGGCAGATATATACACACACATACACAGTGACAACTTTTGACCCGTGTACTTGAATATCAACAAGACAAAACTAATGACAACAGGTTTACCATCAAACATTATGAGAGATAATAAGATAATCACAGAGGTGAATAGTTTGTTTGTTGGGATCAACCATTAATAGAAGTGGCTCAAGCAGTCAAGAGATTCGCCGAAGACTTGCCCTAGGAAGAGCAGCTTCTAAAGGCCCGGATAAGATCTTCAAGTGTTCCGATGTTTCTTTGCCTACTAAAATTAGAATGGTTAAGGCACTAGTCTTTCCCTTAGATACATATGTTTACGAAAGCTGGACCATAAGGAAACAAGATGGGAAGTATATTGATGCTTTAGAGCTCTGGTGTTGGAGAAGGGTACTGCGTATTCCTTGAACAGCCAAGAAGACAAATGTATGGGTGATTCAAAAAAACAAAACAGATCTGTCTCTTGAAGCATTGATAACACGATTACAGCTGTCATATTTTGGACACATTATGAGGCGTTCTGATTCGTTGGAAAAGACAATTATGCTTGGAAAGGTGGAAGGGTCTCGGAGACGAGAGCGGCCAGCATTGAGATGGATCGACTCCATCAAATCCAACATGAATATGTCAGTGAAGGATCTGAAGTGTATGGCTGAAGACCGAATCATATGGAGACTGTCGCTAGGAGTCGACGCCGACTTGATGGCACCTCATCATCATCATCATCAGATCTCATAAGTCTACATTCATTCTTTGCATAAATCGAAAGTAGGCTAATAAGCAACAATATGTTTGTAGAGCTGGCCCAGTGGTTTAGGGGTAGTGCACCAACCTACCTCTCACCCGGAGGCCCCAGGTTGGATTTCCGGCTTTGTCAGGGATTTAAGGAACTGAAGTGAGGGTTGGAACGTGGTGCACTCAGCCTCGTGAGGACTATTGATTAGTGTCTGACATTGAGGCAGCGCTCCGGTCACGGAGACCAAGATTAACGGTCCAGGGGACCCGATGTGCTGACCACAATCTGTAAGCCAACAAGGCTGGGCAGCAGTCGCTTGGTAGGTCAAGGCCCTTCAGGGGCTAATGGCCACGGGGTTTGGTTTGGTTTACAATTTTGTACCAAAGAGAAGTAAAGTAGGCTACCTTTTCGTTACGCCGTTGTAACTGTAAGTATGATAATAATAATAATAATAATCGTATGTCCTCGGGTGCCGGGTGCAGGTTTTGTTATTTGACAAATTGCATGTCAAATTTTATTGTTGTTCCTTGAAGCAGTATGAAAGTCAAGGAGGTCAGATATCTAAGCTCCTTGATACTATAGCGCCTTTTAGTAGAGAAATGAGGAACTTTTTTTGTGTTGGCGGAAAATCCCGAGATTAATGTTGCCATTATGAACACGAACTAATGAATTAAATTGTGTTCTTTAACATGCCAACAACGTATGACATGCGTACGTGATTTTTGCCGCCTTTCAAAAATATCACTTATCATGGCCAGGAGCGAACCTGCAAGCTTGGGGTTGATAGTCAGACACGATAACCACTCACCCACCGTGGAAAGCGTAACTGTAAGTAACGGTAACGTTGTTAATCTGTTGAGGCTGTGACGCTGTTCAACAAGAACAGGAACTGGTAAATATCTCGCTTTTGTCGGAAACTTGCTCCGTAACAGCGAATAATTGATGAGCAATCCTGGTCGATGAAATGAGTTCCGCTACTCAATGGCAGGCGGATCAATTTAGCGGTGGCAGGAAGAACCTCATAAACTGCACATGTAACTGCTCTTTGGAACAGGTGCGCGGTTAAATTAGATAGCCTACTGTATTTCATATTACATTTCCTTTATAACTTAGAGACGGAAGGGTTAGTCTTATTTTAGGGGCGTGGGACATCCTTATAATCAGCCTTGTGAGGCCAGCCAAACCTTACGAGTTGTTGCATAGTAATACTTTCCTCAGTGGATTAAGGCTATTTTCTCGTTAAAAATCCCTCAGTATGCCTTCCTTCGGAGAAGAAGTAAAGCCGGCGGGCACATGCCATATATATATATATTTATTTATTTATTTATTTATTTATTTATTTATTTATTTATTTATTTATTTATTTATTTATTTAATTTATGGCATGTAAAAGAGCCTTCCACTATCTACAATTGTGTTAATCTAAATATGTGTATGTTATATTTGATTAACACTCTATGTTCCACCACTGATGGCATCTAGTAGCCAAATTCACAGCTAGGTGTCATTGACGGAAGCATTTGGTAACAAAAGTAGGAACTACTTGAAATTGATCGTCTGCAGTCCTTACCTGAATCACAAATACAGGCCGGACGTGTGTTTGAGACGATGGCCCTTGACCTTGAAGCCTGCGGGTGAGCCTGTACACACTCACTCTCTCACCCTATCGCTTCACACTTGTCACCACCGATCTGATGTAATGGAATTCCAGACTTGAGCAGACAGTACAGTCCACGTCAAAGTATTGTGTGACGTGGAAGTACACGTTACGTAGTTACGAACAGAACGCCATTATATTTGCCAATGACTGGACATCAGCAGTACTGGAAACAGCTTTGTCAATCATCGGACCGCTTGGGGCAGCTGATAACAACACAGGTACTGTAGTAACTCACCTCCAGGCTACCATTAGGATATTTCACTCGTCTAAAACAAACGTCCGGCCTGTAAGACACACTAATACAGCCATCACAATTAACACCGATTATCAGACAGATTCTACACACACCCAAAGTACATGGGGCTACATGACCACGTTGTCGTAGCTCCTTAAGTGAGAAACCAACCAAGATTAAACTGCTTGACAAAGTCAATTGCTCGCCTGGTTTACGGTAATTCCTTGTAAAATAAATGCTAATTGAATAGAGTTCCTCAGCTGCTGTGCAAGACTTGTTTTATGGCCGGAGCTCAGGCCGATAAACTGAGCTCCCCCGGGGGACCATTATAACCAGACCCCGACTATTTTGTCATCAATGACATAGTATTCCCAAAGGCGCACCACTGCAATATCAATTAAGCCTCATACAATCCATAAGCGGGCTGGCAAAAAAGTGCAAACACACACAATTTTATAAAATTGGCTTGTATTTCACAATGATTAGCGATAATTTAGCGGTCGGGTTCGCGAGGGTTTTGGTTTCATTATAGCAATTAATGTGCAAAGCGATTCTAGTCAGGTAATGACAGTGAAATAGTTTTACATGGGGCTCTCAAAACTCTGTCTGCATAGAGAGGAACACTGTCATGAGAGTAGAATTAGAAATTAAATTCTCAAATAATTAACCGTTAATCATAACAATGATATGGATTTTATTGTCTCTATTAATTACTGTGGCTTCAGCACCGCCAGGGTTCACAGAACTTTGTTCTGCAAGACATTTAAACGCGAGGACTGGTGCTTGGATATTTTTGATCCGACGCGACGCTTAAATAATGCTCTATATTTTCATTTTGGTTAGACCTTATTTCCTGTCGCGCGTTCTGTACCTTCTTTCCTAGCCTTTAACTTCACCCTGCAAAGGAAACCTGTCCACATTTTGCAAAAATCAGGAAAGAATAGACTTATGAGATTGATCCGAGCAAATGTCTGTCTGTCTGTCTGTCCTTCTGTCTGTCTGGCTGGCTGGCTGGCTGTGTGGTGCCCCCCCCCCCTTATCAACTCCTAAACGGCTGCAGCAATCCAATCCAAATTTGGTATGAGTAAAGACCTATACCTGTATATCTCAAGCCCATATTTGAAAATTATGTCAGAGCTACCAACTGCTGAAAAACCGCAATTGCAATTTGAGCTCCATGTTGGATATCTTGGAAGGTATACTTGGGAGCTATTCCAATTTTGCATACATATAGATAATAATATTTCAGTTTAATTTCCCGGAGGCCATGTACAGCAGTGTTGCCAACATGATTCTAAGCCTGCTGATAGGTCCAATTTTTAAATGCATATAACTTCTATACTATCAATTGGATTGCAACCAAATTTCGTATGTGCTATGTGTACCATACCAGATATGACTATGCTTATTCTTAAGAGCAACCAGGGCTGCCAACTGTCAATAATGCTGTCTGTATTTTTTACCCTAATATTAATATAACAGAAAGTATGTAAGCCAACAGCTTTAAAATTTGCACACGTATAGTACCTGACATTCTTGATTAATTTGGAGAATCTAATATACGTCAGTACTGCCAACATGACTAAGCCTGCCGATAGGTCCAATAGAACCATGTTGGTAGGACTGACATACATTAGTAGCTCCAAATTAATCTAGAATGTCAGGCACTATACGTGTGCGAAGGTTAAGGCTGTTGGCTCGCATACTTTCTGATATACTGGTATTTGGATAAAAAATAGAGAGAGCATTTATTGACAGTTGGCAGCCCAGGTGGCTCTTAAGAATACGCTCAGTCCTATCCGTTTATGTACACATAGTACATACGAAATTTGGTTGACATTCAATTGATAGTGTAGGAGTTATATGCATTTAAACATTGGACCTATCAGTAGGCTTAGAATCATTTTGGCAACACTGTCATGTATGGCCTCCTGAAAAATAAACTGAAGTGTTATTATCTATATAGGTGCCAATTTTGGAATAGTTCCCATGTATATATTCCAATATATCCAACATGGAGCTGATATTTCAATTATGATTTTTCAGCAGTTAGTAGCACTTCTCCACTCTCCCAGCACTTGCATCACTAACCACAACGTTCTCTTCCACGATGCCCACAATTTCCTCTTTCTGCTCTCCCAACCTATCTACCCTGAGAAATTTCTGGCTAGTCAAAAGTGCCTGGCTAGAAATCTCCCCTGCCAACATCACTTGTTGAGCATCCAACTTATCTACTTCAGAGTCTACGCTCTCTTCCTGAACAGCAATCTGATTACCTAGCTTAGTTTCCAGGTTAGTGGCTTCTACACTGACTTCACTAACCTGGCTAGTAACATGGCTGTCTAGGCTAATCACATCAAGCTTCTCCGACAAATGCTCTGTGACCTCATCAAGCTTCTCTGATAAATGCTCCTCCACACTATTCAGCTGACTAGTTATTTCCCCCCCCCCCCATCCTATTCATCCCCTCCTCCATACCATCAATCCGACTTATTATCCTCTCCTCCATCCCTACAGACTTGTCGCTAAGGTACACGAGCCTCCTCAACATGTCCATCATATTTAATTCAATTCCCCCCCCCCCGCCCTGGCAAATCTCCCCTGACTCTACCGTTTTCCCTCATCCCTACAGCAAATTTCCTATCAGACCCTGTCTGATTCTGCCGCTCACCAGAACTGTCCCCCAACAAAGCAGAATTGCATCCTGGCTCTAACGTTGCCATCCCTAATTGAAATATGTGAATTTGTGAAAATATGCCTACAGTTTAATTCATGTGTCCTGGTACACATCGGCATGTCTAAGGCCTCACGTTGGGCTGCTACTGAAACACTCTCACCCTCCTCGCTGGAGTTGATTTAACTTTAACTACCCTCATTACCACAAACCTACAGAATTTACTGCCTTTTAATACAGGCCACAAGTGATTTTAACATTACTCCCGACTTTGAATGGGCGCCAAGGTCGACCATATGGGTCTTCCTGAATAAAATAGAATAAAATACGGTACATAACTGTTGCCCCGACTATGAAACCCTTTATCCCAGGTGTGGGGCATTTGGCATGCGTTTGCTGATGTACCAGGTTCATGCAAGACAGGAATATAAACACATGAATTTTAAATAGATAATCTATTGGCTGTACTATACACATATATACATAATATACAACACAAAATACCCTTCATACACTCGTGAAATAATACAGTACCTTGCCACTGAATTTAGGCTCTGAGAGCAGGAAAACACTTACGGCCATATCAGACCCAGGCATAACAGCCACCTACGTATATACACTGTACCGTCCGTACACAAAATATCTACACACGTTCGATTGGTTCACTCTACTTTCTCGCTTCTCGAACTGCACGTTCACGTCTCCATTCTCGCATGACTTCGATGAAATGTTTACGACAGAATTATCCTTTTAGGCGTGGTAAGTTATTACCGACAGCCCATGGTATGGATGGACCCATGAAATGTACGTAGCCTCCAATAGCCCGTAAGAGCTCAGTGGATAGCTGAAAATTAGTCACTGCTCGTTCGTATTACGATACCATGATCGAGTAATAACGACACTAAAATTGCAAGTGGACAACGGACTTTCGCTGTAAAAGCAAGAAGACGATCTCTGAACTGTTCGATACGGAAACCATGTCACGTAAAACGACCCTGGGCGTTAGAAGATCAGTGTTCTGCCGAAAAAACAAAATAAGACCAGCTCTGACCGCCAGACACGCCATTATATGCCCTGGCGTAAGGCTACATAACCCAAAGTTTCTGCCGGAACTAATTTGTGCGTGGCCCGCTCCTGGCGGAACATCCGTGTCAACACATGAACATCAGACAGTCGAAATCCACACTGACGTCACACAGTAGTTTTTTTTCACGCGAAGTTCATGGGAGTTCATGCCATAAATAGCCTAGGTAATCCCACACAAGCCGAACTACTGCCTGTCTTTTCCGGGTATGTCACATATCCAGCACTCGAAAATACCAATTCATTGTACCTTTATAGTACAGCCACGAATCTAACATTTAACATTACTAGGTCAAAATAAAGCCATTAA
Organism: Meconema thalassinum; assembly: GCA_946902985.2. NCBI lineage: Eukaryota > Metazoa > Arthropoda > Insecta > Orthoptera > Tettigoniidae > Meconema > Meconema thalassinum. The sequence continues at coordinate 204,994,797 of OX336399.1, read as the reverse complement.
CCCCAAACCAAAATGAAATAATGCTTCTACTTAATACAGTCTTATATCCTTATTCCCAAAACGTAATAAATCGCAAAACCCCGTATTTTATAATATCAAATATCCAAAAACCGATAATTAATAAACAGTGATCCTAGTTGGTGCGGACCATCCAAAGATGAATCCGTCCACAAAAACACACACAGGCACAATAAAAATCACCTCCGCAACCCCACGTTAACCCAATATAATAAGATACGAATAAAATACCCCAAACTAACTGCACAAGGCAGAAGACCCGAGGGTGAGCTACTGTAACTGAATAAATTCCGTTACAGTTGTAAGTATGAATTTAATTTGTTTATTAGATATATGTCATTGTTCTATTAGACTGTGGTGTGTGAGTGTGTCTGGTGAGAGTGCATGTGAGTGGACCTGGTGACAGACTTTTTTTTAGTGGTAGTATTTGTTGTTGGTGAAACTTTAGTATTTTTTTCGTTAGTAGAATTTTGGTATTTAATTGTTAGTAGAAGGTTAGTATTTTGTAGTAGAAATGTGCTTTTTCTTATTCTGAAAGGGAGTAGCAGCCTTTCAGAATAAATCAATTCTTTACTAGTCTAATAGACGGCTAAGATATTGATAATATAAGCCAACTAATGGCTACACTGCGTTCTGCTGCACGGCTGAAAACAACGGGAAACTACAGCCGTAATGCTATTCCCGAGGATATGCACCTCTCTATGCATAAATACATGTGATGATGACCTCCTCCCTTGTAAAATTTCAATCCGGAGGTAAACTAGTCCCCCGTTCGGATCTCCGGGTGGGGACTACTCGAGAGGGGGTTAACATCACAGAAGTGACAAAGAGGAAATCTGACATTCTACGGATCGGAGCGTGGAATGTTAGAAGTCTGCTAGGAAGTGGAAAGTTAGAAAACTTAGAAAGGGAAATGGATAGGTTGAGGTTGGATTTGGTTGGGATTAGTGAAATGCGCTGGCAGGAAGTACAGGACTTTTGGTCAGGAGACTATAGGGTCATTAGCACTAAATCAAACAATGGCCAAGCAGGAGTTGGTCTCATATTGAGTAGGAAATTTGGACAGCGGGTGGAATATTATGAGCAATACAGTGAACGGATTATTGTAGCAAAAATCAATACTAAACCTACGTGAACCACAGTGGTACAAGTCTATATGCCTACCAGTCAAGCTGATGATGAGGATGTTGAAAAGGTCTACGAAGAAATAGATGACATTCTGAGGTATATCAAAGGTGATGAAAATGTTATAGTAATGGGAGATTGGAATGCTGTGGTAGGAAAAGGGAGAGAAGGGAAGATAGTAGGAGATTTCGGATTAGGTGAAAGGAATGATCGAGGAAGCAGGCTGATGGAATTCTGCACCGAACATGAGTTGGTCATAACTAACACCTTATTCAATAACCACAATAGAAGAATATACACATGGATGAGACCAGGAGATACAAGGCGTTACCAAATCGACTTCATTATGGTCAAGCAGAGGTTTCGAAACCAGATTTTGGATTGTAAAACATATCCTGGTGCTGACATAAACTCTGACCACAATCTGGTTGTAATGAAATGCAGATTAAAGTTGAAGAAACTGAAGAAAAGTCAAAAGCCAAAAAGGTGGGCAATAGACAGACTGAAAGTAAAGGATGTAAACGAAAGATTCAAGAAGAGTATAAAGGAAGGACTAATCAAAACCCCTAAACAAACTTCAATTGCAGACGAATGGGCACATTTGAAGAATGAAATAACAAAATCCGCAGAAGAAAACATGGTAGGAAAGAAAGAATAGGTAGAAAACCGTGGATCACTCAGGATATACTAGAATTGATGGATGAAAGGCGGAGACACAAGAATCTAAGAGATGAAGAGGGGAAAGCAGAATACAGACGTCTGAGAAATGAGGTTAACAAGGAGTGCAAGGAAGCGAAAGAAGAATGGTTGAATGAGAAATGTGCAGGTATAGAAAAGTGTCTGAAATTAGGAAAAGTAGACACAGCTTATCGAAGGATTAAGAATACTTTTGGGGAAAAGAAGACTAAGTGCTGTAATATTAGGGACACAAATGGAAAGCCTCTAACAGACAGGGAAGAAAAAGTTTAGAGATGGAAAGCTTACATAGAGTGCTTGTATAAGGGAAAGGAGATTGAGAATTATGTAATGGAAAGGGAGGAGGAAATTAATGAGGATGCAAAAGGAGATTTAATATTGAGATCAGAATTTGACAGAGCATTAGAGGACTTAGGCAGGAACAAAGCACCAGGCATAGATGATATACCGATTGAGTTGCTACGCTGCATAGGAGATGAAGGTCTGATCAGGTTATTTCACTTGGTGTGTAGGATTTATGAGACAGGTGAGGTACCCCCTGATTTCAAGAAGAATGTTATCATCCCTATACCAAAGAAAGTGGGAGCTGACAGATGTGAAGATTACCGTACAATCAGCTTGATTACTCATGCTTCAAAGATCCTGTCTAGAATAATTTACAAGAGGATTGAAAGCCAGATAGAAACGGAGTTGGGTGAAGACCAGTTTGGTTTCAGGAGAAATGTAGGAACAAGGGAAGCTGTACTAAGTCTTAGGCTGCATCGGAAGGTAGAATAAGGAAAGATAAGAGAACGTTCATGGCATTTGTAGAGTTAGAAAAGGCTTTTGATAACGTTGATTGGACTAAATTGTTTGACATTTTGAAATCGATTGGAATAAAGTACAGGGATAGGAGGGTGATCTACAATCTTTACAGAAACCAGACAGCAGTCATTCGAGCTGAAGGATATGAGAGAGAAGCTGGTATTATGAAAGGTGTAAGGCAAGGCTGCAACTTATCACCCATACTTTTCAATCTTTACATTGAACAAGCGATGAAGGAAATTGGAGAAAAATTTAAAGTGGGAGTGAAGATTCAAGGAGAAATAATTTCAACTCTGAGATTTGCTGATGACATCGTCATCTTGGCCGACAAGCCTGAGGATTTGAATGAGTTTTTGAATGGTATGGATTCCGTCTTACGGAAGGACTTCATGATGAAAATTAATAAATGTAAAACAAAAATACTGGAATGCAGCCGAAATAAATCAGAAACCTCTATGGAGATCAAATTGGCAGGTGAAAAGCTGAAGGAAGTAGGAGACTTCTGTTACTTAGGAAGCAGAATAACCAGTGATGAACGAAGCAAAGAGGATATAAAAAGTAGGTTGGCTCAGGCAAGGAAAGCCTTTCTACAAAAAAGGAATCTGTTGACATCGAATATAGATTTAGGTATTAGGAAGCCATTTTTGAAAGCCTTTGTCTGGAGCGTGGCGCTCTATGGAAGTGAAACTTGGACTATTGGTGCAGCAGAAAAGAGGAGAATTGAGGCATTTGAAATGTGGTGTTACAGGAGAATGATGAAGATCAGATGGGTAGATAGGGTTACAAACGAAGAGGTATTAAGACGAGTGGGAGAGGAGAGATGTTTCTGGCGACTGCTAATGAAGAGAAGAGATAGGTTGGTAGGACACATACTAAGACACCCAGGAATAGCAAGCTTAGTTATGGAAGGAAGGGTCGAGGACAAGAACTGTAGGGGTAGACAAAGGTTAGAATATGTTAAACAGATTGCCTCGGATGTAGGGTGTGGTAGCTATGTAGATATGAAACGATTAGCTGAGGACAGGGAGGCATGGAGAGCTGCATCAAACCAGTCAAAAGACTGAAGACTCAAACAACAACAGGTAGCACTGACATCATTTTCAAGTATGACGTTGAGATGTCCCGGTATAGATCTTTACTCATACCAAATTTGGTTTCGATTGCTGCAGCCGTTTAGGAGTTGATAGGGACACACACACACACACACACACACACACACACAGACAGACAGACAGACAGACAGACAGACAGACAGACAGACATTTTCCCGGATCGATCTCATAAGACTACTTTTTCCTCATTTTTGCAAAATATGAAAAGTAGGCTAATAATGGCGGTTTTGTTCAATACCCTGCAAGAACTCGGACTTGATCGTAAAACACTGAACATTGACAAATGTACACTAACAAACACCATATAAAGTGAAGTTTAGAGGGAAAACTCTGACCCTTTTGAGATTAAAACAGGAGTAAGGCAGGGAGATGGAATCTCGTCCATATTATGTAACTGTGTATTGGAGAAAATATTCCGAGAATGGAGGAAAACAGGTCTAAGAGTAATAAACAGGAAACTCAAAATCAATATCCGAGTGGACTGCATCGCTTTCGCAGATAATGTAGTTATGCTAGCAGATTCGGTTGAAACAGCAATAGACCAGATCAATACTCTCCACTCTATAGCCCCCAAGACTGGCCTTCAGTTGTCTTACTAGAAAACAGTATTCATGACAAATACAAAATCTGCACCAGAATACCTTCTTTCCAACAACAGCATCCGTAAAGTCCGAGATTTTAAATATTTGGGGGAATGTATCAGTGAAGACCTCAATAACAATAAAGCATTTGAAGAAAGGATTCTGAAACTGAATATTGCTTACAATCGATGAAGAAAATTTACCAGAAGAAATCCATATCCATCAATGCGAAATTAAGGCACTATAACGCTGTAATCAGGCCCGACGTCCTCTATGCAGCTGAAACCCTAACCATCAAAGGGACAAAAGTGATACAGAAGGAAGGAATTATCTTGAGGAAGATCTTAGGACCAAGCATCATAAATGGAGAAAGGTATCGCAGACCCAACGATGGTCTGTACCTAAACAGAACCTCTAATGGACACAATCATCAAGAGGCGCCTCCAATTCTACGGACACCTTGAGAGAATGATCGAGTCAAGATTGACCAGTGTAATCCACAGAGCCAGCTCCTGCAAGAAAACAACATCACTGTGGTACTAGCAAGTTAAACAAGATGTGCAAACCTTTAACATCTCTGAATCCGTTATACAGCCCCAGCCCTGGTGAAGCCAACCTGCCTAATGGAGGGTAAACCCTGATAACAAACCTTAACTGCAGTGTCTGATCTCCATGTTAGGAGCGGATGAAGATGAACACCTGGCTGTAGGTTAAAAACGCACCCACCCATAATATGGAGAAAATAGATTTAAACATTAATGAAAGGCCGCTGCCTGAGGTTCGCCAGGGCATGTCTAGAGACGGCGATGGACATGACTGCAAGCGAATCGTCGGTGGCAGGATGATGATGAGGCGGGCTCCTGTCGCACAAGAAGATACAGCCCAACAACTACAACAAAGCCAACCAACGTCAAGTGCTGTGCCAGAACCACTTCCGGCACTCACCCAAGCAGGGCTGCCAAGACAGGGCGATATGACGTAATAATTTAGTGCCAGAATCAAGACTGAATACAATAAAGCAGGAGATCAGAAGTGTGTTTGATTGTCATCAAGGAAGTAATCTGGAGAGTGAATTAGCACAAGAGCTCCATTAGCAGGAACAACATCAAGAAGAACACAATGAGGCAGTCAGTGGCATACATCATGAAGATGGGGGTCGATCGTTGCTTCACGTCCGTAGGTGAATCCTTAAATTACCCTACACGTGACCCCTGGTTGGTGCTAAGAAAGCAACAGAGATAAGATGTCGCCGTACTGCCCCATGGGGCCTCATGGCCATGACAGTAAAATTGATACGAAAAGTCCTTGTAAGGACTCGGCATTCAATACCAGGACCCTGGGCCCTCAGCTAACGATCTGTCAACTTAACATTGAGGGAATCAGTAGAGCTAAGTGCGAGTATTTATCTAAGATACTTAGGGACCATTTTGTAGATGTATTGGCACTACAAGAAACACACACTGAAGATGGTACTCAGCTGTCAAACAGGGGGAAAATTCCTGGATATAAAATAGCGACGGAACTTCATCATCCAAAATATGGCATTGCCATCTATGTAAAGAGTGACATTGAAGACTATGCGATGTTGCCTTCTGATATATGCCCAAATGCTTACTCAGCTTCTATCAGGATTCAGGGTGTTACCATCACGAACATCTATAAGCCCCCATCAGTCCGCTGGACATATCAAATTGCACTAGTTTCTGCAGAAGATAGTATAATACTTGGCGATTTCAACAGCCAACATACTTCCTGGGGGTATGTGAAAAATGATGATAATGGTGACAAGTTATTTGAATGGATGGATGTAAATAATCTCACACTGATATATGATGCTAAAGATCGTGGAACCTTCCATTCTGCCCGATGGAACCAGGATTACTCTCCTGATCTATGTTTTGTCTCCAATAGCCTAATGATACCAACACCACGAATACAAAGGCACGTTCTGAATGACTCTCCGCGTAGTCAGCATAGACCAATAATTTATAACATTGGTATTAATAACTTCCAGAAAGCTGACTGGGATTTGTTCGCCAGTTACACTGATGCCAACATTAGATGGGCGCAACCAGTCCCTGAGAACTATGACCGGTTTGTTGGATTAATCAAATCTGCTGCTAAACGAAGCATTCCTTGAGGTTTCCATAAAGATTATGTCCCTGGATGGAATGAAGAAACAACGCGCTTATGCAATGAATTTGAACGGAACAGTAGTCATGAGAAAGCTGTTGAATTACTAACATCCTTGGACAATGCTAGAAGAGAGAAATGGTACAAGACTGTTGAAAACTTGAATTTCACCCACTCAAGCAGGAAAGCATGGTCACTAATACGAAAACTGGATTCAACATCCTTACCCACAAGAAAGCATTCCGCTATCAACGTAGAATCCATAGCTGACCACCTTATTTCTACATCCAGGACAGAAAGAGACAAGAGGTTTAGCAGACAGGTCCGATTGGAATTCAACAAGTTAAAACGTGAAGTCCAACCTAACTTGTTTTATTCACGACCATTCTCATTAGAAGAGATACAACATGGTTTGGATGCCCTCCAGACTGGAAAAGCAGCGGGATTTGATGGTGTGTATCCGGAGTTTCTCAAGAAATGTGGTCCAGCTACCAAACGATGGCTTGCAAACTTTTTCAGTTCCATTCTACAATCAGGACGTCTTCCACCGTCTTTCAAGAACACCAAAATAATTGCAGTTCTGAAGCCAGGAAAAGATCCAAAGCTACCCCAAAGTTACAGGTCAATTGCCTTACTCAGTGTCACCTACAAATTACTTGAAAGACTGTTACTGAATAGAATTGCTCCTGCATTTGAGCAAGAGATTCCTGTTGAACAAGCTGGATTCCGCCCAAAACGAGACTGCTCTGATCAAGTCCTTGCCTTAACTACATATCTAGAAATTGGCTTTGAGAAGAAACTTAAAAGTGTTTCTGCCTTTCTGGACCTCTCAGCGGCGTACGATACTGTCTGGAGAAAAGGACTTCTCCTCAAACTCATAAAGTCAGTCCCTTGTCTTAAAACAGTGACTCTCATCAGCAACATGTTAAGTAATAGACTATTCCAAGTTCACAATGAAAGTGCCAGAAGCAGGTTCCATACACTCAAAAATGGTCTACCTCAGGGTTCGTTTTTATCCCCTATGCTATTTAACTTATACATTCATGATCTGCCAGAAACGGTATCCCGTAAATTCATCTATGCGGACGTTATAAATCTTACAGTCCAGTGCACCACTTTTGATGAAGCAGAGGATTTACTGAGTGAAGACCTTAAGAAGATGAATGTTTATTTCAAAAAGTGGCGGCTTCAACCAAGTCCTTCTTAATCTGAGGTAACCACATTTCACCTTTAACAACCTACAGGCAAACTACCAACCTAGAGTGAAGTTCGGGAACCAATATCTGAAGTACAACAGCTCCCCTAAGTATTTAGGAGTGATATTGGACAGGGCATTAACTTTCAGACAGCATATTGCAAAAACAGCAGCAAAATTAAAAAGCCGTAATAACTTACTAAGTAGGTTAGCTGGAACATCATGGGGCGCTGATGCCAACACACTCAGGACTACTGCTTTGGCTGTCGTTTACTCTCCAGCTGAACACTGTGTAGGTGTATGGTTGAACAGCTCCCATTGCCAACTGGTTGATATTCAACTCCGGCAGACAATGCGGATTATCTCTGGCACTCTACATTGCACTCCCTCACAGTGGCTACCTCTACTGTGTAATATTGTTCCTCCTCACATCAGGAGACAGCAAGTTCTTTCCCGCCTGTGGCGCAGAATTATGAATAATGAAGTTCTCCCAATCCACCAAGACGTCAATCAACCTTCCACATCCAGGTTGAAATCACGGAAACCAGCCTACAAGACGGCTATGGAACTTACTTCAGCTCCATTCAACCCCCGAAATACATGGAAAGTTGAATGGTCTACCTCTCCACCTCGTGGCCTAATTGAAGTACTTGATCCTACCATCAAACTACCTGGATTCCATCTCCCTCGAGCTGTCTGGTCCCGTCTGAACAGAATTCGATGTGGCACTGCTCGAACTAGATCAGCCTTACATCAGTTGGGTTGAATAGACTCGCTTCTTAGTGATTGTGGATATGAAGTGCAAACCATCAAGCATGTCGTGCAGGAATGCCCTCTATATATGTACTCTGGGACCTTAGAAGAGCTCCATGCAGCCATTCCACAAGCTCTTGAATGGATTCAAGACCTGGTAGCCCATATATGAAGGGTCATAATGCTGTAAATTGTTTATTTGAAAATTTATATTTATTAATTATAGTACTGTCTTGTAAGCATCATACGCTAAATAAATAAATAATAATCATGAAGATGAGTCACATACAAAGATCTTATCAGATGAAATGATGACGGCAATTGCCCAGTTCAATGGAACACACTCAATGCTTAGACCTGCCTTGCCTCGAGTGAATTCGTCTAGGGAGGTATCAAACATTTTAAATAGCATGAATCAAGCTTTCCTACCCAAACACGATATGGAAGTTCTGGTGAGACAGAGGAACATACCGCTAAATAATCTTTCTCTTAGGTAGTCAGCTCAGAGGTTGGTAGGGTCTCCGAAAGCGCCATCATTGGTTATGGGGAAGAAACTCACAAAACCCAAGGCAGCACTACAATGAGGCGTACTAGGCAAAGTGAAGAGTGAGGTAGTTTGCCATTGCTTTCCTCACCGAGTCAGAACAACAGCACTGACCCTATGAGTAGAATCTTTCACGGCATCCACAGACACTAGCTATGCCCTGAATGGCATTACTCAGCACCACCCATACCCCATATAATCACTGCCATGAATGAGACTGAAACATCGGTGAAAAGGCACATTTTACTCTAGCCTGTGCCAACAGACAAATTCAAAAGTACTGCATTCAACAAGGCGTGGTAAACAGGCCCACACTAAGGAATAATAATAATAATAATAATATGATACCCCAAAACATAGACCCTAACAACCAGTCAGCACAGAACATTGTAGGGTACCCAAGAGTAAAATCTCTAAATTCTACGGTTCCATGGTTTGTTGTAGTTGTTGTTCTCTTGAGGGACATAGACATCGTCTATTTTGGAAAGTCTAGGAATTGTTTGATAATCTGTGTTATTGTGGTGTATGTATTAGTGTGCCCCCCTCAGGGGCTCACAACTTGAGAGACGTGGGTTGGCGACCACGGAACCCCAGCCGAGTCCAGCATTGCTTCCACTTACTTGTTCCGGGCTCCTCTCCGTCTTCTTTCCTGTCAACCTCCCTTGGTCAACTCTTGTTCTCTTCCGACCCCGAAGGTATTAGGGTATCCAAGGCCTTAATTGACCCTGCTCTCATCTTTCTTGATCCCTCATTCTTCTAGGAATCAGTACTATTTTTCTTTTCATTCTAGTTCCTTTTCTCTTTAAGATTCCCGCCCTGTTTTTATGAATTGGCCCCCAGTGTCTCTAAATTACACTTTTTGAATATTTTGAATCTCAAGCATATTTTGTAAGTATTTTCAATCTACATTGCATTTTGTGAGTATTTTGAAACTCAACTAACTTATATTTTGTGAGTATTTTTCGATCTAAATTCCTTTTCTGAGTATATCCCTTCTAAATTACCTTTTGTAAGTATTGTCAGTGCAGCTTCATTTTCGTCATGGTTTCCACTTCATTGTCATTTTCGCTATCAGCCAGACCATTAGGGGCCAATAACCTAGATGTTAGGCCCCTTTAAACAACAATTATCATCATCATCACTGTATTAGTTCGTGTGAATTTCCAATTCAGATGAGAAATGGGAAGGAGGTGGCCTAGGCCTTAAGTTAGAAACTGCCGCGACATTTGCCTGGAGTAGAAGTGGGAATTCACGGAATACCAGTTGTAGGATGGTTATGGTGGGAATCGAACCCACCCCTTCTCAGTTATACCTCACAAGACTGACTGTACCCCGTATCTTTCATCTTACACCTTCCTCTTCCTTCGTTGCTTTGTTTCTTCATCAGATAATTTCTCTCATTCATATTCTAAAGGCTAAAGGTCTATTTACACTTAGCAGTGACGTTACCGGCACGTGATCCCTTCGGCCGTCAACTCACAGTGATGTCTATTACCACTTAAACGTGGCATGATTGGCATCAGGCGGTGTTTTCTATACCACGGAAAATGGCGAAACTCGCAGAAGCTGAATTAAAGATGATTGCTCTTATTTTGGAAGAAGAGGAGGAGGAGCAACAAGTGAGGAAACGGAAGTGGGTTCATCATGGCTGAAGAAGAAGAACAGAAGGGGAATTTGCTACTCTTTATACTCCATATTATTATTCTTAAATTCCGTGTCCATGTACTGTGCCCGTTTGGATCAGGATCCAAATGACCACATTTTGAAATATACCGAAATCAGATAAGCACGAGAAAATCTATCTCAGGGTCTGTCTAGGCAAATAATTGGTCTATCTGGCATCCCTGATTTCGGTAATTCTCAAGTAGGTAAGGAGTGATTTTTTTTTGGTAACACACACTTTCATAAAATATCTCAATTTATTGATAATTAAAATTGACTTTAACTGTCAAAAAATTTCAAAACACAAACAAACAACTCAATCATTTAAAAAATCAACCTTCCTATCATTCACCTCTTCGCAAAATTTGATAATCAGAAATCAAAGTCCAACTGATATCAACAATTTTAAAAAACATTTTTTTCTTTTTTACATATTAAACTAGATAATCACTTTCATTAAAGAGTCCGAGTGATTCATCCTATTTACATATCTCGTTTCACATTACAAAGATTCGTCGTTCGTTGATGACATTCATAAAAATATTTATACACTTTTCTTTTTTTTTCTTTTTTCACAAAAAACAATATATTTTATTCTCTTGATTCTTTGCTAACTCTGTCTTATGAACCTCATATTAAGATTCGGCTTAACAAAGTCGGATGTTAATACGGTCATTATTTTCAAAAACATTGTTTCAACAATAAACAAAATTTATGAAATTTTCATCAAATTGAAAATTAAAAATATATCTCATTTATCTATAAGTCTCTTTGTTCCAAATGAACAATTTTCAAAAATAGGAATTTCATCATTTGAAATTTATTATTCATAATTGATATTTATTTGTTATAAACAACACAATTGTTGCAATTTATTCTCAGTTGACTGCGTTTTTTGCCACAACATCTTCTCACTTAGAAAATCTGTGCAATATTTCACAAAAATTTAAATTTTAAAATTCTCTGAATTTATTATTATTATTATTATTATTATTATTTTTAATTATTTCCATAATTCTCTTAGAATTTTATTTACAACAGGGTTTCACTTTTCGTCTGGTGAATATTAACTGCTCATATCAAAAGAAAAATTGTTTTTATCAATACTCAAAGCACAAAATATAAATATATAATTATTTATCATGTTAATCTTTGCCTTTTCCAACTTTTTTTTTATTTTTTCCTTAGGTCAGGTTCCTCAAAATCTAAACTCATACTGTTCAAATATTTAGGCATCAGGTTTGGAAAATTGAAGTTGATCCAGATAAAAAAATTATTTCTGAAACCGACAGATTTAGTGGGATTCGACTAAAAATATGGGGCGGTCTAATAATGCCTTACCCTTCTTTTACAATTCAGAGCCCACATGCTCTCCATAAACATTCACATGACACACACGCATATCCCTGTGTGCGCAAGACAATGGGACTCAAAGCCCCCATGGACGACCCATCTGGCCTCCTCACCGAACTTCAGAGTTGACAATTATATTCACACACTAAACAATTATATTTGACTTCATCTATTATAATTTTTTATCCACCAAACATTTTATATATTTTTCTCTCTCCTGTCTTACAACTCTGCGTTTTCCCCAAATTTTATTTTTATAAGAAAAGATGTATTTATTATGGTCAACATTTCCTGGCCTTCCCTTTTACATAAATTCTGCCCTATAGTTATACATAAGTACCTGCCTTATTGTTTTCTTTTGATATTCGTTTATTGTTTTTTTTCTTGGAAAATTTTACTATCTCATAATTGATTATATTTCACCTTCATTTACCAACTCATTCTACCTGTTTATAAATTTCAACTTCTATTTCACAAAAATTATCGCATTTAAAACCTTCAATTTAAATAAATTCCTCCACAAGTTATTATTATTATTATTATTAATGGCATAAAAATTGTTTAATAATGCTTTCCTATTACTTCATAAGGATTATTAATTCCCTGTTTCACTCCTAAACAATTATCTAACTCCTTGTCGCGTATTATCTATAACACTTTATTATTATTATTATTATTAATGCGGTAATCATTCAACTCTATTTAGTTTTAGTAAACTGTGCTATTACCAAATTATATTTTACAACGTTAAAGTGTTTCAATCAATAACATTACGAAATTATTTTATTCACATTTGATATTATTATTATTATCTTTGCTTTATTTTTTATGTTTATTTATTTATTTATTTATTTATAAAATTAAATTATTCAAATCATCCAAGATGTAACTTAAATCTCTCATAAGAATTTACTTAGATTCTTCCTATCCTTTGAAAAAAAAAATATCTTTCATGTTGCAGAAAACATGAACATGACTAATCTGAACGAAATAGAGAATACGGCAAAATAAATTGTCACACTTTCATGTCGCTCCATTTGCCATCCTGGACAAATATGATATTCAAAATAAACGGTGGTGTTGATTTCTTAAAATGACTGAGTAAAAAGAATTCTCAAAATGCTCTACTATGCTAGTTGATAGTACATGAAATAGCTCTTACTTCATTCTTGCTGTGCTGGTGATGCGTGTCCTTCAGTAAACGCTATACTCATAGCGTCTCCCATGGTCATCTGCAATCCATTTCAACTTCGTTGGTCCCACGTCACACCTATCCTTAATTCGTTTAACGGCACATGTCGATTATGATGATGGCTCGTTTAAAACACACACTCCCGTATTCTTCAACATAAGGTAACATTTCGAACTGTAGCAATAGTTCCAAATGAATGTGTTACTCCTGCAATTTCGTTTCTCGGAACAAGTTCCACGTTTGAAAAAACTGTTCTGATCGTCCGCTCGCATAGGAACGCCTATTAGCAGTTGAGACTGAACCCCAAGTTCACAGTCTGTCCTGTCAAAAGTTTGAAGAGCCTTGTACAGTTTCGCAAATAGAAACAACAAATTATTGTAGGCGACTTCAGTGAATGGTTTATCCAAGATATTGAAGAGTACTTGTAAGAATATCTGACTATAGAGTCCTCTAATATTCAAAGTCCGTTGTTGAACATTTCTATCACTTTGAGCATAGCCCCAGCCCACATGGCTTTACTTGGTGGCAAAGTTCCTTCGGCGTGTAGTATGGCGTAGTATTCACTGTTATGAAGCGTAGTGGCGAGTTCCTCCCAAGCAGTTGCTTGTTAGGAATGACTTGACTGTCTTGCAAACCTCGCTCTTTATATAGGTCAGCCAGCAATCTTTCTCGAAAGTTCCATTTCCAGATCTCGGCTCCTGGTGTACGGATTCTTCTGCTCAATAGCTTAAAATTCTTCTCTTTTCTGTGCCTGAAAACTGTGCTACTTTTTAAGTCGCTAATCCGTCTCCTTGAGTAAAATGTATAAAAGTTCCAACTCATGACGTAGGCTAGCTTTCACGTCACGTCTCCGCGTCACTCACTCCTTTCTCTATATGCTTCCCTCAACACTCTGTCCTCCGAGCGCGTTATTCAAATATCATTAGTCTTGTTGTCTCTCTGGACAAGCGTTCGTTCGTTACCATCAGCTCGTCATTATGTCACGGACGTTTGCACGATTCGGGGACAGTACTTAGGGTTGGAAAGATGATACAACACATGATAATTGCGCAATAAGTTCTTCATCATTCATTTACATAAAAATATTGAAATGTGCCAGTGACAAGGCTGTGAAATGAGGAAAATATCGGTGGGGATTAACCTGACTGTGACGGTGCGGCGACGGTTAGAGCTCTGACTGCACTGTGTGAACAACACCACTCAATATCAGGGAAGAATATTCTCAGACTCGCCGGTAGAAGCACACGCCACTGTTAAATATAAATACACCTTTATGCCTTGTCGATGCAACCAAACTCTTCTGTCGTTGGCGGTTCGTCTCAGTTCCATGTAATTGTCACATCCCATTCTATTCTTGTGTCTTCCCAATACTCCGTCCTAGGCCGTCCTCTTCCTTTCATTCCAAGCATTTTCCCTTCAAGAATGTTAATGATGAAAGTGTTGTGTCTGATGACATGTCCAATAAATTGTATTTTTCTATTTCCCATTTACTTCATTAATCTTCTGTTTCCTTTGACTTCCCTTAAGACTTCCAGGTTGGTTTTTCCTTCATCCAGCTCGTTCTTGTTATTTTCCACCATATCCACATTTCAGCAGCTTCAAGTCGATTCTTTTTCAATTTACCCAGAGTCCAACTTTCACTTCCATAGAGCAATGTACTCCATACAAATCCTTTTGCAAAGTATTTTCTTACATCTACTGTATATTCATATGTTTGCTAGTAAAAATGTTTTACTTAGTCATAAATGCATGTTTTGCCAATCCAATCCTCCTTTTCGCCTCCATTAAGCATCTATTATCTTCAGTGATTATACTACCAGCACAAAGTTCCTCATTTCTCTACTAGAAAGCTCTATAGTGTTCAAGGAGCTTAGATATCTAACCTCCTTGACTTTCATAGTGCTTCAAGGAACAATGAAATTCGACATGCAAGCTACCCTTTGGGTGTCAAATAACAAAGCTTACACCCGGCAACCGAGGCCATACGATATTATTAATACTACCAAGATAACAAAATTGTTTCACGTGTTCAAATCCCAAGTCATCAATTCTTATATTGATTTAACTTCTTCGTAATTTTTTCCGAACTAGCATTACTTTCGTTTTCCGTTTGTCCACTTTTAATGTCCATAGCTTAAGTCTGTCTTATAGGACTTGCAGCATTTTATTTATTCCTTTTTCGGAGTCTGCAACTATTACGATGTCATCAACAAATCTGATACAATGTATTCTTTCCCCATTTGCTTTTAAACCCTTTGTCTTCTCCTTCAGATAACTACTAAACGTCATTTGTTCCTGAATCCAAGAAGAAGTGGCGTACAGGAAGTTTCAAGATCTGTTGTTTGAGTCTTCAGTCTTTTGCCTGGTTTGATGCAGCACTCCATGCCTCCCTGTCCTGAGCTAATAGTTTCATCTCTACATAGCTACCACACCCTACATCCGAGGTAATCTAACCTTGGTCTACCCCTTCAGTTCTTGTCCTCAACCCTTCCTTCCATAACTAAGCTTACTATTCCTGGTTGTCTTAGTATGTGTCCTACCAACCTTACTCTTCTCTTCCTTAGCAGTCGCCAGAAACATCTCTCCTCTCCCGCTTGTCTTAATACCTCTTCGTTTGTAACCCTATCTACCCATCTGATGTTCATCATTCTCCTGTAACACCATATTTCAAACGCTACAATTCTCCTCTTTTCTGCTGCACCAATCGTCCAAGTTTCGCTTCCATAGAGCGCCACGCTCCAGACAAAGGCTTTCAAAACTGACTTCCTAATACCAAAATCTATATTCAATGTCAACAGATTCCTTTTTTTTTGTAGAAATGCTTTCCTTGACTGAGCCAACCTATTTTTAAATCCTATTTGCTTCGTCCATCACTGGTTATTTTGCTTCCTAAGTAACAGAAGTCTCCTACTTCCTTCAGCATTTCAACTGCCAATTTGGTATCCATAGAGGTTTCTGATTTATTTCGGCTGCATTCCAATACTTTTGTTTTACATTTATTAATTTTCATCATGAATTATTTCCTCAAGACTGAGTCCATACCAGTCAAAAACGCATTCAAATCCTCAGGCGTGTGAGCAAAGATGACGATATCATCGGCAAATCTCAGAGTTGAAATTATTTCTCCTTGAATCTTCACTCCCACTTTAAATTTTTCTCGAATTTCCTTCATTGCTTGTTCAATGTAAAGTTTGAAAAGAATGTTGCAGCCTGAAGGGCACTGAAACACCTCTCAGATGAAGTAACCTTAACAACAAATCACAAGGAAAGTGTACTACCATTGGACAGTAACAAATCTTCATGATCAAATTGTTCCATTTTGTACATGAATGTAATTTAATCGGCCCTGTCAGAGTCAACAGAAAATACTTCCGTGAATTAGATATTAGTTGAGCACATATTTAAATCAACGGATTTCCTCTGTTTATTCGTTCCGGAAATTTATGAATTAATACAAATGCCATGTTTTGCAGAGCTTGTGAATGACGTCACTCGAGTTCATCACCATGGCGACCAATAATTCGCTCAAGAATGCGTTATTTTAATTCGCTGTTTACAGCTTTTACCAACTGACTCATTAAATTGTGTTTCAATTACACCACACAAAATAGTACCTGACGAGGTTAAAGCGATACGTGGTACAGTTTTTATTATAAAACCAACCTGTTAAATATATAATAATTGATATTAATCCGTCTTAGTCAATTCTAAAGATACCATGGAATCATAAGAATACCAACCAAGAAGTATTACCAAGGATGAATACAATCCAAGAAATAGTTAATATTGTTAAATACTGTAAGCTGGGCCACTTAATGAGGAACAGAGGCAGATACGAACTACTGCAATGCATTTTGCAAGGAAAAATATGAGGAAATCGAGCCCCAGGACGAAGAAGAATTTCCTGGTTTGCCAACCACTGAGTACGGTTCGGAAAAACATCCACCCAGTTGTTCCGGATAGCGACCAATAAAGACGGTTTGTGTCCTGATTGCGGTCACTTTCATTTTAGGGAGGAATTATAAACATCCAGCGTCCAGATTTTCAAATCATTAGCTGAGTTTATCATATCCTTATGGGATCAATTTAATTATTCAGATTGCGATATTATAACTTTTAGCACAGTTTAAATTAAGATACAAATGATTCACCTGTGATCTGCAGGAATTATTAATTTTAAATTGACCAGCACTAGTAACTCTGATAACATTGCATTTATTATGACGATTAATTGAACAGTAATGCAGTAACTGCCATTGCACTGTTTTCCACCGTTGGAACTACTTAATATAATTACAAATATAAAGCACATTCTAATTCCATTGAACCTAGGACTGCATAAGCCCCTATACATCCTGGCATAATCATAATCACTTACTATATCCTCGAAGAAATTTATTAATTGATTTATTAATCGTATTAATAAGTTGGAATGGTATTTCTCATGTCCAACAGTTGCCACCTTAAGACCACTATAAAGTGTCTACAACTCATAATTCATTGTGCTTATACTCAAAGTGCAGTTCCAAAACCATTTGACATAATGACAAATAATCCTCAAATTATTATAAACTCTCGTAATCTGCATTCCTAAATCTGATCAAAAATTTCCCTAATGTGACTCAGCATCATAGGCTTTGTATTCTTGTGCAATCTGAATTAAATTACTGTAAAGTCTAGGATCTTAGATCATGAACCATAATTATAATTTCAATGCCATAAATTAATGAATATGCTACAATCATTACCGCTGCAAAAAGTCAAACGTTCCGTTCGCAATCGCCTTCATGGTAAAATTCGCCAAGAGAAAAAAATCCTTACTTTAGAATTATTAAATATTATAAAACAAAATATTTATTAAATATCGGAATTTATGTGTGTGAAAGATCTCAATATCTTGAAAATAATTTGCTCTCTTAGTTTGGAAATTCATTCGAAATATATTTTAGCCTCCTGGAAGAAAGAACATAATTAAATCATGGTGTTGGTTTGCCCTAAATGTTCAGAAGGGTGTGGTGTGAATATATGCCCAAGTTGACGATGAATGTGTTTCCCATATTTTCCCACGACGAATTAATCTTGATTCTGTTCTTTAATTTGCAAGATCGGCGTTTAAGAAACTCGTTTAACGCCAATATCATCGTGATGCCTGGTCTACAGTGTATTCAGCCTCTCCGAATCCCGGACTCGTCCTCACCATCAAGTTTCCCTATTAAATGCTTAAGCCATTATCTTGAAGTATATGAAAAGTTCCATAAATGTTCCCATATTCTTATTCTTGAGTGAAAGTATCATAGTGGATGACATCAGACAACCCCTAAAAAGAATTAGGTGTACGCCACTGCTGAAGAAATGTTCCATGTATTTCACTGATATGGAATGGACTGTGTTGTTTCGATACTGTTAATAATTTATTAATGCTCTTGCTGACAATCCGGTTATTTGTTGAATGTATTATGTTGAATGCATTATGTTGAATAAGATGCAATTACTATTGTAGAAATGTTCAACATTGACTGACTATATGCCGGGTTTCGTAGCACGACAAGGTCTGCTATTATATCGTGTGCTTTAACATGTTGCATATTAATGTCTCCGTATTCTGGCGTTCCACGGTGAATTTGTCAAGTCCGATTTGTAGCTGTGTTAATGTGTTCACTTGATAAAAATACAGTTTCTACTTACATCAGCCTCTTGGAGAAATCACTAATTTTAATTTTACCTGTCACTCGTAAATAAGTTATATCAAGTACCGGTATTTCACAAGCAAATTGTAATGCTAATATCATAGTGTGGACACACGCTTCCCGAAGGTAGAATGATCGCCTCCGCGCACATGTGTTTTAAATCAGCAATAGAACATACTAGAATGGAATGATCTCTCCGCACGTGTTACACATAGCACACCGGTTGCCCTGGTCACCTGATCCGTAGGAGTGTGGGGAGTTTCCACCCCTCTTCTATTGCGTCATGACTTGTCAAAGCCGATAGGAGTTGAAGATGTTCCACACTCGCTTGTGCTAAATTTTAGCTCAATGCCATAAGGATGGGTCCATTTAGCAGCTAGAATAATTATGAAGAATGTTTCTTTAGCTCTAGGTCTGCTACAAACACATGCTGGAATACATTACAATATGTTACATTCATCAACCACTTCCAAGGTTGCTTTACGAATCTCGGCAATTAAAGATCACCAACATGGTGGATTTCGGTCACATGTTCCCCTCTCCTGTTTTTTTTATAAGTTTTGGTCAGAGAACTTATAAAACATCATTATGCTAAGATTATGTGAAGAAATCAAACATGTCTGTCCAGAACTAATTCTCAGGTTTGAAATATTTTCTGAGATTTCCAGCGTTGTAGTTTCCAATCACTCGGTCAGTGTGTATTTCTGCCAAACGATAACTGTTGTTGCCGAAAACTCTTACAATCTTTACTGGACCATAATGAAGCTTAGCGAATTTGTTATAGACTCTCATGGGTAAGTTGGATGATACTGGTCTCCTTATCAAGACTAAATCGTTTTCCCGTAGAGGTTCTCTGAATTTTCTTCCTGCCTGTCTTTTCTTTCTCTTTTCGGCGTGGCGTTCCAAGCTCTCTCTAGCCATGTCAATGCGCGTGGGAATTGATTGAATTATTTCCGGTGCTGTGGAAATAATTCCATCCCATACTCTCTCTGGTTTACGTCCAAAATGTAACATGTATGGCACTTGCGATGTACTTTCATGTATTGTCGAATTAAGGCTTTCTTCAATGATGGGTAT
Source organism: Meconema thalassinum (assembly GCA_946902985.2). Taxonomy (NCBI): domain Eukaryota; kingdom Metazoa; phylum Arthropoda; class Insecta; order Orthoptera; family Tettigoniidae; genus Meconema; species Meconema thalassinum. Next base: position 204,974,865 of record OX336399.1, on the reverse strand, counting down.
AACCTTCATCCATTTATCATGATTATCCGAACAGTAAAGTCGACAGAATTTTCCAATTTCAGACATTATTCTTTCTGCAGGATTTCCTTCAGGATATCTGATAGTATTGAGGATGTGCTTTACATTTAGCCTTACCATTGCCTGCTAAAATTCTTGACTTGTGAATTGGCTCCCATGATCACTTAATAAGAATTCGGGTGTGCCGGCTTCTTTGAAAACACAATTCTCTAGCCGTCTAATGATATATCGCGATGTAGCCTTCTGAATCGGGTGCAACATTACCAGTTTAGAGAATACATCTATTGTAACCAAGATATACTGGTTTCCTCTAAATGATCTTGGAAGTGGGCCATAAATGTCCGTCGCATATAATTCTCCCAGTCGGGACGGAATTATAGCAATCGGTGATTCCTTAGCAAGCTTTGAAATGTATTTGCTCCGCTGGCAATTATCGCAGGACCTTATAACCTTACGTATGGTTTCCCTCATACAATTCCAAATGAAAGCTTCTTTAGCTGCGTGTAGAGTCTTGTCCAGTCCGGAGTGTCCCGTTGAACGATGGACTAGCCAGATTACTTTATTAACAAGTTTTGGTGGTAAGACTGTTCTCAACTTCGTATGATCCTTGTCCGCATATTTCATGACAATGTCTCCCACGATGTGGTATTCTCCCGCTTGTCTCGAAGTTGGGATGAAATTCGGATCATGTTGGTCCATTCTCTTCTTTAGGAAACGATACATGTTTCTCAAGGGTTCATATCTCTTCTGTGATCCTGCGATTCTTCTAAGTTTATGTAACGTATCCGCATCTTCCGGAACAACCTCAAACAAGTGTATGTCTTCCCCACAAGGATTACGACTTAGAATATCGGCTAATATGTTCAATTTGCCAGATCGATGAACTATATCCACGTTAAATTGCTGCAAGAATAAGGTCCATCTGGTAATTCTATCATTAGCGTGGTCTGTTTTCAACATGAATTGCAAAGCTTGATGGTCGGTGATTATTGTGACTTTGTATCCTATCAGTATCTTTTTCCAAGTCTGTAAAGCATATATGGCAGCTAATGCTTCCAATTCTGTCACAGTGTAATTGGCTTCATGGCTTTTAAGTTTGCGGCTGGCAAATGCGAGATAGTGATGTTTTCCCTCGGCATCCATTTGATACAATACAGCACTCACACCAATCTTTGACGCATCCGATTCTATGAAGAAATTCCGAGAGAAATCGGGGTATTCCAATTTAATATGATCAACCAGCATTTGTTTAGCTCTATCAAACACCTCACTACAAGCTTCGCTCCATTTCCATTTATTGTTTAATTTCAACAAATTCTGGAGTGGTGCCATCACCTCCGTATAGTTAGGACAGTGCGTCGAAAAGAATTGACACATTCCCAAGAATTGTCTAACTTGACGTACTTTCTTCGGTTGAGGAAACTCCGCAATTGCCTGAATCTTCGCAGGATTAGGCCTATATCCGTGTCCGTCGATGATGTGATCTAAAAACTTTATTTCAGTTTGAAAAAAACTGCATTTGTCACGGTTGACTTTGAAGTTGGCTGCTTTCAATCTGTAGATGCAATTATTATATCGTCTATGTAGCATATCACATTCGCTTTGACTTCTTGTTTTAGGTTGGAATCCAATGCTCTTATCATCACAGGACCGCTGTTCTTTAAACCGAAAGGCATTCTCTTGAAAGCATAGGTTATGTTATTAAATAGAAAACCAGTGTATTTGCGGCATTTTCAGATAACGCTACGTGATAAAATGATGAAGTCAAATCGATGGTAGAAAAATATGTTTTTCCTTCAAATTTCCTCAAAATTTCCCGAATTTTTGGAGGTCTATCATGTTCCAAGAGCAGACGTTCATTCAATCCCCTCGCATCCAGACATAAGCGTAGTTGTCCATTCGCCTTTTGCACAACCGCCAGTGGATTTAGGAAAGGCGTGGGCATTCGACAAATGATGTCATCATCTTCCATCTTCTGGATCATGTCTTCAACTTCAGCTTGCCTCTTTTCCGGAATCGGATATAATTTCTTTCGATAAGGAGTAGCATCTGTTAACTGGATTTCATACTCAAAATTCTTAACTAGTCCAGGTTTGCTATTGAATATATCATCATATTCTTCTAATAAATCATTCAACTTCTGTTGAGTTTCTGGATTGATTTTTCCTCCTATATTCCTATGCTCTGTTTCGACTGAATTGATTATTTCATCCATAACATCCATATTTCCAAACTCCCATACTACGCCTTCACGAGCCTCTTCTTTCAGTCCCTCAGTGGAAGTAAAATATATATATCGGTTCTTCATATCAATGACCAGATCATTGTCAGATATGAAATCAACTCCGATTATGATATCGAAATTGGAATTTGATAAGACTAGGAAGATGTGTTGTATGTTCCTTCCAGCAAGTTCCATTTCTAACATTACCTGTTGTTTACATTTAACTATCCTGTCAGGGATAACTCCTCTAATCTTTACAGTTGATGCCGGAAGAATGTCAAGTTTTCCTTTTGACTGGAGCAATTCAGGACATGACTATGATATAATAGAAACCATGGCCCCTGTGTCCACTAACGTCTTTATTTGGCATCCCATTATATTTAAAGAAATAGTCGGTAATTCATGTCTGATCCCTCGGCGTACTTCTTCATTTTCAAATATGAGGTCTTCATCCTTTATTTCGTATAATTCCTGAATTTGTACAATGTCCGAGTTGATTAGAATTTCATTACCTATTGTTGATTGGACGTTTTTTTTTTCATGGTTCAGCCCACTAATACTAGGCTGGTTTAACTCTTCTTCTGTTGGTGCTGAAGGTCGTGTATTTCTTAATTGTTCTATATATTCTCGGCTTTCCTGATACCTGGTGTCCAAATTGTTACTGTTTTGCTTGTTCCTCTCTTCTTGAGACCTATTATTCTGGTTGGAGTAGCTGTTAAACCTCCCGCGTTGGTACCAGTTATTTTGTCCTCTGTTACGATACCTCGAATATCTTCGATTATACGGGGTATTTCTCTGATTATTATTATTATTATTATCGTTTCTACGGTTGTATTGATAATCATCTTGCTGCTGGTCAGAATCCCTCGATGTCTTCTCTTCTTGTTGCGCTGGTCTTTCTGTTTGGGCTGTCCTATCCATTAAGACCGCATTTATTTCCCGACTTTCCTTTCTGTCATGTCTACCATTATTGCCTAGAGTAGCGTGATCCATACCCCTAAGAACTTCTTCACAATCTTCCAGGGTTTCTACTCCCGATACTATGAGCAAGCGCTGTACTTCAATGGGAAATTGCCTCGTTATGGCTCTTATCAGTTCCTGGCGTGGTAAAGGTGGAGTTAGAAATTGTAGCTTTGCGAGCTGCGAAGTGAAGTAATTCGCATATCTAGTCGGATGGGACGTGGCATATTTCTTAGAGTTCATTTCCGCTCTAATATCCAATTGTTCATCTGAACTCCAAAAACGGTGTAGAAATGATTGACTAAAGTCTTCCATATTAACAAACGAACATCTAAATGCCCTAAACCAATTTAAAGGAACTCCTTCCAAGTGTCTTTCAACTATTCTGGGCTCTCTGTCCTTGGATATCCTGTTTTCATCCATGTATTCCCGAATATCTCACAGGAATTCCATCGGTGTCAAGTTATTACCCCCATTAAACTTGCGTGGTCGATCATCAATGTTTCGAATTATTGTGACGTGTCCCTTCGTAGTTGAATTGGCTCTATTCCCTTCCGTATCTAACGTTCCACAAGCATTAGGACTATCTGATGTTCTTAAAACATTGGGACTATCTGATTGTAATATTTGTCCTGGTTGCTCATAAGTGTGGCTAACATTATTTTTCATGTTTGATAGTTCGGTTTCCAGATTCGATATCCGAATTGTGGTCATGTCGTGCTCTAACTTGTGTTTATTTTCCATATCTGCCGCTGTAATAATTACACTATTCCTCATCTGTGTCTGTAGCTCATTACGCACGTGCTCGAAATCATTGTTACATTTCTCTGTTAGCTGGTTTACTTTCTCCTTGATATCAGCTATCTCCGTAGAATTAGTGTCAGTGACTGTTAGCAAATTCTTAACTACTGTTTCATTTTTCTGCTGTACCCTCTCATTATGTTCTGATAAATCTTTACTTAAACCATCTAAATTGTCGGTCAACTTCTTTTCTAAACCTTGCAATCTGTCTACAAATTGTGCTTTGACAGCGTTAACTTGACCTGATACGTGGGTATGCAATTCCTTTCTAAGAACTTTGAGATTATGGGTAAGTCTTGTATCACAAGCATCTAACTTTTTGTCTAAGGCTAAATTACTTTTTTCAACATCTGCCTGCACTTGCGCAATTTGCGTTTGCAAACGGACATCTAAACTCTTTACATCGCTAGATACCATTTGAGTATCTGTATTTAAAGATTGAATATCTGATTTAATATCTATTATAGAATAGTTAATACTTTCTATTTCCATATTGGCTTTTAATATATCGGTTCTAACATTTAATATATCAGCATGAATATCCTGTGTATCATCTTTAATCAACTGCACTTTGCTTGATAAATTGTCAATATCGGCCTTTAGTTCCTGCCTACCAGTAGCTAAACTTTCATTTAATGTGGTTATTCGTGCATTAAGTTCCTGCTTATCAGCAGCCAAACTATCTTTAAGTTCCTGCTTATCAGTAGCTAAAGTGTTCTTTACCACATTCAAATCCTCATACAGTCTGTCAAAGCCCCTTTGGATTTGAGCAAGAATGTCCTGGGGTCCTTCTGCTTCTGCTGCATCAGTCATTATAATTACACAAATATATAAATATACTTAAGACTAGGGAAACTTAATAGTAAGATGACGAACCAAGACCATGCGACTGAATATATTCGAATGAATTCCAAACATGTTTTACGTCTAACAAATCCAGCACAACGATTTCTCAAACCTCCAATTATCCTGACATTTATCTTTACCTGATAAGTTAAACAAACAACATCTAGATTTGAATTTTAAAAAATTCCGATTCAATGACATTGCAAGATATCAGAACTCGTCTGACTATCCAACTATCCCAAAAAAAAAATTAATGGACTGGAAAACAAAATTACCAAACCGTCGAGCTAATCACGCTCGGCATCAAATTGCTGCCTTACGTAACGTTGCCCACACGTATAGGGTGCCAAATCGCTGTGCCCGTTTCCCCGACGTCACTTTGGCCTGGCGATTTCAACGAGAAACCGAAGAAGGGATACAGGCGATACAAAAAAAATTAAGTCCAGGAAATATTTGTCAAAAAAAAAAAATCAAGCAACTAGCTCGGGCAGGCAAGAGATCGAATATCTCGGATCGATTAAAGGGAGAGGCATGCAAGGTTCAACAGGACAAATACTTCACAAACAAGAAAAAGAAAAAAAGGTATCACTGACTCGGGAGAAGTTCCAAACTACAAGAATAACCAGAACTTGAAAAATCGAGATCCTAAATTTATTTTTGAGCAGACGGACAAAAAAAAATTAACACTCCTATTATTCAATGAATATTATTAGTTTGGGATCATAAAAATCCATAATGTCCATCAATGTCATTGAGCTACCCTGTTTGACTTAATTAGGGAAGTACTCGCAAAAGAAATGATTAGAGTTCAAGTGTTCGATGATTAGCTGAATAATAATGATAAAAAAAACACTACACTTTCACCTTCAGCTTCTAAAAGAAGAAAAATTAGAAAAAAAAATCACTATATATTTTTCCTTCCCATGAATGTTAACTGAATTAATAATTTACACATAAATTATTCACACATTTCTAATATTTACAGACTTACGATTGTCAATGATGACTGTCAATCATTTAATTTGACTAAATGAACTTGTGGAATGAAATTATTATTATTAATTTCTATCAACATAATTTAAAGTTTCCTTATGGAAATTACATCAGCTATAAATAACAATAACTTGTTATAGCCGCACAATAACTGGCTTCAAATGACATCCTAATCCCTCATATCATTTTCAAATCATTAGCTGAGTTTATCATATCCTTATGGGATCAATTTAATTATTCAGATTGCGATATTGTAACTTTTAGCACATTTTAAATTAAGATACAAATGATTCACCTGTGATCTGCAGGAATTATTAATTTTAAATTGACCAGCACTAGTAACTCTGATAACATTGCATTTATTATGACGATTAATTGAACAGTAATGCAGTAACTGCCATTGCACTGTTTTCCACCGTTGGAACTACTTAATATAATTACAAATATAAAGCACATTCTAATTCCATTGAACCTAGGACTGCATAAGCCCCTATACATCCTGGCATAATCATAATCATTTACTATATCCTCGAAGAAATTTATTAATTGATTTATTAATCGTATTAATAAGTTGGAATGGTATTTCTCATGTCCAACAGTTGCCACCTTAAGACCACTATGAAGTGTCTACAACTCATAATTCATTGTGCTTATACTCAAAGTGCAGTTCCAAAACCACTTGACATAGTGACAAATAATCCTCAAATTATTATAAACTCTCGTAATCTGCATTCCTAAATCTGATCAAAAATTTCCCTAATGTGACTGAGCATCATAGGCTTTGTATTCTTGTGCAATCTGAATTAAATTAGTGTAAAGTCTAGGATCACAGATCATGAACCATAATTATAATTTCAATGCCATAAATTAATGAATATGCTACAATCATTACCGCTGCAAAAAGTCAAACGTTCCGTTCGCAATCGCCTTCATGGTAAAAATCGCCATGAGAAAAAAAAAATCCTAACTTTAGAATTATTAAATATTATAAAACAAAATATTTATTAAATATCGGAATGTATGTGTGTGAAAGATCTCAATATCTTGAAAATAATTTGCTCTCTAAGTTTGGAAATTCATTCGAAATATATTTTAGCCTCCTGGAAGAAAGAACATAATTAAATCATGGTGTTGGTTTGCCCTAAATGTTCAGAAGGGTGTGGTGTGAATATATGCCCAAGTTGACGATGAATGTGTTTCCCATATTTTCCCACGACGAATTAATCTTGATTCAGTTCTTTAATTTGCAAGATTGGCGTTTAAGAAACTCGTTTAACGCCAACATCATCGTGATGCCTGGTCTACAGTGTATTCAGCCTCTCCGAATCCCGGACTCGTCCTCACCATCAACTTTCCCTATTAAATGCTTAAGCCATTATCTTGAAGTATATGAAAAGTTCCATAAATGTTCCCATATTCTTATTCTTGAGTGAAAGTATCATAGTGGATGACATCAGACACCCCCTAAAAAGAATTAGGTGTACGCAACTGCTGAAGAAATGTTCCATGTATTTCACTGATATGGAATGGACTGTGTTGTTTCGAAACTGTTAATAATTTATTAATGCTCTTGCTGACAATCCGTTTATTTGTTGAATGTATTATGTTGAATGCATTATGTTGAATAAGATGCAATTACTATTGTAGAAATGTTCAACATTGACTGACTATATGCCGGGTTTCGTAGCACGACAAGGTCTGCTATTATATCGTGTGCTTTAACATGTTGCATATTAATGTCTCCGTATTCTGGAGTTCCACGGTGAATTTGTCAAGTCCGATTTGTAGCTGTGTTAATGTGTTCACTTGATAAAAATACAGTTTCTACTTACATCAGCCTCTTGGAGAAATCACTAATTTTAATTTTACCTGTCACTCGTAAATAAGTTATATCAAGTACCGGTATTTCACAAGCAAATTGTAATGCTAATATCATAGTGTGGACACACGCTTCCCGAAGGTAGAATGATCGTCTCCGCACACATGTGTTTTAAATCAGCAATAGAACATACTAGAATGGAATGATCTCTCCGCACGTGTTACACATAGCACACCGGTTGCCCTGGTCACCTGATCCGTAGGAGTGTGGGGAGTTTCCACCCCTCTTCTATTGCGTCATGACTTGGCAAAGCCGATAGGAGTTGAAGATGTTCCATACTCGCTTGTGCTAAATTTTAGCTCAATGCCATAAGGATGGGTCCATTTAGCAGCTAGAATAATTATGAAGAATGTTTCTTTAGCTCTAGGTCTGCTACAAACACATGCTGGAATACATTACAATATGTTACATTCATCAACCACTTGCAAGGTTGCTTTACGAATCTCGGCAATTAAAGATCACCAACATGGTGGATTTTGGTCACAGTACTGTATATTGGGAAAAACATTCTTTTAATTACCTCAAAAAATCCGTCTCGTAAAAGTAATTTGTTCTGCGTTTGATTCTAAATCCCCTTTGTAATCAATTTTTCCCCGCCCCCTCCTACACACAAAATCAAACATTTGAAGTTTTAGGTTTATTAACATTCCAGATTTGAAATCTGTGACTTTTGATAGGTCAAAATCAATAAGTTCACTGTCAAAACTACTCAAATTATAAGATGCTATTTTTGAAGGAAGCATGCCCCCAACGAAGTTTTATGGGGTGTGCTCAGCTGAACACTGAAATGTATTCTTTGGTTAGGTAGTGAAATATCAGTTTCCCCTAGCTATCCACAAAACTTACTGAAGGTATGAGTCAATCGGGAAGAACCAAGAACCAAGGACCGGTCTCCCAAGAAAAGGGATTGCAATCTGGACGTTGGAATGTTTAAAGCTCTCCCTAAAATGAAAGTGACCGCAATATGGACTACTAATGAGGTGAACGCAATTTGGAAGAAACCATAGCCAGAATGATCGCCAACGTTTGAAGCGGGCAGGCACCCTGAGAAGAAGAAGTCAATATGGGAGGGGTTGCCGGCAAGAATCCCACTTGTCACAAAGTCACAATTATTGGAAAACGAGAGAAACCGCATATCTTCGTCCCACAAATAGCTCATATTTTGGGGGGTTTCGTCTAAATACTCTGTAGGCTTTGAAAGAATAATAGATTTTCCGCCTTCAATACTGTTTATTTGTATTACTTACAGGGACTAGTTTCGGGGGTAAATTTTCCCCCTTCCTCAGCCTGTCCAACAAAACTTCACAATGGAAAACTGTAGGCATCAGGAATGTAATGAGAACGCTTTGAGTGATACCAAATTAAATTCTCAGGGCGTGGCGAAGGGAAATGGATTGGACTATTGGGGTCTTTGCCGAATTAAACAGCATACAATGGCAACTTCAAACAATCTTCACATCCATGACTATTGTCATCAATGTCTGTTTCATAGTTACAACTGATTGTAGGTACACCCACTGATGGAGCTGTGACAAAGAGTTGTACTCTTTGCTGGCAGGATTTGCGAGATACTCGGCAAGTTTCAATATGTCTTTAGCCTTTGTAGGTTTCACTGCAGGAGGGGTTGTGAAAGGTCGTGGAAAGTTGATTGTGTCGGGAGTTTTGAACTTCGGATCTGTGACAATGTGTCAGCTCCAATGACCACGCTACGTATGTCGCAAAATTACAGCTTTATGTTTGAAGTCACACTGCATACATCGAACCTGAATGCTGACACTGCAATATGTACTGTACGTGCCTGGCCGCGTGGCTCAGAGGTAACCTTCTCGCCTGCTGTGCCCAAGATTGCATGATCAAATCGTGGCGCAGTCAATTGGCATTTGAGGGTTCGCAAATGCGAGGGAGACGTGTCATCCGATTTACTGACACTCTAAAGATCCTCCTCGGGGCAAATATCCGGCAATCCGGCGTCTCTAATAGCCACAGTAGTTAAAAGGGACGTTAAACCAATAACTTTATTATTGCCTCCTACACGTAGGAAGCAAAATAACCAGTGATGGATGAAGCAAAGAGGATATAAATAGTAGGTTAGCTCAGGCAAGGAAAACATTTCTACAAAAAAGGAATCTGTTGTCATCGAATATAGATTTAGGTATTAGAAAGTCATTTTTGAAAGCCTTTGTCTGGAGCGTGGCGCTCTATGGAAGTGAAACTTGGACTATTGGTGCAGCAGAAAATAGGAGAATTGAATCGTTTGACATGTGGTGTTACAGGAGAACGATGTAGATCAGGTGGGTAGATAGGGTTACAAACGAAGAGGTATTAAGACGAGTGGGAGAGGAGAGATGTTTCTGGCGACTACCAATGAAGAGAAGAGATAGGTTGGTAGGACACATACTAAGACACACAGGAATAGCAAACAGTTATGGAAGGAAGGGTCGATGGTGAGAACTGTAGGGGTAGACCAAAGTTAGAATATGTTAAACTGCCTCGGATGTAGGGTGTGGTAGCTATGTAGAGATGAAACGATTAACTCAGGAGAGGGAGGCATGGATAGCTGCATCGAACCAGACAAAAGACTGAAGACTCAACAACAACACGTCCACCGCTCCACTGTAACTGGACTTGTGAACTGTGAAGCCTTTGTAATACTTCCCTCAGAATGAGTCGTCAGAGTTAACACAATCCATTACTTTGAGAGTGGTAGGGATGAACTTGTACCAGTATTACAATGAGCTGTCTTTTTTTTAAATAAATTCTTCAATTAAATTACGTTCGAACATGACAGCAGCGCTTTGCTCTACCTTTACTTTTACTTGCCGCGAGCTTTGGAAAGCAAAGAACTCGTCTCAGGTCTTATTACTGCTATCTTGGGCAAGTTAAAAGTTTGCTTTAAGAGAAAGCACAGGAGATGAAACTTATACCGTAAAATGAATTTCGTTTCCATTAACTTTTTATTCTATTTGTGTTGCGAGCAGAGACAATCTGCGAGTGGCACTCTTCTAAACTTTCATATCAAGCGCTCTCGTTTCTCCGGGTGACGGATATATGACGTAATGGAGAGTGCGAACTCCACGCAGGCCTTGAAAACACGAATGACAAGCTTTCGCTTCTTTTGGTATATTGGCTTTCACGGCCAGTGAATTAAAACTCAGCAATTCTTCTAGGTTTGTGCCATGTCTTGTGTGGGGTTTCATCTAGGACACCAACCTGGCTCATCAGCGGGCTCGAGGTGTCCCCGCCCAGTCCCCCACAGGAGTAGCGAACTGTGTGCTACCTCCCTTTTTAAGAAGCGCACCTGCGCCTCTTAACTGCGAGAACTAAAAGCTCAAGAAGCCATAACCTCACTACAAAGACTTCCAAAAAGATGGTAGCCTATATTGGCCTTCACAGCCAGTGAATTAAAACTCAGCAATTCTTCTAGGTTTGTGCCGTGTCTTGTGTGGGGTTTCATCTAGGACACGAAGCTGGCTCATCAGCGGGCTCTTGGTGTCCTCGGCCGGACCCCACAGGAGTAGCGAACTGAGTGCCAACTCCCTTTTTATGAAGCGCACCTGCGCCTCTTAACTGCGAGAACTAAAAGCTCAGGAAGCTCGGGTGCAAGCTTTGTTATTTGCCGCACAGAGGGCAGCTTGCATTTCAAATTTTTTCGTTCCTTGGAGCACTATGAAATTCATGGAGGTTAGATATCTAAGCTCCATAACACTATAGCATTTTCTAGCAAAGAAAGGAAGAACTTTGTGTTGGCGGAAAATCCCGAGATTAATTTTGCAATTATGAACACGTCCTACTGAATTCAAATGGGTTCTTTAACATGCCAACAAGTATGTCATGCATGTCGTGATTTACCAAGGCCAGGAGCGAACCTGCAAGTGTGAGTTTGGTAACCCGACACAATAACCACTCACCCACTGTGGCAAGCTTGGGGTTGGTAGTCAGACACGATAACCACTCACCCACCGTGGCCGATAACATGGGAGTTTTATTTAAATTTTGTGTTGTGAGAATTTTACAGCAGTTTCTATAATTATATTTCTTCATCGCTGATTCCATACGTGAAATCAGTTTTGTGTTCTCTAGTTTTCATGAAATTGACGCCAGTGCTTGTTGTTGTTGTTTTATTTAGTGTCTTTGCGGCATCGTATCCATGCAGCCCCGTGTATTTGAGTGTGTGTGTGGGACTATCCGTCTATAGACGGGCGTAGCAATCAACAGGATAATAAGCAAACAAAGTGGTTAACAGTTTAGCAATAGTTATTTCAGCACATGCCACACACTAAACATTCCATAATCCAAAGATCCTTCGAAAGCCGCATATCATCCCTGTACAATAGCATTGAGAGTAAACGCTGGACATATTTACAAACAGGAGGACGTTCCTGAAGCAAGTGAACGAGAACTTAAATTGTATTTAGAACTGTCATCTTGGCCTTTGACGGAAAGGCTACGAGCAAGGACATTCTACCGGCTTTTGGTCTGGACTTGTTCTGTTTGGAAATGTGTTAAATATTATTTCATATTTTACTTTTGTTATTTGTTCAAGCGTAGTTTGTGCTTCGATTAATAAATAAGTAAAAGTTATTGTCGCCTCAAGGAACAACAATTCTCCAACATAATTGAGCGCTTTACACATTACCATTCTACGCTAACTTACTTTACTTTCCGTGTCCAGGAGACACACTAAATTCTTCGTTTCCAGAACTCGGCAGCTATTATCCCCCGGTCTGTGGCCGACATACGGTCTTCCTGGCTGCAGGTATCATTCAGATCTTGGCACGTGAGCAGGTGTTGTGGAGTCTGGATTTCTTCACAGTCACATCTTGGATCTTCTGAATAGCCCCACTTCACAAGATTCCTACGACACTTAGACACTCCTGTTCTCATCCGGTTTGAGGACCTCCAGGTGGTAGCCTATAAGGCAAATGACTACCACTGCTCAGTTCTTCCTTAGGGGTAAACCCCTCTGATACTATTTGTTTTCAGAGTGTCACACGCCGGACGTCTGCTTGGTATGGAGGGGTACTGTTCTCTTCCTGGATCTTAGGCGAAGAGTGGTCACCTTGTCTGAACATCGAATGTCTGGGATCTGTCTCCAGCTTTTTTCTGTCTTTCTCAGCTGCAGTCAATGGCAGTAGAAGAGTATTTTAATTGAACGCCCGTACGCTCCCAGCGAGTTTAATTTCAGATAGTCCCAACTTTGGCTACCCGAGATACCACTGCCACTGACACCTAGCGAGAACGTTGCAACTTGATAGAGCGTTTCTAACCAAACAACCTACAAATTCAGCTACACACTACCAATTGTAGAGGTAGGTTCTTTTACATGCCATAAATCTAACACATGGGCCCGCTGGCTATATTGTCAACTTTCAAATCATGTAATTCATGTCCGACGTGTTGGATTTTCAGTGCATGGCAGACGCTATCCTTAGCTAATTGGTCAATGAATGAAAATATTGAGCTCTGATTGGTTGGAAAAACAGTGTTATAATGAAATGCAGTACGTTAATGACACCCTTTAAGATATAGTTTTCTGAATATAATATTTACATATCGACATCGTCGATCATAAACAATCAAATAGACTCACGTATAAATATGAGAAACCTCGATCCGATCATCCTCACCACAGTCGTCGATTATTATTTCCTCATGGGTAAGGTGAATTTGAATATACAAGATACGGAAATTACAATCACGTGCCTTATAAGTAGAGCCCGGAAGTTTGGGCATTTATTCTCGTTAAAATAGGCAGGCATAAAGGCACTTAAAATACTGAAAATAGGCATTTGTGTGTGTCCGAAACGAATTCGCAAACATAGCCATGTAATTTAGCCTACCACTAAACGATGAAAATTTTGGCATGATAAGTAAGGCAACGTGAACACTTGAGTTGCCTTTAACAAGTTCAACTTTTATGATGAGGATGATGATGATGATGATTATAATTGGTGCTTTAAGGGGCCTAAGATCTAGGTCATCGGCCCCTAATGGTTTGGGTGATAGTGAAAGATGAGATGAGAATGAAAACTATAACTAATACTAACTACAGACTTACAAACTAGAAGAAGAAATGGTAAACAAATAAAGGATAAGGTAAATAAAGGACAGGAGGAAAAGAAATGCCCTCAACCCTCGAAGAATGAGGATTGAGGGACTTGGAAGGAAGGAGAGCCATGAAAGGCAGATAGAAAAGGGAAAGAGGAGAGGGTCCGCCCCAAAGTCAGTGGAGAAAGGGAAAAAACGGACCCAGCTCAGGAATCCGTGAGGATCGCCAACTCCCGAACTCACCAGCCGTGAGCCCCTGAGAGTGTAGCAATATCCAGGGTGCACCAAAAGTGGTGGGGCTACACACACCCTGCCTTCATGAGGGCCTTGAGCAGAAGGCAGGAGATAACATGAAAAGAAAAAGAAGTCTGACCCCTCGCAGGAGGAGGGTATCAGAAAGGATGAGACAAGCCAATTAAGACGGGAAAGGTAGAGATTCACTAGGCCTCGGATACCCTAATACCGTGGGGTTCGGAAGAGAACAAGAGTTGACCAAGAGAGGTCGACAGGAAAGAAGACGGAGAGGAGCCCAGCACAAGTAAGTGGAAACAATGGCAGACTCAGCTAGGGTCCCGTGGTCGCCAAATAGATGTGAGCGCCTGCGGGGAGTTCAGCTTTTATGTTTGACCTGTTAGACAGAAGTGATTTTCTTCCATTCTCTGCATTATCTTATCTTTCCAAAATCGGGAATGCCAAACAAATACGCATTGTCACAACCAAGGGAGTATGAGGAAGGGAAAGAGATGTACTTCCCTCATTCTCTCCCTTTCCTGGTATTCATTATACCCGTGCATTCCTTTCACTAAGGAAGGTTCTGCTATTTAAAGAGCTTAAATGAATTGGCTCAGGAAATAAGCTTTCGAGTGCTTGAAAACAAATAAATGATTTACAGCGAACAAGATTCTAAATACATATTTTAGTGACGTTAATCTTAATTCAATTTGTGTAACCTTTTTCATCATCGATACATGGAAATGGGAAAACTGGCAAAGAAAAAGGCTTTAAAACTTAAAATAGGCAACGGAAGCCAAAATAGGCAAAAAAGCAACATAAAATATAAACTGGCTAAAATGTCGCCAAATGCACGGAGACATATTTTTGATTCTTTCGAATATCCAGCCAGATAGAAAAGGCATTTTGCATAACGTCCGGGCTCTACTTATGAGTATTACAGGGCTAACAAGAAATCGTACTATGTGACATGTCCACTGCCTTCTGCATTCTGGCGATCAGATGTTCCTCCAGATCCGTACCAGAGCCTACGGAACTATTCCCGCTGCTGACATCACCAGTGAGCTCACAGCATCCTTCTACCAACGGTGCATATTTGTTGATTTGTGTGCCTCAGAGATGGCTTCAGCGGCATAGTTAATAGCGTGCTGAGCTTCTATTCCCAAGATCGCGGGTTCAAACCTGGCTGAAATTGTCAGATTTTTTAAGAGCGTTAAATATCCATTCCTTTGGAGGGGAAGTAAAGCTGGCTGTCCCATGTCATAGATTTATGGCATGAAAAAGAACCTTCTAAGAAGCCAAGATTTATAGGTTGGAATCCATAACGCTATATTAGTTCCAACTTTCGCCGCCAGGTGCTGACTGCGATGCCATCTGGTAGCCAAGTTCACAAGCTAGGTGTCGTGGATGGTAGCATTTGGTAGTAAAAGTAGGGACTACTTACAATTATCGTCTGCAGTCCTTAATAGAATTAAAACAGATAACACACACTAATACAGCCATCACAATTAAAATCGGCTATCAGACATATTCTACACACACCCAAAGTACACGGGGCTACATGATCGCAGGCCCTAAACTAAGGAACCAACCAATATGTGTGCCCGAGTGGTCTCGAGGTTTTGGCTTAATGGTACCCCGATGTTTATCAGATTAACCTCTTAATTTCTTTCTTTAAGGTACACAATATTATTATTAATATTATTCAGAGATAATTGTCGCCAAGGTCTAATATCTGTGGCTGTCATGTTGGTGGTGCACCTTCTGGTGGCATGCAGTTCTCGAAAGGGCCTCAGGGGATGGGAATCAGACAGCATGAGGGGTGTGACGTAATGCAATCTAGAGGGCAGATGAACCCGTGGGCGAACAGTTGGCTAGCCCCAGGAAATGTTAGTGGTGCACGGGATAACATTTGTTGCTTTTTGACGTCACTGTGAGTGATGGCGATATCGATATTGGATTACATTGAAGGGAGGATGAGGCCAACTCAATGAAGCAAAACGAATCGAACATCCAGATAATTGATAATCAAACGGTAAGGGAGGACGGTGCTGGAATCAAACAGCGATGACCCTTGAGCGCGAGGTGACAGCGATTATTAAGTATTCAGTTCACTGAAGTTCGACGGAATTGATGAGAATTAATGGATATTATAGGCTATAGTGTATTCTAACATAAACGGGTCATCGGTTCGTGGAACGGAAAGTTGTTGTTGCTTGTTGTTGATTCTTTTAGAGGCTTTGCGACAACATGCTAATGTATGCCCGTCTACTTGGGTGATTGTAGAATTTGTTTGGTAATCTGTGTCACTATGATGTCTGTACCAGTGTGGAAACTAGGTCGACGAGTGAGGAGGGGGGAAAGTTGTGTGAGTTTATTACTTCTAGGGGACAATCTTCGTAAATAATAATAATATCCAGAGATCGCCAATAGAATTAAACAATGACGATTACAAACAACATCAGGAAAAGAGGGGCAAAATTGTATGGACGCATTACTGTGCATAGGATGAACAAAGACAGTCTGACCAAGAAGATTTTTAATATACTGTATTATGAATCGTGCACTGAAAACTAGTTGGATAGAAAAAAACATTATTATTGTTATTATCATTATTAACTAAATCGTTACAAATATACACATTTTACAAAATTCAGAAATACTATACTGTATATGTACAGTTCATGAATTTCCTTACACTTTCTACTCATTGTTTATGATAAAGAGAGGTCAAAATTAGGATACAACATTTATACAGAGCAGGAAGAACAATCACATGCTTATCATTGATTACAATTTCTTAAAATTGTATAATGGCTTACTGTCGACCAAAGTATTATGTGTACTCGAGTTTGAAGGTTGTTTGTGAAGTAACCAATAGACCTACATAAAATCCAATAACATTATCATTTTCGGCGTTCTATTTTACGTTAGCTCATGTAGGTTTGGAAATTTTAATTTATATTTTAATATTTTTTGTCGCAGTTGGAACACAAAAAGTGCACGTTTTTAAGCGTGTTTCAAACATGCGTCACATTTAAGAATTATTATCTCAAAGACCCGTCATCAGATCGAATCCAAATTTTAACACAATATACATTGAAATGTAGTATACCTGGTTTATTAATTTCAAAATTTTGCGTGTCCAAGAAAAAAAGTTGTTATCATTTTTGAAAGGTAACTTTTTCTCGGCTCGGGGTGGTTGGAAAATGTAGTTCTTAGTTGCGATGTAATCCTTATACATCAAAAAGTTATGCTGTATGACTGTGAAATACGTAAATTAACTCAATTATTTTATATCGGTTTGTATTTGTAGGTGGAAATAACACATCGTTCACCACCTACCCGCTCCGGGAAAGCTGTACAGCGTTGCTGTGATGGAGCCCATCACTTCCGAGCGAGGCACGCCATGATGCGTGATGGGCTCTATTTCGGCAACGCTGTACAGCTTTTCCGGGAGCGGGTAGGTGGTGAACGATGTGTTATTTCCGCCTACAAATACAAACCGTTATAAAATAAGTGAGTTAATTTGCGTATTTCACAGTCATACAGCATAACTTTTTGATGTATAAGGATTACATCGCAACTAAGAACAACATTTTTCAACCACCCCGAGCCGAGAAAAAGTTACCTTACAAAAATGATAACAACTTTTTTTCTTGGACACACAACATTTTGAAATTAATAAACCAGTTATACAACATTCCAATGTATATTGTGTTACAATTTGGATTCGATCTGAAGACGGGTTTTTGAGATAATAATTCTTAAATGTGACGCATGGTTGAAACACGCTTGAAAACGTGCACTTTTTGTGCTCCAACTGCGACAAAAAATATTAAAATATAAATTAAAAATTCCAAACCTACATGAGCTAACGTAAAATAGAACGACGAAAATGATAATGTTATTGGATTTTATGTAGGTCTATTGGTTACTTCACAAACAACCTTCAAACTCGAGTACACATAATACTTTGGTCGACAGTAGTCGAATAACACGTTCTATGTAAATGATGTATACACTAAAAAGAATGAATAAGAAGGAAAATTGAATTTGTATTTGTATAAACTTGTAGGCTCAGCTAATTATATTTTCAATTTTAATTTTGTTTTCTCTGAGAAAATGTTTCATATGCATCTTCAGGTTTGCATGATTTCCTTTATATCCTTTTAATTAACGAAAATAATAATAATAATGAAACCAGAAAACGCCGAGCAAGGTTTTATACGCACATTTACAGGTTGGAAAACTCCAGAAGCAAAGAAACTTCTCAACATCATAACAAAGAGTAAATGCGGCTGAAAGAGGACCAGAGGGATGTACAACAAGTCAACATAGAAAATTTCGAGGACCGGAATAAAATCACAAATGTCAAGTTTGAGCAAAGACCATAAAAAAAATGGACAGCTGAGTGGAAGGAGGAGCATTCCAAGAGGATGAAGAGATTTTGGGAAGAGAAGAGGTAAAACGCTTGAAGATGAAATCGTGAATCGCTCAATCACTCTGCTTAAGAGGAACAATCGATAAAATAAAATAAATATATAATAACAAGCTGTACCCGGCATGCAATGCGTTGCAATGCCAATCAATGACAGTGTTGGTGTTGTACTTATGTTTGTTGAAGTGTTTTGGATACACAATATTTATTTCCTTTTTCCGTATTGTAAAATGGATTCACTAATACAACAACATTCGTGAGAGCGTGCACAATAACTCACCAAAGTTTCATTGCAATTGGATGAATGGTATAAGAATGCAGACGGAACTTTGTTGAAATGATACACGCACCGTCACCCATTTGTTGAATTTACTCGTGCGCTACCTATTATAAAATGAATTTACTAAGCCAGAAAACTTCCCTGGAGTGTACACAACAACTCACCCAAGTTTCATCGCAATCGGATGAATGGTATAAGAACGCATAGGGGACAGTCAGACATACAAACTATCACGTAAAATTGATTTTTATATAGAGAGATAATCATAATAATAATAATGGTATTGATGATAATAATATCCAGAAATTGTCCTAGGTTTCGTCTACGTACACCACGTCAGGGTCATCAGCGGACTCTTGGTGACCGTGCCCAGACTACTACTGGCGTAGAGAACCTTGCTCTACGTTCCTTATACACACATCAAAAAAAGTTTTGCATCACCTCGGTTCCAAGAGTTCCGGAACCGTTAAATACAAAGGGAATAGAGATCAACACAAACAACATTTCAGCTCGTTTTATTGCTCATGAGACCCACACATTGCATGTTGTACCATCATACAGCTAGACTTTCAGCATTTGTGGTCCAGATTGCAGTACACACCACTACCTCTAATACCCAGTAGCACGTCCTCTTGCATTGATGCATGCCTGTATTCGCCGTGGCATACTATCCACAAGTTCATCAAGACACTGTTGGTCCAAATTGTCCCACTCCTCAACGACAATTCGGCGTAAATCTCTCAGAGTGGTTGGTGGGTCAAGACGTCCATAAACAGCCCTTTTCAACATATCCCAGGCATGTTCGATAGGGTTCATGTCTGGCGAACATGCTGGCCACTGTAGTCGAGCGATGTCGTTATCTTGAAGGAACGCATTCACAAGATGTGCACGATGAGGTCGAGAATTGTCGTCCATGAAGACAAATGCCTCTCCAATATTCTGCCGATATGGTTGCACTATGGGTCGGAGGATGTCATTCAGGTATCGTAAAGCCGTTTCGGAGCCTTCCATGACCACCAGTGGCGTACGTCGGCCCCACATAATGCCACCCCAAAACATCAGGGAACCACCACCTTGCTGCACTCGCTGGACAGTGTGTCTAAGACGTTCAGCCTGACCAGGGTGCCTCCAAACACGTCTCCGACGATTGTCTGGTTGAAGGCATATGCGACACTCATCGGTGAAGAGAACGTGATGCCAATTCCGTGGGGTCCATTCAGCATGTTGTTGGGCCCATCTGTACCGCGCTGCATGGTGTCGGGGTTGCAAAGCTGGACCTCGCCATGGACGTCGGGAGTGAAGTTGCGCATCATGCAGCCTATTGCGCACAGTTTGAGTTGAAACACGACGTCCTGTGGCTGAACGAAACGCATTATTCAACATGGTGGCATTGCTGTCAGGGTTCCTCCGAGCGGCAATCCGTAAGTAGCGGTCATCCACTACAGTAGTAGCCCTTGGGCGGCCTGAGCGAGGCCTGTCATCGACAGTTCCTGTATCTCTGTACCTCCTCCATGTCCGAACAACATCGCTTTGGTTCACTCTGAGACGCCTGGAAACTTCCCTTGTTGAGAGCCCTTCTTGACACAAAGTAACAATGCGGACGCGATCGAACTGCGGTATTGACCTTCTAGGCATGGTAGAACTACAGACAACATGAGCAGCGTACCTTCGTCCTGGTGGAATGACTGGAACTGATCGGCTGTCGTACCCCCTCCGTCTAATAGGCCCTGCTCATGCATGGTTGTTTACATCTTTGAGCAGTTTTAGTGACATCTATGAACAGTCAAAGGGACTGTATCTTGGATACAATATACACAGTCAACGTCTATATGCCGGAGATCTGGGAACCGAGGTGATGCAAAACTTTTTTTGATGTGTGTACAAAGCGCATATCGTCCACTTTCTGGTGTAGTGGCTAGCATTCTTGGCTGTCACCTCGAAGGTCCGGGTTCAATTCCGGTTCTGCCGAGAATTTTGAATCTGGTCTGAGGGCTGGAACGGGGTACACTCAGCCTCTTGAGGCAAAACTGAGAAGAGATGGGTTCGATTCCCATCTCATCCATCTTGGAAGTTGTTTTCCGTTGTTTCCCCCTTCTACTCCAGACGAATGCTGGCATGGTACTTAACTTGGGTCCACGGCTGCTTCCTTTACAATCCTCGCCTCTTTTACAATTATACGCACTACTACAAACGTCATAATAACACAGGTTATCAGACAAATTCCCCCCAGGGGCTCACATCTAGTGGGACGTGGGTTGGTGACCACGAGGCCCCAGCTGAGTCTGGCATTGCTTCCACTTACTTGTGCCGGGCTCCTCTCCGTCTTCTTTCCTGTCGACCTCACTTGGTCAACTCTTGTTCTCTTCCGACCCCGACGGTATTAGAGTATCCGAGGCCAAGGGAGTCTCTTCCTTTCCCGCCTAAATTGGCCCTTGCCTCATCTTTCCTGATACCCTCCTTCTGCGAGGGGTCAGCCTTCTTTTTCTTTTCCTGTTATCTCCTGCCTTCTGCTCAAGGCCCTCAAGGAGGCAGGGTGTGTGTAGCCCCACCTCTTCTGGTGCACCCTAGATATTGCTACACCCTCAGGGGCTCACGGCTGGTGAGTTCGGGAGTTGGCGACCCCGAGGGGTTCTTGAGATGGGTCCGGTTCTTCCCCTTTTATTCATTACCTGTGAGGCGGACCCTCTCCTCTTTCACTTTCCTATCTGCCTTTTATGGCTCTCCTTCCTTCCTTCCAAGTCCCTCAATCCGCATTATTTGAAGGTTGAGGGCATTTCTTTTCCTCCTGTCCGTTATTTGCCTTATTCTCCTTTTGTTTTCCATTCCTTCTTCTGGTATATAAGTTAGTAGTTAGTTTTAGTTATAGTTTACATTTCATTATCATCTTCATGATCACCCAACCCATTAGGGGCCGATAACCTAGATATTAGGCCCCTTAAAACTACAATTATCATCATCATCATTATCATCCGACAAATTCTACACACACCCATTTACACCCAAGCCCCTGAATTGAAACAAGAACACAGCACATTGCCCATCTTTACTGCGGTATCTTTATAGTGGCTTCAAAAATTATAATTAATCTTTTTTATAATGGTTTCGGTCTTCTATGGACCACGTTATTTCAACTGCCTTTTCCCTAGTTCGTTCACATTGGCCCAGTATTCACGCATTCTTCTTCAGAGAGCTTCCTTTCGTTTCTGCGGTCCACTTGTTGCCGGTTTTCAATATGGCTTTAAGCTGAAAACTCTGTATTTCCCCAAGTTTCTTCTTCAAAGAGTCACGTTCCAAGATGTCCTCATGTGATGTCCCCAGTTCTTGTAGGTCTTTTTCCACCTCTGTAAAACAGATCCCTTTGATTTTCTTCCCCACAAAGTAGGCACCGATTCGATTGGACAATCTTCCTGAGTTCATTCGTGTTAGATGGCCATAAATGGAGAGTCTTCTTTTGCGTAGGATGTCCGTTATTTTCTCTATATTTAAGGTAGATAAAGTTCATCGATGTGTGTACGCTCCTCGTTCCTTGACCGGGCCCAAGATATTTCTCAAAATTTTCCTCTCGTTAACTTCCAGTTATTCTGCCAGGCCTTTCTTATTGATCGCCAGGCATTCTGATGCATATAACACCTTCGGGAAAATAACGGTAACGTAGTGCCTCAGTTTGGCCTTGAAGGACATTTATCGTGTTTTGTAAATGTCTTTGGTGAAATGGTAAGCCATTTCTATTATTATTATTATTATTATTATACCGAGTCTGGTCGAGTGGACGAGTAGGAAACACGGAGAAACTAATTACTTTCTGACTCAGATGTTGACAGGTCATGGCTACTTTCGGTGTTACCTTCATCGTATGGCCAAAGTAAGGAGTCCAGTTTGTATTTACTGCGAGAACGAACGAGATGACGTATATCATACGTTCTTCGTCTGCGATCGTAGGGCAGGGGAAAAACAACAACTTGAAGCTGAGGTTGGTCCAATAACGCTGGACAATATAGTTGGCATTATGCTGAGGAACGAGCTCAGCTGGGATACGGTCGCATTCTTTGTTGAGGTGGTCCTTCGTCAGAAGAAGTCGGATGGGGACTTGCTCGATTTAGTCGATTGAGTCTGCGATCCGCGGACTATGAATGGAGAAGTAAGATGGTGCTTGTGAAGCAATGAAAATGGCTCCATCCTGAAGTAATACGAAAGTGGTCCCGGGATGGGTTTTGTCAAGAGGACAGGGTGTGGTTTTTTAGTGGGTAAGAATCCCACACTCTTGAGGAGTGCGGACCCTTCTCAAGGTCTTATGCAAGATTTTTCCACTTCCCTCGAAAAAAAAAAAAAAATTATTTATTGTATGACAACATTATCACGGAAAATTCTGTCTACATTTTATGCTACAGCCTGGTTCAGCCTTAACAAGGAACCATCTGTATTGAGACAATTTTGTATGCACTGTTCAGAGAATTCACATTACTGTAGATCCATTTCGTGCCCGCAGTTTTCACGAGTCTCCATCATTTATAGGATGAGCTGGATTACTGTAGATCCATGTCGTGCCCGCATTTTTCACGAGTCTCCTTCATTTATAGGATGAGCTGAATTTCCATCTGAATCATCGAGCCATGCTGAAGGAACTTCCTAATAATATGGCACGTGTTTAACAGAACTGCCTTCTGTAGTTCAATATATATCTGCGGATACAGATTCAAAATTGATAGACTACTGTGGAGAGTTTTGGGTATAACACCAGTACACGATACAATTATTGGGATTGTAGTCACCGACTCCAGCAGCTAATCATGGAAGGCAAGATTGAAGGACGGCGCAGACCAGGGAGGAGGAGGATCTCCTGGCTGAAGAATTTGCGGGAATGGTTTGAACTTGACTCAGCATCTCTGTTTTGAACGGCAACCTCGAGGCAAGGGATTGCAATGATGATCGCCAATCTTCGACGCGGAGACGGCATATAAAGGAGAAGAAGTCACCGACTCAAGTTTCCACATTTCCTCTGTGTACTTAGAAAGTAGCAGCTGTTGTTTTGAGTGTTGGGACATGCGATATCTATCAGTAATGCCTCTCCGTGTACTTTATTGATGGCAATGATATCTGGCCGGTTGTTACTGACTGCAACATCTGTCACAACTCCTCTGTCCCAATAG
Organism: Meconema thalassinum; assembly: GCA_946902985.2. NCBI lineage: Eukaryota > Metazoa > Arthropoda > Insecta > Orthoptera > Tettigoniidae > Meconema > Meconema thalassinum. The sequence continues at coordinate 204,950,997 of OX336399.1, read as the reverse complement.
AGCTTGTGTGTGGCATTTTCGAGTACTGCGGATGGTTTGTATTTCCAATAGGAGACGGAGCGTTGAAGAAGTTTGTACATCAATGCCAGTTTCTGGTGGATAATGTTGGCAACTTGATCGTGTCGATGTTTGTAGTCAGTGTTGGCAAGGTAGGAACAACCTGATATTATGTGTTGAATGGTCTCACTACATTTGCCACAGCGGCGACACTTCTCACTCTCTGTTGCTGGATCTTTTATTATAAATTTCCAATAGCTTCGAGTAGCAACAACTTGGTCTTGGATAGCTACAACAAATCCCTCTGTTTCCGGAAAGACGACCGAGTGGGTCAGCCATGCGTGCGACGCTAACTTGTCGACGTGAGGCTGGTCCAACTCACGTGGAAACTTCCCATGAAGCGCCTTCTGTTTCCAATTCCCGATCTTGTATTCAGTAGTTTTCATTTCTTTTACTGGTCGATCTAAAGATGACAGATGGAGCGGTGTGTAATTATCATCAGCTGAAGATACAGTGTGATGGAGAGGGAATGTTTCTCCTTTGTTGTGGAAAAATGCACGCAAAGTTGTCACTTGTTTTGTATGAAGGTTCATGATGCCTATCAGTCCTCTACCACCTTCAGACCGAGGTAGAGTCAGGCGCTCTGTTGCTGATTTCGGATGGTGCATACGATGGCGTGATAAAAGCACCGATGCTTTTCTTTGCAGATCGTGCAGCTCAGTTTGAGTCCACCTGATGATACCAAAGTAATATGTAACTATGGGCATTGCAAATGTTTTAACTGCCTTAATTATATGTTTAGCGCTAAGTTTTGACCAGATTATTATAATTATTATTATTTACTTTGCGCACGCGCTTACACATTCTCAGCATATTTGCTGGAAAGAAAACATTTACAATCCCAGATACCGTATATATCATAAGGAGCAATTTCTTGGTGACTGCATTCAGTAAGCTAGTTGCTTTACGCTTTTCCCCCACTCCTTCAGGCCTGATTGCCCAAGAACAGCCTTACTACGCGACACGTAGAAAGTATGACAGTTTTCTACATCAGTTTGAAAAGGCCAGGGTCTAATTTCAACTCACTGAGCGATTACGTTAAGTTGTTGGGAATCACGCCAGTGCTGGAGATAATAATAGGAACTATCCTGACTTGTGCCTTGTGCCATTGCTTCCTTATCAGTTCTGAAAGCTCTCTGTATTTCGACAGCTTTTCAACATGCTTTGTTAGCATGTTGCCACTGTTTGGGACTGCCACATCTATGAAGGTAGTGTGCTTCATGCATTTGTCAACAAGAACCAAATCAGGTCCGTTGTGCACAGCTGACTGGTCTGTCAATACAGTACGATCCCAGTACAACGTAAAGCTGTCATTTTCCAGTATACTTTCAGGAGCATATTTATAGTACGGCACTTTCTCTTGGCTCAGCAGTTGAAGGCGTATAGCCAGTTATTATTATAATTATTGTTATTATTATTATTATTATTATTATTATTATTATTATTATTCTCTCTCGTATATTGTTATAGAAGGCGGCATTCTACTGAATGTTGATGTGTAGAGATTTAAAAACTTTCCAACAGTCGGACAAGTGTTAAGAATGACAGATTTTTGAACACATGTCACTGTATTGATGGGAAATTCCAATACTTGCTGGTTTCACTTCAGAGATGTTGGTACAACACCTGTTGCTGAGAAGACAAGTGATACAACAGTCGTCTCTTGTGTATGCCACATCTTCTTTATTTCTTCTACCAACTCACAGTATTTGCAGATTATTTGTAAAAGTTGATCAGATGCGTGTGTTCTTTTTATTTTGTCCACAAGAATGATCTGGTCTATTAGCTCGAATGTCGCAATAGATATTGTGGGTGTCACTTTCAAGAACTGTGCTTGGTCAATAGGCTAATTATTATTATAATTTTCACACGTTACAGGCCTATTAGACCACGCGAAGCAATCATTCTTCCTGTTTTTTCAGTACCCTTTCATTCGTGCACTAAAGGCCTTCTTCCTTTCTTCGGTCCACTTTGTTCTTTGGGCTGTGGGTGCTGACATCACTTCCCACTTGTATACTTTGTGTCGAAAGACGCTTTTGTCTATGAAGTCTTGTTGGTCGACCTGTGCTTATTCCAGATGAATTTTGACTTGCATCATCCATGGTGTAGTAATCTGGAGCCGCTGTATGTATCTAAGAATTTTGTTGGTGAGTCTTGATTGTGGGAGTCTGCTGATGTGGCCATAAAATGTTAATCGCCTCTTACTGATGTCTGCTGAGAGGTTGGACAATTTCTCTGTGGTGTCTCAAATCTGTATCCTTCATCTGTGTCATTATTATTATTATCACTATCATTTTTATTACTACAACAAGGCTGAAATCGTTCTATTAAAAATATACGGGGAACGCCGTGGTATTCCAAACACAAAGAAAAACGCTCCACTTCATGAGGTGTACTAACAACGTGTTCTGGAAGTTAAACAACACTCAGGAAACTGTTTGTGCATTTGTTGACTTACGACACAGCTCAAGTTAAATCCAGTTTCACCCACCGAGTAAGAAGACTTATATTGTTAATGAGAACCGGTAATGGTCAGCGTGAATCCATAAACGCCTGATTACACTCCAGCTCGCATTGTATCGTTTTTCCTTTAGGGATATTGATTCACAAGGGTCGATAGAAAATACTTCCCTGAAACACTTTAATTTCATAGCTTTTACACTTCAATCGCTTACGTTTAAAACGTAATACTACGCAAATACGAATTTCACAGTAAGAATAAAAATCCCCAATTGTATCTGTTCAGGCAAGCACCTCAATGCCAAAAACATCCTTTAATACAGGGGTGAACAGCCCGCGACCCGCGGGCCGCTTGCGGCCCTCAAGTCAGTTTATGCGGCCCGCGGATAAAAATTTTATACTATTGAAAACGTGAATTTATTATTATTATTTAATCGAATAGCACTATTACAGAGCACGTAAAATCAATACTTCAAATCTTGCCACGTGTTTTTTTTCTCTGCCCACATTCGCTTCATCCTCTCTGATCTCTGCTTTCGGAGCTGTTCAATGTTCCGTGGTTGCTTTCGTTGTCTTTCTTGTACCTCCCTGAAGATCCCTTTTGGAATTTTGTCCCGAGATAAATTCCTATTATATGTACCTGTAATGTCAATGTCGGCCCCAGTTGAAATAAGAATATTATAAAAGTGTTTCGCTAAAAATAAATTGAAAAGTAAACAATTATGGGACAGATTTTAAGTTTTAAAATCGGCAACGTTGTTTGGAGCAATGGTTTTCTTTGATGAAACAAAATAAAGTCAAAGTGTCGTTCCCGTTTAAGTGATGCACTATTGGAGGGACACTTGCGCATTGCCACCTCTAACATTGGACCTGATATTTACAGACTATTGGGAAATAAACAATGCCAAGCATCACATTAGGAGCATTATGCTACTACTTGATTTGATGGTCAGTTTGACGATATACTGTATTGATTTTCATTTTTCAAATACCGGTACTTTAATGTTACGAATTCTAGTTTTTGTAGATATAAAATTTTACATCCTAGTGATAGTATTATTTTATTTTATACACACCTAAACCTTTTCGAATTAGGAGTGAGTTGATTGTAAATCAGTAATTTGATAACTTACTAACGAAATTTGCCAAAAAACTTCAAAAATGGATTTAAACCATTTAGAGGACTCAAAAATGGTATTGAAACACCTGTCTTGTCTGCTGGTAAAATAGGTTATTCAGATAATAGTAACATCATCTTTAGCGGTAGGGTTTGGCAAGTGCCTATGTAACTTGAGGCCCGCCACTTATTATAATAATAGCTTTTATTGCAGCCAGTTGGCCATATTACATGTTACAGATATGTACACTTACTAGATACTATGGTTCGCTTCTAGTCCTTACTATAAGCCACTATTGATAAAGTTCTGTTGGGGCATGTCGTGATATTGTACAGTACCCCAGGGGTATGCACCCCTTGGAGACCATCCCCCCATCATCTATCTAAATCTCCTAACTGGCAACCCTTGTAAAGCCAGACCAACATCCATCAACACCGCAAGGACAGCTTGCCATTCTAGAAAGCTGGTTCAATCCTTGCACAATTATTACACACAGCGACACATTATTAACTAGGGCAGCTATGCCGTCACAATGCTGACAGCATAGCGCCGAAGAATATATAAAGGGGTCCTAAGGAGGTCAGAGGATCTCTCAATTATCAGTGTTTCAACGTGACGGCCGGAGGCTACGCTGGTATCATCAGGTGAGTGAGTTAGCAAGTGTTCATATCTCCTACATTTGTAACCTTTACCCACATATTGTACTTTTACATTGTAACATCACTACATCCCTTAAAAGGGACTCACATATACATTATTACTGACCAATAAACACTTGGTCAGTTTCTTACACCTGCATTACTGTTTACACGCTTCTTTACGCCCTAACTCCCTTCCTGAACTCTCCGTCACTATTAGACGTGACTTGTAGTGGCCAGATACTTGCTAGTGTAAGCAACATTGTATTCCGTATCGGCCTGCTTGCTAGAAGCGGCCCGCGCCATATAGCTGACACGTACAAGTCGATTATCTAACCAGACAGCTGGGCGACCAGCACAGTGACCCTTGCATTGAGTTACATCCCCTAAAAATACTCCCACATCATTTATAGGAGCACCCTAACACTAAACAACACTCTACACTGGTCAGCTTGCCCGACTACGGGAAGCTACCCCCTTTTAGACACCTTCTTCTAAATCAACACAATAACTCTTCCGTTTTAGATCCTACCACCCCCAAATAAGGGATCTAAAACAGATGGTGGAGGCCGGGTACTACGCACAGTAGAACAGGACTCAACCAACGAGCCCTCGTAGTAAAAACGACCCCTGCCGTACCGCAAAAAGCCAAGCAAAATTGTGATTTTTTTTTACCTAGACGAGAGCAGCATTTTTGCTCCGTACTACTTACACAGGGAATTTTTTTTCTCCCAAACCAACCCCCCAGCCCCAGACAGAATCAAAGAGATACGAAAATACACTGTCAAACACGCACAGTTTTTTTCTCTTTCTCAAATAAATAGACACATACTTCATTTAGCATGGCCCCTCTATACCGCCTAGCTGTGCTGAGGAGCATTGGGGAGTACCAGGAATTAATTGCCTGGCACAGAGTTTTTGAAACTAGACAGGACTACCTCAGAAGGTTTCAGCAGCTCCTGCACGCCCAGTACATGCGGATCATAAGAGCCCTTGTCCGGCCAATCCGCAGCGCTAAGAATCGCAAGATTCGGGCGAAAATCCCCACCCTCCGTACACAAATCATTAAAGCACACTGTCAATTACACTGCCGACACGAGTTTATGTTCCAACAATGGGAGACACTGATCAGGGAACACCGCCGCATAGGGACCAACGGCACAAAAGTCGCTGAGCAGGCCATGAGCCTCAACGGTCAGTACACCCAAATTTGGGACGAGTACCGTGAACTCCAAAACAATAAGGCCATTTTCGAGTACATGGCAGGGCCACCAGCCCAGCCGAGAGAGGACATAAGCGTGGATACGCTGACTCGACAATTTGCGAGGATGTCCCTCTCGCCATGTACTGCCACACATGGGAAGGAGGTCACCATGGCTACAGTCCAGAAGACGGCCAGGTTAGACTCCAATACACTGCGGGGACAAGCTTACACCAATACACATCCCTTAGCTCCGATTCAGAAGGCAATTTTGCCAAAACGTGGGGCAGAGCCTGGAACAATCCCCTCGGAACAAACGAACGAGAGGGAGTTGAAGCCAGGACTCTCAGAAACACATGACATGACACAGAGACAACAGGAGGTAACCACGTCATGGGCAGACGACATAGAACCCGTCCCACTACACATAAAGCCTACATACACCCACACAGATAGGCTAACACAATGGCAGGAGTCTGCCGTGGCCACGGGCCAGAAAGCGGTCAGGCTACACGCCACCACATTGCCAGGCCGGAGACAGGCAATTAAGCGGCCTTTACCGCCAGTTCAAAGGGCAAGTTTGCCAGAACGAAGGCCAACACCGGCATTAGTACTCCAGGTGCGAATGCATAAGAGGGTGTTGCATTCAGTCCCTCAGGATGCACGATACACCCCTGCACATTGTGACCACGCACTCACACACGGTACACGGGGTACAGGAAAGGTGTTACTACCTACCCCACAAAACCACTCAGGCAAAAACACACACACACCCGTAAACTCTAATACGGTAGCGCAGAGCGCATTTAGGCCCTCGAAAACAGGCACACTCAAACCTACAGACACGCGCTACGGTGGAAGTAGGCCCAGGCTTACTTTGCTACAAAATCCCCCGAAAAATGGCAAAGAAGCGCCTCAGTGGATTTCAGGGGCCTATAATCTCATAACAGGGCAGAACCCTTCACCTTTCCGAGCAAGGACGCTCGGACCGGAGTAACGACTTCCACCAGGGACACACATAAGTAGTTTACACGGGGGAAATACGCCAATAAATACATACAGACTCACTAACATAAACGGTACATTTTTTTTGAATCTATATGCAGTACAACATGGCTAAACCAAAGATGTATAATTCTAAATCCTTCTTGATTTTTTTTGGCACCTACATTTTTTTTCCTCAGGCCATCAATGGTTACTGAACATAGGGTCCATATTATAACTTGGATAACGTAAAGTGCTAATATCCAAAGCCAAGTAGAGGCCCATCAGGTGAGCTACGCGGCTTAAAGCCGGAAAGAGATATTCCGAACACAGCTTAGGCAACAAAATCACAGCATAGAGCTTAAGCGGGTCTTTCTGGGTAGAAATGACTAAGTGTTCTATGTTCCGGTCCAACAGTTTGATAGATTCTCTTGTGGCGGGCGAGAACCCTCATTGTAACAAGAATTAAGAATCTCAAACTATTTCCCAAAAAGGGGTAGATTTCCCTGAGACGTGACTAGATTACTATAGTGCTAACGTCACCTACTAGGTGGATAGTACGATCAGGGCCTACTTACCATTTTTAAGCATTTTTTTCATAGTGTTTACGACATAATTGTGACAGCCTATCTCCGTCGGGCAACCCGCTTTAATCACCATAAAGCAGGACGCAGGCGAGATACAGTATATTTTTATACCTTTTCAAAGTGCTCTCTTAATACGGAGCGGGGCATAGCTCATTTTTTTTCTCGTTCTCTGCCTCAGTCATTAGGCCCGATGAAGGAAAAATTAGCCAAGTTGAACTATATATATCGCATACATAAGCATACGTGACACGTTACACTGCTCGTAATATGACTTTTTTCTCATTTCCACAACAACACGCAAGCTGAAACGCTAACACACCGTAGGATGAAAATCCCAGACTTTGGGAAACCCTGCACATTTTTGGAAATCACACAATCAATTTACATTGCCACATGACAGTAAAACACTACTAAAAGAAAAGGAAATGATCCCGCTGGCAGACGTGGAAAGAAGGCAAAGAGATAGCCTTCAAGCCTCACTGACCGCACCGGGATACGATCCTAACACTACCAAGCTGTCCCGGAGACACAACCTGAATAGTGCCAGAAACAATTACTCTGGGTAAAAGACGGTCTCAAAACCCGCAACCTTCTGAATACCAGGAATATAAGGTCGGGTAGCTATCCAGTTCTAGGATAAGAAAAGTAGGAAGCTAAAGTAGATTGGGACAGTTCCGATAACAGATGGTCATAAATGAAAAACAACAAAATCGCCTCCGGCACATAGTCACCAAACACGCGACTAGCGGTCCAGACACACTCGGGTACAACGCCATTTTGAACAATGGATAGGAACATACTTGACCCACGTTACAAGTCAACACAACACTTGGGAACACAAAGGTAGTTAATAGAAGGTTCTTTTACAGTGCAGCCAAGGCATGTGAGATTTCCGAAGTGAAATGCCATGGCCTGTGGTTTGGATTCCACGTAAAACGGAAGCCCCGTGGCTCATGATCTACAGATCAACGGGCACGTTAAACTACAAGTTTCCTTCTTTTTTTTACAGTACGAGAAGCACTACTCACAATTACACAGAGAGCAAGCAGGTTCCCACATACGCGTGCCGGAAACATGAGAGTAAGCAAATAACAAATGAAAGCCCACGACATCGTAATTCAACACTATCGCGTCAGCGATAACACACTCTTCAATGGGCAAGACTGGTCGACACAGACGAACTAAGCCTGCTCCAAGTGGACAGGAACAAACGCATCATTCACGTCCGATCCAAGGACCCTATAACTTCCAAAATTACACTACGAGGAGAGTTCAAAAACATACAAACTCCTCACAGGTAGGCATACTTTCATTTGCACATTGCACATAGACGGGGAACGTGCCATAATATGGACGGCACAAATACCGTCGTGACAAGTCTTTACAGGCAACCGGGTCCGAACCCATGATCACACACCACGCTCGTACCAAAAACTAACTATCCAACGGTATTTTTGGTACGGGGAACACAATCAAAATACATACAAGGAGCGCACAAAACATGAACAACGCAGACATAGTACACAGAGAATGACACGAGATCACGGGTTCCAATCCCAGTAAACATTAGACACCAAGGAAGGCTATCATCCAGGCTTCCAACCACACCGAAATTGGCCCATACAGATACATGAACAGGGAATACCACATTTCCTCACGCCAAAAACCGGGCATAAAATTTCAAAATACACCTGACATGGGAAATACATTTCCCAGACACAGCTAGGATAATTTCATAAGACAAAGGTCTTACGGAATAGTGACCACACAATAGTATTAGCAAATAGTATGAATTGCCACATTAAGGCCGCCAGGAATCTAGAACAATAACATCCCAGCCTGACATTACACATACCAACTGCTGACTTGCAGACTTCGTCATACTGCAATACTGCTGGTGACAAGACACTATTGTGTATCGGCATTGACCATGAAGTTACGAATGCAAAACAATTACAACACCATACATTTTTTTTAACACTGCAAAAACATTTAGCAATGGACAAGACGTGACAGATCGGAACTTACCTTGGGCCTATAGGAGCACGTTCGCAAAGACGTTGGCAGGCCACGGGCGCCTTCTGCCCATACACGCGATACATATTACGACTTAGCCTGTAACAGACCAACCGTCCGCGTGGTGTAGCGGAACATAGGCACACACACACGCGCTCACTAAGTAGAAGCGAACACAGACAGGGGCTCTGAGGAAACAAGACCTCCCCCCCCCCCAATAACTTCTTTTCGCGATTCTATTCCTAAAATAAATCATTCCAGGCGACTAGAACATGGCCAGTCGCACTACGTCCACTGGACACATTCACACTACAAATGGCAGACCAGATTAGGTCGTGAAGCTTTACTATCCCAAGGCGCGGATAGAAAGCCAACATGGACCAAGGGAGGATAACAGGAGAACAGGCTACCAGCGTACCACCTTACTCCCTTCCCATAACCTTCTCACGTCCAACATAACCAACGCAGACACATGAACACGACCAAAACAGCTACACTACATTACAGAGTATACACAAGGGGTTGATAGACTTCATGCGTCTAAAGAGAAGGCTTGCTACGCCTTGGATCACGATGCTACCACCTGAGTATTAGGGGTGGGTCGGCAAACATTAAATAAGCATAATGCGCATCTCCAAATGAGAGATGAGGCCACAATTATATATATTAACCATTCTTTGTTAATTAAATACTCCCGCATGACAGGAATATATTAGTATTATGCCTCAACCTACACCTATCCGTACATGAGTGCAGATGCCTCATATCCAGATACCTGCATGAGTATCCCATCCATTTACCAGGGGTATTACTATCAAACCTGCATGGAATTTTCATATCTTTGCAATCCCGGGAATTACCTCCCCAGTCCACTCATCGTAGGAGCACTCCTAATAGCATTACCGGCTCAAGGCCACCATTTATTTGAGCCCAAAGATGCATAACCTCTTCCTACCATACTTTAAGCCCACTCTACAAATAACTACCCCCAGATCCTAATAACAGGGTACCTGACATCATAGACCCTACTAACACCTCCATTAAGATACAAAGAGCATTATCGCTGGAAAGCTGACGTAGCAATGGTAGACCAGAAGTAGTCTATGTACTTAGAAGATCTATAACCCCACAACACTGGAAATATTTTACATTTTACATTTTTAAATCATTTACAAAGTTTACGCCCATATTTTTTTAAAGGTAAAGGAATCTGTAACACTCTGATTGGTGATAGCGGCGTAAGCCAAAGGCCAAAGGCACCACACTTTGAGAGCGGGTAAGGCGATGTTGAGACTACCCTAGTTCACTTAACGATCCGACCAAACAGACGAACCACGTAAGGTTAAAGCACTCGCGGCCTGGCCGGGCAAGCTCTGGAATCCTAGGTGCGCGTAAACTGCCCCTGGGAGGAAGGGATGCTACTCCCACTCTGGGCCACGGTCGTCGAAGCCAAGACCTGCAGGGAAGACTTTCTGAGGATGGTGGGAGAAATTGCTCACCCCGCGCCGAACTCAGGAGACAACCCTAGAGACGACCCCATTATGACTAGACTTCTAGTTAGATTTAAGTTAGGTAGGGCTTCTATAGCGGGAAGCCAGACTCCTGTGCGTTGGAGTGAAATATTACTGCGGCCGATAGAGGCGAAATGATATATTAATGCGAAAAGCATATTACTGCGGCCGATAGAGGCGAAATGATATATTAATGCGAAAAGCATATTACTGCGGCCGATAGAGGCGAAATGATATATTAATGCGAAAAGCATATTACTGCGGCCGATAGAGGCGAAATGATATATTAATGCGAAAAGCATATTACTGCGGCCGATAGAGGCGAAATGATATATTAATGCGAAAAGCATATTACTGCGGCCGATAGAGGCGAAATGATATATTAATGCGAAAAGCATATTACTGCGGCCGATAGAGGCGAAATGATATATTAATGCTAAAAGCATATTACTGCGGCCGATAGAGGCGAAATGATATATTAATGCGAAAAGCATATTACTGCGGCCGATAGAGGCGAGATGATATATTAATGCGAAAAGCATATTACTGCGGCCGATAAAGGCGAAATGATATATTAATGCGAAAAGCATACTACGGCGGCCGATAAAGGCGAATATTACTGCGAAAAGCAGACTGCGATTGCCGACGAAGGCGAAGAGGATATTATGCCATTGGACAATGTCCAATGCCCACATAAATGGCGACGCAGCGGGCAGTCAATGGGCATTAAGAGAGGGGCATTGCGGGCACCTCATAGGAGCCAAAGTGGGCGGCTCAACTACGACAACGATGAACGATAACGGCAATGACAAGGTTGGTACAGCAGGCGAAACGGTTTTGCTTTGTGGCACCGTAAGCCGCCTGCGACTAGGTTAGTACTAGTAGTAAGACCTAGAATAGACGTCGACAATAGGATTAAAACGGAGGGGACTACGAGACATTGTTGGGTTCCGGTCCCGACAATGTACTACAAGGGAACCACCGCGAGAGAAATCAAACGGACAGCCTCCATCTAAATTTTAGTACTTAAGTCATAGTGCCATTTTAAGGTCACTTAGATGTAAGCAAATTTACTAACCGCTGTTGCTAATAATAGCACAGCACATTTCGGCTTTAGAGTAAGGTCCACTCGGCATGTACATACAGCATAGTTTACATTTAATTAATTTTATTAATAAGTAAGATAAGTAGTGTTAAGATAACAACGCTCGGCGCCTGATGACCCACAAACCCGGCATCAGGGTAAGTCCGACAACTCATGATAAGTCATGATAATTCATTGTAATAGAGAATAAGCCTACATTTAAGGCAATTTTTTTTATTATATACACACATCAAAAAAAGTTTTGCATCACCTCGGTTCCCAGATCTCCGGCATATAGACGTTGACTGTGTATATTGTATCCAAGATACAGTCCCTTTGACTGTTCATAGATGTCACTAAAACTGCTCAAAGATGTAAACAACCATGCATGAGCAGGGCCTATTAGACGGAGGGGGTACGACAGCCGATCAGTTCCAGTCATTCCACCAGGACGAAGGTACGCTGCTCATGTTGTCTGTAGTTCTACCATGCCTAGAAGGTCAATACCGCAGTTCGATCGCGTCCGCATTGTTACTTTGTGTCAAGAAGGGCTCTCAACAAGGGAAGTTTCCAGGCGTCTCAGAGTGAACCAAAGCGATGTTGTTCGGACATGGAGGAGGTACAGAGATACAGGAACTGTCGATGACAGGCCTCGCTCAGGCCGCCCAAGGGCTACTACTGTAGTGGATGACCGCTACTTACGGATTGCCGCTCGGAGGAACCCTGACAGCAATGCCACCATGTTGAATAATGCGTTTCGTTCAGCCACAGGACGTCGTGTTTCAACTCAAACTGTGCGCAATAGGCTGCATGATGCGCAACTTCACTCCCGACGTCCATGGCGAGGTCCAGCTTTGCAACCCCGACACCATGCAGCGCGGTACAGATGGGCCCAACAACATGCTGAATGGACCCCACGGAATTGGCATCACGTTCTCTTCACCGATGAGTGTCGCATATGCCTTCAACCAGACAATCGTCGGAGACGTGTTTGGAGGCACCCTGGTCAGGCTGAACGTCTTAGACACACTGTCCAGCGAGTGCAGCAAGGTGGTGGTTCCCTGATGTTTTGGGGTGGCATTATGTGGGGCCGACGTACGCCACTGGTGGTCATGGAAGGCTCCGAAACGGCTTTACGATACCTGAATGACATCCTCCGACCCATAGTGCAACCATATCGGCAGAATATTGGAGAGGCATTTGTCTTCATGGACGACAATTCTCGACCTCATCGTGCACATCTTGTGAATGCGTTCCTTCAAGACAACGACATCGCTCGACTACAGTGGCCAGCATGTTCGCCAGACATGAACCCTATCGAACATGCCTGGGATATGTTGAAAAGGGCTGTTTATGGACGTCTTGACCCACCAACCACTCTGAGAGATTTACGCCGAATTGTCGTTGAGGAGTGGGACAATTTGGACCAACAGTGTCTTGATGAACTTGTGGATAGTATGCCACGGCGAATACAGGCATGCATCAATGCAAGAGGACGTGCTACTGGGTATTAGAGGTAGTGGTGTGTACTGCAATCTGGACCACAAATGCTGAAAGTCTAGCTGTATGATGGTACAACATGCAATGTGTGGGTCTCATGAGCAATAAAACGAGCTGAAATGTTGTTTGTGTTGATCTCTATTCCCTTTGTATTTAACGGTTCCGGTACTCTTGGAACCGAGGTGATGCAAAACTTTTTTTGATGTGTGTATATGGATTGCGGTAGAATATCTCGGCACTTGGTGACTAAAAATCCGTTACCAAGGTAAGCCCGACAACATTAGGCTAAGTTAGGTTAACATAGGCTAACCTAGGAGTAAATTAGACTTCAGGGGCGCCACACTTAATTCTATAAATTAAGCGCTGCCACGAATATGTCATATATAATATATTGTAATATATTGTCATGTATTGCTAACAACTAATCCGTTTTCCCAAACACAGGAAACCCAGGGAGCAACGCGTCCACGGATTTACACAACAGAAAAAGAGTTGCCATTAATACATTTTTTTTTACATATAGCAAGAAGCATGAGCATGTCTATTGTAAATATATTTCCCACACCAAATTACACATACCCTTATCTCTGTCACACAAACACACTACACCTCATCATTTTTCAGTCACGCCAATAAGGTGACGTGGGGCACTGAGCGACGCTGACGCAAACACACGTATGAATACGCTTCAATAATAAGCAATATACGGTAGGCAGGGGCGGTGCAGAGATTGTGAGCACCTACCCTCGCTGCCACGGTGAATTTTTCCACCCACGGGGAAAATTTGCGACAGGTAAGGTTAACGGCATGACCACTAACCTACAGCCATAGGTAAGAGGTACCTACAGCTCAGCGAATAGCAAAATGAAGGGAGAATGAGTCGACAGAGGAGAGCGCTACAGAAGGCCTAGAGAATGAGACGAGGTACCAGGCTCATGAGCAAACCGGTCTAGTAATAAGGTTATTATTTTATATTATATCATGCTTGTAAATTAAATGTAAACCCAAAGCGTACACAAATATATATTAATGCTCAAGTGTACGCCTATGCACGTAAACTTACAATATGTCACGCCATTCAACACTGCCATAATGGCAACACTGAATACACGATTTTGTTTTTTCCTTTCTACTCTTCTAACTTCCCCATTTGTCAGGGTGTTCCCTTTTATTCCAAACCAATAAATACACTTTGAAGATCTCCCTTAAATTATACCCTGGAACACCCATTTTTTCTATTTTCTTCTACCTTTCTTATTGCAGGGAGCACTTTTTCCCCAAGATAGGGCGGACGACACAATCATCCGTTCGGCCCTGGTTTTTTTTCCTCCCTCCACAACAATGTACCATCAGTACCAGGTATTTTTTTTCTCTCCATCACACTTCAAAGATGCAAATGTCAATTTCTGTTACAATATTTTTATGTCAATGGCAATGTTATGTATATATGTATATCCCATAACCCTCCCCTCTGAACACGAACTGATCTCACGCACACACATCAATACGACATCACGACGACGAGGAAGACATCTACAGAAGATACGAGGGGACTTCAAAAACAACCACATCGACTACAGCCATAACATCGACATCCCAACCCCAAGTTCCGTTCCCGTTCGCTGGGACGCGAACTAAATAGGTAAAGAGGCTTGTACAGTACCCCAGGGGTATGCACCCCTTGGAGACCATCCCCCCATCATCTATCTAAATCTCCTAACTGGCAACCCTTGTAAAGCCAGACCAACATCCATCAACACCGCAAGGACAGCTTGCCATTCTAGAAAGCTGGTTCAATCCTTGCACAATTATTACACACAGCGACACATTATTAACTAGGGCAGCTATGCCGTCACAATGCTGACAGCATAGCGCCGAAGAATATATAAAGGGGTCCTAAGGAGGTCAGAGGATCTCTCAATTATCAGTGTTTCAACGTGACGGCCGGAGGCTACGCTGGTATCATCAGGTGAGTGAGTCAGCAAGTGTTCAGATCTCCTACATTTGTAACCTTTACCCACATATTGTACTTTTACATTGTAACATCACTACATCCCTTAAAAGGGACTCACATATACATTATTACTGACCAATAAACACTTGGTCAGTTTCTTACACCTGCATTACTGTTTACACGCTTCTTTACGCCCTAACTCCCTTCCTGAACTCTCCGTCACTATTAGACGTGACTTGTAGTGGCCAGATACTTGCTAGTGTAAGCAACATTGTATTCCGTATCGGCCTGCTTGCTAGAAGCGGCCCGCGCCATATAGCTGACACGTACAAGTCGATTATCTAACCAGACAGCTGGGCGACCAGCACAGTGACCCTTGCATTGAGTTACATCCCCTAAAAATACTCCCACATCATTTATAGGAGCACCCTAACACTAAACAACACTCTACACTGGTCAGCTTGCCCGACTACGGGAAGCTACCCCCTTTTAGACACCTTCTTCTAAATCAACACAATAACTCTTCCGTTTTAGATCCTACCACCCCCAAATAAGGGATCTAAAACAATATGGTACCTGCCGCATTCTTTCCTACACAGCTCACATATACACCTCTCATCCGGGTCATGAAATGTCTTTCGTGAGCAGACCTTATGGTGGAACCCATGAACTGCGAGTCTCGTCACGACGTGTCTCATTTCGGATATGGGTTGCATCCACCTTTTGTCCACCATGGCATCAGTCGCGTAGAATTCCTTCGGAATGTCAAGCCTTTTGCTTTGCAGATCCTGGAGTAATTTTCTGAAGCTTTCTGTGGAAGGCAACAGTAAAAGTGACCGAAAGTCCTCTATTAGGAACGTTTCTCTCGCAAGTTCATATACCAGCCACTTATTATGTAAAAGTAAACTTGGTTGTGCACCCCTGCTTAATGTCATAGACTAGACCTTCCATGAACATTTCCTCTTTTGGTGCATCCGTAATTTATTTTCGTTAATTTCACCACTTTCCCAAACGTAAAGGACACACTAAACGTTTGTTGCGAGGTGCCGGCATGGTGCCACGCGGTGCACTGATGATTGTCCACTGGAAACTCAACCATATCCCGTCGATTAGATTAGCAGTTTGCCTTTCCTACCACTACGAGCGCTAGTGTGAGTCAATGCAGAGTTTCACTTAAGCCCTCATAACTACATCCGGTGTGAAGATTCTTCAAAAGAATCAAACCACGCCTGAGAGTATTGAACCAAGGAACACAAATTTGGCTAGGATTTGAATCAAAAAGAGCACGAGTAAAGACACAAGCGACTTTAGGCCGGAAGGGATTTTAGATTTTTTTTATTTTTTAGTTTGATAGAGCTCTGTAAGACTCACAAGTTGAAACCTTTCCGAGCCCTTTAGCTCTTGAATGTCTGGCACAATTCAGAAAATTGTTTAAATTTACATTTCTGTTACATTTCTCCTACTTTGTTTTCAGCATTCGGACTACTTTAGTCCAGGAAATATATCAATCTTCATATTGTTACTGTTATAAAGTGCACATTGCTGGCCTAGTTACGTTGCATTAGGTCTCTTTGGTTGAGAAAGAAAAGAAAGTTCCTGTCCCAACTAGAAAATTAAGTAACATCTGATGGTACTGAGAAGCCACTCCCTCACAAGGGAAATATCAGGTAAGACAGGTCGAAACCTATCTTTAAACTTTGTTGACGCAATCTTTGTGCTATAAGAGAATAATGTGCGGAAAACCAGCCGCCAGATTGAACTCCATGGCTCCGAAATCACGTGGCAAATCTTTCATATAAATCAATGGGAGGTAGCGAGTACCATACATGTTGGAACGGACAGCCCTGACTGCCCCAGTAGCTCCATATAGTTTTAACAACAAATTGTATATCCGCCTTAGTCAATACATAAACGAAAATAAATTATAATTACACTTGCTCCTGGTACATGTTTCGGGGATTAATTGCTTTTATCCCCTTCATCAGCCAAGACAAATATCCGAAGAAAGATATAAAATAGCGTAGCACTCAAAAAATAAATAGCTATTTAACTTAATATGGTGCACCATATAAGTAGGTCACAGGGAATTGTTGAGCAAAACTAAAAACATATATGTAACAGCGATGATATTCAGCCATCAAAACACAGAGAATCAGTGGACAGTTAACTCGTAAATCCGCTCCAAAACACAGGTCGAAGCTTGAATTGGCAAAAATCACAATACTTCACCATATGGACACAACCAATGAAGATGCCTTATGCTCAACAGGTCAAAAATCAAATGCCTGTATACGAATTAGACGAGCGTGGAAGGAACAACTTCAAATAGCAATGAGGTTAGCTCAATGCATAACCTGAAAGAAGCAAAGGAAAAACAAACACCATAATAAAAGGGACCAAGGGGAAATTTATAGACTGAAATATTTATGAAAAACTATAAAAATTAATTTATAATGATATAGAACGAATGCAAACTTAATAATATTCGAAGAACTTACTTCAGGTTAAGTCAAGGTATCAATTATGAAGAGAAGAGATTGTCTTATGTTTGAAAATTATTGTAAATTATTTATGGGTGTAGCCAATTCCAACACTCATATATATGGTAGCAGTAGATGATAAATATTGCCATAGCTAGTTCTGTAATAGGACGTATGTATGAGTGGAGCGCTACTATGAAAAAATAGATTCTTTGGGGGAAAAATGTTCAAAGTGGAAATTAAATAATGTAATATAATAAAAATCAAGTTGTAGGGAATTGTAATGGCAGAGGGGTGTAACAGTATATTAATAAGTATGTAATTATGTATAATTATGTGATGTAGAAAAGTTATACTAAAGAGCATCTAAGGTGGTTTATTATTGGACTTACTAGTTAAGTTATTTTTGAGAGTGTCAAATAAGATATTAGAATCGAAAATGACTTCATTAAGATTCACTGGGTCTGAAATACTGTGTGCTGTGTTGATTTCAATGGATTCGAGAACATTCATCATAGTACCCTTGCTAGTGTAATGTAAGATTTCTAAATCATTCTCTATACTAGTGAATTTGTGGCCTGAATCCTCCATATGTGCGGCCATGGCTGAATACTTTCTATATTTAGTGGCATTTAAGTGATCATTATATCTTGTGGTGAAATTTCTTCCTGTTTGACCTATATAATTGGCGTTACAATCATTACAACTTAATCTGTAAACACCGGATTTGCTGAATTTATCCTTCAAGTTGAAAGAATTGGAATTAAAGAAAATGCTCTGATTAGTATTGTTAGTTTTGTAAGCTATTTTCATGTTAACCGTTTTGAATTTGTTAGTGATGTTATAAGTATGATGATTAAAATAAGTAAAAACTGCGTATGAGGGCTTTTCTCTATGCTCAGGTTGAAGTCGTGTGATGGGCTTATTTTTTAATTTGTTGATAATATTAAAAATGTATTGACGATTATAACCATTAACTCTGGCAATTTGATATATTATCTCAATTTCTTTGTCAAAATCTTGCTTGGAAAGAGGTAAATTCATGGCTCTGTTCACAAGGCTAATGAAGGTGGCTTTTTTATGACAGCCACGATAGTTTGAATCTTGCCTTATAACAGAATGGGTTTGCGTGGGTTTCCTGAAAATTTGGTAATGCAGTCTGTTATCTTTTTTGAAAATGGTTGTGTCAAGAAAATTAATCTTATTGTTTGTGGCGGATTCCATGGTAAATTTAATATTATTATCAATATTGTTTAGAGCCTCCGTGGCTTAGGCGGCAGCACGCCGGCCTCTCACCGCTGGGTCCGTGGTTCAAATCCCGGTCACTCCATGTGAGATCTGTGCTGGACAAAACGGAGGCAGACAGGTTTTTCTCCGGGTACTCCGGTTTTCCCTGTCAAAATTTCATTCCAGCAACACTCTCCACTATCATTTCATTTCATCTGTCATTCATTTAATCATTGCCCCAAAGGAGTGCGTCAGGCCTCGGCAGCCGGCACAGTTCATATCCTCGCCGCTAGATGGGGGATTCATTCATTCCATTCCTGACCCGGTCGGAGACTGGAAGCAGGCTGTGGATTTTCATTTTCATCAATATTGTTTAGTTGATCTAAAATTCTATCAATCTTTTGAATATTATCGTCAATAATGATGAACACATCTTCAACGTATCTACCCCAAAATGTAATCCCCATTATTTTATCTATTATTTTAGTTTCTTCTGAATGGTCGAGGTAAATGTTACCGAGTATTCCTGACAATGGAGAACCCATAGCTAAGCCATCATTTTGTTTATAAACTTTACTGTTGAATGTAAAGTAATTATTATATAGAATAAAATTTAAGATGCAAATGAATTCATCAATTTCTACTTTGGATAGACTGCTATTATCTGTTAGATTCTTCTTAATGATGTCTATTGTAGGCATAATAGGTATATTGGTGTACATATCTTTGATGTCAGCACTATGTAAAGAATGTTCTTGTTTAAGCTCCAATACTGATGTTTTCTCACAAAAATGTAAAGTATTTTTGAAAGACATGTTTGCTTTAAAACAATAATGTTTCTTTAAAAATTGTTGAGCAAAATGTGATGTTTTATATATCGGGCTGTTTCTGAAATTGATAATAGGTCTAATAGGAATGTCATTTTTGTGTATTTTGGGAAGTGCCCTTGGAATCCGCCACAAACAATAAGATTAATTTTCTTGACCCAACCATTTTCAAAAAAGATAACAGACTGCATTACCAAATTTTCAGGAAACCCACGCAAACCCATTCTGTTATAAGGCAAGATTCAAACCATCCTGGCTGTCATAAAAAAGCCACCTTCATTAGCCTTGTGAACAGAGCCATGAATTTACCTCTTTCCAAGCAAGATTTTGACAAAGAAATTGAGATAATATATCAAATTGCCTGAGTTAATGGTTATAATCGTCAATACATTTTTAATATTATCAACAAATTTAAAAATAAGCCCATCACACGACTTCAACCTGAGCATAAAGAAAAGCCCTCATACGCAGTTTTTACTTATTTTAATCATCATACTTATAACATCACTAACAAATTCAAAACGGTTAACATGAAAATAGCTTACAAAACTAACAATACTAATCAGAGCATTTTCTTTAATTCCAATTCTATCAACTTGAAGGATAAATTCAGCAAATCCGGTGTTTACAGATTAAGTTGTAATGATTGTAACGCCAATTATATAGGTCAAACAGGAAGAAATTTCACCACAAGATATAATGATCACTTAAATGCCACTAAATATAGAAAGTATTCAGCCATGGCCGCACATATGGAGGATTCAGGCCACAAATTCACTAGTATAGAGAATGATTTAGAAATCTTACATTACACTAGCAAGGGTACTATGATGAATGTTCTCGAATCCATTGAAATCAACACAGCACACAGTATTTCAGACCCAGTGAATCTTAATGAAGTCATTTTCGATTCTAATATCTTATTTGACACTCTCAAAAATAACTTAACTATTAAGTCCAATAATAAACCACCTTAGATGCTCTTTAGTATAACTTTTCTACATCAGATATTTATACATAATTACATACTTATTAATATACTGTTACACCCCTCTGCCATTACAATTCCCTACTACTTGATTTTTATTATATTACATTATTTAATTTCCACTTTGAACATTTTTTTCCCCAAAGAATCTATTTTTTCATAGTAGCGCTCCTCTCATACATACGTCCTATTACAGAACTAGCTATGGCAATATTTATCATCTACTGCTACCATATATATGAGTGTTGGAATTGGCTACACCCATAAATAATTTACAATAATTTTCAAACATAAGACAATCTCTTCTCTTCATAATTGATACCTTGACTTAACCTGAAGTAAGTTCTTCGAATATTATTAAGTTTGCATTCGTTCTATATCATTATAAATTAATTTTTATAGTTTTTCATGAATATTTCAGTCTATAAATTTCCCCTTGGTCCCTTTTATTATGGTGTTTGTTTTTCCTTTGCTTCTTTCAGGTTATGCATTGAGCTAACCTCATTGCTATTTGAAGTTGTTCCTTCCACGCTCGTCTAATTCGTATACAGGCATTTGATTTTTGACCTGTTGAGCATAAGGCATCTTCATTGGTTGTGTCCATGTGGTGAAGTATTGTGATTTTTGCCAATTCAAGCTTCGACCAGTGTTTTGGAGCGGATTTACGAGTTAACTGTCCACTGATTCTCTGTGTTTTGATGGCTGAATATCATCGCTGTTACATATATGTTTTTAGTTTTGCTCAACAATTCCCTGTGACCTACTTATATGGTGCACCATAATAAGTTAAATAGCTATTTATTTTTTGAGTGCTACGCTATTTTATATCTTTCTTCGGATATTTGTCTTGGCTGATGAAGGGGATAAAAGCAATTAATCCCCGAAACATGTACCAGGAGCAAGTGTAATTATAATTTATTTTCGTTTATGTATTGACTAAGGCGGATACACAATTTGTTGTTAAAACTATTTAGTACTGTCCCCGTAAATCCGGATAGTAGGCTGTCAGATATCCGCCCCCTCAATCGGATTGCCAATAATCAAACGCACCGGGACAGCTACATCAATGAAAATGGCACTGACAGATACTACCGAGATTAGAGCACAGCAGTTAACAAGAAATTATTGTGGAACACACCAAACTATACGGGGTTTCATACTTACCTTTACTTACCTCTTCAAATTAATCTCGGGAATGGGTTGCCAACTGGATCACTTAAAGTATGCCCACACAATAACCTCCACCATGATATTTAAAATGAACCAAAACGAAGACAAGAAACTTTAAACTGTACAATAATTTATTTCACATAAAGGGGTGACTTTAACAAAAACTCAACAAAATATACGTGGCAATCAGAAGCCATTGTCAATATAATCATGTCCTCCTGTAGGACTGGTAGACGTTACATACAAAATTTTATCTTTCACTTGCTTATAAAGAACGTAATAATAGTAATACACTTGGAATGGATGAGGGAATTGGGACAAGACACGTAGCAATTGTTTTCCTCTTTCATAAACATCACACTTTATTTATAACTGCAGGCCTGTTATGTAATTGACCTTGGCCTCTAACATACAGTTGTCAGGCCAGCTGCGATCCACCCTTCAACAAGTCGGATGCCCACGTCGTCAAACGGGCCCACCTGTGCGGTCAGTGCTAGCATATGCTCGTAACCTTCGAGCTTAGCTCCTTTTCAAACGCTTTAAATGTCCTCAACTCAACTCAAATATTAACACGCAAATCTTTTAAATGCTTCATTCACATGTTACTGGATTGCTCTAATAATCCCAAAACTTGTTTAATTACATAATCCATATGTATAATTAGCGTTCTTTAGAGTATATTAACAATACTCTTAATGTTTATAACAAATGCTCATTAATTGTTTATAACAATTACAAATTGTTTATAATATTGTCAAATGACAATTGAAAATCTATACACGCTTCTCTTAATTCCTTTCGTTTCCAATTATTATTAAAGATAATTACATAATTTATTTACAATATTTATATTTATTTATTTTTGAAATACATTAAACCACACGTTTATCCGGTTGATAATTACTCAAATCAGGTTAACATAATCGACCAATGAAGGTTAGTTATATTTAAGTGTTATAAATCCAGGTTTAATAAGTTTTAATAATTATTATTATTATTAGTGACGGTAACCTCCATTCAAAATCGTTATCTCAAATTATTTAACACTCTTGTTAATTATAACAGTAATTTCACATGATTAATTTTCAAAGGACCTGGACAATAAACTCAGCGGAAAAATACTTCGCTTCAAATGCACAAATTGCATAAAATAGGCCCAGAATTCATCATATATTTCAATACATATGGCATAAAAATCTTCCATAATCCATACACAAAACCTCCACTTATCATCTCATCAACATCATTAATATTACTGTGGGAATCTCCTTCAATTATTCAAGGGCATTATTCATCAGCGACTTTTACATGTCCACTGAACTAGCGATTATACATCCATAGTTCCACTTTAAAAATTCTTATATTCATTAATTGTTTCAAAACTGTTATTTTATTTAACCTTCGTGGGTTTCATTCATGAATCGATATGAAGTAAAAATTTGCCAATCACAAAAATAAATTTAATAGCAAATACGATTATACACGCCTTTCTGGTCTATCAAAATTGAGATTAATATCTCCTAAGTATCGTAGTATAAAAATACTATCTTCAAACAAAGTTCATCTAAACTGCATAATAGTCGAATAGAATACAATTAGACTGTGGAATGCAAACATTATTGTTCCAATCTAGTATTGAGAAAAACTCCTATCAAATGTTCATTACTATAGTGTATTCAATAAATCAAAATCAACGTTCATATTTCATAAAATTGTCTGTAATGCAATGGTAATGACGATAACTGACGATAAATGTCTATGTTGCAATCATGTCCATATAACGACTAGTATTTCCAAGATCGTCGATACAGAAATAGATTTTAACGCTCTAAAATCTTTTTAATTATTCTTCTTTCTTGAGGATGACAGAAAATTGGTCAAAGTAATTTACTGAATAGAATTACTTTAATAAAAAGACACGCTGTCTGAATTCAAATCTGCCATAGAAAATCATTAACTTTACAGTCAAATCGTGACTACAAAAAATGCAAATTACTGAAAGAAAATTAATTATCAGTCTCAACTGATCCAAAATTATTTAAATCTGCCAATGACATAACAATGTCTTAATAAATCGTAGAAAAAGGCATAAATCATCTAAGGTGTACTGAGTACATAAATATCAGACAAGAATATGGGGCATAAAATATATGGGACAAAAATATGGGAAAAATGGTTGCTCAGACATCGCTAAATGGCTCAAATAAAACAAGAAACGTTCACGACTACCTTATCTGTTGATTGAAGTTCCAGAGGAAAATCTTCCAAAGAAGACTGGTGATGGTTCCATTTCACCAAAAAGATGTGCTCCGTCCTCGAACCTGGAATCAGCGCCCTCGGAGAATCGAACTGCTTCCTCCTCCGGAAATTGCACTGCTCCGTGTATACGATAGACATCCTTCTGGCAAAACTCTTCTGTGTGAGCCGGGTCCACCCTGGCCTCTCTTGATAGTTCCTGAAGTTCTGGTAGTAATTCGCCATGAAGTTTATTGCAGTTATTTCCGCAGAAATATTCATATTTGTGGAGTATGAATATGTTTCCACTGCCATTTGATATAATTCAGCGTTGGACAACGATGCATGAGTGTAGTTGGATGTTCACTACATGCTCGCTTTTGTAGAAAGACGACTAGCGAAGTTCCATGCTGTTAATTCACTCCATCGATATATGTCCCAATTGCATTAAAGTCCTTAGTCTTCCATCTCCACTTCCGTTATAATAGTTGAAAGAATTGCCATATTATATTGTTCCATGTTAGAATGCAGCGTTATAACACCAAAAGCAATATGTAGTAGCACGGTTGCAATACCAGTGTCAGCCGTAGCGTACAATGTGATATATTTTAAAAGTGCTTCTCAGATGGCGAGAAAATCACTTTTGTCTGCCGTCTTAAAATGCCAATATCTTTCGAATTATAATGTTGAGAATGTTCAACCTTTCTACACACTTTGATATAGTACTGCACAATCGAATTAGCTTAAAGGCATTAGTCAACTCTTGATATGTTAACTTGTAGACTTGAAAATGAGTGCGTTTCAACTTCGCCTAGTTTCCAAACACCGTAAAATGGAACTGCGGCACGCTCGAAGCTCGTTCGATGCGGTTGGCTTTACCACACGCTAAAGACGACTTGTTTCACGTTATCACTCGAAAACGACTATAACATCAGCAATATATATGCGGTATCAGACACATGAGATATGAGACACATGATATATGAGAGCTCCTCTGTGCTGTGCAAGACCTTTTATCAACTTCTTAAGGGGGCGTATCCATCCCTTCCACAGCATGTTTCTCCGTCATCGCTAGAAGTTCTAACTTTGGCAATACTTGACGGATTTTCAAATTTCAAAAACTCAAAAATAATTTCTTCAAAATTCCAAATCAATGCCATAACTGAAAATAGATTTCCACAATTCTGCATTCCAAAAGTAATTAAATATGATAGTTTCAGTAATCTCCGTCTCCCTCCTAACTATCGTTCATTGGTTTGAGTCTCTCCTCCAATCGCGTAACTTCTTCCTCAGCACAATTCCATGTTTCCCTGCGACTGCGTCGTAAATCTCAGATCTTTCTCGAACAAAATCATGACGTCACCAAGAATCTCAGCTCAATCAGCCTACTTGCGTGAAGTCTGCGTCATCCGTGCCTACGTCATGAATATCCACGTCACAACTATGACAGCCATAACTTTCTTCATATTTTCCAATACAGCCATCGTGGTCTCAATATAATTCAAATTACGGGGGCATTCTCCCTTCACCACGTTTTAAAAACAGTTGCAAATTGTTTTTAAACTCTGTGTTATAAATATCTCAATTCACTTGAACACGAAATTGAATTATCATTGGCTTACTCTTGGATAATATTTCTTCAAGTTTCCAGCGTTGAACTTGCCATAAACGACATTATTCTCATCATCGTAGAGTTCATAACAGTTGTTGCCATAAGCATTCGTAATTCTGAACGGACCCATGAATACTATTCCAAATTTGGGATAGATCTTCTTACTCACATCAGCCTTGACCGGTCTGCGTAGTAATACTAGATTTCCAATTTCTAAGGGCGCACCAAAACGTTTTCCAGCTACTCTTTTCAATCGTTTCTCTGCTGCTTTCTGGAGTTGTTCCTTCGCTCTGTCTATTCTCTGCTGCCTTCCTAGGTCGGGATCTCTAGGTATGTGGTTAAAAAGATTATCCCACGGCCTTTCTGGGTTTCTTCCTAAATGAAGTCTCATTGGCACTTCTCCTGTGCTCTCCTGCACTGTAGAATTCAGACATTCCTCAATAAGGGGTACAAATCTCACCCAACCAGAGTGATCATTCGGACAGAAAATTCGACAAAATTTCGAAAATTCAGCCATATATCTTTCTGAAGAATTCGATTCTGGATAGCGCACGCTCGAAAATAAGTGCTTAATACCAAGCCTTTCCATATCTGCAGCGAATTCTAAGGATGTAAACTGAGCTCCATGATCTGATAGTAGATATTCTGGTTTACCAGCTTTTGGAAATACAGCATGTTCCAGTCTGCTTACAACATTCCTCGTGTTAGCTTTTTGCATGGGACTCATTGTTACAAATTTCGAGAAGACATCCACGGTAACCAACAGATACTGATTACCCTGATATCCCTTCGGACAAGGACCAAATATGTCTGTCGCCATGAGTTCATTTGGTTTAGAAGGAATCATAGCCTTAGGTTTTCCTTTTAATAGAGCGGAAGCATACTTTGCTCTTTGACATTTATCACATGAACGAATGACATTAGCAATGCTGGAACGCATGTTAGTCCAAATAAACCTCTCTTTAAGAGTGTCAAGAGTTTTATCTAAACCTGCATGACCAGTTGCGTGATGAGCTACACACACTAAATTGACAACAAGTTTAGGTGGCACGACTATTCGGAGCTTTGTATGCGCAGAGTCAGCATACTTACATACGATGTCTCCACTCAAGACAAAGTGTCGTGATTCTCTCTGTGTAGCTGCATAGTCAACATCAGTATTGTCCATATAACCCTTAAGGAACCTGTACATTTTCCTGATTGGAGCGTGTCTCTTCTGTGACACACCGATTCGGGCTAACCTCCTAACGGTCTCTTGATCTTGCTGCTCCAATTGTACATGGTTTATCTGCACATTTTTAATAGGGTTACGTGATAAAGCATCAGCCAGTAAGTTATCTTTCCCAGGCTGATGGACAATCGTGGCATTAAACTGTTGGGTGAACAAAGCCCAACGTGTCAATCTATCACTAGACATGTCAGTTTGCAGCATAAACTGAAGTGCTTTGTGATCTGTAATAATGATAACCTTGTGTCCCAGCAACATTTTTTTCCAGGCTTGCAAAGCTGTTACAAAAGCTAACGCTTCTAGTTCTGTCGTAAAGTAGTTTTCCTCGTGTTTCCTTAACTTTCGACTAGTGAACGCAATGTAGTGCTTGTTGCCTGCCTCGTCTTTTTGGTATAAGACTGCACTAATGCCTATTCTTGATGTATCAGACTCTATATAGAACACCTTCTCAAAGTCTGGGTACTCCAGTTTAACGTTGTTTCTGAGCATCTCCTTTGCTTTCTCAAAAGCCTCGTCTGCTGCGGTACTCCATTTCCATCTGTTATTCTTCTTGAGTAAGTCATACAGAGGAGCCATAATTTCAGAGTATCTCGGACAGTGACTGCTGATAAATTGGCATGCGCCTACAAATTCTCTGACTTGTTTCACCTTAGTTGGCTTTGGGAACCTTGTGATCGCATCTACTTTCTGCATGTTTGGATGATATCCATCTTTATCAATCGTATGCCCCAAGTAGTTGATCTCCTTCTTCAAGAATTGACATTTTCCAAAATTGACCTTGATATTGGCCTCCCTTAAATTTTCAAACAACTTTCTCAAATGCACTAAATGTTCTGCGGCGTTTGGTGAAGATACAATTAAATCGTCAATGTAGCAGATTACATTTTCCTTTACTTCGTCAGTGAGCTTGCTATCAAGTGCTCGAATAAGTGCTGGTCCACTGTTGACCATTCCAAAAGGCATTCTCACAAAGACCCATGACGTCTGGTCAAATAAGAATCCAGTGTACTGCATACTCTCTTCTTCTAGTTGAACTTGGTAAAACGAAGATGTCAAGTCCAGAACACTGAAACATGCTCTCCCTTTGAATTTTCGAAGCAGATCTCTGATCTTAGGTGGTCGGTCATTTTCTGGAAGAATCTTCAAGTTGATGGTCCGAGCATCGAGACAAAGACGTATCTGACCATTACTTTTCTTCACTACAGTGATGGGGTTTATGTAAGACGACGCCTGATTTTTAATAATCCCGTCTACCTCCATTTTTCTGATCAACCCTCGTACTTCTTGATAGTATTTCTCAAGTATGGGGTATATTCTCTTTTGGTAAGGGGTTTCATCGGTCAGCCTTATCTTGTACTTATAGTCTTTAATCAATCCAGGCTTTTCATCAAAAATATCTTGGAATTCCTTTATCAAATCCTCAAATTCCCCCAGAATTTCTTCAAATCCTTCAGTTTTTCTACTGGGTATTTCTGTTAGATTCTCCACTTCATTGATAATGGTATTTAAAATTTCTTCCCTAAGGTCTATCTCCAGACTGTTTTTCACGTCCTGTTCTTCGATCTCTTCTGTGATCATGTACCCATCATTAAAGCTAATAATCCTATTCTTCATGTCAATAATGGCTCCAACTTTCGATATAAAATCGATTCCTAGCACAATATCGAAATGGATCTTGCTCACCACAATGAAGATCTGTTCATAAGTCCTTCCATTAATTTCAAAGTTCAACAACACTTGGATCTTGCATTTCACTGCCTTGTCTTGGAAAATTCCTCTCACTTTGACGGTAGAAACTGGTAAAACTGTCATGTTTTCTCCTTTTAACAGACTTTGATAGCATTCATCAGAAATGATAGAAATAATTGCGCCGGTATCCATAAGAGCTTTGTACTGTTGGCCATCTATCAGTACAGAAATAATAGGTAATGCACATGGTCTTTCCTCTTTGACGATTCCCCTCTCTTCTAATAAATCCTCATCAGTAACTTCATAAATTTCGTTAATGGTAATTAGGTGTGGTGTGGCAATGTATTTATGGTTTCTCACTGTCGTTGAGAAATCGGCGTTTTTTTTTTGTGTTACCAATCTCAAAGTTCTGCTGGCTTGTAGAAGGACCAGGATCGATCACTACATCCTGTCTTTTCTTTTGGTTTTCAGCTTCCTTCTCTCGTAATTCCTTAAGATACTGCTGACTTTCTTTCTCTCTCTCCTGATATTTGTCGGGTGTCATAACCTGACCTTGAGAATTCTGATTTTGATTCTGGTAATTTCTATTGTAATTCCTATTGTAGCCCTGGTTATTGTAGTATCTACCTCTTCCGTTGTTGTAGTTTCCTCTATTATTATTCCAGCCTCTTCTTTGCTGATATGGACGGTAACCTTGCGATCTGTGGTTGCGAAAGTGATTATTCCTGTGAGACCTACATTTTCAGTTTTTTCTTCATCAGGCTTGTCAGTTTGCTGAACTTGATCCATATAGACAGTATTGATGTCTTTGAATTCGTGCCTCTGACCTTTTTGTACCACATTTGGCATTGGACTCGTGTAGTCAAGCCTTCTTAATAATTCGTCCATACTGGTCAAATCCCTGATGTTTGACGATATGATGAGTCTTCTCACCTCCACAGGCAGCATACGAGAAATCGCATCTATCAACTGCTCTGTTGACAATGGGGGTTGCAAAAATCTCAAGCGTGATAATTGGCTCGTGAAGAAATCAGCGTACCGTGTTGGAAGAGTACCTGAATACTTCCTTGAGTATACCTCAGGTCTTAGTGAATTCTGCGCTTCGATGGACCAGAATCGTTTTATCAGTGCCTCTGTAAATTCGTCAAAATTACTGAACGTATAGCGAAATGCTCTGAACCATTCAAGGGGTCCTCCAGCTAGAAATCACTCCACTATCCTCATCTCTCTTTCTCTGGGAATGTGAGCTTCAATGAAATAGTCTTTCAGGTTCCGGATATATTCTATCGGTGTTAGACTATCAGTATTACTGAATTTTTGAGGTTTGTCCTCGAAGTTCCGGATGACTGTCACATTTCTCGGATATGAATCCATGTAATTCCTCCCACTATCACGATATTTCCATTCAGGTTCAATATTCCTATCCTCATCTTCTTCCCGGAATTTGGATATACGTTCCTCAGGACTAATATCTCTTTCTTCTGTTGCGAGGTTACATCTTCTGACGTAATTCCTATCATCGTCACCAGTCAAGCCTTCTGGATCCTTATCCGTGATTTCCGTGATGACTTTCCTGATCAATTCTTCTTTATAGGTTTCCATCATGCTGGCTTCTCCTAGTTTCAAATTCTGAAGTTTGCTCGTAGTTTCATTAACATCAGAGACAACCCTATGAATCTGTTCCTTTAATGTTTGCACGTCCTGACCTATTTGCGTTCTATCCTCTACCTGCTTTTCGGATAGCGAATCCATCCTTATACTCAAATCATTCCTAATTTGCACTACCTCATTATTGATGTCTACTTGTGTACTGGCAAGTTTTCTTTCAATTCGTTCCTGAATCTGAGTTACATGTTCCCCACTTGACATATTCCATTCATCTTTCCACACCGTTACATTTGCAGTTAACATTTCCGCAATATCTACTTCGATATCTTCTTTAAGTAAACGATTATGATCTAATACTTGGGTTCTCATGACCTCTACATCATACTTTAATCCTGCTAAAGAAGCTGTTGTCCTAACAGACTCGTCAACTAACCTAGTTGTTAATGCACTAATGTTACGAGTACAAAGTGTTTTGAAGTTTCAATTTCTTCTCGTACTTTATTAACATCAGTTTGAACTTTAGCAATGTCTACAAAAACAGTGTTAACTTCTACTTGTATCTTAGTTATGTCGCTTTGTATCTCATTTACATCGGAATGAATGTTATTAATGTCTACTTGAACATTTGACACATCGGTTCGAACATTTATAATTTCCCTTTGAACCTCTTCAACTTTATCTTGTACAGTAGCAACATCGTTCCTAACAACAATTACTTCAGCTCTAGCACATGAAATATCACCCCGGACATTAGCAACATCAAGATTCAACATAGAAAGATCTTTCTGTACCTTAGAAACATCAGTCTTAACATCAGAAACATCTTTATGTACATTGGATAAATCTTTATGGACATTGGACACGTCTGTGCGCATGTCAGTTACAGCATTCTCGATTCCCTGGGTACTGATCTGTAAACGCGACATATCATTTTCTAAGTTTGCAGAACTGGTCTGAAGAACTTTCAGATTTTCATCCAGCATCTGCTTCACACTGCTATTCATGCTAGCTTTCAACTCCTCTAACATCATCCTCATACTCTCATCTGCCATTTCAATATTATTCAAAAATAAACTGCTTTAGGGACATACATCAAACAGAGCAAAATAACAACATCTGAGCAACATCCTTCACCATATATAAAGTTTGAGCAATTTTCTGTCTTAAATCTAACTTATAATTACCTTATAATTAACCTTCGTAGACATCTTTATGTTGAAATAAACTCAAGCACATGTTCAAATTTCTTTGGTTCATTTTAAAATATCCTAACACAAATAATTTACATTTACCATCCAAATAGTTTAATTTTATCTTTAATATGACGAAACATGTCATAAGCCGGTCAAATAAAATAAGATTCCAGATCATAGGCGATTTTTCTAAGTTTCCAGCCTATTTAACCTCTCTCAAGTTGTATAAGATCTGATCTTTTCTGAGTGTAATTTTCCTAATACAACACAACATTTAATCCCTATATAATCACACTCTCAAATTCTACAATTGGCCAAGACATCTAACAAAGAATCAACCTCTTTATTTGAGTCTTCACAATCCCATTGACATCGATAACTTGGTAATCCAATGTTATTCGAACACTCCACAAAATTGCGGTGCCAATTCTACTGCAATAACTTGGTAATCCAATGTTATTCAGTCGATCGTGCCAATCGAGCTGATCGAGCTGATCGTGCCCCACGAAATTGCGGTGCCAATCCTACTGGCGTTCAACCTGGTAATCCAGTTTTGTCGAACCTGCCCCACGTTATAGGGTGGCCAATCCTACTGTCCCCGTAAATCCGGATAGTAGGCTGTCAGATATCCGCCCCCTCAATCGGATTGCCAATAATCAAACGCACCGGCACAGCTACATCAATGAAAATGGCACTGACAGATACTACCGAGATTAGAGCACAGCAGTTAACAAGAAATTATTGTGGAACACACCAAACTATACGGGGTTTCATACTTACCTTTACTTACCTCTTCAAATTAATCTCGGGAATGGGTTGCCAACTGGATCACTTAAAGTATGCCCACACAATAACCTCCACCATGATATTTAAAATGAACCAAAACGAAGACAAGAAACTTTAAACTGTACAATAATTTATTTCACATAAAGGGGTGACTAACAAAAACTCAACAAAATACACGTGGCAATCAGAAGCCATTGTCAATAAAATCATGTCCTCCTGTAGGACTGGTAGACGTTACATACAAAATTTTATCTTTCACTTGCTTATAAAGAACGTAATA
Organism: Meconema thalassinum; assembly: GCA_946902985.2. Taxonomy (NCBI): domain Eukaryota; kingdom Metazoa; phylum Arthropoda; class Insecta; order Orthoptera; family Tettigoniidae; genus Meconema; species Meconema thalassinum. The sequence goes on along the minus strand of OX336399.1, from coordinate 204,918,564 downwards.
ATAGTAATACACTTGGAATGGATGAGGGAATTGGGACAAGACACGTAGCAATTGTTTTCCTCTTTCATAAACATCACACTTTATTTATAACTGCAGGCCTGTTATGTAATTGACCTTGGCCTCTAACATACAGTTGTCAGGCCAGCTGCGATCCACCCTTCAACAAGTCGGATGCCCACGTCGTCAAACGGGCCCACCTGTGCGGTCAGTGCTAGCATATGCTCGTAACCTTCGAGCTTAGCTCCTTTTCAAACGCTTTAAATGTCCTCAACTCAACTCAAATATTAACACGCAAATCTTTTAAATGCTTCATTCACATGTTACTGGATTACTCTAATAATCCCAAAACTTGTTTAATTACATAATCCATATGTATAATTAGCGTTCTTTAGAGTATATTAACAAAACTCTTAATGTTTATAACAAATGCTCATTAATTGTTTATAACAATTACAAATTGTTTATAATATTGTCAAATGACAATTGAAAATCTATACACGCCTCTCTTAATTCCTTTCATTTCCAATTATTATTAAAGATAATTACATAATTTATTTACAATATTTATATTTATTTATTTTTGAAATACATTAAACCACACGTTTATCCGGTTGATAATTACTCAAATCAGGTTAACATAATCGACCAATGAAGGTTAGTTATATTTAAGTGTTATAAATCCAGGTTTAATAAGTTTTAATAATTATTATTATTATTAGTGACGGTAACCTCCATTCAAAATCGTTATCTCAAATTATTTAACACTCTTGTTAATTATAACAGTAATTTCACATGATTAATTTTCAAAGGACCTGGACAATAAACTCAGCGGAAAAATACTTCGCTTCAAATGCACAAATTGCATAAAATAGGCCCAGAATTCATCATATATTTCAATATATATGGCATAAAAATCTTCCATAATCCATACACAAAACCTCCACTTATAATCTCATCAACATCATTAATATTACTGTGGGAATCTCCTTCAATTATTCAAGGGCATTATTCATCAGCGACTTTTACATGTCCACTGAACTAGCGATTATACATCCATAGTTCCACTTTAAAAATTCTTATATTCATTAATTGTTTCAAAACTGTTATTTTATTTAACCTTCGTGGGTTTCATTCATGAATCGATATGAAGTAAAAATTTGCCAATCACAAAAATAAATTTAATAGCAAATACGATTATACACGCCTTTCTGGTCTATCAAAATTGAGATTAATATCTCCTAAGTATCGTAGTATAAAAATACTATCTTCAAACAAAGTTCATCTAAACTGCATAATAGTCGAATAGAATACAATTAGACTGTGGAATGCAAACATTATTGTTCCAATCTAGTATTGAGAAAAACTCCTATCAAATGTTCATTACTATAGTGTATTCAATAAATCAAAATCAACGTTCATATTTCATAAAATTGTCTGTAATGCAATGGTAATGACGATAACTGACGATAAATGTCTATGTTGCAATCATGTTCATATAACGACTAGTATTTCCAAGATCGTCGATACAGAAATAGATTTTAACGCTCTAAAATCTTTTTAATTATTCTTCTTTCTTGAGGATGACAGAAAATTGGTCAAAGTAATTTACTGAATAGAATTACTTTAATAAAAAGACACGCTGTCTGAATTCAAATCTGCCATAGAAAATCATTAACTTTACAGTCAAATCGTGACTACAAAAAATGCAAATTACTGAAAGAAAATTAATTATCAGTCTCAACTGATCCAAAATTATTTAAATCTGCCAATGACATAACAATGTCTTAATAAATCGTAGAAAAAGGCATAAATCATCTAAGGTGTACTGAGTACATAAATATCAGACAAGAATATGGGGCATAAAATATATGGGACAAAAATATGGGAAAAATGGTTGCTCAGACATCGCTAAATGGCTCAAATAAAACAAGAAACGTTCACGACTACCTTATCTGTTGATTGAAGTTCCAGAGGAAAATCTTCCAAAGAAGACTGGTGATGGTTCCATTTCACCAAAAAGATGTGCTCCGTCCTCGAACCTGGAATCAGCGCCCTCGGAGAATCGAACTGCTTCCTCCTCCGGAAATTGCACTGCTCCGTGTATACGATAGACATCCTTCTGGCAAAACTCTTCTGTGTGAGCCGGGTCCACCCTGGCCTCTCTTGATAGTTCCTGAAGTTCTAGTAGTAATTCGCCATGAAGTTTATTGCAGTTATTTCCGCAGAAATATTCATATTTGTGGAGTATGAATATGTTTCCACTGCCATTTGATATAATTCAGCGTTGGACAACGATGCATGAGTGTAGTTGGATGTTCACTACATGCTCGCTTTTGTAGAAAGACGACTAGCGAAGTTCCATGCTGTTAATTCACTCCATCGATATATGTCCCAATTGCATTAAAGTCCTTAGTCTTCCATCTCCACTTCCGTTATAATAGTTGAAAGAATTGCCATATTATATTGTTCCATGTTAGAATGCAGCGTTATAACACCAAAAGCAATATGTAGTAGCACGGTTGCAATACCAGTGTCAGCCGTAGCGTACAATGTGATATATTTTAAAAGTGCTTCTCAGATGGCGAGAAAATCACTTTTGTCTGCCGTCTTAAAATGCCAATATCTTTCGAATTATAATGTTGAGAATGTTCAACCTTTCTACACACTTTGATATAGTACTGCACAATCAAATTAGCTTAAAGGCATTAGTCAACTCTTGATATGTTAACTTGTAGACTTGAAAATGAGTGCGTTTCAACTTCGCCTAGTTTCCAAACACCGTAAAATGGAACTGCGGCACGCTCGAAGTTCGTTCGATGCGGTTGGCTTTACCACACGCTAAAGACGACTTGTTTCACTTTATCACTCGAAAACGACTATAACATCAGCAATATACACACATCAAAAAAAGTTTTGCATCACCTCGGTTCCAAGAGTTCCGGAACCGTTAAATACAAAGGGAATAGAGATCAACACAAACAACATTTCAGCTCGTTTTATTGCTCATGAGACCCACACATTGCATGTTGTACCATCATACAGCTAGACTTTCAGCATTTGTGGTCCAGATTGCAGTACACACCACTACCTCTAATACCCAGTAGCACGTCCTCTTGCATTGATGCATGCCTGTATTCGCCGTGGCATACTATCCACAAGTTCATCAAGACACTGTTGGTCCAAATTGTCCCACTCCTCAACGACAATTCGGCGTAAATCTCTCAGAGTGGTTGGTGGGTCAAGACGTCCATAAACAGCCCTTTTCAACATATCCCAGGCATGTTCGATAGGGTTCATGTCTGGCGAACATGCTGTCCACTGTAGTCGAGCGATGTCGATATCTTGAAGGAACGCATTCACAAGATGTGCACGATGAGGTCGAGAATTGTCGTCCATGAAGACAAATGCCTCTCCAATATTCTGCCGATATGGTTGCACTATGGGTCGGAGGATGTCATTCAGGTATCGTAAAGCCGTTTCGGAGCCTTCCATGACCACCAGTGGCGTACGTCGGCCCCACATAATGCCACCCCAAAACATCAGGGAACCACCACCTTGCTGCACTCGCTGGACAGTGTGTCTAAGACGTTCAGCCTGACCAGGGTGCCTCCAAACACGTCTCCGACGATTGTCTGGTTGAAGGCATATGCGACACTCATCGGTGAAGAGAACGTGATGCCAATTCCGTGGGGTCCATTCAGCATGTTGTTGGGCCCATCTGTACCGCGCTGCATGGTGTCGGGGTTGCAAAGCTGGACCTCGCCATGGACGTCGGGAGTGAAGTTGCGCATCATGCAGCCTATTGCGCACAGTTTGAGTTGAAACACGACGTCCTGTGGCTGAACGAAACGCATTATTCAACATGGTGGCATTGCTGTCAGGGTTCCTCCGAGCGGCAATCCGTAAGTAGCGGTCATCCACTACAGTAGTAGCCCTTGGACGGCCTGAGCGAGGCCTGTCATCGACAGTTCCTGTATCTCTGTACCTCCTCCATGTCCGAACAACATCGCTTTGGTTCACTCTGAGACGCCTGGAAACTTCCCTTGTTGAGAGCCCTTCTTGACACAAAGTAACAATGCGGACGCGATCGAACTGCGGTATTGACCTTCTAGGCATGGTAGAACTACAGACAACATGAGCAGCGTACCTTCGTCCTGGTGGAATGACTGGAACTGATCGGCTGTCGTACCCCCTCCGTCTAATAGGCCCTGCTCATGCATGGTTGTTTACATCTTTGAGCAGTTTTAGTGACATCTATGAACAGTCAAAGGGACTGTATCTTGGATACAATATACACAGTCAACGTCTATATGCCGGAGATCTGGGAACCGAGGTGATGCAAAACTTTTTTTGATGTGTGTATATGCGGTATCAGACACATGAGATATGAGACACATGAGATATGAGAGCTCCTCTCTGCTGTGCATGACCTTTTATCAACTTCTTAAGGGGGCGTATCCATCCCTTCCACAGCATGTTTCTCCGTCATCGCTAGAAGTTCTAACTTTGGCAATACTTGACGGATTTTCAAATTTCAAAAACTCAAAAATAATTTCTTCAAAATTCCAAATCAATGCCATAACTGAAAATAGATTTCCACAATTCTGCATTCCAAAAGTAATTAAATATGATAGTTTCAGTAATCTCCGTCTCCCTCCTAACTATCGTTCATTGGTTTGAGTCTCTCCTCCAATCGCGTAACTTCTTCCTCAGCACAATTCCATGTTTCCCTGCGACTGCGTCGTAAATCTCAGATCTTTCTCGAACAAAATCATGACGTCACCAAGAATCTCAGCTCAATCAGCCTACTTGCGTGAAGTCTGCGTCATCCGTGCCTACGTCATGAATATCCACGTCACAACTATGACAGCCATAACTTTCTTCATATTTTCCAATACAGCCATCGTGGTCTCAATATAATTCAAATTACGGGGGCAGTACGTCAATACGGAACCATCATGGAAACTAGTTTAAATAATAGAACCAGTAGCTCCAGTCAGCATATACTCTTAGCGATTACTCCGAGTGCCGCAGGGATGTCCAGCTCCTCCAGCCGTCATGCCTGCATACCGGGATGCCAGGTACGATTTCGGAGCCTTGCAGCTCAATCTGGCGGCTGATTTTCCGCACGTTGTCCTCTTATAGTACAACGATTGTGACCACAAAGTTTCAAGATAGGTTTCGACCTGTCTTACCTAATACTTCCCTTGTAAGTGTTCAGCAACAGGCAGTGGTGAGCCATCGTACATCAGAACTGTTCATTGGACATAACGCACACGGAATAGTATCCATTCAATAATAATAATAATATTATTGGTTTTATGTCCCTTTTAGAGACGCCAGGGTGACGGAATTTTACCCCAAAGGGGATCCTTAACGTGCCAATAAATCTACTGACACGGCACCCTCGCACTTGCCCACCCTCAAATGCCAACTGGCTGCGCCAGGATTCGATCCTGGACTCAGCAGGCGAGAACATTACCGCTGAGTCAAGCAACCAGTCTAGTATCTATAGACATAAGGATCGCTTCTCTCTCTTTTTTATTGTTGATTTATTTAGGGGCTTTGCGACATTGTGTTCATGTAGCCCTGTATACTTTGGTGTGTGTGTGTGTGTGTGTGTGCAATTTATCTGATAACCTGTGTAATTGTGATGGCTGCATTAGTGTGTGTAGTTTTAATTGAGATTATGATTGGGAAGATAGGGGTCCTGGTTTTAAGTTAATACTGTTATTGGCTTTACGTTCTCTTTAACTGCTGTGAATTTTATAGACTCCGGGGTGCCACAGTTTTGCGTACCCTCACATGCCAGCTGACTGCGCCAGGATTCGATCTTGCAATCCTGGAGTCAGCAGACAAGAACGTTACCGTTGAGCAACGCAGCCAGTCAGGCCTTAAGTTTGAAACCATCCCAGGATTTTCCTTGAGTATATGTGAGAAACCGCGGAAAGCCACTTCCAAGATGACTGAGATGGGAATCGAATCCACCTCTTCTCAGTTTTTCCTCATGAGGCAGAGTGTCCCCCGTTCCAGCCCTTAGATCATAATTACAGTAAATTTCTAGGCAGGACCAAGAGTTGAACCCATACTTCCAGGGAGAAAGTCAAGATTGCTATCCGCTACAGCAGGAAGTGGACTGAAGATAACTTACGTGGTAATAGAACTAGACCATCGATATGATTGTGTTAAATATGGGACGAAGGAAGTTTGCAAGTAGTTTTACGTAACTTTAAATCTCGCCATTATAAACTTAAGAACCTCTTTATTAGCCTATTTTCATTTTATGAAGAAAAAAAAAGCTTACGAAATCACCTTTTGTCCGTGTGTGTGTGCGTATGTGTGTGTGTGTGTGTCCCACTAATAACTTCTTAACAGCTGGAGTGATATCAATGAAATTCGGTAAGATCATAGCACCATCTTGGAAAACCCCGACCGTGCCCTTCAAATTTTATTACGTCTCACCAATTCAACATGGCAGTTGTGCGAAATATTTCACTGACATCCGAAACTATTACTGATATCACCCTGCAACATTGTGCGGTGATAAAGAAAAAGGAAGATTGTAGTTTTACGTGACCGTGAATCTTGTGATTATAAGCCACGGGACCTCCTTTTTACGTGGAATCCGAACCACAGGACATGGCATTTCACTTCGAAAATCTCACATGCATTGACCGGGAATCGAACCCGGACCGCCTTGGTGAGAGGCATACAGCTAGACCGCTGAGCCACCATGCCCCCGGTGATAAAGAGCACTACTTAACGTTCACCTATGAGGCTAACAAAAACCTGTTAACTACAAAACAAACATGGCGACCAAGCGAAATTGAATCTTATAAATAGACTTTTCTCGCGATTTAACCATCCAAATGCAATGAAACTTGGTAGAGCAAATATTTAAACACATTGTAATGCACTGGTATCTAATTTAGTTCAATTGTTCACATACAATCAAGATGGCGGCTGTGCGCAATTTTAAAATAAAGTTTTTATTTCTTGTGTATTAATCATGCGATCGAAGTGAACGTTTGAATAATGAACCTATGGCCTACATATATAAAAATCCATCATGGCGACCAACCGAAATATTTAGATGGTTCTTAATATCTACGAATCTATTACAGCAATCGAACTGAAATTCTGTATGTTGATAGCGGCAATTAACATGGGTGGGATATATGAAAACAGGTGTATAGTTCTTCACGGAACTAGGCTACTTGTTTTACGTGAAATCTGAAACACCGGATGTTTTATTTCACTTCGAAAATCTCACACGCATTAACCAGGATTCGAATCCAATGATGACCAGGAATAAGGAGAACTGACTGTCTCATGTTAGGGAAGGAATCTAAACTGATGTCTTGAGGCAACAAATGTTACTCGTGCGCCATTAACATTTCATCTGATCGCCCACGGCCTGTCCTCTTGATTGTATTACGGCACGTCTGATCCCACTCCCTCGAGGATGGGATGAGAACTGTATGACGCCTGCGGACATACCACCAACAAGACTAGCACGACAAAGTCCTGTTCGGGGTGGTTGGTTCCTCAGTTTAGGGGCTGCGACAACGTGGTCATGTTGCCCCGCGTACTTTGGGTGACTGTAGAATCTGTCTGATAACCGGTATTAATTGTGATGGCTGTATTAGTGTGTGTGTTTTTTAAAATCGATTTTACCCTCCAGGTTGGTGGCTCCCACGGACTCACCGAGGGAACTCACCACTACGGGCAGTGTCCTAGAGCTGGGATCATCTGGTGGGAGTGGATACAACTAGGGAGGTATGATCAGCACCTCGCCCAGGCGGCCTCACCTGCAGAGCGAACAGGGGCCTCATTAGGGAAGGGAGGGGAAGAGTAGCAGTGATAGGCAAGGAAGAAGGAGGGAGGCGGCCGTGGCCTTACAGTAGGTACCATCCTGGCATTTGCCCGAAGATGAAGTGGGAAACCACGGAAAACCACTTCGAGGATGGCTGTGGTGGCAATGGATCCCCCTCTACTCATTTGGACCACCTGAGGCGGAGTAGATCCCGTTCCAGTCCTCATACCACTTTTCAAAGTTCGTGGCAGAGCCAGGAATCGAACCCAGGACCTCCAGGGCGGCAGCTAACCATGCTGACCGCTACGCTACGGAGGTGACAGTGTGTGTTATCTGTTTTTAATTCTAGTAAGGACTGCCGACATTCAATTTTCGAGTAGTTCCTACTTTTGCTACCAAATGCCACCGTCAACGACAACTAGTTCTGAACATGGTTACTAGATGCCACCGCAGTCGTCTCCTGGCGACGAGCGTTGGAACTTAAGAGCGTTACTCAAATTTAACCAATAATTTAGCTTCACACAAGTGTAATTAGTGGAAGGTTCTTTTACATGCCATAAATCAATTACATGGGACCGCCGGCTTTACTTCTCCTCCTAAGGAAGGCATACTGAGGGATTTTTAACGCTCTTAAAAAATCCGACGACTTTGGCCGGGTTTGAACCCGCGACCTTGGGCATAGAAACTCAGCATGCTACCAACTACGCCACCGAAGCCGCCGATTACAAGAGTAAGAATGGTAACCAGAGATGGGGATAACGACATACATAATACGGGACAGAGTAACTTTCAGAAATGTAATGCAAAATGTTAAGTGAACCGGGATATGTGAATTGATAGAAAATGTAGCCTCCGATGTTTAGTTACACATCTCAGAAACTACAATAGACATTTCCTTGAATGTTCTTGTGGTATATTCAGAGTACATTCGTGATTATGTGCGTAGAATTTGAAGCTTCTATGTGGAATTTTTTGTGACAGAGAAAGCATGACAAAAAGAATCTGATATTGTTAAAATTTCTCTTAACTCTTGTCCCTTTTTCTGAGCAAATACTAAAAACCAGACCCAACAAACTTCTCATGCATAATATTTAAACCATTTTTGAGCTACGGAGGTAAAAGTATTGTCCTATTTTTTTTTTACCGGAGTTGAGTTTTTATTTTATTTTCTTTCACATCCTAGTTGAAAACTGACATTTTCTGTAAAATTGTCAGTGCTTTTCGAACTGAGCTCCATGAACTAATGAAGATACCTGAATGAATTTAATTCCCATAGTAGATCTATATAGTGTCTTAGACACTACCATGTTTCAAATATATTGATCAGATAGTTTCTGAGAAAATGGTACATGCAGTTTCAAAAAATATGACTTACGGTAAACACAAAAAGTAGCTACAGTATAGCCTTAAAACATTATGTTTAAACCTAATTTAATTGCATCAAATATCACTTCAGCGCAATAATTGATACACCAAATTATTTAGGAAAGATGGCAGATCTTTTTAAGCTAAAAACAAAAATTGACATTTATGAGCCTATCACACGTCCCGATTTCCTTAAGGGTTTCCGGGAAAAAGTAAGGAAAGAACGAAACTACATCTCGACAGAGGAGAGGAAGAAAAACCAAAGTGATGTGATGAAGAAATATTGGCAAACTAGAAAGGAGGCAGGGTACAAAAGGAAGTGACTACAGTGGGTTATATTACGTGCTCCTAAGATGGCCAACATCGAGAAAAGAAGAAGAAGAAGAATGGAATGACCGCAACCTACTAATGAACCCTGTACGAGAGTTATATACCCCGTCAGGAATAGAACCTCAGCCTGTGTCTTCCAATGAATTCGGCTTCTAAATGTATAATTATTAGTATTTTCTTCTCATTGGAAACTGAGTCTGCAGACCACCTAAGTTAATTCTGAGAACGACAGGAAGGAGACCTCGCCTTGCTATTTTCATTGAATGACGGAATGGAGCCCCAGCTAAAATACGAACCTTGTAGTCCATTCCTTCCTTACAAGACTGATCCATATAGGAACATGATATCTTAGATAGATAATCCCAAACAAGCCCTTTCCATTTCCAAATATGACAACCTCAGAAAGCTAATTCCCAATTCTTAGGAAATCCTAGGAGCTGTTTACCACAAAACTCCAGAAGGAATATTAATGGCTAGCCTTCTGCATTAATACCCTATTGTTTCCCCACTCAGGGAGAAACAGACTTTTGACTGGCTAAACCCCTCGGGAAGTTACAGGGAAATTCGTGAACCCCCACCAGGTATATAATATTGTGCTCTGTGCCTTGTATATAAGTAACAACTGTGAAATTATTGTTGGTGGTCGACCAAGAATAAATAACATTCGTTGGAAATCTTAATGTTCATTTGAAATAAGATATGCTCAGACTCGTGGAGAATCTGTGAGGACCAAACTTATACACACATCAAAAAAAGTTTTGCATCACCTCGGTTCCAAGAGTTCCGGAACCGTTAAATACAAAGGGAATAGAGATCAACACAAACAACATTTCAGCTCGTTTTATTGCTCATGAGACCCACACATTGCATGTTGTACCATCATACAGCTAGACTTTCAGCATTTGTGGTCCAGATTGCAGTACACACCACTACCTCTAATACCCAGTAGCACGTCCTCTTGCATTGATGCATGCCTGTATTCGCCGTGGCATACTATCCACAAGTTCATCAAGACACTGTTGGTCCAAATTGTCCCACTCCTCAACGACAATTCGGCGTAAATCTCTCAGAGTGGTTGGTGGGTCAAGACGTCCATAAACAGCCCTTTTCAACATATCCCAGGCATGTTCGATAGGGTTCATGTCTGGCGAACATGCTGGCCACTGTAGTCAAGCGATGTCGTTATCTTGAAGGAACGCATTCACAAGATGTGCACGATGAGGTCGAGAATTGTCGTCCATGAAGACAAATGCCTCTCCAACATTCTGCCGATATGGTTGCACTATGGGTCGGAGGATGTCATTCAGGTATCGTAAAGCCGTTTCGGAGCCTTCCATGACCACCAGTGGCGTACGTCGGCCCCACATAATGCCACCCCAAAACATCAGGGAACCACCACCTTGCTGCACTCGCTGGACAGTGTGTCTAAGACGTTCAGCCTGACCAGGGTGCCTCCAAACACGTCTCCGACGATTGTCTGGTTGAAGGCATATGCGACACTCATCGGTGAAGAGAACGTGATGCCAATTCCGTGGGGTCCATTCAGCATGTTGTTGGGCCCATCTGTACCGCGCTGCATGGTGTCGGGGTTGCAAAGCTGGACCTCGCCATGGACGTCGGGAGTGAAGTTGCGCATCATGCAGCCTATTGCGCACAGTTTGAGTTGAAACACGACGTCCTGTGGCTGAACGAAACGCATTATTCAACATGGTGGCATTGCTGTCAGGGTTCCTCCGAGCGGCAATCCGTAAGTAGCGGTCATCCACTACAGTAGTAGCCCTTGGGCGGCCTGAGCGAGGCCTGTCATCGACAGTTCCTGTATCTCTGTACCTCCTCCATGTCCGAACAACATCGCTTTGGTTCACTCTGAGACGCCTGGAAACTTCCCTTGTTGAGAGCCCTTCTTGACACAAAGTAACAATGCGGACGCGATCGAACTGCGGTATTGACCTTCTAGGCATGGTAGAACTACAGACAACATGAGCAGCGTACCTTCGTCCTGGTGGAATGACTGGAACTGATCGGCTGTCGTACCCCCTCCGTCTAATAGGCCCTGCTCATGCATGGTTGTTTACATCTTTGAGCAGTTTTAGTGACATCTATGAACAGTCAAAGGGACTGTATCTTGGATACAATATACACAGTCAACGTCTATATGCCGGAGATCTGGGAACCGAGGTGATGCAAAACTTTTTTTGATGTGTGTAGTTTGCCACGAACATCGTTAAGCTATAAACTTAACTGTCGTCCCGTCCGGGATCTACAAACTTAATTCGAGTAAGCGAACAATGAAGGAAGTTCTCTTTCCAAAATAAGTTCTTTCAATCTTACAGCTTCCTAGTTGGTTACAAGTCTACAATAAATTAATAGCAGAACTTTGCATATCACGCGCCAGTGCAAGTGAGCTTCCTCTCAGCGCCAGCAGAGTTCGCCACTCCTTCCTCGCGTTTTATCATGCAAATAGCTTCGTTGGTAACTCACAAAAAATATGTTGATATATTTTTGACTTACAATATCTTAAATATAAGGGAAGTGCCTGTGTAAAGTTTGCTACTGGCTAGGTCGGGAACATGAATGTTTAAAAGTTGGTGGGAACTAAAGCACTTTGTCACTAACGCCAGCCAGCAGCGGCCCAGACCGCGGGACGTCCCTCGAGAAGGCGCCAGCTGTGGTAGCCGATAACTTCCAGGAGCACGGTCGCTGGGATTGGCGAGCTCGCGTAAGAGCCGCACAGAATCTCGTTCCGCACCAACGTTTTACTGTGCCAGCTTGTGTGGAATTGGGGTGCGAATTGAGGGAATGCTTTGAATAAGGAAATAAGGCATATCACGCCCGTTTTAGGAGATCTGTTTCTACGAGGTGTGTTCAATTAACCCTTTAAAGTGCAGACTAATTGTTTCGAATTTATATATCCATTGCTTTTATTTAAATTTTCATTTCAGCTCTAATTTTTATTTTTATTATTATAATTTAAATTTTGATTTTAGTTATTATTTAATATTATTAATTTTAGTAAAATAAATTAAAAAAGTTCTTCATTTTTAGCCTATTTTCAATTTTGAAAAAATAGGCTTATGAGATCACCTTTTGTCCGTGTGTGTGTGCGTGTGTGTGTGTGTGTGTGTGTGTGTGTGTGTGTGTGTGTGTGATTCGTGTGTGTGTCCCCCCCTAATAAAATCTAAACGGCTGGAGCGATTTCAATGAAACTCGATATGTTCATAGCACTATTCCCGGCGACCTCGACCGTGCCCTTCAAATTTTGTTACGTCTCACCAATGCAAAATGGCGGCTGTGCGAAATATTTCACTAGCATTCAATATCTCCGAAACTATTACCGATATCGCCCTGAAATTGTGTACGGTGATAAAGGGTACTACTAGAAGTTCACCTATGAGACTTTCAAAAACCTGGTGACTACAAAACCAACATGGCGGTCAAGCGAAGTTGAGACTTTTAAATAGACTTTTCTCACGATTTAACCATCCAAACGTAATGAAACTAGGTACAGCAAGTGTTTATACACATAGTAATGCACTGGAGTCTAATTTAGTTCAATTGTTTACATAACCTCAAAATGGCGGCTGTGCGAAATATTTCACTGACATTCTATATCTCCGAAACTATTACAGATATTACCCTGCAATTTTGTACGGTGATAAAGGGTACTGGTACAAGTTTATCTGTGTATATTTTATAAACTCGTAAAGTAAAAAACGAACATGGCGACCAAGCGAATTTGAAATATTTTAATAGACTTTTCTCGTGATTTAACTCTCTGAGCGCAGTGAAATGTGGTACAGTAAATGATTTTGCAGATTGTAATGCACTGCCATCTAATTTAAATCAATTGTTTACATAACCTCAATATGGCGGCTGTGCGAAATTTTAAAATTAAGTTTTTATTTCTTGTGTCGTAATCATGCGATCGAAGTGAAAGTTTGAATAATGAACCTAGGCAATAATTGTCCTTGAATGGTACATAATTCTATGGCCTATACATATAACAATCCTAAATGGCGAGCTTCCGAAATATTTAGACGGTTCTCAATATCTATGAATCTTTTACAGCAACCAAACTGAATTTTTTTATGTTCATAGTGACTATGAACATATGTTCACCTATAGGACTTTCATTAACCTGGTGAGCACAAATCCAACATGGCGGCGACGCGAAGTATAAATATTTAAATGGACGATTCTCGCGAATTAACTATCCGAGTGCTGTGAAACGTTGCACGTTAAATGCTTATACAAATGTTGATCCACTGGCATCTAATTTATTTCAATTGTTTGCATAATCACAAGATGGCTGCTGTGCGTAATTTTAAAATCTCGTTTTTACTTCTTGTGTTCTAATCATGCGATTGAAGTTTGAATACCACACGTACACAATAATCTTAATGTAATAGTACAAAAATAAAAATCCAACCTGGCGACAATCTGAAATATTTAGACGGTTCGCAATATCTACGAATATGTTACAGCAATTAAACTGAAATTTTGTGTGTTGTTAGAAGATATTAACATGAGTAGGATATATGAAAATAGGCTGTATAGTTCTTTACGGAACTACTTGTTTATCTTTAATTTTACAATCTTTTAACTTACTATTTTACCATTTTGATTTAATTTTTAGTGTGTTTTATTTTATTGTTTAATTTAAATATTTTTGATTATATTTACTAGATGAAATTTTAGCCAGAACAATAGTTCAAGGAGATGGATATAATATTCGGCTTTCAGAAATATTACATATACAAGAAATGTTCTTGTAATTAGGCTAAAAGTTTCAACAACTATTAGCACCTTTGTCAACAGTCTATAGTCCTATAAAGGGTTAAAAGTGGCACTAATGCTCGTACAACAAACAATTTATTGTCATGATTTACACATACAGACTTTTGTCCCTTTCAAAGTACATGGTCATCGAAAAATGTGGTTCCCATGGAATATCGTCTACAAATCAAAATTCAGGCCACTTTTTTCGATGACCCTGCACTTCCCCTCCAATACGATGTATTTGTCCCACTTACTTTGCCATTCCAGAAAGACGTGCAGGAAGCCTTTCTTTGACATCCTCTTCAGAATCACCTCTAACGCTTTAACTGCCTGGGTCCCTTTTGTCGAATCAACGTCCCTTAAGGTCCGTTTTGGCCACAGGGTTGAGAAAAAAGTCACATGGGGCCAATTCAGGCCTGTAAGGCGGTTGGGGTACCGTAGAGATTCCTTTTATTGTACCAGGAACCCTGTAACAGCATTGGTGACATGCCGCCTGGCGTTGTCATGGTGAAGCTTCCATTGTCCAATCGGGTTCCATCGCTTTTAGGGGACGTGATCCGTTACCAATTTGCTCCTAACTGATACCCCAAGGATATGTGCAAGCTGCCTGACAGTCACACGTGAGTCTTCATGAATAATGGCACCTGCAGTGTTGATCGATGTCTGTGTAATGGCAGTAACAGGTGCACCTTTTTCTCCCTGCAATTCAGCGCTTTCCCGGCCTTCTTTGAAAGTTTATGCCGACGAAAACAGGCACGACGAGACAGTACAGACTCCCCTTACGTACTCCTCAAATCGTCCTACGTTACAGATACGTTAGTTAAGTATTGTTGTTTTAAGGGGCGGAACTAAGATGACATCTGTCCCTTGCAGATACGTTTTTGTTTAACAAAACACAAAACTGTATTGCATATTGCATTTTCCTGGTGGTGAAAATGGGAAACCACGAAAACCATTCTCAGGGATTCGAACCCACGCTCTTCCGATCCCAGCGAGGCAACAGATGATGGGTTTGGATTTTAGTGCAGATTTATCTTGGAACTTATATTTTCGTCGTCAGTAATTATGTTGAAGCCTCCGTGGCTTAGGCGGCAGCATGTCTGCCTGTCACCGCTGGGTCCATGGTTCAAATGCCTGTCACTGCATGTGAGATTTGTGCTGGACAAAGCGGAGGCAGAATGATTTTTATCCGGGTACTCCGGTTTTCCCTGTCTCAAATTTAATTCCAGCAACACTCTCCACTATCATTTCATTTCATCTGTCACTTATTTAATGATTGCCCCAGGGGAGTGCGACAGGCTTCGGCAGCCGACACAGTTCATATCCTCGCCACTAGATAGGGGCTTCATTCATTCAATTTCCTGTTCCGGTCGGTCGATTGGAAGCAGGCTGTGGAGTAATTATGTTAGCATTTCTATTGAATAGTGAATTTTCTGTAATATTTAATAACTTGTTTTTTTCTTTCAGTTTCTTTAAACCATGTGGGGTTTGTTTTGCGGTTGCGGAGGAAATCAGCGATATGTTTGATGCCCGTAAATAAGTATCCTCCTTATTCGCATAGTACCCGAGAATTTTTAAATGTTCTTGTAGAGAGTCTCATTCAGCGACTTCGGTGGCGTAGTTGGTAGCATGCTGAGCTTCTATACCCAAGGTCGCGGGTTCAAACCCGGCCAAAGTCGTCGGATTTTTTAAGCACGTTAAAAATCCCTCAGTATGTCTTCCTTCGGAGGTGAAGTATAGCTGGCGATCCCATGTCATAGATTTATAGCATGATACAACAAAAATCCGTGACGAACTAAAGAGCCTACTTTTCTTAAAATTAAGATTCATGCCAATGATTAATCTACAGTATATGAACCTATCTAGAATATTAGGGTAAAAATATAGACAGCATTTATTAACAGTTGTCAGTCCTGATTGCTCTTAAGAATACTTATAGTCATATATGTTATGTTACACATAGCACATACGAAATTTGGATGAAATCCAACTGATAGTATAGAAGTTACACGTATTTAAAAATTGGTTCTATCAGCAGGCTTAGAATCATGTTGGTAGAACTGACGTATATAATTTACTCCAAATTAATCTAAAATGTCAGGTACTATACGTGTGCATAGTTTAAAGCTGTCGGCTTGCATACTTTCTGATATATTGGTATTTGGATAAAAAAGAGAGAGAGCAATTATCAACAGTTGGCAGCCCTGGTGGCTCTTAAGAATACACTCAGTCATATCTGTTTATGTACACACATTACATACAAAATTTGGTTGAAATCCAATTATTAGTGTCGAAGTTATATGCATTTACAAGTTAGACCTATCAGAAGTCTTAAAATTATTTTGGCAACACTGTCATGTATGTCCTCCTGGAAATTAAACTGAAATAGTATTATCTACATGTGTGCCAATTTTGGAATAGCTCCCATGCATACCTTTCAAGATATCCAACATGGAGCTCAAATTTCTAGTGCGTTCTTTCAGCAGTTGGTAGAACTGACATAATTTTCAAATATAGGCTTGAGATATTCCTGTATACATCTTTACTCATACTAAATTTGGTTTTGATTGCTGCAGCCGATTAGGAGTTGATAGGGGGGGGGACACACACACACAGCCAGACCGAAGGACAGACAGGCAAACAGACAGACAGACAGACAAGACAGGCAGACAGACACACATTTCCCCGGATCGATCTCATAAGTCTACTTTTTCCTAATTTTTGCAAAATGTGAAAGGTAGGCAAAAAAATCCTTCCACTAATTACATTTGCATGAAGCTAAATTATAGGTTAGACTTGACTAACGCTCTTAGGTTCCAACATTCGTGCCGACTGCGGTGGCATCTAGTAACCACATTCAGAACTAGTTGGTCGTTGACGGTGGCATTGGAACTACTTGAAAATCGAATGTCTGCAGTCCTTACTTGAATTTAAAACAGATAACACACATTAATACTGTGATCACAATTAACACCGGTTATCAGACAGATTCTAGCCACACCCAAAGTACAAGGGGCTACATGACCGCGTTGTCACAGCCCCTAAACTGAGGGACCATCCTTGAGGTGTATTATCTTATTATCTTGAAATTTTGGCCCTATGATTTTTCATAGAATTTTCCTTTCCTTTAATTCGAGTTTCTCCATCTGACATTTGAAATTCATGTTTAGTGTTTCTGCTGCATTCAGTGCTTCTGGTTTAATCACTGTCTTATAATGTTTGAGAGTCCACACTTTGGGAATGTTCCTCGTGCTCACATCTGTTTTCACACTGCGCTCTTTCTGTCTCGAGCAGATTTTAATTCCAGTTTTGTTGAACTAATAACGACTTGTTTAACAGGATAAAAGCAAGCAGAATGAAACGCAGATCCCAAGCTAATGACACTCATAAATCTTTCAGGCGATTCGCCAGAGTCAAACCTCGCCTTAGCACGTCCAATGCGCTACGCGTTCCATTAGCCCACAACAAAAGTAAAGTAGAGTATATCAGATGCAATTTCACGTCGTTTTAGAACCCTCGCTTTCTGTTAATTCGTTTTTTGATAACCTATGTCACTCTCATGGCTACATGCGCCGATCCAGTTGATGGCTCAGGAAGAGAAAAATGTCGTAGTTGTCAATTTTAAGGGGACATTCATTGTATTAGCGGCTTCGGTGGCGTAGTGGGTAGCATGCTGAACTGCTATGCCCAAGATCGCGGGTTCAAACCCAGCCGAAGTCGTCGGATTTTTAAGAGCGTTAAAATCCTTTAGCGTGCCTTCCATCGGAGGGGGAGTAAAGCCGGTGGGCCCATGTCATAGATTTATGACACGTAAAAGCAAAATTTGTAGGTTATAATTGGCTAGTTAGAATCACTGTATCAAGTTCAAACGTTCGCCGCTAGGCGTTAGTAACAGTGGTATCTGGTAGCGAAAGTAGGAACTATTTGAAATTGAACAGAACTTGTAGCTCACCCCATGGGTGACCGCCTGAAGCAGCTACTGCTGAATATGTCCTCGGATACTCCCGGCACTAAAAGCCATACACTAAGTAAATAAGTAGCTCTCATTCACATCTTCTCATAGAGAAATATCTATCATTTGGCGTCTTTTCTTAAGAGACAACGTACACCACAAATATGATGATAATTCTATTTTTAAGGGGCCTAACATCTATATTATCGGCCCTCAATAGTTTCGATGACAGTGAGAACGATAATGAAATGAAACCTGTCAATAGAACTAGCTCACGTACTTGAACAAAAATTGAAGAAGAAAATACAAAGGAAAAAGGAAAAGCAGATAGGTTAAAGATGCCTTCAATCCTCGAAGAATGAAGACTGTGGGTCTCTGAAAGACGTAGAGCTATGAAAGGGATAAATAAGATGGGAAAGAGGAGATAGTACTCGTAATAATAATAATGATGATAATAATAATAACAATAATAATGAAAAATGAAAATCCACGGCCTGCTTCCAGTCGACTGACCGGGTCAGGGAATGGATTTAATGAAGACCCTATCTAGCGGCGAGGAAATGAACTGTGCCGGCTGCCGAAGCCTGTCGCACTTCCCTGGGGCAATGATTAAATGAATGACAGATGAAATGAAAGTGAAGAGTGTTGCTGGAATGAAATTGTGACAGGGAAAGCCGGAGTACCCGGAGAAAAACCTGTCTGCCTCCACTTTGTCCAGCACAAATCTCACATGGAGTGACCAGGATTTGCACCACGGACCCAGTGGTGAGAGGCCGGCGTGTTGCCGCCTAAGCCACGGAGGCTCAATATTAATAATAGTGTTTTGAATTTATGTCCCTTTTAATTACTGCGGCTTTTAGTGACACCGATGTGCGGGAAGATTTCCCCGAAAGAGATCTTTAACGTGCCAGAAAATCTAATGGCACTGCCCTATCGCAATTGCGCACCCTCAAATGCTAACTCACTGCGTCAGGATTAGATCCTGCAACCTTGGGCACAGAAAGCGAAAACGGTACCGCTGTCCCACGCATCCAGTCTTCATGGAAATAAAATAATAATGAAGGTATCAGCAAAGATAAGACAAGGGCCAATCAAAGACTCTCTAGGTCTCGGATAACACAATAACCGGGGTGGGAAGAGAACAAGAGCCGACCGAACGTTGTCGACAAGAACTCAGCTGGGGTCCCGTGGTCGCTAACCCACGTCCCACTAGTCATGACCTCCTGGGAAGGACACCTAAAAGAAAGGATACGCCTATTGAGACTTGCCTTCGCCCCGAGGAACATTGCTTTATGAATCAGTAGCACAAAATGAAGAGGCGATACGTCCCTCACAGCTCTTGCTGTCAAATTCATACGAGTTTGTCTGTCGGAGTTTATGCGCGCCATTATCCGGCGCGGCAATAACTTTAACGACACCTACATTCCGCTGACAGAAGAATGAGCTGAGGTATTGCTCATGAAATATCACCTGTTGTCAAGCAGGGGTGTCGAACAGAGGCTCTCGGGTGAGCTGCGAGTGTTGTTAGGGATGTCGAACTGCCAAAACTGTGTCACGTTGAACCCGCATAACAGTATGGCCAGGCGGGTGGTTTATACATATGGAACGGGCACAAGTAACGATCGTCAGAATGAGCATTCAAAAGTAAGAGAATTCCCGCAGCAGTGGCGATTTGCACTGATATTATAAATAACGACAATTGCGATTAAACAAATAAACAAACGATAGCCCCTGCGAGATCTGTGTCGCGTTGAACCCGCATACCAGTACCATAAATATTAATACATGCATTTTTTCAGGTATTTTTTTCGCATGTCCTAGTAGTTTGGATTATAATGTGTTTGCCGAATTAAAATGTGCAGTATCAATTCCCAATCAAGCAACACTTAAAATAGCTTCAAAACTACGACTGACGGTTCAATTGTTAGTGAAGCAACATGATATGAACCCATGTGGGTTGTGTTGTCTCCAAAGCATACGAATCATTTTGTAATTAGGGTATGAACAGGTAGTAGTTCCACAGCAAAATGATTAGGATATTTGACCCTAGTGAGGCCAATCTTGGAATACGGCTCAGTGGTTTGGGACCCATATCAGGTAGGGCTCATCATTGAGCTGGAGATGGTACAAAGGAAAGCTAATGAGGGATTATTAACGCTCTTAAAAAATCCGACGAGTCCGACCGGGTTTGAACCCGCGACCATGGACATAGAAGCTCCGTATGCTACCAACTACGCCACGGACGGCGTCTGCAAATAAAGTAATTGAACGAATGATTAATTGATTGAATGATTGATTGAATGAATGAATGAATGAATGAATACGTATAGTATCCTAGATTGAGGATTCATGCAGGCTATTAGCGGGGCCACTATAAGCTACACCAGTAAAGCGATTAAAGGCAAGCACTGATCCTCTTAGCGATATTGCTCGTAAAAGATTGGGCCGCACAGGTTTGCATGACGAGAACTCTAGACTGGGCGGCGCCGGATTCCTTCACACAGAGAGACGCTGCAACCTGGTCAAACAACATGCGTCGCAATGCCAGCGCCATGACGACACGTGAATTATTTATAACACCGCCCGAGTACAGCCGACTACTGCTGTTGGAGAATGTGAATATTCCCTGCGTCCTGGTTATAGAGAACTGTCACACTGTGGGACTTCGGTCATCCTGGTTATCAGCCACGTCTACTCGTATGATTGGTGAACAGATTAATGGACTCAAAGAGAGAATTGAAGGCCGTCACAATCCTTCTGTAATTATTCTTATTGACTATGTAAATATACGTATGGTGTTATACCGTATAGCTTTAACAAGTAAAATACTTATGTATAACAAGTAGTTCCGTAACGAATTAAACAGCCTAATAGGCTATATCCTATGTATGTTAATTGCCTCTATCAACATACACAATTTCAATGTGATTGCTGTAATAGATTCGTAGATATTCACAACCGTCTAAATGTTTCGGATCGTCGCCATGTTGGATTTTTATGTATGTAGGCCTTAGAGTTATGTACTATAACATGCCGATTATAGTGTAGGTGTATTATTCAAACTTCAATAACGTTATTAAGACACAAGAAATAAAAACGAGATTTTAAATTTCGCACAGCCGCCATCTTGAGGTTATGAAAACAATTGAAATAAATTATTAGATATAGCGTGGCAAGTTAGACCTGGCCTGTCATGGCGGAGTCTCGTCAAGGAAGGGAAGTGGTGGGATCACTAGGCGCGCGATTTCCCCTCTTTGCTGTAACAACTCAACTCAACTCAAAGAAGGTAGCACGTGGTAAACTGACACTCCTGTCAGCAAGCTTGTTGCCGTGCTTGTCAAAGAACAGAACCGCTCCGTCTCGCATCGCATGCCTTGACAGCATCTGTACCCTGCCAAGGTTCTGGGAAGAATAACTACTTGGCAACATCTAACCAGCGCGTGGCGAAGTATGCGCTCACTGGTTGACAAAGAATCCTGGCGGGGGGATGACGACGCACATGCGCATTGGAATGTTCAGGTCTAACTTGCTCCGTTATAATAGGGGATTAAAATTTCTATAAGCATTTACCGTACCAAATTACGGATGGTTAAATCGCGAGAAACGTCCATTTCAATATTTGAAATTTGCGTCACCGCCATGTTGGATTTGTGCTCACCAAGTTATTAAAAATCCCATTGGTTAAGCTATGTTTATAGTCTCTATCAACATACAAAATTTCAGTTTGATTGCTATCATAGATTAATAGATATTGAGAACGGTCTAAATATTTTGGATGGTTGCCATGTTGAATTTTAATAAATGTAGGCCATATAGTTATGTACTATTGGATGACGATTATTGCGTAGATTCATTATTCAAACTTTGACTTCGATCGCATGATTAGGACACAAGAAATAAACACATAGTCTATTATTAAAATTTTGCAAACCGCCATCTTGAGGTTATGTAAACAATATAAATAAATTAGATGCCATTGCATTAAAATGTGTATAAACATTTACTGTACCACGTTTCACTGCGCTAGGATGGTTAAATCACGAGAAAAGTCTATGAAAATGTTTCAATTTCGCATGGCCGCCATGTTCGTTTGTAATTAACAGGTTCTTGATAATCTCATAGGTGAACTTCGAGTAGTACCCTTTATCATCGTAAAAGATTTCAGGGTGATATCAGTAATAGTTTCGGAGATATAGAATGTCAGTGAAATATTTCGCACAGGCGCCATGTTGGATTGGTGAGACATAATGGAATTTGAAGCACACGGTCGGGGTCGGCCAACATAGTACTATGACCATACAGAGTTCCATTGAAATCTCTCCAGCGATTTAGATTTTATCACACACACACGGGGCGATTCGAGGTCAGCCGTTAAGCTTTGTTTTCGTGACCGGGGCGCTGCCTCACTGTCCGACAGCTACCCAGTTGTCCTTACGAGGCTGAGTGCACCCCGTTCCACCCCTCGTCAGTTTCTAAAATCCCTGACGGAGCCGGGCATCGAACTTGGGGCCTCCGGGTAAGACGCAGGCGCGCTATCGTAACACCACGGGGCCTGCTATTAACCTATGTAAGGTGACGTAAATTACAATTGGTCGGTCAACAACAACGTATGGATAGAGCAGTCATTTCCATGACTGAGCGATTGTCTTGAATTTGATTCTAACATGAGTAGTTGCCAGGGTCAACAGTAAGTTGTCTGGAATCATTGAGGAAGGAGTTCGGTTAAAAGAGGCCTACCTCAGGGCCTGATGGCTGCTATCCACGACGCGCACTATAGTATTGACTTATGACGCAGCGTGCCGCTACTTCAAACAGTTTCACACGCCTCTGAACATCTGAGTGAGCGCATTGAATGTGCCGACAGCACCAAGCTATTAGCGGTTACATGCATCAGTTGCGACCCGTCCCTAAGGTAATCAACAAGTAGGCCTATCTTCTCTAGGTTATCATCCATTCACACACCCTCGTACAGTAGACAGAATGAACCACGACGAATAAAAATAATAAGTGGTATGTTTCCTCTGAAACTGTATCAGAAAAGAAAGGACAAGAGTGAATTAAGGCTCAAAAATGAATGTCACCTTGTGCAATGTTCGGTCCCCCGAACGTTGGCCATCGCCATGGCTAAGGCGTTTCTATCCTCCGCAAGTCGGAACAATAACTTCTCCTACAGATCAAATCCCTGGCCACTCTTAGATGTTCTGAAGCCAGGACATTATGTCTTCAGCCACGTCCTCGTCGGTCATCTATTTTGTCTTGCAATGTTAGTTGAAGTAACTGATATTTTTGGATAATAGGCAGACTTGAGACATTTAATTGCAGACAAAAGTTGACGATCATTGTTTGCTGTTCTGAGGACATCTTTGTTGGTAAGTTTATCGGTCCAGGGTATTTTTAGCATTCTTCGATGGATCCTTATTTCGAATGCCTCCAGTTTTTCATGGTGCTAACCTTCAAAGTCCAAGCCTCCATACCATATACCTTAGGCCTCGGTTACCCTAATACCGTCGGGGTCGGTAGAGAACTAGAGATGAAAAGGAAGCTTATAGTTTAACGTGACCGGCAATCTCTAGATCATGAGCCACGGGACCTCCTTTTTACGTGGAATCCGAACCACAGGACATGGCATTTCACTTTGAAAATCTCACATGCATTGACCGGGAATCGAACCTGGTCCGCCTTGGTGAGAGGCACACAGCTTGACCGCTGAGCAACTAGAGTTGACTAATGGAGATCGACAGGAAAGAGGAAAGTATTTGGATACAATTCCGGACTCATCCGGGGTCCCGTGGTCGCCGACGCACATCCCAGAAGTTGTGAGCCCCTTGGATGATTGTTCTTAAAAAACGATTCATCATCATCATCTTTAGCTTCTGAAGGCTAAAAGCCTTGTCGTTGCAGCCATTTCTTACGGTCTTCAGCAGTTCTCTTCATATTGGCACACTAGTCACATTCCTTTTCCTTGACAATGAGCTTAAGATACGATTGTCTTGATCGTCCCCTTGTGTTTTTTCCGAAATTTTTCCTTCAAAGATTACCTGGAGCAAAGTGTCATGTCTGAGTATGTGTCCCATGAACTTTGGTTTCCTTTTCTTGGTGGTGTTCAACAGGCATCGATTCTCCTGAATTGGGTTCAGAACAAGCTCATTTGTCTTTCTTTCCATCCAGCTGTTCGGGTCATTCGTCTCAAAAACCACATTTCAGCTGCCTCAAGTTTTGTTTTTTTTCTCTTTCCCCAAGTGTCCAGGTTTTACAGCCACAGGTCAACACACTCCAAACAAAGGTCTTAGGAAATTACTTCCTTATGTTCAAGTTGAGGTGCTCATTGAGCAGCAAATTCTTCTTATTTTGAAAGCTTCCATCGCCTTGCAATAATCACAACAAATCGTACTAGTATCAGTCTTATTTTTTGTAATTCTGCCTCTCACCCCAATATTTGAACGTAGCAGGCGCCACTGTCCATCCGCCTCTTCTCACGTTGTACTCCAAGTGAACATTGCGCTCAGTGAATATCGCCAAAAATAAACCATATCCTAATACTGATTTCTGTCACGTGTTAGACGCCCATTTCATTCATCATAAAACGATTTCCATCTCTCAGCTGAAATAGACTTCCCGTGATGGAATATTTTTTAGCCTATTTTCAATTTTGAAAAAATAGGCTTATGAGATCACCTTTTGTCCGTGTGTGTGTGTGCGTGTGCGTGTGTGTGTGTGTGTGTGCGTGTGAGGTGTGTGTGTGTCCCCCCCTAATAAAATCTAAACGACTGGAGCGATTTCAATGAAACTCGGTAAGCTCATAGCACTATTCCTGGCGACCTCGACCGTGCCCTTCAAATTTTGTTACATCTCACCAATCCAACATGGCGGCTGTGCGAAATATTTCACTAGCATGCAATATCTCTGAAGCTATTACCGATATCGCCCTGAAATTGTGTACGGTGATAAAGGGCACTACTAGAAGTTCACCTATGAGACTTTGAAAAACCTGGTGACTACAAAACTAACATGGCGGTCAAGCGAAGTTGAGACATTTAAATAGAGTTTTCTCGGGATTTAACTATCCAAACGTAATGAAACTTGGTACAGCAAATGTATATACACATTGTAATGCACTGGAGTCTAATTTAGTTCAATTGTTTACATAACCTCAAAATGGCGGCTGTGCGAAATATTTCACTGACATTCTATATCTCCGAAACTACTACAGATATCACCCTGAAATTTTGTACGGTGATAAAGGGTACTGATGCAAGTTTACTATGTATATTTCATAAACCTGTAAAGTACAAAACGAACATGGCGACCATGCGAATTTGAAATGTTTTAATAGACTTTTCTCGTGATTTAATTCTCTGAGCGCAGTGAAATGAGGTACAGTAAATGATTTTGCAGATTGTAATGCACTGCAATCTAATTTAATTCAATTGTTTACATAACCTCAAGATGGCGGCTGTGCAAAATTTTAAAATTAAGTTTTTATTTCTTGTGTCGTAATCATGCGATCGAGGTGAAAGTTTGAATAATGAACCCAGGCAATAATTGTCATTGAATGGTACATAACTCTATGGCCTATACATATAACAATCCTAAATGGCGAGCTTCCGAAATATTTAGACTGTTCTCAATATCTATGAATCTTTTACAGCAACCAAACTGAATTT
The DNA here is from genome assembly GCA_946902985.2 of Meconema thalassinum. Taxonomy (NCBI): domain Eukaryota; kingdom Metazoa; phylum Arthropoda; class Insecta; order Orthoptera; family Tettigoniidae; genus Meconema; species Meconema thalassinum. Next base: position 204,892,658 of record OX336399.1, on the reverse strand, counting down.
GTTTATCGTAATGAAAAACAGTGTTATAATGACTATCAATATGATACAGTTTTCTGACACATGATGTTAACATTTCGACATCGTCGAACATTAAAATAATTATACACCCGCCTGAATCAATACTATAAATACATTAATTATTAAACTTCTTCGTAGTACATGTTTCGGGGATTAATCAAATTTTATCCCCTTCATCAGCCAAAAAGATATTGAAAACAAAATGAATGTAATATGAAAGGTTATTAAACCTAATAAGGTGCACCTTATGAGGTTAGAAATGACTGCATAAAATGGCACATCCACACAAAATTAGACTACATCCAGAAGAACAATTTCAAACATTCCCCTATAAGAAAGACAACCTGACTATAGCATTCAAATTATCTTGAAAGTTTCAATCCATGAATAGTATTATTATATTCGAATTACAGCCAATGACTAAAGCGGGGTTCAAATTCAATTTCAAGTAGTTCCAACTTTGGCTACCAGAGATGCCACTGTCCCTGACACCTAGTGGTGAACGTTGGAACTTGATCGACAGTTTCCAACCATGCACCATATTAGGTTTAATGTATGTCTACCCCTTATTATTCCCGTTTTCCAACGGGGTCGGGGATGAGACGCGATGGAAGTCTTTGTGGCGATGGTTTTTACGGCCGGAGGCCCTTCCTGACGCCAACCTAATGAGAGGAGTTAATGAGAGATGAAATGAATGATGGTGAATGAAACTGGGCAAGGATGTGGAAGGAAGCGGCCGTGGCCTGTCAGAAGGTACTGTCCCAGCATTTGCCTGGTGATGAAAATGGGAAACCACGGAAAACCATTTCAAGGACGGCCGACGGTGGGGCTCGAACCCACGCGTCTACCAAGTCAGCAGAGAGCTTGGCCCCATGACCTAATGCTGCACCTTAGCCAGCGTAGCCACTACTGTCGGTACCATATTAGGTTTAATAACCTTTCATATTACAGTGCTGCGCTTTATTTTGTTTTCAATATGTTTCTAGCTGATGGAGGGGATAAAATGTGATTAATCCCCGAAACATGTACTAAGAACAAGTTTAATAATTAATTTATTTATAGTATTGATTCAGGCGGGTGTAAAATTCTTCTTATGTTCGACGATGTCGAAATGTTAACATTATATGTTAGAAATCTGTATCATAATGACGCTCATTGTAACAGTATTTTTAGCCTACTTTTCACATTTTGCAAAAATGAGGAAAAAGTAGACTTATGAGATCGATCCGGGAAAATGTGTGTCTGTCTGTCCTTCTGTCTGCCTGTCTGTCTGTCCTACTGTCTGTCTGTCTGGCTGTGTGTGTGTCCTCCCCTATCAACTCCTAAACCGCTGCAGCAATCAAAACCAAATTTAGTTTGAGTAAAGATGTGCACCGGAATAGCTCACGTCCATATTTGAAAATGATGTCAGTGCTGCCAACTGCTGAAAAAACGCACTAGAAATTTGAACTCCATGTTGGATATCTTGCAAGGTATGCATGGGAGCTATTCCAAAATTGGCACAATTGTAGATAAGACTATTTGAGTTTAATTTCCTTGAGGCCAACCATGACAGTGTTGCCAAAATAATTTTAAGCCTTCTGATAAGTCCAATGTTTAAATGCATATAACTTGTACACTATCAATTGGATTTCAACCAAATTTTGTATGTAATAACTGTACATAAACATATATGACTGAGCGTATTCTTAAGAGCCACCAGGGCTGCCAACTGTTAATAATTGCTCTCTCTATTTTTTTAAATCCAAATACCAATATATCAGAAAGTATGCAAGCCAACAGCTTTAAACTATGCACACGTATATTCTGACATTTTAGATTAATTTGGAGTAACTTATATACGTCAGTTCTACCAACATGATTATAAGCCTGCTGATAGTACCAATTTTTATATACATGTAACTTCTATACTATCAGTTGGATTTCAACGAAATTTCGTATGTGCTATGTGTACCATAACAGATATGACTATAAGTATTTTTAAGAGCAATCAGGGATGCCAACTGTTAACAAATGCTGTCTATATTTTTCTACCCTAATATCAATTTATCAGAAAGTATGCAAGCCAACAGCTCTATACTTTGCACACGTATAGCACCTGACATTCTAGATTAATTTGGAGTAATTAATACAAGGCAGTGCTGCCAACATGATTCTATGCCTGCTGATATGTCCAATTTTAAAATACATGTAACTTCTATGCTAACAAATGGATTTCATCCAAAATTGGCACAACAAGATATCATAATATTTCAGATTATTTCTGACCAGCACACGCATGGTATTGTTACGCGTGCTGATAGATCCAGTGTCTAACTGCATGTAACGTCCATTGGACTTCAACCTAATTTTGTATTCTGTACCTTAAGAGATGGAACTAAGAATATATTCAGTCACCAAGGCTGCCAACTGTAGTGCTCTATTAGGCTACATTATACCAAGTATATTTTGAACTAATTTGATATTTCGATATTACCAACTTAATTTTGTCATTATTCTAGATAGGTTCATATACTGTAGAATAATCATTGGCATGAAAAGTAGGCTGTATAGTTCTTCATGGAACTTCTTGTTCATTATGAAATAGCACTGTATTTTAATATCTCCAACTGCAATTTCTACACAGCGCATTGCTTTCAAACGACTTCGGTGACAGTTTGACTGAATGCTGGTGCACATCGCCAGGCTGTAAACATATGGCCTGCATATGGCATTGCAAGCACTCAGAGTGCATGCGTCGGTCAGTCAGAGAGCTTGGAAAACAGAGATATCATACCCAGCGCTTGCACTCCGATCACAAACTTCAAGTGGCTGAATCCCAACAGATATTTATGAATATGTTAAAACATATAATAAAGTTATAATTATCGTCGAACATAAACAGTCGTATGCAACTCGCCTATACTGGTAATTAAGACGCTCGTTTTATAAACATACTCGTGTCTTAATTATTGCCATTATAGACTCATTGCATAATGTACTATTAATAACTATATTAGCATATCAATACGGTACCACCATGAATAATTTAAATAATGTAACTTCCTTAGTCCACGTTGTAGTGGTCTTCTTCCAGAGACAGTCGAATATATGTTTTGTTAATCTATGTTTGTGCATTCTGTAAATATTTCCGAGTATTGTCAGCCTCTTCTTCCGCATAGTCTCTGAGATTCTTTCCATGTTCTGGTAGACTTCTCTGTTGCTTGGCAGTTTCCATCCGTCTTCAGTCCGAACTGCACAACTTCGTTTAGTAAGTCCGTAATATCCAAGTGCAATTCGAGAAATACTTGAACTAGCTTTGAATATCCTATATTTTTAGTAATTGTCTCAAACCTCAGAAATATGTAATATTATTAATTTTACTGTCGCCTCCATGGTGCAGTGGTCAGCGTGCTTAGCTGCTACTCCAGAGGTTCGAGGTTCAAATCCCGGCTCTGCCACGAAATTTGAAAAGCGGTATGAGGACTGGAACAGGGTCTACTCAGCCTCGGGTGGTCTTCGGGCTAATGCCAGGATGATATCTACCGTCAGGCCTGGGCAAGCTGCAAGTCCCGCCTCCCCAGTTGAATCCCCGACCCGATGTCAACGTTCAGGACACAGCCCGTAGAGGCGGTAAAGATGGGATCCCTCGCTGAGATCGGGGGAAAAGCCTATCTGGAGGGTAAATTGACTACGAAAAAAGAAAAAAAATGACATGCTTCCTCGACTTAAATGTTTGCTAAGACCATAATAATAATAATAATAATAATAATAATAATAATAATAATAGTAATAATAATGGCGTGGCTGACAGAAGGACTTACAACTGGTCTACATACAAAATATCGAGGACCGCACTGAGTGACGGAATAAAATAAAATAAAATAAGTTTGAGGATAGACCATCACGACAGCCTGGAAGAAAATGGACAGCTGAGCGGAAGAAGGATCATTCTGAGAGGATGAAGAGATTTTGGGAAGAGAAGCGGGAAAACGCCAGAAGATGAAATCTTGTATTCAAGTTCAATTGCTCTATTAAAGGGGAACAATCGATTAAATAAATAATAATAAAGTTAACTAATGAGGACGTAAAGCCAGAATTTTTCCCCCAAGGGGATCTTTAACGTGCCAGCAAATATAGTCAACTGACTGCGCCAGGATGTGATCCTGCAACTATTGTTGGCATTGTTATCCGACATATTACCAGAAACTATCGACTGTTCGAATAACGAAGGCGGAAAACGATGTTCTATTTTCGGTAAAGCCGACTTTTCGATAAGAATCCACTTTCATTAAAACCGCTCCAGCCGTTTAGATTTTATAAGAGAGACACACTCAAGAACAAAATGGTGATCTCTTAAGTCTTTATTTCATCGTCCGCTTCGTATCGTAGCGGCTAGCGTTCTTGGCTGTCACCGTGGAGGTCAGGGTTCGATTCTCGTCTCGGCACATATACTTAATTCTGGTCTGAGGGCTGGAACGGGGCACACTCAGCCTCGTGAGGCAAAACTGAGAAGAGACGTGTTCGATTCCTAACTCAGCAATCCTGGAAGTGGCTTTCCGTGGTTTTCCCACTTATACTCCAGGCAAATGCTGAGATACTACCTAATTGAAGCCACGACCACCTCCTACCCAAATCCTAGCTGAATTACAAATACACACACTACTACAGGCGTCACAGTGACAGAGGTTATCATACAAATTTTTCACACACCCAAGTATACGGGGCCACATGACCACGATGTCTGAGCCCATAAAGTAACCAACAGCAACAACGAACTACTCGTTAATACCATATCCTTGTCCGTTTGAAGGCAAGTTGCTACAATAACTCACGTTTCTCTTTCTAATTGTGGGAGTCATGCAATTAGTTTGGGTTAGCCCACACCCAAGTACACGGGGCCACATGACCACGATGTCGCAGCCCATAAAGTAACCAACAAAAACCACGAACTACTTGTTAATACTGAGCCCGCTCAAGCTCATGCTGGTGATGATTTTTAGTGGAAACATGGAATACTCCAACCATGAATCACTGAACGCACTCTAGAAGCTTGTCTCAGCTTCGGGAGAACTTTTGACTTCATACTTTAGATTTTTGCAGTCATGTTTGACTATTTTTCAGGCACCTTTGCTTTGTAATTAAATTAGGATTTTTTGTACCATTTTCCCCAGCTTTGCTTGAATTTTGGATTGTAAATAGAACTGGTCAAGAGGGTTAATTTTATAGCTTAGGGTTAGTTTTCTTTTCTTGTTTGTGTGTAACTAGATATCGGATTAGCCGATTTTGATACCCTCTGATCCTAGGTTAGGGGTTTGTCCTTATTAATAAATATTTCCAACGATTTTTACTTAAGCCTGGACTACTTTCTTTAGTCGCTTGTTTATTTTTTTTTGGGTGTATTACCAGGGGTGTCTTTGACATTTATAAATCAAGATGGGAACCTGATCCTTGGGACAGGGGAGTCTCATATCCGGCGAGCCCTATTGATTTGCACTCCAATCCTCTTCTTCAGTATGTGTTCGGAGGAAGAGGTCATCTGGGAGGCCAAGCACGGTTGGTGGTGACCAGGTGACTTCCTCAAACGGGCACAATACAATATCTTTGACCATCTCCGTTTGAAGGCAAGTTGCTACAATGGCACACGTTTCTCTTCTTAATTGTGGGAGTCATGAAATTAGTTTGGGTTAGCCCACACCCACAAACTGGCCGCGATAACTTGATTATCTGATCTCCGTGTCTGTGGCATCAGTTGCTAGTTCAGTGAACACATATCTCCTTTGTTCAGTTGGTATGCTAACAGGTCTTTAGAACCCACAACAATAGTGGTTTATGGTCAACATTCATTCAGTCATTTATTTATTTATTTATTTATTTATTTATTTATTTATTTATTAGCAACCCCTCCCGGCTTCGCCCGAGAACAGTTATGGATGCATTATGTGATAAGCGCTTCTTTTCTCGATCCTATATGCGTTTTACATCTCGGCATAATGGGTTAAAATCACTGACTGGATTATTAGTTATATTATCATGGAGTAGCATCTGCAATTAATTCTTGTCAGACGTAATTCAAGAATGGCGAGGTGCATGAGACACAAATCCCCTTCCGTCCAATCTAAACTTGACTGTGTATTTTGCGGAAGGAAAAATTCATAAGCGAAATGAAGAAGAACTGAGTCGCATTTCCAGGGAAACTCCAAACACAACCACTCTTCTCTGAAGTCTTAACTCAACACGATTCGTCAGGTTGCTGCTCGCTGTATCTGGGGTAATAGGCTCGCCCGCTAGCTAGGCTGTAACTGGGGTGATAGCCTCGCCCCTAGCTAGATCATAAACTGTCGCCTCAGTAATTGAATGGAGATTGTTGGAAGAAATGAAATCTTAAAAACCCTTATAATGAGCGATGTAGTGAAGATAGAGATATGCTCTCCGGGACGTTTTATACAACATTTCAAGTTGAACAATTCTTACACTCATAGTATGTTGATATGTTTAACGGTTTGCCCAGCATAAGCTTAAGAACGCACGGACGCCATGTTGATTATCGTATTTTTCACTAAAACCGTTACCGCTTGGCTTCATTTGATCATAAATAAATTATTCTTTACAGAAACCTTCCTCGAGACATCCTTTACAAAATGGTGAAAACCGCATCAACATCCATCCTGTGGTTCTCGAGATTACCCGCGACATCCAAGAACCGGGAACTTTGTTTTATACGAGGTAGAGATTTATATTTTACAGATGTATTTTTTACAGATTTTCCCGACTAACATAAGCCGAAAATTGCCACGCGAGGACTGGCACCATGGGTAAATCTTACCCGACCGTAAATAATATAGAAATAACTTGGGTGTACTTGTTACGTTTGTAGGGCGAAGTTCAAGACTAGGAAGGAAGGTACAGTAAGCGACAGGAAGTAAGGTTGACTAAAATGAAAATATAGAGCATTATTATTCGGGTGAAAAATACCCAATCGCCAGTCCTCGCGAGTTAAGAACGGATGAGACTTGAGAGCTGACACAAGAGACCCATTCTTCCATCCAGTGGATATTCTGATCGAAATGGTTCACCATGAGACTTAGAGCATAATTGACTGGTGTATCTCTTGATTTCAGGCAGTTCCTACGGAGATTAGGGATGTCATCATAAATAGGCACCACTGGCTTCCCTACGATATTCCTGTCGTACAGTATGGAGCAATATTTTAATGCTAATTGCGTGTTCAATGTGGGAAGGGAATAAAAATGCTATACAGTGTTGCCTTTTTATTGAGAGAAAACACCCGCTTCCCAGAGTTAGCCACTCCCGTTGCCTGGATCCGTGAGTGAACGCAGAAGAAGAATAAATTATTCATTACTGTCAGTAGTTGTTTATATTGTTATAAACAAAATACAGATAAGACAAAAGGAAGACGAGCGCTGGCTCGTAAAGGCTTCATTGGTCGAGACCACGCAGCCGCGGTTACTACGTCATCAAATAGCTCGCGTTGCGGTTTATGTGCCTTGCTTTACAACACCTACTTGCGGCCTGCAGACCTGTTTTATGTCGCTATTTCATACAAATCTACAAAAAGTGCAAATCATAAATAAATGATGGCGCTAACACTTTCACTAGGTGTAGAGCAGAGCGATTCTGACAGCACGTGTGATATGTTCATATATAAAGTGTAACATTCTGCACTATTTATCTAGGATGACGTGTCCAGAAAGTCATCATGCCGGCACCTCGTAAGAAACGTTTAGTGAGCCCTTTACGTTTGGGAAAGTGGAGAAAACAACGAAAATTAGTTGCAAATGCAACAATTGTGGATGTTTCTTTGTTTTTCTGAATGTTGTGGAGTCTCTGTCGGCTCTTCCGTTCACTGTGCTCTTTCTTTGGCATTCTTCTGAGAAGACGGATTTGTATCCTTCTTCTTCTTCTGTCTATTTTGGCCTACTGTGGACCTTGGTGAACAATCGGCCGACTTGCCAATCTCTTCTTCGGTTGAAGTCAAACTTCTGAAGTGAATGGCATGAAAATTCTTGCTTAAGTAGGAGGCTTCCCAGCAAGAAGACTAGGATGCAAATTAGATTTATTTCAATTCTATTTTAAAGACTTCCCTCAACTGTGGGCTGCCGCGAAGGACAAAGTGTAATAGATACAACTAAATCATCAGTACATTCAACATAACTGCTACAGTATACTTATTGCCTGCAATACAGTTTGCTGTGCCATTCGACCTGATATACAAGATCACAAGGGAAGTTAATTTTGGCGCAGCTGATGTCGAGGAATTGCTATAGATACTTTAAATGGCAGCCAGACCGACATTCTTCGTGATACTGTAAGTGGGTACCATTGTAGGGTTGGCAGTATGTTGCAGAGCTATTTGTCTTGAATGTACGAGGGCTGGTTTTTTCAAGTTGCGGTGGACTGTATAAAAATAACAGATCGACAAAAAAGCAAAAGCAAAGCCATCTCCGTACAGGCCATGGAGGCCCTGGGAGTAGTGGAAGGTAGAGGCTTCCACTTTTTGTGACATCGGCACTAGTTGGAATGGAGTTGTCAGCTCCACGCCCGGCCGTCTTTGCTCCCAGGAATTGCCCTGGTACTCATTTCTGGTGTAGGCTGAGTGAACCCCAGGGCTATTTGCGTTTCCGAAAGTACAGATTGACAAACCAAACTGATTTTACTACTCAATGTTTGCTTGTTTTATTCTTATGCCTCAACATAATCGTCAAAATGATTGACACATTTGTCGTATCGTTACACCAGCTTTCCAATGCCCTGGGCTAACACTTCTGGTGCCACAGAGGTGGGTAAGTCAGGACAGTCTCCTGAAGGGTTTCCTTTTAGGCGAGGCGTTGCCGCTCAACCATACCTTCAATTCTCGAAAAAGGTGAAAATCATTCACGACTGCACAGTGCCAACGTTACGATAGACTTTTTCAAATAATTCAAGTGTGAAATTTTTGACAATCTGCCGTTTGGTCGAAGCCAGCACTGAATGATTTTCCCTTGTACTTGCGGAAGAGTCTACATTGGACAAACAAAATGGTCCATTGCAACTTGCATCAAGGAGCATCACGGGAATATCCGTCTAAACCAACTTGACAAATCAGCTATAGCTGAACATGCCCTATCTTCAGGGTACGATGAAGGTTTCAAGGATGCTCATGCGCTTACCCTTGTTACGCACGACTGGTCTAGAATTATAAGGGAGGCAGTTGAAATTCGTAAAAACCCCAATAACTTTAACAGAGACACTGGATATCAGCTAAGTGACACTTGGCTATCAGTCATTAAAGATCTGGGAAGATAGTTCCTATCATTTTCTCTAGATCTTCACCTATTTCAAATTGTACGTTTTCCTCTTGGTTACAGAGCCTGGATTTGATCTCCTTTGTTCGTCACTGGAGGAGTTTCCATCTGTTTTCGCCATTGCCTGTATGATGTTGGTTATCGTTTATGTTTCCTTATATCCATCAAACCCTCTCCCCCCCCCCCCCCTCCCGCCCGTTCCCCTTATTTGGACATCCTTATTTTTCGAGAAGTCTCAATATTTTTCCCCCGCTCCCTTCCTTTCTACCCTGTCCGCCGTTCTAATTAATATGGCGCGTTTTTCTACCATGGTCCATACAGTACTTTCTGGCAGCTTCTCTCTGGTGACGAACAGAGGAATTTACCTAGCTCTTTGTAATCTCATTGATACACTTTCTTTGGCCACATTGATTTAATTCCATAGAAAAAGGAGGCAAAGTTCCTTAGAAACGTCGAGTTTTTAATTTTATTTTCTCACGGCATAGCCCAAAAAAACACGAATAATTCTTCTTAGGATTCGTTAATACTATTGGCACTAGTGGTAAATCCGCGATACCTTGTCTAGGTGTGATAAATCTAATAATATGTTTCATTATTACCGCTACCACATAAATGAATCACGGAAACACATAAGACTTTATAAATACTTCACAAACAAAATAAACTAAAGGTTTTCACGTTTTTACCACCAGATGGTAGCATCTGTCGTTTGGAAATTCACAGTAAAGAGAAATTCAATAGTTTACTCAACCCAGCTTGTCTCTTGCACTGGGATATCTCTGCAGAAAAGGTATATTTCAAGTACTGTGGAGTTAGCGAAGTCCCCTATTATGAGGGGTGTTCAAAAGGAAAGCTACGAAACGATACTGTGGGTACAATTTATTCGTTATTCAAAAGTAATCACCACAGGCCTGTGCACAGGTGTCCCATTGCTTCACTAGCAGCAGGATTCTCTGTTCCCAGAAGTCTTTTGGTTGTGACAGGAGTCAATCCTGTACGGTGTCCTTAGTTCGTCGTCCGATTGGAAACGTTTAACCTTGAGACGAACCATTAACAGTGACGTGTATTGTGTGACACTCCGTAGCCTACGCAAGTCCATCAAGAACAAACGGCCTGGACTGTTCACGAAGGGAGTGATTCTGCTCCATGATAACGCTCGCTCACACGTCTCTAACGTCACACAAGGTGTATTGGTCACGTTCAAGTGGGAGCAACTTGAGCATCCGCCCTACAGTCCGGACTTGTCATCCTGCGACTTGTATCTGTTTGGTCCGTTAAAAGAACTCTATGGCCTATATATAACAAGTAGTTCCGTGAAGAACTATACAGCCTATTTTCATATATCCTGCTCATGTTAATTGCCTCTATCAACATACAAAATTTCAGTTTAATTGCTGTAACAGAGTCGTAGATATTGAGAACCGTCTAAATATTTCTGATTGTCGCCAGGTTGGATTTTTATTTTTGTACTATTACATTAATATTATTGTGCACGTGTGGTATTCAAACTTCAATCGCATGATTAGAACACAAGAAGTAAAAACGAGATTTTAAAATTACGCACAGCAGCCATCTTGTGATTATGCAAACAATTGAAATAAATTAGATGCCAGTGGATCAACATTTGTATAAGCATTTAACGTGCAACGTTCCACGGCACTCAGAGAGTTAATTCGCGAGAAACGTCTATTTAAATATTTATACTTCGCGTTGCCGCCATGTTGGATTTGTGCTCACCAGATTACTGAAGTCCTATGGGTGAACATATGTTCATAGTCTCTATGAGCATAAAAAATCAGTTTGGTTGCTGTAAAAGATTCATAGATATTTAGAACCGTCTAAATATTTCGGATGGTCGCCATGTTGGATTGTTAAATGTATAGGACATAGAGTTATGTACCATTCAAGGACAATTATTGCCTAGGTTCATCATTCAAACTTTCACTTCGATCGCATGATTACGACACAAGAAATAAAAAGTTAATTTTAAAAGTTCGCACAACCGCCATCTTGAGGTCATGTAAACAATTGAATTAAATTAGATGGCAGTGCATTACAATCTACAAAATCATTTACTGTACCACATTTCACTGCGCTCAGAGAGTTAAATCACGATAAAAGTCTATTAAAATATTTCAAATTCGCTTGGTCGCCATGTTCGTTTTGTACTTTATAGGTTTATGAAATATACATAGGTAAACTTGTATCTGTAACCTTTATCACCATACAATATTGCAGGGTGATATCTGTAATAGTTTCGGAGATATGGAATGTCAGTGAAATATTTCGCACAGCCACCATTTTGAGGTTATGTAAACAATTGAACTAAATTAGACTCCAGTGCATTACAATGTGTATAAACATTTGCTGTAGCAAGTTTCATTACGTTTGGATATTTAAATCGCGAGAAAAGTATATTTAAATATCTCAAATTCGCTTGACCGCCATGTTGGTTTTGTAGTCACCAGGTTTTTGAAAGTCTCATAGGTGAACTTCTAGTAGTACCCTATATCACCGTACACAATTTCAGGGTGATATCGGTAATAGTTTCGGAGATATTGAATGCTAGTGAAATATTTCGCACAGCCGCCATGTTGGATTGGTGATACGTAACAAAATTTGAAGGGCACGATCGAGGTCGCCGGGAATAGTGCTATGAACTTATCGAGTTTCATTGAAATCGCTCCAGCCGTTTAGATTTTATTAGGGACACACACACACACCTCACACACACACACACACACACACACACGCACGCACACACACACACACACACACACACACACACACACACACACGGACAAAAGGTGATCTCATAAGCCTATTTTTTCAAAATTGAAAATAGGCTAAAAATCCAATATGGCAGCCATCCAAAATATTTAGACGGTTCTCAATATTTTCGTATCTATTACAGCAATCAAACTGTAATTTAGTATGTTGATAAAGGATATTAAAATGAGTTCACCTATGGGACTTTCAAGATCCTGTCGAGCACAAATCCAACATGGGGGTGACGCAAAATTTGAATGTTTAAATGTATTTTCCTCGCAATTCAACCATCCAGGAGCAGTGAAACTTGGCCCGGTGATTGCTTATAGAATCCACCGCCATCTAATTTGTTTCAATTGTTTCCATAACCTTGTGCAAAATTTTAAAATTAAGCTTTCTTTTCTCGTGTCATAATCATGCGATCGAAATCAACGTTACATGGAAAATCCTTTTAATAGCCGGTGGACTTTTTAATAGAAGAGGCCAATCGGATATATGAAAATAGGCTATTTAGTTCTTCACAGAACTACTTGTTATTTAGAATTGAACTAAGTAAATTAACTTAGTTTACGTTTGGAAATGACTTGAATTCTAATGTTAATAACTTCCAAACAGGGTTTTAATTTCATTGCTGCTAATATTACTCTGAAAATGTTTATCATAATCAAGTAATATTTCCTAAGGTTCAATAATTGCATTTCCTAAAAAATCTATATTTATGTCTTAGAGAGTTTTGTAAACGAGCTCTCCAACGGCTGAGCACCGAATTTCAGCTGAAGGTTTATTGACAATGTATTTCACGGAGAGATAAATGTAACCTTGTCAGTGGAGACTAAGTGGAAAATTAACGAAATATGATGATGTTAATTGTTGTTTTAAGGGGCCTAACTTCGAGGTTATCACCCACTAATGGTTTGGGTGAAAGTGAATAATAATGATTATGAAATCAATACGAAAACTAACGTATGGGCTAGAAGAAGAAACGGACAAAAAGAAAAGGAGCAATGGACAAAAAAGATAGGAAAGGGAAATGCCCTCAACCCTCCAAGAATGAGGATTAAAGGACCTGGGAGGAAGAAGAGCCATGAAAGGCAGAGAGGAAAGGGGAAAGAGGAGAGGGTCCACATCAAAAGGCAATGGAAAATGGGAAAACCGGACCCATCTCAGGAATCCCTCGGGGTCGCCAACTCCCAAACTCACCAGCCTTAAGCCCATGAGAGTGTAGCACTATCCTGAATGGGGCTACACACACGGTGCCTCCTTTAGGACCTTCAGCACAAGGCAGAAGATACCATGAAAAGAAAAAGAAGAGGTCTGACCCCTTGAAGAAAGAGGGCAGCAGGAAAGATGAGACAAAAGCCTATTAAGTCGGGAAAGGGAAAGACTCCATAGGCCTCAAGTACCTTAATACCGTCGGGGTCGGAAGAGAGTTGACTAAGGGAGTTCGACAGGAAAGAAGAAATAGAGGAGCCCGGCACAAGTAAATGGAAGCGATGCTGGACCTTGCTGGGGTCCCGTGGTCACCAACCAACGTCCCACTAGATGTGAGCCCCTCGATGTTAAACGTAGCTCCTACTTTCCTTGAAGCCTTTGTTTGCAAATTATTTGTTTCGAAATCCCAGGGTTTTATACGTTGTACATGGGGTTCTACTGAACAAGAGTTGTAAAATCTGACAACTGAGGTGTAATCTCAATCGCAATCTGGTCGGCGCTACAGTCCCCGAAGAACCTTGGCCTCCTCTATCACCTGCCTCCATTCATCTCTATCTTCCGCCTTCCTTCTCCAGCGCCTGATTCCCAGACTCCTAAAGTCGTCTTCCACGTCCTCTATCCACTGTCTCCAGGGTCTTCCTCTCCTCCTTCTTCCATCCGGTCTTTGGATAAACACCTTTTTGACACTACGCGATTCTGGCATTCTCTGTACGTGTCCTGCCCATCTTATCCTCCCCTGCTTAATGTTCACCACAATATCTGCCTGTCCGAAGAGTTCCTGTAGTTCCACATTTGTCCTTATTCTCCTCTCTCACTGGCCCGTATATTTTCTCAAGATCTTCCTTTCCCATCTTCACAGCCAGTCTTCTTCTCTTCTATTCAGAACCCAACCTTCCAATCCATACTTAACCACACGTCTTAGTATTGTATTGTACATTTTTAGTGTATTTTCATTTATGAAAAAATAGGCTTATGAGATCACCTTTTGTCTGTGTGTGCTTGTGTGTGTGTGATGGTGTGTGTGTGATGGATTTGTTGTGTGCCCCCCCCCTGATAACTTCTAAACGGCTGGAGCGATTTCAATGAAACTCTGTAAGTTCATAGCACTATTACGGACGACCCTGACCGTGCCCTTCAAATTTTGTTACATCTCCCCAATCCAACATGGCGGCTGTGTGAATTATATCACCAGCATTCAATATCTCCGAAACTATTACCAATATCACCCTGGAATTTTGTGCGGTAATACAGGAAACTACTAGAAGTTCACCTATGTGACCTTTGAAAACCTGGTAACTATAAAACCAACATGGCGGTCAAGCGAAGTTGCGACTTTTAAATTGCCGTTTCTCGCGATTTAACCAACCAAGCGCAATGAAACTTGGCACAGTATATGTTTATACACATTGTAATGCAACGACATCTAACTTCGTTCAATTGTTTACATAACCTCAAGATGGCGGCTGTGCGAAATATTTCACCGGCATTCTATATCTCTGAAACTATTACCGGCATCACCATCAAATTTTGTACGGAGATAAAGGGCACAACTGGAAGTTCATCTAGGCCTATGAGACTTTCAAAAAAACGGTTAACTACAAAACGAACATGGCGGCCAAGCGAAGTTGAAAGTTTTAAATAGACTTTTCTCGTGATTTAATGATCCAAACGCAAAGAAACTTGGTACAGCAAATGTTTATACACATTTTAATGCACTGGTATCTAATTTAGTTCAATTTTTTCTATAATCTCAAGATGGCGGCTGAGCGAATTTCGAAAATTAAGTTTTTATTTCTTGTGTTCTAATCATGCGATCGAAATCAACATTTGCTTAATGAACGTACATAACAATCATCATCTAATATTACATAACTCTATGGCCTACATATATTAAAATCCAACATGGCGATCATCCGAAATATTTAGACGGTTCTCAATATCTATTATTCTACTACAGCAATCAAACTGAAATTATGTAAGTGTATAGAGGTTATAAGTAAGTTCCCCTATGGGACGTTCAATAACTTGGCGAGCACAAATCCAACATGGCGGCGACGCGAAATTTAAATATTCAAATGGACGTTTCTTGCGTTTTAACCAACCGAGCGCAGTGAAACTTGTTACGGTATATTCTTATATACATTTTAATCGACTGGCATCTAATTCATTAAATTATTATCATAACCACAAGATGGCGGCTGAGCGAAATTTAAAAATCCCGCTTTTATTTCTTGTGTCCTAATCATGCGATTGAAGTTTGAATAAAACACCTACACAATAATCTTCATGTAATAGTACATAAGCCTAAGCTCTATAATATAAAAATCCAACATGATGACCATCCAAAATATTTAGACGGTTCTCAATATATACGAATCTATTACAGCAATCAAACTGACAATTTGTATATTGATAGAGGCAATTAATATTAGTAGGATATATGAAAACAGGCTATTTAGTTCTTCATGGAACTACTTGTTACTTTAGTATTCCTAACAAACATTTCTGGATTTAAACATGCTTTTTATTCTTTCTTGTATTTCCACTGATGTTCTGTTATCCTCCGTTATTATTGAGCTCAAATACTTGAATTCTTCTACTCTTTGATGTTCTTTCCCATTTAGTTTGATATCAAGAACATCAAAGAGTAGAAGAATTCAAGTATTTGAGCTCAATAATAACGGAGGATAACAGAACATCATCTTGCCTCTCTGGAGTCTCCCATACTGATATTCTTAGTTTAACTTTTACTTTTACTGAGGTGTAAAGACAGTACTAATCTTGTAACCGTTCCTAAAAGGTCTCAAGCTCCCTTGCTGAGATTTATAAAAGATTTCCCTATTTCCTGGGAACAACGTTCTCTTCATTACGGTGTCCGTGCTACTTAATGACTGGGTCGATAGACAAGCTCATACAAAGCACACAACTTGCTAAATGTCATCTCATCCTCTTCAAAGTTCCGTCCTCTTGTTTCTGTAGCAACACGTTTCCATTACCTGTGCCCGAAGGAGTCAAGACAGAGATGGGAATATCCTCCTCTAATTACTTGTCTCTTTAGTATTAGGGCGGCTTCGGTGGCGTAGTTGGTAGCCCAACATCGCGGGTTCAAACCCGGCTGAAGTCGTGTTGGATTTTTTTAGAGTGTTAAAAATTCCTCAGTATGCCTTCTTTCAGAGGGGAAGTAAAGCCGGTGAGCCCATGTCATTTATGTCAATTATGGCATGTAAAAGAACCTTTTACTAACTACAATTGTGTAAAGCCAAATTTGTAGGTTAGATTTGATTAAAACTCTGTAGTTCCAACGTTCTCTGCCAGGTACTTGTTGCGGCATCATCTAATAGCCAAGTTCGCAGCTAGGTGTCGTTGACGGTAGCATTATGTAGCAGAAGTAGGAACTACTTGAAATTGATCGTCTGCAGTACTTACCTGAATCACAGGTAACACACACTAATTCAGTCATCACCGGTTATCAGAGAGATTCTACACACCTCCCTGAGGAACTAACCAACCTCATTACAGTATTAATAACATAGGTTAACAATATACAGGATGGGCCATAAGTAATCTGAACCCTCTTTATTATATTTTACAACTAGATATCCGTCCCGGTGCGGCTAGGGAGCACTTTCTACTCGCAATTCTTCACTTGAATGTTTCGCTGATCAAGCGAGCATCATCAGATCACAAAGTTCAAATCTACAATACAATTATGGTGTTTGAAGCCGATTTTTCAGTGTTGACTTAGTAATCGAAATTTGATGTTTTTCTGTCGGTCAACACGATTGTTTGCTTGCATAGTGTGATTATTTCATGATGAAAATTAATAAATGTAAAACAAAAATATTGGAATGCAGCCGAAATAAATCAGGAGCCTCTATGGACATCAAATTGGTAGGTGAAATGCTGAAGGAAGCAGGAGACTTCTGTTACTTAGAAAGCAAAATAACCAGTGATGGACGAAGGAAAGAGGATATAAAAAGTAGGTTGTCTCTGGCAAGGAAAGCATTTCGACAGAAAGGGAATCTGTTGACATCGAATATAGATTTAGATGTTAGGAAGTCATTTTTGAAAACCTTTGTCTGGAGCGTGGTGCTCTATGGAAGTGAAACTTGCACTGTTGATGCAGCAGAAAAGAAGAGAATAGAAGCGTTTGAAATGTGGTGTTACAGGAGAATGATGAAGATCAGATGGGTAGATAGGGTTACAGATGAAGATACATTAGGACGAGTGGGAGAGCTTTTTCTGGCGACAGCTAATAAAGAGAAGAGATAGGTTGGTAGGACACATACTAACACACACAGGAATAGCAAGCTTAGTTATGGAAGGAAGGGTCAAGGACAAGAACTGTAGGGATAGACGAAGATTAGAATATGTTGAACAGATTGTCTAGGATGTAGGGTGTGGTAGCTATGTAGAGATGAAAGGATTAGCTCAGGACAGGGAGGCGTGGAGGGCTGCATCAAATCAGTCAAAAGACTCACTCAAACAACAACAACAGTGTGATTATGTGATTGTTGTTAAATGGCCAGTTTGGAGTGGATTGTGCACTTAGCTGCTTGAGTTGCACGCGGTCGACCTCGTCTCTGCCTGCACTGAACTGGGAGGAATTTCCTGTTTGTGAGCATCTCCTATCTTCCCAGGCTTTCCCTCTCCCGCATTCCTAACTGTCAGTGTTTTTTCAGGATTAAGGAACAATCGTGTTGACCGACTGACGATAAATCGGCCGGCATGGTTCCTAACTTAAGACAGCGGCCGCCTCCTTCCAAATCACAGCCTCCACTACAAATACACTTGCTACTACAAACAGTTGTTGTTGTTGTTGTTGTAGATTTTTGATTCATTTACGGGCTTTGCGACATCGTAGTGTACTTGAGTGTGTGTGCAATTTGCCTCATAACCTGTGTTATTGAGCCTCCGTGGCTTAGGCGGCAGCACGCCAGCCTCTCACCACTAGTTCCGTGGTTCAAATCCCGGTCAATCCATGTGAGATCTTTGCTGGACAAAACGGAGGCAGACAGGGTTTTCTACGCGTACTTCGGTTTTCCCTGTCACAATTTCATTCCAGCAACACTCTCCACTAACATTTCATTTCATCTGTCATTCATTTAATCATAATCCCAGGGAAGTGCGAGAGGCTTCGGCAGCCAGCACAGTTCATATCCTCGCCGCTAGATGGGGGCTTCATTCATTCCATTTTCTGACCCAGTCGGTCGACTGGAAGCAGGCTGTGGATTTTCAACCTGTGTCATTGTGATGGCTGTATGAGTGTGTGTATTTGTAATTCAGGTGAGGATTGGGGAAGGAGGTGGCCGTGGCCTTAAGTTCGTAACCGTCCCAGCATTCGCCTGGATTAGTAGTGGGAGGGGGGGGGACCACATAAATCACTTCCAGGATGGCTGAGGTGGGAATCGAACCCGCCTCTTCTCAGTTTTGCCTTCAGACCAGAATTAAATTTCTTAGTACAGCCGATAATCCAATCAGGGCGTCCACAGTGACAGCCAAGAATGCTAGCCTCTACGCAACGAGGTGGACTACTACAAACAGATGTACCATACACCCAAGTACACGACGCTACGTGACCATGATGTCGCAAAATAAACAAACATCAACACTTGTAGTATATATATTTTTTCGTATGCAGGACAGTACAATACAGGTATTTACTAATTTAAAACATATTTACAATACACACACACAGATTTTGTACATATCAAATTGATTTTGAGGCTCAGAATTCGGCAGTCTTGATTGCAGGAGCATTTGCTGAAACCAGGTCATCTACCGTGCAGGCTTCAGGCAAGAGGTGTTCAACATCTTGAATTTCTCCACATTCGCAGGTTGCATCTTCAGTAATGTAGCCCCACCGCTTCACATTTTGCTTGCACCGCGGTACTCTAGTTCGCATTCAAAGTCTTCCATGTCTGGTAAGGTAGTTGAAAACCAGCAGCCGGCTCTTCCTTTGCGTTTTCGCCATTACTTCCAGGTGTCCTGCTTCGCCATAGTTCTATATGGCGAGCGGAAGGTGGTTGGCTGGTTCCTCAGTTTAGGGGCTGCGACAACGCGGTCATATACTTTCGGTGTGTGTATAATCTGTGATGGCTGTAATAGTGTGTGTT
This sequence comes from Meconema thalassinum, assembly GCA_946902985.2. Classification (NCBI taxonomy): domain Eukaryota; kingdom Metazoa; phylum Arthropoda; class Insecta; order Orthoptera; family Tettigoniidae; genus Meconema; species Meconema thalassinum. Next base: position 204,873,259 of record OX336399.1, on the reverse strand, counting down.
ATCTGTTTTCAATTCAAGTAAGGACTGCAGACATTGAATTTTTTATAGTATTTCCTAAGTTTGCCGCCAAACGCCACCGTCAACGACTACTAGTTCAGAACTTGGTTACCAGATGCCACCGCAGTCGGCTCCTGCCGACGAACGCAGAGACCTAAGAGCGTTTGTCAAATGTTTAACCTATAATTTAGCTTCACACAGGTGTAATTAGTGGAAGGTTCTTTAACATGCCATAAATCTATGACATGGGACCACCGGCTTTACTTCCTCTCCGAAGGAAGGCATACTGACGGATTTTAACGCATTTAAAAATCCGACGACTTTGGCCGGGTTTGAACTCCGGAAGATGTTGTTACAATTGTAGTAGTGTCTGTAATTGTAACAGAGGCTACAATTGGGAAGGAGGTTAGGAACCATCCGGGCATTTGCCTGAATCAAAATTATGAAAACACGGAAAACTATTCTAGGATGAATGGTTGCCCATAACGCTAGCCATTAGACTACAAAGCCGAGCACAGCGAGTGTTCCACTTCACTGGTCGAGCAAGAACGTGCTGAATGCACATTTCCCGGAGACAACACGCTCTCCATTGCTACGCCTCGTGATAACACCCGCTTCCTCACTGGTAGCTAGTTATCTAATGGGAGCCCAGATCGATATACGGGCTCGCACATAACTTGGTAAATCTCATCTCTTTCTTCAAAGTTCGCTGCCTTTGTTTCTTTCCCAACAAGTTTCCATTACCTGTGCCCGGAGGAGATGAGGATATCCTTCTATGGTTCGCACGCGTAGTGAGGTAACCTGAATATACTACTTCCTTGTTCCTTGTAAGTACAGGGATGTCTGCAATATATTTCACTGTGCCATTTCACTTTTATAGCTCTGCTATTTATTTTCCTTGTGTCTGGCTGCGTGGCTCAGGGGTAACGTTCTCGCTTGCTGAGCCCAAGGTTGCAGGTTCGAAACCTGGCGCAGTCAGCTGGCATTTGAGGGTGCGCAAATGCGAGGGAGCCGTGTCAGTAGATTTACTGGCACGTTAAAGATCCCCTTCGGGGCAAAATTCCGGCACCCCGGCGTCTCTAAAAGCCAGTGTAGTTATAAGGGACGTAAAACCAATAACATTACATTATTATTTTCCTTGTCAACGACGTCTTTCCATGTATTTTCGTCTCGATGCTTCAGTGGGAGAAAAAAGAAGGACAGTGCCCGTTAGAAATACGTTGAAAAAAATTACATCTCCTAACGAGTAGTTCCGTGAAGAATTATACAGCCTATTCCCATATATCCAACGTATGCAAATTGCCTCTATCATCGTAGTCATGTGTCCCCGTGTACTTGAGTGTGTGTGCAATTTGCCTCATAATCTGTGTTATTGAGCCTCCGTTGCTTAGGCGGCAACACTCCGGCCTCTCACCACTGGGTCCATGGTTCAAATCCCGGTCACCCCAGGCGAGATTTGTGCTGGACAAAGCGGAGGCAGACTGGTTTTCTCCGAGTGCTTCGGTTTTCCCTGTACAAAATGTTATTACTGCACTACTCTCCACTCTCATTTCATTTCATCTGTCATTTATGTAATCATTGCCACAGGGGAGTGCGACAGGCTTGTGGAGCCGGCACAGTCCATATCCTCGTCACTAGATGGGGGCTTCATTCATTCCATTCCTGGCCCGGTTGGTCGTCTAGAAGCAGACTGTGGATTTTCATTTTCAATAATAATACTAATAATAATAATAAAATAATAGGTTAACATTACCACAAATATTCCGTTTAAAATAGTTTAATCTATGCCCTGTATTGTGTGTTTATTACTCCGTTTACTCAATTACTCCAATTGGGCCCCTATAACAGATATTAATTGTGCAATGTCGTTTATTTCGTTAGAAACAGGGGTTAGGATTGAGTTAAATGACATCAGTTGGATCACATATTTACAAAGAATCTGCGTCGATCAGTCAAAATAACACACTAGCATTCACAGGAGTGTTGTAAACCTTGCGATAAGTATCAAAGGCAATACCCAGGCAATACCTGGCTGAAAGTATAAAAAGCACACAGGAAAGGCAATAATAATAATTTGCTTTAAGAAATGTCACTGCCTGTGATACGGCAGGTTACCTCTAGAACCACCGCTAGAGGTGACAATACCCAAACCGGTGGCAGTGGGATGACAAGCTGTTGTCCACCCACCAGTAGACCCGAAGAAGCTCCAGCAGCTCAAGACAATATTGGCGGTACACAAAATCTCGAGTCTCGCACCGCACCTGACGGCAGTGCCTTTGTAATAAATACAACCACTCTCGCAGGTAAGCCCAGAAAACGCATGAAATGGGAAACTCATATGAATGAATATATCATGCGGGCATATTATCGAATAACTCGTCTTGAAACAGATATAACAAACTACCGCCAAGCCCTGCACGCGGCTTTCAAGCAGCAGTATCCTCTGTCTAGCATCACTGAGCAACGAGTCGCGGATCAAAGAAGAGCAAAGAATCATTTAGTTCCCGACCCTGTTCTGGATCGAATCAGGAGATATCTCATGAACTATATCCCTCAGCTGCAAGTGGTGAAACTAGCCAAATAAATACTGATAATGAGGTCTCCATCAATGAATCGACTCACGTAAATGAACTTCATAATGGGGAAACAAGCCATCATTCCAAGATCCAAGACGAATTTAATTTAGCTCTGCTTGAATATGCAGGTACCGACCCTACCCAACGTCCAATACGTCCGAGGCAGCAGTCTTCCCGCAAGTTTGCCATGGTGTTGAAAGAACTGAACGAAACCGTACTTCCCAACTATTTAGAAGAGCACCAATCTTTCATGGAGGTTCATACTGCTATCTATTGTGCAGCACTAGCTGCAGTACGAATTAATGGGGGTAGGCCACGCCCTCCAAACCAACAGTCAGCTGCAAGGAAACCCAGCGATCCACCGTGGGCAAAACGTTTAAAACAACGCATTGAACAACTACGCCAGAATGTGAACAGACTGCAACAGTATAAGAATGGAGTGAGAAGTAGACGTCTGAACAACCGCATACGAAGGATCATGATGGACTCCTCACTAGAAGAATTTCAGGTCCCCGAGGACGCAGTGATAACAGAAGTACTTGATACTTATAAACAAAAACTGGCAGCCTTCTCTAAGCGTCTTAAGAGATACCAGAACACTACCGAACGGAAGAAACAGAAAAATGACTTCAAGAGAAATGAGAGAAAGTTCTATGAAGACCTGAAAAAGACACCTCAAGTTCAGAATGATTCTCCAGAAGAACCCAGTGCGGAGAGTGTTACCGACTACTGGTCATCAATATGGTCTAGGCCGGAAGAACACAACAATGAAGCTCCGTGGTTTAAGGAAATAGAGAATGCTACCAGATGAATAAATCAAATGGCACATACAGACGTTGATGTTGAGGAACTACGCCAGGTCATCAGCAGCCTACAGAATTGGAAAGCACCTGGAATTGACCGGATCCATAATTACTACCATAAAAGGTTCACATGTACCCACCGTTTACTGGCTATTCACATACAATGTTTTCTGGAAAATCCTGCTGCATTTCCAGTTTTCCTAGCCAGAGAGTTAACCTATCTCAAGCCAAAGGACTCTAAAATCACAAACCCATCTAAATATCGCCCCATCACCTGCTTGCCAAACGTTTATAAGATCATTACATCCATTATTGCAAATCGAATTCGTGCGCATTGTGAGGAAAACGCCATTCTCGCAGAGGAACAAAAGGGTTGCAGAAGGAATTCTCAAGGATGTAAGGAACAGCTCACTATTGATGCCGTGGCATTAGAGCAGGCCTGTCGTAGATCACGAAATCTTTATACCTGCTTTATTGATTACCAAAAAGCTTTCGATTCCGTGCCTCATACATGGCTTATACAGAGCTTGGAGATTTACAAGGTCAACCCTATTATAGTGAACTTCCTGAAGTGCGCAATGGTTTCATGGAGCACTGTCCTCCAACTTACAGTGGGTGGCACTCGTTTAACATCTTCATTAATACCGATTCGCCGAGGAATTTTCCAAGGAGACTCGCTAAGCCCACTCTGGTTTTGTCGGGCATTGAATCCTCTCTCGCAAATCCTGAACAGTAGCAACTACGGATTTAGTATTAAGGGTAATCATGGTGAAGCGTACAAGATGAACCATCTTCTTTACATGGATGTCATTAAACTGTATGCATCAACTAAAGTGCACCTACAATATCTCATCTCTATCACTCAGAGCTTTTCCTCAGATATCCATATGCAGTTTGGTTTTGATAAGTGCAGAACACAGACTGTTATTAGAGGCTCGCACTCTGCACAAGGAATACCTGTTGGAGAGGGGCAGAGAAGTATTCAGCCGTTGGAGGAAGGCGCATTAGTAGGATATATAGGCCGAAGCTGGGGCAGGGGCTAATGGGCAAGATGGCCGCCGCGCGCAATCACTCTATGTTATTCTTATGGAGGGGTCAGTCAGAGCTGGGGCAGGGGCTAATGGGCAAGATGGCCGCCATGTCCTGAGACCATGAATGATGTCACAGGGGGAGTTCGGCCGTGTAGTTGCTAAATGGAATATTTATTATTATTATTATTATTATTATTAGGTAATTATTAATTGATCATGTATAATCAAGACCAGCCTTATATTGTCAACCACTTAGTGTAGTGACTAGCATTCTTGGAGGTCATTCCTGAGGTTCGAATCCCGGCTCTGCCAAGAAATTTAATTTCTGGTCTCAGGAGTGGAATGGAGTACACTCAGCCTTGCGAGGCAAAACTGACAGGAGCTGGCTTTTGATTCATACCTCAACAATTCTGCCTAACCCAACTTCACCTAACCTAACCTAACCTAACCTATCCTAACCTAACTTCAAAGTCAAAGCAAATATGAGAGCAAATGTGAGAGCACACATAATAAACTAAGTTATAACCTAACCTAACTTCACCTAACCTAACCTCACCTAACATAACCTAACTTCAAAGTGAGAGCAAAAATGTAAGAGCAAATGTGAGAGCACACATAATAAACTAAGTTATAACCTAACCTAACTTCACTTAACCTAACCTCACCTAACCTATCCTAACCTAACATAACCTTTCTAATTTAAAATTGCAAGCGAAAAAAAAAATTAGCAAAAAGTATGAGAAAAAAGTGAGAGCAAATGTAAGAGCACAAATAATAAACTTAGTTATAACCTAACCACACCTAACCTAACCTAACCTAACATAACCAAACTTCAAAGTGAGAGCAAAAATGTAAGAGCAAATAAGAGAGCACAAATAATAAACTTAGTTATAACCTAACCTAACCTAACCCACAGAAACCTCATTTAAAGATTTTATATTTTAACATTTTAGATTTTTGATTTTTTTCATTTTACATTTTTTAAATGTTACATTTTACATTTTTGATTTTTTTGTATTTTAGATGTTATTTTTTTTGTAGATTTTACATTTTAAATTTAAGATTTTTTCATTTTAGATTTTACATTTTCCGAAAAGAGTAAACTACAAGGCTACATACCTAACGTAACCAAACCTAACTTTACCAAACCTAACTTACGCTAATCCAAAGGCTAATGCTCACACACAAAGTATATAAGGGCACATGCAACTATCCTTAGGCCAGTCTTATAGGCTACTGTACAACATGATCACTACCCCAACCGGTTTTTTTTCTTTATTTTGTTGTTTACACATTTGTCAATTTTCCAATTTCCCATTTTTAGTTTTTTTTAATGGCAGTTTAAAGTTTTTTAATTTCATAATATGGAAACATGGAATTTGCATTTTGTTGTTTACATATTTGTCAATTTTCCAATTTCCCATTATCAGTATTTTCAAAATGTCAGTTGTTAGTTGTTCAATTTCATAATATGGAAACATGGATTTTGCATTTTGTTGTTTACACATTTGTCAATTTTCCAATTTCCCATTTTCAGTTTTTTTTAATGTCAATTTTAAGTTTTAAATTTCATGATATGGAAACATGGATTTTGCATTTTGTTGTTTACACATTTGTCAATTTACCAAATTCCCATTTACAGTTTTTAAAATTTTAGTTCAATGTTTTTTCTATTTTGTCAATATGGAAACATAGATTTTCCAATTTGTGTGTTTTACATGTTCATTTTGCATTAGGAGTGGAGAGAGGTGGGTAGTAATTAAAAATGTACAAGCAGTGTCCATACAATATTTTTTATTTTAAATACATGTACACTATTTACACTTAAATACACTTTATATATAGTCTATTTTTTGTTATAAATTGTACAGTTGTTTTTATTTTGTTTTCTATTTTATTTATTTTTGATTATGAATACTATTTTTTTAATTTTTGTAGTGCCATGGTTTTATTTCCTAAATTGTTTTGTTTTATGTATTTGCTAGTTGCAGGCAGAAGATTTTGATATTCATAACTTAACTCTTTAAGCATGGTTAATGATTGAGTAATGACCATAGGCATGTGTACCTATACCATCAGCATCAATCACTCTTTTATCATCACCAGGACACAAAGCTGATGATGATGATGATAATTGTTGTTTTAAGGGGCCTAACATCGAGGTTATCGGCCCCTAAGGACACAAAGCAATTTTGTTTAGCCTTATAGATGATATGTCATGTTGTTTAGAAGCGATAATGTTCATGGGTATTCTTTTTACATTGTTTTTCATGACACAATCCTTATAATCTTGAAAGCTTATACAATTTTTGACAACACCTCTGCTAATACCTTTAATCTTTTTGATTTCTTTACCATTTATGTCTAAAGCATACATTTTAGCTCTAAGTCCAACAAATGCTTTTATAATTTGTCCACAAGCCTCGTCTTTAAATTTCCCCAACGTTTTCTTGTTTGATGTAGAGTAACATATGTGATTAGTAGGATAATCTGATGTGTCCAGGTGTTGTAGGAAATCCAACTTGTCTTGATATACATCTGGGGTGTTAACCAAATATATGAACGAGTCAGTATCCATATACATGAGTTTAAGATTGTCCATGCCATAATAGGGTAGCAGGACATCATAGTGGTGGGAATACATGAGAGTTTTTGAAATATCCAGTATACACATTCCAATATATATAGGCTTATTGAATACAATGTTACGCTTAGCCATGTGGAAAGCAGCTAGGTTGGGACCATAAATTGTTCTGTCGATGAATGTTGGTTTAGCTATTAGCTTTTCTGCCTTTTTGCTGTCAGTCACAAGACGTATGTCTATTCTTTTACGGATATTTTCCATTGTTTTCCCAAAAATGGCATTGTTGAATAATTTGTACAGATTTTTCTCAAAATCATTTCTGGCTTGTTTTCGAAGGTTGTTATTAAAATCAACGTATGCCTTTAACCAAGGTCTTTGTTTAAACTTTAACACACGATGAATTTTTATCAATTTTATTCCATGATCTAAAGCCTGTTTTAATGCCATGTAGTGAACAACATATCGCCTTCGATTTCCAAGATGAGGAATTAGTTTTTTCAGAGACGAATCCTTAGGTTGTGTACACTCTGGTAGGAAAGGTAAATCGTTGTGTAGATCATGAAGGTCAGATGGGTAATCAACATCAACGTCTAGAATGTATCCCACAGGATCGTCGTTCTTTAGTTTTTCTAGATCAACAGTATCTGGAGAAACCCACTGAAATCCACCATAAGGAAGGGAGTGGCACATAGCCCACCCGTATTGGTTGTTGGCATCATCATAGGTAATAAACTGCGATGGTTTCTCAGAATCATAGGTTTCCATGTATTTATTGTTAGCTTCAGCATACCGATGAGACACCTGGCATATGCCTCCACGTATTCCAGACTCGATTAAAAGAATCTGATCGTAATCCTGTAGCAATTCCAGTTCAATGCCTGTGTAAAGGAGCATTGCCTCGAAACTTAAACCAGGCGAAGTAAAGAAGTGTGCAGCATCCACTCGGTGTGTTTCTAGTGTTTTGTTTCTAAACGTTTCAAAGCTGTCTGCAAGAAGGAGTACATCTGAACTTAGGTAGAGGTCACTATATTCCCCTAGAGTTTTAATGTTGAACTGTTTCCAGACATTTTTGGCATGTTCATAGTCTTCTTGACTAACATCTTCTTGACTTAATTTGTTAAAGAATGCCTCTTTTGGAGGTAAACACGTTTCACTTAACTTTTCCCATGAGTCAATGTAGTCATAACAAAATACCCCTTTACGAGTCATGAGCATTGCATTTTCTTTTCCAAAGTACTTGTCTGTTTCAGGGTATGATGTTAAGTTGGAAACTAAGTTTTCCAAACTACTCGGCATTAACCGAAACGTGTCCACAAATCTAAGCTTAACATTTCCTACATATTTGGTGAAGGAAATGTATTTTTCCTTGGAGTTAGCGATAACATCCACTCTCTCAGTAGTACATCCTAATTGCTTTACAATGAAATTTGCGTCGTAGCCACTCATATTATGTAGAAATACAGGAACGGGGTTACGTGTTTTACACCTCAAATTACAGTTATTGTGAGCACTTCCACGGTATTCCCCTGTAATATGGCAATGGTCTCGAACTTTCCAATCCTCTTTGGTATACGGTTTTTGACACAAATAACAGGTTTCAGAACATTGGAACTCTGCTTCTTGATCCTCAGTTAAAGCCTTTGGAACATTTAAGCTGTAAACGCGATCAATTTCATTAGCTATTGAAATCAAACAGTCCATAAACTTTTCTGCAGCGTCAGGTCCACGATAAATAAGAGGTTGGCTTGGAAGGTTTGTCTTTATGTGTTCCACAGCAGGTGAGGGTTTAACGTATATACCAAAGCTCATAGGAACATGACTCTGGTATGGCACTGTATAACTTGCTTCAGGATTGGGTAGACATGTTTGATAGGGTAACAGTATACTTTCAAAATCAGCATAGATAACGTAAGGTATTCTCAGCATTTTTTCCACGTTTAAAAATTTGACAATGGGGTTTTTAATAGGCATTTCAACCCTAGCAATGTCATGCTGGACGCACAAAGCTCTATGTTCTTTCAATTTTTCTATTCCTTGTTGACCATATCGATTATCGAAGTGAGTAAAACACCGTTTACACGTATATATCTTATGTCCATGGTGAGTAATCTGATGTCCTACTAGTTTATCAAAATCTTTGATAAAGACGTAGTGGTTCTGGCCGGATGATGAACTTAGCAGAAGGAGGTCGCGATGGTCTTGCAGCTCTTGATCCACAACCTTTAGAGGGAACAATTTGTTGTCTTGTTCCAATCCAAATACATTAATGGATATATTGTTGGCTTTTTCAAATTTGGGAATGTCAGCTAGCGATGTAGGAAATGATATTACTGAAAAATCATACTTGTTTTCCAGATCCTTGTATTTACTAACGCGTTTAGCATCAGTTTTAACCAGTTTTGCTAAAATGGCATACATAAAACACCTCTCGTCCTTAAAGTTTTGAGGATTAATGCAGGCTTTTCTTGCTTGTATAGCTGCTGGTAATGGAACATATGTGCTACCACGCAAGGGATTGTACTTATTTATTTTCAATCGTACTCCTTCCACTGCTAACAAAGCCCAATTACTGCCTTTTAGCTCAGATTCTTCCATTTCCGTAGTTAACTTTGTAAATTGTGTTTCCAAGAAACTACTTAAGTCCGTTTCCAAAAATAGGGCCTGATTTCGTGTTTTAAAAGCACGATCTGTAATTTCATTGGTAGATGTATGAATGAATCTACATTCAGCCACAAGATTAACTTTTATCGACTTGTGCATTGCTAGTTCTTTCTGCATAGCTTGTATTATTTGCTGTTTGGACTCTTTAAGGTATGAATTTAAATCCTTGCACGTATCGCAACGAATGAAATAGGATTTAAGTCGACCTTCAAAAGATGTCTCATATTCAATAAGTCCATTTTTGTCAGGGACCAATGACAGTAGGTAATGTTTTGTAGGCTCTGCTTTTTGTCTTTTAGCTGCCGACACAACATTACAACATTCTTCATGACGACGTCCATTGTAGGCATTGTTGAATGTACTACCACAGGTCTTGCACTCATGAAATTCACCACACGATACTTCATGTCGCTTCCTATGATAGTCTCGAAGAAAAGTCTTTCCACACTCTTTACACATATAGCTAGGAATGGCTTCTTCCATTATGAATGTTGATTTCTGCAAACAGCTGCTTACTGCGTATCACAGGGCTAGAGGTTGGTCGGTGAGACGGTCTTTCACGATGTGAACACCGTGAGAGGTAGTAGTCAACTGGTGATATTCTTGTGAAGGGTCCTCTAATATACCCCTAGTCTAGACCAACAGCTCTTTACATGCGTATGACAAGGCTGTAGACTGGACAGTGAGACGGTCTTTCACGATGTGAACACTGTAACAAGTAGTAGTCAACTGATTATATACTTGCTAAGGGTTCCCTAATATACAATAGTCAAGACCAACAGCTACTTACTGAGAAGTACAAGGCTGTACAATAGTTGTTTTAACAGTCTTTCACGATGTGGTCACTGTGAATGGTGGTAGTCAACTGATGATATTCTTGATAAGGGTCCTCTAATATGCCCCTGGTTAAGGGTAACAGCTGCTCACTGCTTATGACAAGGCTAAAGACTGGTTGCTTTAACGGTCTTTCACAATGTAAACACTGTGACAGGTAGTAGTCAACTGAAAATATTCTTATGGCCTACTCAAGGTTATCAGGTACTTACTGCATATCAAAAGGCTGTACACTCATGTGTGTTAGGCACTCTTTCTTGCTAAGGACCCCAATATTCCCTACACAAGGCTATACATGTTAGTTCTAAACACTTAGTGGTTAATTGTATATTCAATTTTTGTACAAAGCATATACGAGCACGTTTTTATGAGGTAAAAATTTACCAAATAGTCAAATGCGACACGCAAATTATGTTGCCGCTATCTAGCGGTGACTATGAGAACTACTTGACCGACCAGCATGCTACCTAGCGCTCCATTTCAATACTCGCTCACTGAACGAACAGCATGCTATCTAGCGGTCGATATCAATACTCACTCAACTACCAGCCTGCTACCTATCGGTCAATATAACAACTCACTCAACTACCAGCATGCTACATGGCTTTTTTGGTCAGTTTTTTTGTTGGCTTTTTTTTTGGTCAGTTTCTGTTGGCTTATGTTGGCTTTTATTGGCTTTTGTTGGCTTTTGTTGGCTTTTGTATTAGCTCTTTTATATTTGCTCTTGCTTGTGGGGGCTTATTTGGTCTTGGAAAGTATGTCAGTCCTTTTTTTATGGCTGTAAAATGCTTACAGCCATGTTTGTAAGCAGCAACAACAACAACAACAACACAAAATTCCAAAAAAAAATCGAAAGTACTCTAAGTTTTATCAATGACTCTCAACTCTTACACTTACCTCTATCCCATGCCTAGTCAAAAATAGTGTATTTTTCAAATTTTTCAAAAAATATTTGGAAAGTAGGCTATATCATTAAACTAAAAATCCTGAAAAGACATATGTTAACTCCAACACCTACCTCTATACCATTCTTAGTCCAAAAATAGTGTATTTTTCAAATTTTCCAAAAACATATTTCCAAAATGGGTATAATTTCCAAAATTAAAAAGTTAACAAAAATGTTTGTTTGTCATAAATGAATGGCCTTTGCCTCCTCTACAGCCGTACCAAGTCCCAGGTCTCTAGGACAACAAAATTAATAAATTTGAAAATGGGCTTATATTTCCAAAATTAAAAAGTTTACAAAAGAGTTTGTTTGACATAAATGAATGGCCTTTACCCCCTCTACCCCCATACCAAGTCTCAGGTCTCTAGGTCAACAAAAATAAAATTTTGAAAAATGGGCTATATTTCCAAAATTAGGAATTCTACAAAAGAGTTTGTCTAACGTAAATCAATTGTCTTTACCCCCTCTATTCCCATACCAAGTCTCAGGTCACTAGGTCAAGAAAATAATTTTTTTTAAAAATGGTCACTATTTTGGAAACTAGGAATTCTACGAAAAAGTGGACTCACGCGGCGGCCATGACACTAAGCAGAACTCTCACTACTCCACTACTGTTATTTTTCATTCTAGAGACTTGAAATTTATTTTGGTGGTAGATGGGGTCAGGGACCTTTCATTTATGTCAAATAAACGTTTTTGTACAGTTCCTAGTTTCCAAAATATAGGATTTTCAAAATTCGAGTGTTTTCAAAAAAAACATAAAAGTAAAAAAGTTTTATTAAAAAAAATAAAGGACATAGAGGCCATTCTTTTAAGCCCATAGAACACTTTTTAGAATGTTTGGTTTTATGAAAAATCGCCTACTTTCCCAGTTGAACTATTTTCATTTTTGTTCTACAGACCTGGGACTTGGTTTACAGGTAGAGGGGATAGATACCTTTCATTTATGTTAAACTAACTTTTTCGTAGAATTCCTAGTTTCCAAAATAGTGACCATTTTTAAAAAAAATTATTTTCTTGACCTAGTGACCTGAGACTTGGTATGGGAATAGAGGGGGTAAAGACAATTGATTTACGTTAGACAAACTCTTTTGTAGAATTCCTAATTTTGGAAATATAGCCCATTTTTCAAAATTTTATTTTTGTTGACCTAGAGACCTGAGACTTGGTATGGGGGTAGAGGGGGTAAAGGCCATTCATTTATGTCAAACAAACTCTTTTGTAAACTTTTTAATTTTGGAAATATAAGCCCATTTTCAAATTTATTAATTTTGTTGTCCTAGAGACCTGGGACTTGGTACGGCTGTAGAGGAGGCAAAGGCCATTCATTTATGACAAACAAACATTTTTGTTAACTTTTTAATTTTGGAAATTATACCCATTTTGGAAATATGTTTTTGGAAAATTTGAAAAATACACTATTTTTGGACTAAGAATGGTATAGAGGTAGGTGTTGGAGTTAACATATGTCTTTTCAGGATTTTTAGTTTAATGATATAGCCTACTTTCCAAATATTTTTTGAAAAATTTGAAAAATACACTATTTTTGACTAGGCATGGGATAGAGGTAAGTGTAAGAGTTGAGAGTCATTGATAAAACTTAGAGTACTTTCGATTTTTTTTTGGAATTTTGTGTTGTTGTTGTTGTTGTTGCTGCTTACAAACATGGCTGTAAGCATTTTACAGCCATAAAAAAAGGACTGACATACTTTCCAAGACCAAATAAGCCCCCACAAGCAAGAGCAAATATAAAAGAGCTAATACAAAAGCCAACAAAAGCCAACAAAAGCCAATAAAAGCCAACATAAGCCAACAGAAACTGACCAAAAAAAAAGCCAACAAAAAAACTGACCAAAAAAGCCATGTAGCATGCTGGTAGTTGAGTGAGTTGTTATATTGACCGATAGGTAGCAGGCTGGTAGTTGAGTGAGTATTGATATCGACCGCTAGATAGCATGCTGTTCGTTCAGTGAGCGAGTATTGAAATGGAGCGCTAGGTAGCATGCTGGTCGGTCAAGTAGTTCTCATAGTCACCGCTAGATAGCGGCAACATAATTTGCGTGTCGCATTTGACTATTTGGTAAATTTTTACCTCATAAAAACGTGCTCGTATATGCTTTGTACAAAAATTGAATATACAATTAACCACTAAGTGTTTAGAACTAACATGTATAGCCTTGTGTAGGGAATATTGGGGTCCTTAGCAAGAAAGAGTGCCTAACACACATGAGTGTACAGCCTTTTGATATGCAGTAAGTACCTGATAACCTTGAGTAGGCCATAAGAATATTTTCAGTTGACTACTACCTGTCACAGTGTTTACATTGTGAAAGACCGTTAAAGCAACCAGTCTTTAGCCTTGTCATAAGCAGTGAGCAGCTGTTACCCTTAACCAGGGGCATATTAGAGGACCCTTATCAAGAATATCATCAGTTGACTACCACCATTCACAGTGACCACATCGTGAAAGACTGTTAAAACAACTATTGTACAGCCTTGTACTTCTCAGTAAGTAGCTGTTGGTCTTGACTATTGTATATTAGGGAACCCTTAGCAAGTATATAATCAGTTGACTACTACTTGTTACAGTGTTCACATCGTGAAAGACCGTCTCACTGTCCAGTCTACAGCCTTGTCATACGCATGTAAAGAGCTGTTGGTCTAGACTAGGGGTATATTAGAGGACCCTTCACAAGAATATCACCAGTTGACTACTACCTCTCACGGTGTTCACATCGTGAAAGACCGTCTCACCGACCAACCTCTAGCCCTGTGATACGCAGTAAGCAGCTGTTTGCAGAAATCAACATTCATAATGGAAGAAGCCATTCCTAGCTATATGTGTAAAGAGTGTGGAAAGACTTTTCTTCGAGACTATCATAGGAAGCGACATGAAGTATCGTGTGGTGAATTTCATGAGTGCAAGACCTGTGGTAGTACATTCAACAATGCCTACAATGGACGTCGTCATGAAGAATGTTGTAATGTTGTGTCGGCAGCTAAAAGACAAAAAGCAGAGCCTACAAAACATTACCTACTGTCATTGGTCCCTGACAAAAATGGACTTATTGAATATGAGACATCTTTTGAAGGTCGACTTAAATCCTATTTCATTCGTTGCGATACGTGCAAGGATTTAAATTCATACCTTAAAGAGTCCAAACAGCAAATAATACAAGCTATGCAGAAAGAACTAGCAATGCACAAGTCGATAAAAGTTAATCTTGTGGCTGAATGTAGATTCATTCATACATCTACCAATGAAATTACAGATCGTGCTTTTAAAACACGAAATCAGGCCCTATTTTTGGAAACGGACTTAAGTAGTTTCTTGGAAACACAATTTACAAAGTTAACTACGGAAATGGAAGAATCTGAGCTAAAAGGCAGTAATTGGGCTTTGTTAGCAGTGGAAGGAGTACGATTGAAAATAAATAAGTACAATCCCTTGCGTGGTAGCACATATGTTCCATTACCAGCAGCTATACAAGCAAGAAAAGCCTGCATTAATCCTCAAAACTTTAAGGACGAGAGGTGTTTTATGTATGCCATTTTAGCAAAACTGGTTAAAACTGATGCTAAACGCGTTAGTAAATACAAGGATCTGGAAAACAAGTATGATTTTTCAGTAATATCATTTCCTACATCGCTAGCTGACATTCCCAAATTTGAAAAAGCCAACAATATATCCATTAATGTATTTGGATTGGAACAAGACAACAAATTGTTCCCTCTAAAGGTTGTGGATCAAGAGCTGCAAGACCATCGCGACCTCCTTCTGCTAAGTTCATCATCCGGCCAGAACCACTACGTCTTTATCAAAGATTTTGATAAACTAGTAGGACATCAGATTACTCACCATGGACATAAGATATATACGTGTAAACGGTGTTTTACTCACTTCGATAATCGATATGGTCAACAAGGAATAGAAAAATTGAAAGAACATAGAGCTTTGTGCGTCCAGCATGACATTGCTAGGGTTGAAATGCCTATTAAAAACCCCATTGTCAAATTTTTAAACGTGGAAAAAATGCTGAGAATACCTTACGTTATCTATGCTGATTTTGAAAGTATACTGTTACCCTATCAAACATGTCTACCCAATCCTGAAGCAAGTTATACAGTGCCATACCAGAGTCATGTTCCTATGAGCTTTGGTATATACGTTAAACCCTCACCTGCTGTGGAACACATAAAGACAAACCTTCCAAGCCAACCTCTTATTTATCGTGGACCTGACGCTGCAGAAAAGTTTATGGACTGTTTGATTTCAATAGCTAATGAAATTGATCGCGTTTACAGCTTAAATGTTCCAAAGGCTTTAACTGAGGATCAAGAAGCAGAGTTCCAATGTTCTGAAACCTGTTATTTGTGTCAAAAACCGTATACCAAAGAGGATTGGAAAGTTCGAGACCATTGCCATATTACAGGGGAATACCGTGGAAGTGCTCACAATAACTGTAATTTGAGGTGTAAAACACGTAACCCCGTTCCTGTATTTCTACATAATATGAGTGGCTACGACGCAAATTTCATTGTAAAGCAATTAGGATGTACTACTGAGAGAGTGGATGTTATCGCTAACTCCAAGGAAAAATACATTTCCTTCACCAAATATGTAGGAAATGTTAAGCTTAGATTTGTGGACACGTTTCGGTTAATGCCGAGTAGTTTGGAAAACTTAGTTTCCAACTTAACATCATACCCTGAAACAGACAAGTACTTTGGAAAAGAAAATGCAATGCTCATGACTCGTAAAGGGGTATTTTGTTATGACTACATTGACTCATGGGAAAAGTTAAGTGAAACGTGTTTACCTCCAAAAGAGGCATTCTTTAACAAATTAAGTCAAGAAGATGTTAGTCAAGAAGACTATGAACATGCCAAAAATGTCTGGAAACAGTTCAACATTAAAACTCTAGGGGAATATAGTGACCTCTACCTAAGTTCAGATGTACTCCTTCTTGCAGACAGCTTTGAAACGTTTAGAAACAAAACACTAGAAACACACCGAGTGGATGCTGCACACTTCTTTACTTCGCCTGGTTTAAGTTTCGAGGCAATGCTCCTTTACACAGGCATTGAACTGGAATTGCTACAGGATTACGATCAGATTCTTTTAATCGAGTCTGGAATACGTGGAGGCATATGCCAGGTGTCTCATCGGTATGCTGAAGCTAACAATAAATACATGGAAACCTATGATTCTGAGAAACCATCGCAGTTTATTACCTATGATGATGCCAACAACCAATACGGGTGGGCTATGTGCCACTCCCTTCCTTATGGTGGATTTCAGTGGGTTTCTCCAGATACTGTTGATCTAGAAAAACTAAAGAACGACGATCCTGTGGGATACATTCTAGACGTTGATGTTGATTACCCATCTGACCTTCATGATCTACACAACGATTTACCTTTCCTACCAGAGTGTACACAACCTAAGGATTCGTCTCTGAAAAAACTAATTCCTCATCTTGGAAATCGAAGGCGATATGTTGTTCACTACATGGCATTAAAACAGGCTTTAGATCATGGAATAAAATTGATAAAAATTCATCGTGTGTTAAAGTTTAAACAAAGACCTTGGTTAAAGGCATACGTTGATTTTAATAACAACCTTCGAAAACAAGCCAGAAATGATTTTGAGAAAAATCTGTACAAATTATTCAACAATGCCATTTTTGGGAAAACAATGGAAAATATCCGTAAAAGAATAGACATACGTCTTGTGACTGACAGCAAAAAGGCAGAAAAGCTAATAGCTAAACCAACATTCATCGACAGAACAATTTATGGTCCCAACCTAGCTGCTTTCCACATGGCTAAGCGTAACATTGTATTCAATAAGCCTATATATATTGGAATGTGTATACTGGATATTTCAAAAACTCTCATGTATTCCCACCACTATGATGTCCTGCTACCCTATTATGGCATGGACAATCTTAAACTCATGTATATGGATACTGACTCGTTCATATATTTGGTTAACACCCCAGATGTATATCAAGACAAGTTGGATTTCCTACAACACCTGGACACATCAGATTATCCTACTAATCACATATGTTACTCTACATCAAACAAGAAAACGTTGGGGAAATTTAAAGACGAGGCTTGTGGACAAATTATAAAAGCATTTGTTGGACTTAGAGCTAAAATGTATGCTTTAGACATAAATGGTAAAGAAATCAAAAAGATTAAAGGTATTAGCAGAGGTGTTGTCAAAACTTGTATAAGCTTTCAAGATTATAAGGATTGTGTCATGAAAAACAATGTAAAAAGAATACCCATGAACATTATCGCTTCTAAACAACATGACATATCATCTATAAGGCTAAACAAAATTGCTTTGTGTCCTTAGGGGCCGATAACCTCGATGTTAGGCCCCTTAAAACAACAATTATCATCATCATCATCAGCTTTGTGTCCTGGTGATGATAAAAGAGTGATTGATGCTGATGGTATAGGTACACATGCCTATGGTCATTACTCAATCATTAACCATGCTTAAAGAGTTAAGTTATGAATATCAAAATCTTCTGCCTGCAACTAGCAAATACATAAAACAAAACAATTTAGGAAATAAAACCATGGCACTACAAAAATAAAAAAAATAGTATTCATAATCAAAAATAAATAAAATAGAAAACAAAATAAAAACAACTGTACAATTTATAACAAAAAATAGACTATATATAAAGTGTATTTAAGTGTAAATAGTGTACATGTATTTAAAATAAAAAATATTGTATGGACACTGCTTGTACATTTTTAATTACTACCCACCTCTCTCCACTCCTAATGCAAAATGAACATGTAAAACACACAAATTGGAAAATCTATGTTTCCATATTGACAAAATAGAAAAAACATTGAACTAAAATTTTAAAAACTGTAAATGGGAATTTGGTAAATTGACAAATGTGTAAACAACAAAATGCAAAATCCATGTTTCCATATCATGAAATTTAAAACTTAAAATTGACATTAAAAAAAACTGAAAATGGGAAATTGGAAAATTGACAAATGTGTAAACAACAAAATGCAAAATCCATGTTTCCATATTATGAAATTGAACAACTAACAACTGACATTTTGAAAATACTGATAATGGGAAATTGGAAAATTGACAAATATGTAAACAACAAAATGCAAATTCCATGTTTCCATATTATGAAATTAAAAAACTTTAAACTGCCATTAAAAAAAACTAAAAATGGGAAATTGGATAATTGACAAATGTGTAAACAACAAAATAAAGAAAAAAAACCGGTTGGGGTAGTGATCATGTTGTACAGTAGCCTATAAGACTGGCCTAAGGATAGTTGCATGTGCCCTTATATACTTTGTGTGTGAGCATTAGCCTTTGGATTAGCGTAAGTTAGGTTTGGTAAAGTTAGGTTTGGTTACGTTAGGTATGTAGCCTTGTAGTTTACTCTTTTCGGAAAATGTAAAATCTAAAATGAAAAAATCTTAAATTTAAAATGTAAAATCTACAAAAAAAATAACATCTAAAATACAAAAAAATCAAAAATGTAAAATGTAACATTTAAAAAATGTAAAATGAAAAAAATCAAAAATCTAAAATGTTAAAATATAAAATCTTTAAATGAGGTTTCTGTGGGTTAGGTTAGGTTAGGTTATAACTAAGTTTATTATTTGTGCTCTCTTATTTGCTCTTACATTTTTGCTCTCACTTTGAAGTTTGGTTATGTTAGGTTAGGTTAGGTTAGGTGTGGTTAGGTTATAACTAAGTTTATTATTTGTGCTCTTACATTTGCTCTCACTTTTTTCTCATACTTTTTGCTAATTTTTTTTTTCGCTTGCAATTTTAAATTAGAAAGGTTATGTTAGGTTAGGATAGGTTAGGTGAGGTTAGGTTAAGTGAAGTTAGGTTAGGTTATAACTTAGTTTATTATGTGTGCTCTCACATTTGCTCTTACATTTTTGCTCTCACTTTGAAGTTAGGTTATGTTAGGTGAGGTTAGGTTAGGTGAAGTTAGGTTAGGTTATAACTTAGTTTATTATGTGTGCTCTCACATTTGCTCTCATATTTGCTTTGACTTTGAAGTTAGGTTAGGATAGGTTAGGTTAGGTTAGGTTAGGTGAAGTTGGGTTAGGCAGAATTGTTGAGGTATGAATCAAAAGCCAGCTCCTGTCAGTTTTGCCTCGCAAGGCTGAGTGTACTCCATTCCACTCCTGAGACCAGAAATTAAATTTCTTGGCAGAGCCGGGATTCGAACCTCAGGAATGACCTCCAAGAATGCTAGTCACTACACTAAGTGGTTGACAATATAAGGCTGGTCTTGATTATACATGATCAATTAATAATTACCTAATAATAATAATAATAATAATAATAAATATTCCATTTAGCAACTACACGGCCGAACTCCCCCTGTGACATCATTCATGGTCTCAGGACATGGCGGCCATCTTGCCCATTAGCCCCTGCCCCAGCTCTGACTGACCCCTCCATAAGAATAACATAGAGTGATTGCGCGCGGCGGCCATCTTGCCCATTAGCCCCTGCCCCAGCTTCGGCCTATATATCCTACTCGCATTGTACAAATATCTTGAGTTCACCCAGAGTACCCGCCTCAGACATGGTAATATCAAGAAGAACATAACTGAGCAGTACGAATTCACAGTGTTCTCTCTTCAAAACATAGCGCTAAACATATCATTAAGGCAGTTAACACATTTGCAATGCCCGTACTTACATACATTTTTGGTATAATCAGGTGGACTCAAACTGAACTGCACGATCTGCAACGAAAATCATCGGTGCTTTTATCACGCCATCGTATGCACCATCCGAAATCAGCAACAGAGCGCCTGACTCTACCTCGGTCTTAAGGTGGTAGAGGACTGATCGACATCATGAACCTTCATACAAAACAAGTGACAAATCTTCGTGCATTTTTCCACAACAAAGGAGAAACATCCCCTCTCCATCACACTGTATCTTCAGCTGATGATAATTACACACCGCTCCATCTGTCATCTTTAGACCCACCAGTAAAAGAAATGAAAACTACTGAATACAAGATCGGGAATTGGAAACAGAAGGCGCTTCATGGGAAGTTTCCACATGAGTTGGACCAGCCTCACATCGACAAGTTAGCGTCGCACGCATGGATGACCCACTCGGTCCTCTTTCCGGAAACAGAGGGATTTGTTGTAGCTATCCAAGACCAAGTTGTTGCTACTCGAAGCTATTGGAAATTTATAATAAAAGATCCAGCAACAGAGGGTGAGAAGTGTCGCCGCTGTGGCAAATGTAGTGAGACCATCCAACACGTTATATCAGGTTGTTCCCTCCTTGCCAACACTGACTACAAAAATCGACACGATCAAGTTGCCAACATTATCCACCAGAAACTGGCCTTGAAGTACAAACTTCTTCAAAGCTCCGCCCCCTATTGGAAATACACACCATCTGCAGTACTCGAAAATGCCACACACAAGCTCTATTGGGACAGAGGAGTTGTGACAGATGTCGTAGTCAGTAACAACCGGCCAGATATCATTGTCATCAATAAAGGACACAAAGAGGCATTACTGATAGATATCGCATGTCCCAACACTCAAAACATCCAAACAACAGCTGCTACTAAAATATCTAAGTACACAGAGCTAGCAATTGAGATAAAGCAGATGTGGAAACTTGATTCGGTGACTACCATCCCAATAATTGTATCGTGTACTGGTGTTATACCGAAAACTCTCCACAGTAGTCTATCAATATTGAATCTGCACCCGCAGATATATATTGAACTTCAGAAGGCAGTTCTGTTAAACACATGCCACATTGTAAGGAAGTTCCTTGGTGAAAATACCCTGGCCGAATACTCAGCAAAGCTCGATGATCCAGATGGGAATTTAGCTGATCCTACAAATGAAGGAGACTCGAGAAGACTGCAGGCACGACATGGATGTGAAGTCTCTGAACAGTGTAATCGTAATTATCTCAGTACAGATGGTTCCTTGCTAAGGCCGAACCAGGCTGTAACAGAAAATGTAGCCGGTACTTGCCGTGATAATGTTGTCAAACAATAAACTATAATAATAATAATAATAATAATAATAATAATAATAATAATGCAACAAGCATGCGACTCTCTTTCATTTTCCTATCTCTCTCTCTCTCTCTCTCTTCCCCTCCGAAGTACTGAAATAGCTAGGGCTTCACCACTCAACAGGCATGCTGCAACTGCTCGCTTGACTCTTGCAGATAAGATACATTAACGCGTCGTCAATCAAGACGAATCATCTTTCGTGTTTCGTGTTCGTTGATTTTACTGTACATTAAGAGCATGTACAATAAGAAGATAGGAACCAAACTGAGGCATTACAGCACTGTTGTTAGACCAGAAGGTTTATATGCTTCGGAGACAGGAGAAGTCATTCAGCTACTTAAAAGTGAACGCAGACTACTACTACGGAAGATCTTGGGCAACAGATGGGTTGACGGACAGGTTCGATTGAAGTCAAATAAAGAAGTATACAGCAAGATGGAACCGTTAACAAAAACAATTAGAAAGCGAAGATTGCTGTTTTATAGGCACATCTTCCGCATGAATAATGACCGGCTCACCAAGAAAATCTGGATTTTTTTAAACCAAAGATCTCCAAGTTGAAATGATTCCAAAAGAGTGAGAATGATATGAGACAGGTTGGCATTACGGTGGATAACATCAACGACAGGAAGAGTGTCAGAAGGATGGTGAAAAGCTATCAGGGTTTTATGGTGGAGGCAGAACCCAGAAGTCGGATTTATTTATTTATTTATTTAGCGTATGGCTTTTAGTGCCGGAAATGTTCGAGGACATGGCTCGCCAGAGGCTGTAGCTGCTTCAAGCGAACACCCATGGGGTGAGCTACAAGTTCGGTTCAATTTCAAGTAGTTCCAATTTTCGCAATCAGATGTCACTGAAACCTAGTGGTGAATGTTGGAACTTTGATATAGCATTACAGCGAAATTTAACCTAGAAATTTAGCTTCTCACAAGTTTAGTTAGTGGAGGGATCTTTAACGTGCCATAAATCTATGACATGGGACCGCCAGCTTTACTTCCCCTCCGAAGGAAGGCACACTGAAGATTTTAACGCTATTCAAAATTCGACGACTTCGGCCGAGTTTGAACCCACGATCTTGGCCACAGCAGTTCAGCATGCTACCAACTACGTCACCGAAGCCGCTCCAGAAGACGGAGAGGCCCTTTAACAGAGGAGCGGAAGAATAAGCTGATAGATGGGCTCAAGAGATACTGGCAAGATATCAAAGCCGGCAAACGAACAACACGCAGACACTGAAATGAGAGTGGTTGTTAACACGCAGTCCATAGAGGCTCAAGTCGACGGTAAAAAAAAGTTCCGTGACGAACTAAAGCGCCTACTTTTCTTAAAATTAATGATTCAAGCCAATCTATACAGACATATCTAGAAAGATGACGAAATTAAGTTGATATATCAACATTTGTAATTAGAGCACTACAGTTGGCAGCCCCGGTTACTGAATATATTCTTAGTTCCATCTCTTATGGTACAGAATACAAAATTTGGTTGAAGTCCAATAGATAGCATGGACGTTACATGCAGTTAAACATTGGATCTAACAGCGCGTAAAATCATGTAGGCAACAATATCATGCATGTATTGGTCAGAAATAATCTGAAATAATATGATCTATTGTTGTGCCAATTTTGAATGAATCCATTAGTTAGTATAGAAGTACATGCATTTTAAATTGGACCTATCAACAGGTTTAGAATCATGTTGGCAGCACTGACGTATAATAGTTACTCCAAATTAAACCAGAATGCCAGGTACTAGATGTGTGCAAAGTTTAGAGCTATTGGCTTGCATACTTCCTGATACATTGATATTTGGATAAAATAAATTGAGAGCATTTATTAACAGTTGGCAGACCTGTTGGCTCTTCAGAATACGCTCAGTCATATCTGGTTATGTACACATAGCACATACGAAATTTGGTTGAATTCCAATTGATAGTGTGGATGTTATATGCATTTAAAAATTGGACCTATCAGCAAGCCTATAATCATTTTGGCAACACTGCCATGTGTGGCCTCCAGTAGATTAAACTGAAATATTATTATCTACATGAGTGCCAATTTTGAAATAGCTCCCATTCATACCTTCGAAGATATCCAACATGGAGCTCAAAATTGCCATTTTTCAGCAGTTGGTAGCACTGACATCATTTTCAAATACGGCATTGAGATATTCAGGTATAGATCTTTACTCGTACCAAATTTTGTTTCGATTGCTGCAGCCATTTATGAGTTGATAGGGAGACACACACACACACACACACACACACACGCACAGACAGACAGACAGACAGACACACACTTGCCCGGATCGATCTCATAAGTCTACTTTTTCCTCATTTTTGCAAAATGTGAAAAGTAGGCTAAAAATACAAAATCATAAAATTTCTCACTGTCATAACTTGCAATGAAAACACTATTACTCCCGCTCATGCAACAAACTTTGAATTGAAGAAAGGATCTTAGAGGAGCACAGTTTAGCTCATATGACGAGAGCACCAAATGTTATTAATGAGCCCCGGGTTGAGAAGGTCTGGTGTAACTGAAAATAATTCTTATGATGATGAGGATACATTCCTTTCTTTTGGTCGATTTTTATGGTCAAAGAATGCACCACGTGCTTCAAGACGACTTCATACTAATCCACTGAATTCTTCACCTGGTCAAATCAGAAAATCACAGAATATAGGGTCGATACAAAACTGTTACATTCGCCTGGTGCCCATGTCAAAGTTGATGTAAATCGAGGAGATTAGATCAAATCAAAACCTGAAATAAAAAACTCAGCAATTTTTCTACGTTTGTGCCGTGTCTTGTGTGGAGACGAGAAAAAGAGTTGTTCTTGTTTTGGTTCATCACATGTACCAATAAGGGTGTGGTAAAACAGTAGACAATTTATTCACAAACGTGGATCTGGCACAATAGTTTCTTCGGTGTAAACTGATTTTAACAGTAACAATATTTTAGAGAAATCCCATCTAGTGCTGATGTCACGAGGGGTGGAAGCCTCCATGACTTGCACAGAGTTGTCATTCATTTGCTTTGCTCTCTTATGTTTGAAGATGTTTAGATGAATCTCGTCTCTCAAAGCAAAACCCAAGTAATTCACCCTGCAGTTAGATGGAAGACGGTTATCAGGAAGGTTGATCTTGGCGCAAGAAAGTGCTCCCCGTATCAGCCATAAGAACTAATGGTCTCCGCAAGGCAACATGTGGTTGTGAAGGCCGTGCTATCGCGATCGGAATTCCAGACATCCCCTCAGCGAGGAGAATATTGATTCTGGGCCAGGACCTGTGGGGCACACCTCATTCCTCCACCCCGCTATGGTTTCATTATCTTGGTCTAGGAACGTGAGGCATCTGGTCGTGTCACACTCAGAGGACAGCCTTCCGCAAACTAATATTCACATCCAATATTCTCCAGGGGCGTGGTGGCGCAGTGGTCAGGCTGTTGGCCTCTCACCAAGGTGGACCGGGTTCGATTCCCGTCCAATTCATGTGAGATTTTAAAAGTGAAATGCCTTGTCCTGTAGTTCGGATTCCACGTGGAAAAGTGGTCCCGTGGCGCATGATTAACGGTCACGTAAAACTGAAAGCTTCCTTCCTTTCCTTCCAATATTGTCCAGTTACATGGATATGTCCATGGGCTGGAGGTAGGTTGGTTGGTTCCTCAGTTTAGGGGCTGCGACAACGCGGTCATGTAGCCCCGTGTACTTTGGGTGTGTGTAGAATCTGTCTGATAACCGGTGTTAATTGTGATGACAGTATTAGTGTGTGTTATCTGTTTTTCAATTCAAGAAAGGACTGCAGACAATGAATTTTTAAGTAGTTCCTACTTTTGCCGCCAAACACCACTGTCAATGACTACTAGTTCTGAACATAGTTACCAGATGCCACCGCAGTCTGCTCCTGGCGACGAACGTTAGAACCTAAGAGTGTCAGTCAAATTTAACCTATAATTTAGCTTCACTCAAGTGTAATTAGTGGAAGGTTCTTTAACATGCGATAAATCTATGATATGGGACCGCCGGCTTTACTTCCCCTCCGAAGGAAGGCATACTGAGGGATTTTTAACGCTCTTAAAAATCCGACGACTTCGGCCGGGCTTGAACACGCGATCTTTTTAGTAAATTATTTAATATCAAATTTGCTGAAGAAGGTCTCAACTAAGACAGAAAAGTGTACGATTTTTGAATCTAATATTATAACTAGAGACCGGATTTTAAAGGGAAAAATATTCATTAAAAAGGACCAAAAAGGGGAAAAATATTCAATAAAAAGGACCCAATGAGGGAAAATATTCATTAAAAAGCGATTATTTAAGAAAAGGGAACTGGTCAAGAGAATAAAGGAAATAAAAAGGTATGCATAATCAGTTAATCACTTCTAATTTAACTTTACTGCACTAAAGAATGGTATCAATTACAAGTCCAACATTTGAGGATGTTAAGGATATAGGCCTATTCTCTTTTATGTTACAGTGTTTATTGCATTAAGAACGAATTGAACCTGATGACATTTAACATTTCAATATGTTTGAAGGTCAAATTTTGTCTCTTTGAATTTAAAATATATACTGCTCAAAAAAATTAAAGCACCACTTTTTTCAAAGGCCACCAAATTTTGAAAAGTTGACCTACAAGCTCGAAATCTCAGTATGACGTTTATCCTGACGCCTACCAAGCATATGCTTCAGCACAACTCCCCAATTTGAGTAGTTTCGGGGTAGCACCCCGAAAACCAGCCCATTTTCGAAAACCGCAAATTGATGTTTGCGAAAAACGCTGCAGGACTTGTCGCAGGTTGCCAATGCAGTCGAAAATGAATGAGTCTTGCTCTTAAAGGTTCCACAAACACGTTGAAATCGTTACATTTGACGTTTGGGCATTTTCAACCCCCTTCATCATCCCCTCAACATGGACTACCATTGGGGGGTCTGAGAAGGTACCGGGTGTGTTTAACCACCTGAAAACCTGCACACCGTCCTCAGTTGCTGATTGCAGTAAGTTCTTAAGGCCTCCGGCAATGTCCACACCCCCTAACACCCTCAACTGGCATGGGACCAAACCACCCCTTCTCGATTCACCCCTAAGGAATGTTTTAATCGAGATGTTTATCAGTGCTGCTAATGGGGGGTCTTCCCCTAACGTTTAAAAAAAGGAACTGTGCCTTTGTCACCACCCCTTCCCCTGCAACCCCCGTTTGTATGATTTTTCGAATCAGGCCCTTTTTAAGGGCTGAAACGACGTCTTAATCGCTGAAAGGGCTGTAAAGGTCCTTAGAAGTAGTGGTGACACGAAATCAACCCCTTCCGATCGATGATTGACATTCCGTCCCGCAAATTCGAAATTTTTGCACCCCCAACCCTCCCTGTCTAGACGCGTAATGCGTCATGGCAGAGTTTTCAGAGTTGGATCAAAATGAAGCTTATGGCCTGCAATGGAGCCCAAAACAGCAGACTGGGTAGAAATTCATCGGTAGGTTGGGAAACGGGACAAAAAATTTTCAAAAAAGTGTACAGCCTACAGTACGTACGCCCATGCTTAGGCAACCCACATCACGTCCGTGCGTGTGGGTTGCCTATGATCGGCAATAGGTTACAAAGTTTGGCAATGGGAGAAAAATGACGTGATGTGGGTTGCCTATGCATTGGTGTACTTACTAGAGGCTGTTAACTTTTTTGAAAATCTTTTGGTCCCGTTTCCCACCCTACCGATGAATTCCCATCCAACCTGCTGTTTTGGGCTCCATTTCAGGCCATAAGCTTCATTTTGATCCAACTCTGAAAACTCTGCCATGACGCGTTACGCGTCCAGACAGGGAGGGTTGAGGGTGCAAAAATGTCAACTTTGGGGGATGGAATGTCAATCAAACATCGGAAGGGGTTGATTTCGTGTCACCACTACTTCTAAGGACCTTTACAGCCCTTTCAGCGATTAAGACCTCATTTCAGCCCTTAAAAAGGGCCTGATTCGAAAAATCATACAAAAGGGAGTAGCAAGGGAAGGGGTGGCGACACAGGCGCAGGTCCTCTTTTGATACGTTAGGGGAAGACCCCCCCCATTAGCAGCACTGATAAAAATCTCGATTTAAACCTTCCTTAGGGGTGAATCAAGACGGGGTGGTTTGGTCCCTTGCCAGTTGAGGGTGTTAGGCGGGGTGAACATTGCCGGAGGCCTTAAGAACTTACTGCAATCAGCAACTGAGTACGGTGTGCAGGTTTTCAGGTGGTTAAACACATCCGGTACCTTATCAGGCGCCCCCAATGGTAGTCCATGTTTAGGGGATGATGAAGGGGGTTGAAAATGCCCAAACGTCAAATGTAACGATTTCAACGTGTTCGTGGAACCTTAAGAGCAAGACTCATTCATTTTCGACTGCTTTGGCAACCTGCGACAAGTCCTACAGCGTTTTTCGCAAACTTCAATTTACGGTTTTCAAAAATGGGCTGGTTTTGGGGGCGCTATCCCGAAACTACACAAGTTGGGGAGTTGTGCTGAAGTATGTGCTTGGTAGGCGTCGGGGCAAACGTCATACTGAGATTTCGACCATGTGCAGTCAACTTTCCAAATTTGGTGGCCTTTGAAAAAAGTGGTGCTTTAATTTTTTTGAGCAGTATATTTATACAAAGAAAATGAGCGTTCAACATCAACGGAAACCAGTGGGGAATACTTGGTTTTTACTCTAAACTCTAAATCAGTGCACTTCACTAGTTTTTCAATGTCTGGATTCTTTGATAAGCTTGCCTTAAGTTTTTCTTTTGCGAATCCCTCAAGCATGTTGTCAGTTCTTTCAACTACACTCCATTGCACCTCCATGGATAAGCACTGTTCTTCCAGTTGCAAGATGGCGGCAGGAAGAAACTTGAACGTATGCACTGCGTACAGCTCTGTCTCCAAATTCGGATCACTCAGCAGGTCCTTCGCTCGACCCACAGCTGCAGATTCAACATCGCCCAAAGACAGTATAAATTCCTTTATCTTAGTGAAATGTTCACAAAGGAAAACAGCACATGAAATCCATGTCCCCCATCTAGTTATGATGGGAAACGTAGGTAGTGGTAGGCCTGTTAACTTCCTTGTAAAGCTGTATTCTACTTGGAGCTTTAATCAATGTCTTCTTAAGTTCGGATATGAAGGCATTTGCAACAATATATTCAACCCTTATTGCTTCATATACCCTATGCAAAGCATGAGCAATACAAGTTGTATGGTGGAGATTAGAATACATAGGCTTCAACTGTGCAAATGCTGAGACCATGTATGATGCTTGGTCCGTAACAACTTGTCACACTTTGTTGTACTGTATTCCTGATGGCCAGAGTTTAATACAACAGTCATTGAAACTCTGCATTATAGAATGAGTAGCCCAGATGCAAAGGCCGCAAAGTGCACTTTTTGTCGATTTTGAGTTGAGCATACCGTCACGTTCGTCTTTTAACTGGCTACACGATGGAATAAGTTTCAGGGTGCATATCCCGCTCTAAACCTTTGAAAATGGCCAACAAAAATCGCATTCGTTTGCATAAACCGCTAAATGCATGTTGGCTACGGTTGCAAAGCCAGTTTAATATTCCACATGTCCAAAGACCGCTAAGTTCCGTAAGTATGGCGCCTGCCTTGCCACATACGGCTGCAAAACACGCTAACTGGTACAAGAACTGCCAATATTCCTCCCACAGAATTACTTTACAATAAATAATTATTTATTTCCATCGGGAAGGATAGTTTCGTGTTTCAGATTTGAGTTGGCTGCACTATCGAGGAAGCGTACGCAACCATGACATGCTGCCTTGTCGAAATACACCGTTTAAAGCTCATTTGATCGACAGGTTGTTTCTTGGCTGTGGGCATTTCAAGCCAGAAAAATTAGCGGCCTTGTTGATTTAAGTGAAGCAGTTATTGCATTTGTGGACTGTAATATTATTGTGGTTTCTTGGTTCCAAATACGGTGGAAAGAACAGAAACGGCAGAAGTAGTGAGAAAAAGTCCAAGTTGAAGTATTTGAACCCGTTGATATTGGAGTTGAGAATAACTTCTTACGTCTGGTTAGAACATCATCATGCCGAAGGATAAAACCAAATAGCATCGACACTTCTTCACAAACTGGCATACATTTTTAAGGTGCAAAATATTTCGGTTATTCTCTGAAGGCTGTGGGGGTCAGAACAAAAACTAGACTATGATCAGCATGCTATCTCACTGGTTACTGCTAGAAGCTCCCGCATGTCTAAAAGAAATGCAGCTATGGTTCCCAATTGTGGGCCGCTCATTTATCTCATTTGACAGAGTTTTTGGAAATATTGAACAGCAACTTCGCAAAGTTAGTGTCTTTGAAATTCCTTCCGGATACATCAAGCACATTGAGAAATTTGCGACAGTTGTTCGCCTGGAACAAGATGAATGTCTTGTTAGGGATTAGAAAGCGTATATGGATAGCATGATAAAAAAATCCGGGTAGTAAGCATTTCCAATTCCAAAAAGGGAAGAAAATCGCGTTCAGAATTGGCAATACAAAAAAATAACATGTCTGGTCCGAGGGGAGCCGTTCTACTATTTTGAGGTTGGTGAGGAAAAGAGCATCATGAAAAGTGGAGCGAATATTAACAAACATCCGGGTCCCTACCAATTCAAGTGTTGCACTCAAAGAAACATAACTACAAGCCGTCTGACGGCTTTTAGAGCTGTATTTCGGTGAAACTGGCCAGCGAATGACAACCTAAAATTCTTCAGTGAGGTCTTCCAGGAGCAAGAAGCCATTCGCAACAATATCGTCCGACCTCAAGAGGAAGAAGACGAAGAACCAGCAGATTTTGAGCTCATGGACATCGAGGATGACCTGACCTAACGTAAGTGCCATTTTTTCTTGTTTTATGCACTTTCTTAATTTGTAAATTTGTGTGCTGTGTAAATGACGTTTCACGGTGTTTAAGATGTATTTTTTAATATTTTTTTTCTCGCACCCGACGTGGTCTATTTTTTCAAAATATATTTTTCCTAATAAACCAAATTGAAACTAAAATAGTTCTTTATTAAAAATCTCATCCAAATGGCATTTGTAAAAAATAAAATAGCGGGTTTTGCAACCTAAGTTTCATTAACGACTCTCGTCGTCACTGGTGCAAATGTCGTTAACTGCACAATACGTGTGCAAAAACCGCTAAGTCAATATTTTAATTTATGTTTTAGGACAGAAGATCCCACCGTAGATTTCACAGATTTTAACTGAATAATAAATGCTTTTATGTTGATTTTCAGGCATAAGAAATATGGTATTAGCTTAAATAGTTTGGTCGTAGCAGTTTTTCGTCATTTACTCGGTTTCGTTTATAATGCACTTAGCGGCCTTTGCAAACGGACTACTCAGATGTTGAGTTTACTTTTTCCAATTCGTACATGGCAGCCAACATTGGTTTTGATGGGTCTCCTGTCAATGGCATCACAAGAATGTTTAGAACAGCTCTTGAAAGTGAATCCATTGTTTCATCCAAAATGAAGCAAACTGGATGGTCTCCAACAACCTCCGTAACTTTTTGTACATTAGCTTCATAAATTGGTTGTAGGTAACTCTTTCTAAGTGTACTTTCATCAGGGACAGTGCGTTGTGTGTATTTTTCCTAGAAAATCTTCATTGCTGGGTTATTTACCTTATTTAAAGGAATTCCACACTGAACAAAGGTAACTGTGAGGTCACTGAAAAAACGTTTCGTTCCCTGCTTTTTCTTCGGCCTTCTGAAAAGATTCCTGTAAAAATGACTGTTTGGAAACTTTCGCACGAATAGCTTTGTTTTTCTCATGTTTGGCATACTTCAGATGCTGAATTATTCTGTCCTTTATATGTTTTCCATCTACTTTAATATCAATATCACATAGAGAACATCGAATAACGGTACCATCCGTTTCGATTAAATCGTCCTTGAAACTGCTTACCGCTCCTCGCATTTTATTGCTAAAAGACGACTTCGCCATCACTATTACAAGCTACTGGTGCCACTTAGCGGTGCGTCCTATTCTCTATGACTATGTTTCTGCTACTGAGGCGAGCAAGCTACTGTAACCAAAGAGAATAGGCTGTAACTGCTTCACACATTCTGGAGGGGATGCGACGAGTCTAACAACACCTGAAGGAGGGGTGAGGCGGTGCAGTGGGCGAGTTCAACTCTGGGGTGAGTTCGGTATAGAACCCGTGTTAATTCTTTCTTCCCTTACGCTACATCGGTATTTTATGCAGGTATTTTCCCTCAAAGTGAAATAAATTCTTGAGGTTTTGCCGTATATTCTTAAAAAAGGGAAAATAAGTGCAGATGTAGGAGAAAAAGGAACAAGGGCTAAAAAAAAAGGGAAAAAAGGGAAAAAGGGAAGTTAAAACATGGTAATATTGAGTTTTAAATACAGTTTTAACCCATAGAAACGATTATTTCTTGTTCCCAATTAAATTTAAAAAAAGGAATTCCCTTTAAAATCCGGCCTCTAATTATAACACAGCATAAACATACGATATATTGTGCCCAACTCTAGGAATGGGTATTCCAAGATTCAGACACCTAGATATCAAGGGAAAGGCTGTAGCCGCTTTTGGAAGTTCAGATATTTGAATATCGCGCTACATTGCTTCGAGAAGGAATTGGAAGGAATTTACCGATACTTGGATGTCAAGTGACGTAGCGAGTAATAGCAGAGGTCGAGGCTATTTATTGATTAAATAGTTAACCATGGAGCAGAGTCTTGAGACTGGGATCAGATTACTGGCACGGCCAAATGAAAGAGAATGCAATTAGTATCAAGTAAATCGGACCAGGGATACGAGAGATATGAGGATTTATAGATTACAACGTGATGACGCGTGACCCTGGCAGTTTTGAATAAAAGCCGGCTGGAGCAAGCATCGATAGCTCACTTCAATACAAGCATTTGCCTAGCAAGTTGCTACGACGCTGAGCCAAGGCACATGGTTGCCGGATCTACGCTGAAGTTCTTTTCAAAGTCGTGATAGTCACGAAAGTGCTGCGCTACGAGGTGGAACTTAGTAAGTTTACGGCGAGGAGAATCACTGAGGTGATTGATTTTTCTACAGACATTGGTGTAAATATTTATATTTCTACATGGACATATGCTAGACTTTGTCTAGAATTAGTATTTTGTCACAGTCCAGTAATAACATAATACTTGGATATTTAAATCCATTTCAGTCAGTTTTCATTATTTGTAACTAGTTAACCTCTTCGATCTGTCAGTACACTGAAGACTAGTCTATAACGGTGGCGTTCATTAGTCTACGCAAGGGAAACTACAAGTTGCTTAGCGCATGGTAGATGGTGATATAATAAACCATGCCCAGGGAACGATCTTCAGAACAGCCGTTGATTGGTTAGACTGTCAGTGTTTTTCTTGTACTGATAAGATTACCGTGAGTTATGTTACAACTGACATATTTAAGAAGAGATCACTTAGATCTGACCCTATTTAAACAAACTGTTATGGCTTTGATAGAAGCCCATATTAAAATGGAACAACAGTTAATTCAAACGTCAAGAGATACTACCACTATGTCTGACTAGACGGATTGTGGGTATATAATGGCGGCCGATACAAGGATTATACATGCTTGTCCGATAGGGCATGTTTATGGATAAATCTGGTACAGACCAGGTTTACTACGCTTCAAGACCATCAAGAAATGTAAGCCACATTTGAATTATATTATGCCTAGCTAATTGGAACAAACTATTTTTCTGCAGATGACCAACACATTTTTTTTTCTTCGTATTTAAAGCTTGCAATGATTTACGCAAGACTTGTTAGAGTTATTCTGAGTATTTTCAGCACTCAGAACAGTTTAGGATCGATGACCGAGCATTTCGAGCATTTATTTGAATATTTCATATGTTTGGGAAATCACGGTAATCAGCCGATGTAACTGTAAAAGTTAATAATTTATTTTTGTTGAGGAATGGATATTTTTTCCATATTCGAAGGTTCGAACATGTGGATTCTCACATAATGAGATGATAATTAAACATATTTAAAATAATATAACAAATAATAATAATAATAATAATCCACTAATAATAATAATAATAATAAGTTTTATAATTTTTCTAAATAATTCTTGGATATTATATTTTCTAATAATCATATGTATTGAGAAAGAGCCTGTGAAGTAGTTTAATCATTTCTAGTCTGGAACAGGAGATTTTCCGAAGGAATGTGGTTAGCGCAAGCCCGCATTCAACCAACATGTCAGTTCTGGTTGAACAGTTGATATTTGCATTGAGCAAAGTATATTTTTCAGATAACACGGAGGGGCATGAAACGGGAAGCAAATGATATTTGTATCAAATAGGATATTTTTGTATTTATATAAAATCATGACGTAAATACACTCGAAAGTGAAATGAAGATTTTCATAAGTATGGTAAATTCACGGGTTGAACTGAATGGTAAAATAAAATAAACTTGTAAGTTTATTAATCTTCCAGTGTTGATAACAAGCAGAGGCTTGATTTATTGTATAAATTTTGGGAAGATAATTTATGTGTGGAGTAGTTGAAATGCCATTCCCAGGTGCGCATGTTTAAGTCGCAGGAATGAAGAGGTTTTTTCGAGCATCAATCAAATAGCAGGTTCGATGGCTCAGGTTTATAGTAGGAGTATTGAAACTACACATTTCGTCGTATGAATGACCCGAAGGTTATTTCTTGAAAACCATCAGTTCTTATTTCAACCTTGTTTACGAATTCCATTTAGACTTTGATTTTGCTAGAACCCGGATTTGCCATGATAGTAGTTTATTCTTCTTCAGAGGAAGACCTTTGCCGTTGTTGTTGTAATATTGTGTTCTTACACAAATAATAGAATGGGCCACTGCCAATTAAATATAATTCTTTAACCACGAATAATTTGAAGGATATTTTCAATCCTAGTGCCATGAACTAAATGAATTCATTATAAAACTACAATTCTAATTTCCGCATTCTGTCGAAGAATTGCAAGTTGTGAAAGTTGCTAAAAATGGCCATGAATATAAATATTTTTTATAATAATGATTCCAAGTGGATAATTGAATAGCTGAATGGTTCAACCATTTATTGATCAAGTTGGTGATTCATAAATCATATATTTTGTTAGGAACTTGAAGTTCATAATCGAGTCACTTCTCGAATGTTAAATGTCAGAAGAACAATTAATTGTTGTTGTGCTTCGCACAGTTCTTCGATGCTATGCTCAAGGTCAAATACTTTTCAGATGTTATTAATATATGTAAATAATTTGTGTTGCTTCGATGATTATAATATTTTTCGACTATGTATTTTTGAAACTGGAAAAATAAGTGAAAGTTAAAAATTCTATGAACATTTATTCTACGAGTGTTAATATCA
The DNA here is from genome assembly GCA_946902985.2 of Meconema thalassinum. NCBI lineage: Eukaryota > Metazoa > Arthropoda > Insecta > Orthoptera > Tettigoniidae > Meconema > Meconema thalassinum. The sequence goes on along the minus strand of OX336399.1, from coordinate 204,838,363 downwards.
TGTAAATATTCAAACAGTGATCTACGATATGTCCAGTAGAGACAATTAAATTTGAACTGGAATTAATTATAAATAATTTTGGAACACGGTCTACAGGACTAACAATCAGACTTGTGTTTCCAAAAAAATAATTGTCAAATGTGTTTGGAAAATTTCTGTATATTGTGTAAATAAGAGTGTGGGTCGCCACACGTGAGTGATGCTACTTTGAGCATTTTTGCAGTCAATTTTAACTTCAAAATAAACTGAGATAATTTTACAGGATGTGTTACTCCCAATTAAATCTCCTTCTATCCTTATTGTTGCATTGAGCCAAAAATCAGCAAAGCATTTTTTTAATTTGATGTCGTTTTTGCGATTTGCTTTAACCCATCTGGCGCTCCGGGATATTTTGACTCTCGTGCTGACTGATTATTGGTAAAATGCATATGTGGTCGTGCGGACTCCGGTCTAAACGGGCACAATATGGGATTTTACATTTTACACACTATTACACACATGTCCTTCGTCCAGCCACAGCCTTATAGGCACGAAATTTGCTTGTTCTTAGTCCTCTGATCAAAGTTTTATTCTTTCAGCAACTTCATATTATTTCAACACATGAAACTATCTTCAACTTTTTCTTTATAGGGCAAAATACTGCGGGTATAAAATATTTGTTTTGTTTAGCACATTTGCAGTAGGAATATGCAACAATTTTATGGGCGTGGATTCTATTTTATGAAATATGGGGTGTGAAATTATTATCCCACTGCCCAGACCCGACAGTATGTTTTCTTAAATGAGCAATGGGGTAATAATCTCCAACCTCCAAATTATGATGTTACTGTGTTTATCACTCAATAATGAGGTTTATTTAACAGGATCCATCACGCTCTATAATTTAAAAAAAAACGTAACTCCCACGCAACACAAGGTCAGTGACCTATAACATCTTTGCCGAAAACTGCACAAAAAATATAAAAGTGATTTAGGAATGCTAAAAGTTAGTATATTCGAATGTAATTCAATAATTTCAAAATAGTATTTACTAAAAACCCAGAAAATTAATTTTTAAAATCTTCTATTCTATGGCAAACACCCTGAGCAGGATAATTATTTCAATTCTAGCTGAAATATATTTACTCAAGTGACCAAAACCATTATTAACATTGTATTTCAGTTATATACCAGCGTTTACACATCTCTTATCTTCAATAAAAACACCTTCTTCTGTAAAACAACGCATTTCATTCACTCAACACAACCGATCTGGCGAGCACGTGCACTGTGGAGACCACTGGGATATATGCTTCCCACCTTTGGTTTCTGATGACAGTATACATCAAATTAATGGGTTTTCAATATTTCTCTGCAGTTATCTTGTGGATGCATGTGGAACTTCGTGAAATGAAAGGGGTGGGAAGATTCTCTCCCTAACACCGTTCTATAAATACATGGTGGGAAGATAGTATCCCAAGGACCTATAAAGGGGACAAGCTTTATTCGTTAACATGCTCTCTATAGGAGATTGCCATACACTAGTTTACTTGCAACATAATGAACATATCTGTCTTTAATAACCATTCTTTCGAAGCCTTATACTATATAGGCTACATGCATCATTTCCTTCGTATCATAGTAACGTCAAACAATCTATTCATTGCCGTAAATATACATTGGATAACTCAATACCATTGAGTTATTGGTCATTGAAAGATACCGGCACCTCGGCGACTCTAAAAGCCGCAGTAGTTATAACGGACGTAAAACCAATAACATTATTATTTATTATTAGAATTAAATTTCTTGGTAGATCGGGAACTGAACTCAAACCTCCGGGCTATAAGAATGAAATCAATTAATTAAGGTAGAAAGAAAGGTAAATGGAGAGTAAAGAAAGAAAGAAAGAAAGAAAGAAAGAAAGAAAGAAAGAAAGAATGAAAGAAAAGGAAATAATGTATATATATATATATATATATATATATATATATATATATGCACGGTATATACCTAAAACATATTGTAGAACATAGAAATGAACAAACATCGCAAGAGATGTGAATAAATGAATGAGCCAGATTCCTCTATGCGTTGGTTTTATTGTGCAGAGCAGAACATTTGCCTCTCGCTGTGGAGTAGCGCTGTGAGAGGCGAGCTGATAAGCCCGGTTCGCGTGCGACCTTCTCATCAACGCCCCACAAACAGCGCCACCCGCTCCGTGCCGGATATCTAATGGCCAAGTGCATTCCATGAGTGCGCGCGCCTACTAATGTACTTCGACACGATCAACGATCCTTTTTACTCTCATTTTAAAAATGAATTACCTGCCATTAACGCTGAGAGTTGAAAGCGTTCAACAGCCTTTTAATAATAATAATAATAATAATAATAATAATAATAATAATAATAACAGCAATAATAATTATAATAATAATAAAACTACAACACAGTCATCAAATGAGAGGCATTGTATGCATCCGAAACACTGGGGGCAGGTCACAAATGAAAAGCATCGAGAAACAAGAGAGGAAATTTCTCAGAAAAATCCTGGGACCAAAGTTCGAAAATGGAATTTGGATGAAAAAGAAACCACATGAAATTTTTCAATCCGCAGAAAAAAATCACAGATGCTATCAGAAAACGACGATTAAAATTCTACGGACACCTTCACAGAATTGATAACGACAGGATGACAAAGAGAATTCTAAATCTAGCGGTACCCTGAAAAATCCGCAACAATTGGTTAACAGAAATATATGAAGATGTACAAGAAATGGGTATTGCCGAGAAAACCATTCCACATAGTGTCAAATTTAGAAGCCTAGTAAGCAAACATCAATTTGCAGAGAAATCTAAAAGGTAAAATACAGGCTGGACAGAAGCACGCAGAAAGGAACGCAGTGAACGAATGAAGAGATATTGGGAAGAAAAGAAGAAGGAACATTGTGAAAATAAGTAGTAGTAATTGGGCATACAGAATTTAAAAATAATATTAAAATAAGACCAAGCCAGCCTGGTTCGAAGAGGTGGAAAGTGGCCTACAAATGCTGGACATTACCCTTGGAGATACTTAAGAACGCAACCCTCTCAGGAAGAAACTTAACGACCACCAGCGGTTTCAAGAAAAAACAAAGTTGAAGACGAGACGGGAAGATCAGGACGGTAGAAAGAAAAGAGTAACATCGGCAACGTTTGAAGGAGCACTAGGCAAAGATCAAAACCCAGAGAACCTGTGGTCCATTGTAGGCCGATAGATTAAATAATAATTATAAAAAGAATTATACGAGCCGGACAGTAGTCGCATATAATGTGTGACATGGTATCCTACTATGTGTGTCCCGGGAGCGCAAATCCCTTGTTAACATTGAACTCTGTTGGCCATTGAAATAACTACTTGTATACCTCCAGTGCCAAATCCTGACCGTAATGAATCATAATTGTTATTTGCTAAGACATTATATCTTAATCGATTGATAACATATTGTGCATTTTGCAATGGGAAATTAAAAGTGTATATTGTAATATTATAGTGCAGAAGTGGCTTTAAGAAACTGAGCCGTCTCGGTTGCAGACAAGACGGCAGCTGATCTCTCGTTCTGAACTCTATTTCACCAATTTGAGTATGCTGCATGCAATATAGCCTACAGATGTAAAAATAATAGGAAATGTGTATGAAATAAAGTTTGTTTGAAATATACTCCAGTGATGAAATCGTTTATTCAAAGTCATTATTGCCTAAGACGTTGTATCTTAATCGATTGATAACATTTATTTTGGGAGGACATAATTAGGTCTGTGGTTACAGCGTTGGTCTCTCAACGGGCCGGGTGGGGTTCTAATCGCAACAGAGTTGTATTTCTTTGCTTGATTTTTTATATTTATTGTTTTTACCGTACTGAGGCGTTATGCAATTGAGCGTTATATTGTGCATTTTGCAATGGAAAATATATATTTATTAAAAACAATGTTCTCCAATGGATTTGCAGTAGTGACATCTACCTTCAACTAGTTGAACTACGGTATGCGGGAGCACGGCCGACTGGATGCGAGCTGCGCTCTATACCGGCCAGTTAGTGAATCCATGCCAGCGATGTTATTGAAAATGGCATCTTTTTGCCGATAGAGCGCACTGCCAAGTATAGGCGCGATTAAAAAAGAGGGGTGCAGATGGTATATTAAATGTGTCTCTCCCAGTGATACGTTTAAACCAACGAAGTTCCAATTATTGTTAGTAGTCGGTGTTAATATATTGAATTCCTACGTTGTTTGGAGTGTTTGTTGATGTGATATAGATTCCACATAGCCACATGGCCGACAGTACATCGAGTGCTTACATTAAATAAGAATACAGCAAAAGTATGAAGATTTAATAAATCGTAATGGTTTTCAGCAAATATGATATAAGGATTATTTTCACACCAAAGAACGACAACTTGAAGATGATTTACTGTCGGAATATCTTTAATAGGGTCTCCAAACTTTGAACTAAACTGTATGCGATACACATTCCCCATATCCATATGCCCTACAGTACCGATCTCCGCCACCCCGCGCGCTCATTGTGCCCGTCCCATGCACTTCCGTCCCTTTTCCAAAATCACTCCCACAAAAATGTCCAGCTACCGAGTGCCACAAAAATATCCAGATACCGAGTGGGAAGATGTTTCACATCAGTAATAAATCTCGGACACATTCAGGAAACGCCGTTTCAAATTTTATGGGCATATTCTCAGAATGAGAGATCACAGCCTGACTAAAAGAATTCTAAATCTTACTCTGTCAAAGAAAGCTAAGAACACCTGTCTGCTTGAAGTTGCAAAAGACCTTCAGGAAATAGACATCTCAAGTGATATGGTACTGGACAGATCTACATTCAGAGAACTAGTTGACAATCATCAATTTTCAGACCACCCAAACATTACAACCAGCTGAACTTGGACGGTGGAATGGAGAAAGATCCGTAGGGAGAAGATGGAGAGATTTTGGGAGCACAAGAAAGCAACATCAGTGCTTCTTAGACAGGCATAACGATGTATAAAAAGTAATAGTAATATTAACAACAACAATAATAATAATAATAATAATAATAATAAATGGTAAACAACCATCATGTAGAAAGGATATCTCAAGTAATTCGAAAGGGAAGAATATCTTTCTATGGCCACATAACTCGTATGAAATCCGAGAGAATCGCCAATCGGATATTTACCTATTTTCTTAACAAGAAAACCAAGGGCCCCTGGTTTTAGGAGGTAGACAAGGATTTGCAAGAAGTAGGGATCACCCATGCAGACATTATGAAACGTGATATTTTGAAGGAAAAGCTTGGAGCACAGCACCAACTCCAAGAAAGAGCGACATTTAAAACCGGCAAGAAGTGGTCTGATAAAAGAAAGGAGTTTCACAGGCAGCGAATGCGTGGACACTGGGCTAAGATCAAGGCTTAAAGACGGAAGCAGTTGAAATGACGTGGTCCAAAGCTGACCTAAACGAAGAAAGAAGGAATGGTAAACAACTTCTGGGACAGCTGAGATGGAAATTGAATCCATTTTTTCTCAAATTTCCCTCGCGAGGCTGATCGTACTTTGATCCAACCCTTAGATCAGAATTAAATTTCATAGCATAGTTGGGCATCAAATGAGTAGGAAACTCGAAGAAATTCATCTCAAACTCTCTGATTACAGTATAAATATTATTTTTCTTCCTTTGTTACGGCCAACTAAGGACCACGTCATATCAACTGTTTCTTCTGCATTTTAGTGTAGTCCCAGTACTCTCTCATTCGCAATCGATGTTGCACCTTCCTTTCCATCGTCCACGCCTTCCCGGTTTTAGGTAGATTTCATTAGAAAGCTAACTATGGCAATGGGTCCCATCATTCGACTTCCGGAAAATTTCGACTTATCTTCGCGTTTCACATCCCCCAGACCCCAAAACCACCGTCAGTTCAAAAGTTTATATATAATTTATGTATATATATATATATATATATATATATATACACATATATGTATATGTATATATGTATATCAGTTTCTTGTGGACACGATAACTGCCGTAATTTTGCCCCAATCACTTTGAATTTTTTACATAATAAGTATCCCATTAAATTCTCGGTCGAGTTCGTTAATGGGCAAAATCGGTCAAAGGAGGTGAAAATGGGGGGCTTTTTCGAAAAAGTGAAATATCGCTATAACTCTCTTAATACATGAAATATCGAATCCATTCAAAGTTCATAATATGTGTCGGATAAGTGCCAAAAATTTATGTCAAATACGTTTTTTGATAGCACCAACCATTGACCAAAGGGGTGGAAAAAAGTGGGGTTTTCGGGAAATATTAATCATGTCTCTCTTATTAGGCACAATATCAAAACCGTACGAAATGGAAAATATTTGCCTAATAATTACCTAAAATTTTGTCTGAAAGAAATTTTGATATGACCCACCATTACGCCAAGGGATGAGAAAAACGATTTCGGAATTAAAGAAAATGCCAAGTGCCATCGGAGGTCACCATGACAACGCTTCTAAATTGATGAGGGATGAGCTATCAGAGGTTGCCAAGACAACGCCATCGACGAGATCACATTCATTTTTAGCCTACTATTCACACTTTGCAAAAATGAGGAAAAAGTAGACTTATGAGATCGATCCGGGAAAATGTGTCTGTCTGTCCTTCTGGCTGGCTGGCTGTGTGTGCAGCAATCGAAACCAAATTTAGGATGAGTAAAGATGTATACCGGAATATCTCAAGCCCATATTTGAAAAAGATGTCAGTGCTACCAACTGCTAAATAACTGCATTAGAAATTTGAGCTCCATGTTGGATATCATGGAAGGCATACATGGGAGCAATTCCAAAATAGGCACACATGTAGACAACACTATTTCAGTTTAATTTCCAGAAGGCCATACATGACAGTGTTGCCAAAATAATTTTAAGCCTTCTGATAAGTCCAATATTTAAATGCACATAACTTCTACACTATCAATTGGATTTCAACCAAATTATGTATGTAATATATGCACATAAGCAGGTATGACTGAGCGTATTCTTAAGAGCCACGAGGGCTACCAACTGTTAATAATTGCTCTCTCTACTTTTTATCCAAATACCAATATATCAGAAAGTATGCAAGCCGACAGCTTTAAACTATGCACGCGTATAGTACCTGACATTTTACATTAATTTGGAGTATACGTCAGTTCTACCAACATGATTCTAAGCCTGCTGATAGGACCAATTTTTAAATACATGTAACTTCTATACTGTCAGTTGGATTTCAACCAAATTTCGTATGTGCTATGTGTAATATAACAGATATGACTATAAGTATTCTTATGAGCAATTAGGGCTGCCAACTGTTAAAAATGGTGTCTACATGTTTTACCCTAATATCAATATATCAGAAAGTATGCAAGCCAACAGGTCTATACTGTTACGGCTGTGAGTTTGTTTTGTCGCCTCGCCGCGTTGAGTCACAGCTGCCCCCAGGCTGTGTGTGTGTTCTGCCTCAGTATATTACGTGCGCGTTACCCAACGGGCTGCGAAGTGAAAGGGATGGTCCAGAATATTCGTGACCCAGGCAGTGAAGGAAATATCTAGAAGCCGTGTGTCCTGGACGATTCTAGAATTCATTGAGTCACCAGCCTGCTATATAAGCGGCCTCAAAGTGAGGGGCTGGGCTTTCTGTGGGTTGTGTTTCTAAGCTAGTGCGTGTTTTCCTGAGGGACAGAAGTGTGGTGACGAAGTGCCGTGCGAGTTACGAAATCCAGTGACATTGTTTCTCCCAGCTTGTGAACAGTCTGCAGGAAGTGATCGTAAGTATCTGTAGTCGGTGTACATAAGGGAGAGGAGCAGGTAATTTCTGTCAAGGCCACCGTACTCATTAGGACGGATTAACTTCTGTGGTCTGTTGACAAGTGAAAGGGCCAAGAGCGCTCAAGGAAGAGACTTGAGGAAACTGGAGTAAGGTTCCAATTGCTTGTATTTGCTGATGAGTAGTGTAATTTTCTGGCCGCAATAAAGTTAATTATTTCTTTAAAGCAGTAATTGGTGTTGTGCTTTCTGCCCACCGTTATCCAGTTAACAAAAGTGCCACTAGGGGGGTGGCACGTAACAACTGGTGTCAGAAGCCGGATTACGAACTCAAGCACAAGCACAACACCTGGCGGTCCTGGTTTAAAAACCCGAGCAGGCCATTTTCTCTAATTTTCCTGTGAGTGCATGCCCTTTACAAGACAAACAACTAAAATTGAGGCGCAATTGGCAGCATTGCTAGAAAAGTTAAATGGCATGGAAAACATAATGGAGGACGGCCAGAAGAAGATGGAGGACGGCCAGAAGAATTTAACCAAGGACCTAACTGCCAAATTAGAAGACGGCCAGAAGAAGCTAGAAGACAGCCAGAAAAGTTTAGCCGAGGACCTAACTTCCAAATTAGAAGACGGTCAGAATAAGCTAGCAGAGGACCTGAAGGACGGCCAGAATAAGTTAGCAGAGGACCTAACCGCGAAATTTCTGGATGGCCAGAAAAATCTGGAAGAGTGTCTGCTGACGAAATTAGAGGAGAGCCAAAGGAAATTAGAACAGGGCCTACGTGTGGAAGTCGCAGCAGTGGAAAAGAAGTTCGACGCCTTACAAGTGGAAGTTGCCGAGCTGCGCCAACGCCCGCTGATGGGGGTGGAGGAGAAATTCAACGCCTTGCAAGTGGAAGTTGCCGAGCTGTGCCAACGACCGCTGATGGGGGTGGAGGAGAAATTCAACGCCTTACAAGTGGAAGTTTCCGAGCTGTGCCAACGCCCGCTGATGGGGGTGGAGGAGAAATTCAACGCCTTACAAAAGGAAGTTGCCGAGCTGCGCCAACGCCCACTGACGGGGGTGGAAGAGAAATTCAACGCTCTACGAGAGGAAGTTGCCGAGCTGCGCCAACGCCCGCCCACCGTTACACCGGGAATATCAGGAACGGGACATAGCAGAGTGACGCCCCCAACCTTCGACGGAAAGGTCCCGTGGAGCACCTACTTACGTCAGTTCGAGGCAGCCTGTTCCATAAATAACTGGAACAACACAGAAAAGGCTACAGCTCTCATTGTAGCGCTGAGAGGTGAAGCCCTTAACGTCCTTCAGGCCATCCCGACTGGATCCCAGGACTACGCTTCACTGATCGCCCATATGGAGTCCCAATATGGAGATAGCCATCTTCAGCAGGCCTACCAGATGCAGCTCCGGACCCGGGTGCAAAAGAACGCGGAAACCCTGCAGGAGTTCGAGATGGACATCGCACGTCTCGTAAGGCTCGCCTACCCAACAGCGCCGGCCGACTTTCTGGAGCAGATAGCGACGCAGACTTTCACCGACGGGCTACGGGACTCGGACACTCAACAGGCGCTGTGACTCGCGCGCAATAAGACCCTGACAGATGCGCTGAGCCACGCACTTGAGTTCGAGACGGCAAAGCAGGAATCTAGAATGCGCGCGCGGGTGCGTCTGGTGGACGCCGACGAACCAGCCAAAGCCGACAAGACCAAGCCCCTGGCCGATGAACTGATGGAGGCGCAAGGCCGGTTCTTCAAGAGTCGCAGTACCACCAAAAAAACGTAGCCGAAGGGCATCCGGAGAGGCGGCCCGGAAGAGGACTACCGACCTGCTGGACCTGCCGTAAGAGAGGCCACCTGAGCAAGGACTGCGGTGATCGCCGCCGCCAAGGGTTTCCGTCAGGACAGTCAGTCGTAGGGAAACCGCGCGGCTCAGAAAAGCAAGTATCAGTCAGCCTTGGGGGGGGCAAAGGTTGGCATGTGACAGTCGTCAAGCCCCGGCAGTCCAAGTTCGTGTGACGAAGTTACGGAGGGTCAATAGCAGCCTGATGGTCGACGGAGTCGTCAACGGGGAGAGCTGGCCCATGCTAATCGACACGGGAGCATCGAGGACCATCGTCAGTCCCACCGTGATCCCGAAGTGGAGAGCGCGACCCACACAAAGGAACCTCCAGCTAATAACCGCGACCGGAGAGACCGCACCGGTACATGGCGAAGCATCACTGGAGTTCGTCATTGGTCGACGGGCGATAAAGCATCCAGTGCTTGTGGCTGACGTATCAAATGAAGTGATCATCGGACTGGACTTCCTGGACCAGAACAACATCATCTTGGATCTGAGTACCAACACTCTGCACTTCGGAGGTGAGGAACTTGCTTTGCAACCTGCGCACGAGTCCATCACCGCATGACGAGTAAGGCTGAGAGAAGACGTCATCGTTCCCGCCAGGACAGAGGTCAGCGCTGCCGTAATTGTCGACGGAACTGCTGAGGGAGTGGCGGCTGTCATCGAGCCAAAATATGAGGACACCCAGACAAAAGGATTGCTAATTGCCAAGACCCTCATCAACACGACGTCTCGGCCGTACGTCCGCCTGTCCAACCTGAACGACTACAACATTACGGTTCACCGGGACACCAACTTAGGAGTCTGCAAGCCCGTTACCTGGATTGCCCGCATCACAGATACGACAGACGGACACCTGCAGACAGACAACCGAAGAAGACGCACACTGCCAGAAGAACTACGAAGCTATACCAAGGATCCCAGGACCATTTAGACGAGGTACAATCACGCCAACTTCAGGACCTTCTACGCGAATTCCAGGACGTCTTCTCCGTGGGGAGCAAAGACTTCGGCAGGACAAGCTTGGTCCAGCACAGAATCGACGTTGGGGACAGCGCACCAATTAGGGCCCCATTCCTACGTGTCCCGCTCGCCAAGCAAGCCGAAGTCGACCGGATGGTAGAAGAGATGAAGGAGCAAGGGGTGATCGAGCCATCACATAGTCCTTGGAGTTCTCCGGTCGTGCTAGTGAAGAAGAAGGACGGTTCCACCAGGTTCTGCGTGGATTACAGGCGGGTGAATGACGTCACGAAGAAGGACAGCTACCCCGGATTGACGACACCCTGGACACCATATCAGGGTCGAGATGGTTCTCCACCTTGGATTTGAAGAGTGGCTACTGGCAGGTGGAGGTCCACCCTAAGGACCGCGAGAAAACTGCGTTCTCTGTGGGCAGCGGGCTCTGGCAGTTCACCGTCATGCCATTCGGTCTGTGCAACGCCCCTGCGACCTTCGAAAGGCTAATGGAGGCCATTCTGAGGGGACTACACTGGAAGACCTGCCTGGTCTACCTAGACGACGTCATCGTTCTGGGGAGAAGCTTCGAGGAGCACTACAGCAACCTGAAGGAGATCTTGATGAAGCTACGGGCTGCCCAGCTGAAGTTGAGCCCCAAGAAGTGTCAGCTCTTCCAGAAGCGGGTCCAGTACCTTGGGCATATCGTCTCCGAGGAAGGGGTGCGCACCGACCCAGAGAAGACCGCAGCTGTGAGGGAGTGGGCAGTTCCGAAGGACAAGTCCCAACTACGAAGCTTCCTGGGACTCTGCACTTATTACCGTCGCTTCGTGAGAGGATTCGCCGACATCGCCAAACCTTTACATCGACTGACTGAGAAGGACCAACTCTTCACGTGGACAGCAGAATGCCACAGTGCCTTCGAACAACTCAAGCAGGCTCTGTGCACCGCGCCTATTCTGGCCTACCCCAGACCTGGAACAAGGTTCATCGTCGATACCGATGCCAGCGACTTTGGCATAGGGGGAATCCTGTCTCAAGTAGTGGACGGCGAGGAGAGAGTAGTGGCCTACTTCACCAAGGCCTTGTCAAAGCCAGAAAGAAACTACTGTGTCACCAGGAAGGAGCTGCTCGCCATCGTGAAGACCATTGAACACTTCCACAAGTACCTGTACGGGCAAGAATTTCTCATCAGGACTGACCATGCATCCCTTCGGTGGCTCTTGAACTTCAAGCAGCCCGAGGGTCAACTCGCGCGGTGGTTAGAGAGGCTTCAACAGTACAATTTTGAGATTCAGCACAGGAAAGGCCAACTGCATTCTAACGCCGACGCCCTGTCACGAAGACAGTGCCCCGAAGACTGCACCTTCTGTGCCCGAAGGGAGGAGAACACCGGGATACAGTGCCGAAGGACTACCGTGGAACTTTAAGGGAGCTGGAGCCGCGAATCTTTCACGCGGGCACAAGCAGAAGATAATGACCTGGGACTGATAGCCGAATGGAAGAGGGCCTGTGTCCCCAGACCCGGGTGGAACATTGTGAGTGACTGCAGTCCAAAGTTTAAGTCCTACTGGGCGCAGTGGGACTCGCTGGTTGTGAGGGATGGCCTCATATGCCGTACCTGGGAGAGCACCGACGGGAAGACATCTCGGGAACAAGTCATCGTTCCAAAGGCTATGACGGAGGAAGTCCTGAAGGAAGTCCATGGAGGATCATCTGGTGGACACCTAGGGATAAAGATGACCCTGGAGAAGCTGAGAGAGCGGTTCTACTGGATCGGATGCCGAACTGACGTAGAGAACCACTGCGCGAGGTTCCATGATTGCGCAGCCAGCAAGGGCCCAGGACGAAGACGACGGGGTCCACTGAAGACCTACAACGTGGGCGGCCCCATGGAGAGAGTGGACATCGATGTTGCTGGGCCATTCCCGTTAAGCGAGGCGGGGAACCGCTACATATTGGTCGTCAGCGACTACTTTACCAAATGGCCGGAGGCGTATGTGCTCCCTAACCAAGAAGCCGCGACGATTGCAGAGACCTTGGTGAAGGAATTCGTCAGTCGGTACGGATTACCCCTGGAGCTGCAGTCCGACCAAGGGAGGAACTTTGAGTCGCAGGTGTTCCAGAACCTATGCCAGCTGCTGGGAATCCGGAAGACAAGGACAACGCCGCTACACCCTCAGTCCGACGGGATGGTAGAGCGGTTCAATCGCACCATCGAGAACCATCTCCGAATAGTCGTCAGCGAGCACCAGAGGGATTGGGACAAACATCTTCCACTATTTCTCCTGGTCTACCGCGCCGCCGTGCATGAAGCCACCGGGTGCACACCAGCCCGGGCCATGTTTGGGAGGGAGCTCCGTCTACCTGTCGATCTTGCCTTCGGCCGACCTGGGAATGATCCGGTCCCGGTAAGCCAGTTTTGTCATGAACTGGTCGACCAACTGGAGGACGTGCACGCGTTCGCGAGGAGGAAACTGCGGATCGAGACCGACCGAATGAAGACCCGATACGACCAACAGACGGATGCCGGCGGATTCCACGAGGACGACCTGGTCTGGCTCTTCAACCCATTACGGAAGAAAGGCCTGTCACCCAAACTGCAGAAGTCCTGGGAGGGCCCGTACCGAGTCGTGAAACGGATCAACGATGTCGTCTACGGGATCCAGCGGAGCCCGAGGGCGAAGATGAAGATCGTGCATCGAGATCGCCTGGCAGCCTACGGAGGGACACAGACGGGCCAATGATTGATCGGGACGATCAGCCTTTTAGGAAGGGGGTGGTGTTACGGCTGTGAGTTTGTTTTGTCACCTCGCCGGGTTGAGTCACAGCTGCCCCCAGGCTGTGTGTGTGCTCTGCCTCAGTATATTACGTGCGCGTTACGCAACGGGCTGCGAAGTGAAAGGGATGGTCCAGAATATTCGTGACCCAGCCAGTGAAGGAAATCTCTAGAAGCCGTGTGTCCTGGACGATTCTAGAATTCATTGAGTCACCAGCCTGCTATATAAGCGGCCTCAAAGTGAGGGGACTGGGCTTTCTGTGGGTGTGTGTTTCTGAGCTAGTGCGTGTTTTCCTGAGCGACAGAAGTGTGGTGACGAAGTGCCGTGCGAGTTACGAAATCCAGTGACATTGTTTCTCCCAGCTTGTGAACAGTCTGCAGGAAGTGATCGTAAGTAACTGTAGTCGGTGTACAATAAGGGAGAGGAGCAGGTAGTTTCTGTCAAGGCCACCGTACTCATTAGGACGGATTAACTTCTGTGGTCTGTTGACAAGTGGAAGGGCCAAGAGCGCTCAAGGAAGAGACTTGAGGAAACTGGAGTAAGGTTCCAATTGCTTGTATTTGCTGATGAGTAGTGTAATTTTCTGGCCGCAATAAAGTTAATTATTTCTTTAAAGAAACAATCTGTGTTGTGCTTCAACCCACCGTAATCCAGTTAACAAAAGTGCCACTAGGGGGGTGGCACGTAACAATACTTTGCATACGTGTAGCACCTGCCTTTCTAGATTAATTTGGAGTAATTAATATAAGTCAGTGATGCCAACATAATGCTATGCCTGATGATAGCTACAATTTTAAAATACATATAACTTCTATACAAAAAATGGATTTCATCCAAAATTGGCACAAAAATATATCATAATATTTCCGATTATTTCTGACCAGCAACGCATGACATTGTTGCCAACGTGCTTTTACGGGTACTAATAGATCCAATGTCTAAATCCATGTAACGTCCTTTAGACTTCAACCACATTTTGTATTCTGTACCTTAAGAGATGGAATTAAGAATATATTCAGTCTCCAGGGCAGCCAACTGTATTGCAGTATTAGGCTACATTATGCCTAGTATACAATATTTCGAACTAATTAAGACATTCCGATATTACCAACTTCATTTCGTCATTATTCTAGATAGGTTCATATACTGTAGATTAATCATTGCCATGAATCTTAATTTTAAGAAAAGTAGGCTCATTAGTTCGGCACGGAACTTCTTGTTCCATCTGACTATGTGGGAAGCGGCTAACTGGTAGCATGCTGAACTTCTATGCCCAAGGTCGCTGGTTCAAAACGTGCCAACGTCGTCTGCTTTTCTAAGAGCGCTAAAAATCCCTCAGCATGCTTTCCTTCGGAGGGGAAGTTCCAACGTTCATTGCAAGTTTCTGGTTGTGGTGGAATCTAGCAGCCAAGTTCACAGTAGGCGTCGTTGACGGTAGTATTTGGTACAAAATTAGGTACTACTACTTAAAATTGACCTTCTGCAGACCTTACCTGAATTAGAGACTAATACAGTCATCACAAATAACACCGTTTATCAGACAGATTCTACACACACCCAAAGTACACGGGGTTACATGACCACCTTGTCGCAGCCCCTAAACTGAGGAACCAACCAACATCTCTGCGGGAGATAAAATTTTGCGTGAAGAAGTAACAGACTGTTAGATAGTTACACATCAGTTCCAAACCTTGCATAAGGACATTGTGATCAAAAGTATAACAAGAAGTTCCGTGAAGAACTATACAGCCTACTTTTCATGCCAATGATTATTCTACAGTATATGAACCTATCTAGAATAATGACAAAATTAAGTTTTTAATGTCGAAATATCAAATTAGTTCAAAATATACCTGGTATAATTTAGCCTAATAGAGCACTACAGTTGGCAGCCCTGGTGACTGAATATATTCCTAGTTCCATCTCTTAACGTACAGAATACAAAATTAGGTTGAAGTCCAATGGACGTTACATGCAGTTAATCACTGGATCTATCAGCACGCGTAAAAGCATGTTGCCAACAATACCATGCATGTGCTGGTCAGAAATAATCTGAAATATTATGATATCTTGTTGTGCCAATTTTGGATGAAATCCATTTGTTAGTATAGGAGTTACATGTATTTTAAAATTGAACATATCAGCAGGCATAGAATCATGTTGGCAGCACTGCCTTGTATTAATTACTACAAATTAATCTACAATGTCAGGTGCTATACGTGTGCAAAGTATAGAACTGCTGGCTTGCATACTTTCTGATATATTGATATTAGGATAAAAAAAATATAGACAGCATTTATTAACAGTTGGCAGCCCTGATTGCTCTTAACAATACTTACAGTCATTCTGTTATGGTACACATAGCACATACGAAATTTGGTTGTAATCCAACTGATAGTATAGAAGTTACATGTATTTAAAAATTGGTACTATCAGCAGGCTTATAATCATGTTGGTAGAACTGACGTATATAAGTTACTCAAAATTAATCTAAAATGTCAGAATATACGTGTGCATAGTTTAAAGCTGTTGGCTTGCATACTTTCTGATATATAGGTATTTGGATAAAAAATAGAGAGAGCAATTATTAACAGTTGGCAGCCCTGGTGGCTCTTAAGAATACGCTCAATCATATATGTTTATGTACAGATATTACATACAAAATTTGGTTGAAATCCAATTGATAGTGTAGACGTTATATGCATTTAAACATAGGACCTATCAGAAGGCTTAAAATTATTTTGGCAACTCTGTCATTGTTGGCCTCCTGAAAATTAAACTGAAATAGCATTATCTGCATGTGTACCAATTTTGGAATAGCTCCCATGCATACCATGCGAGATATCCAACATGGAGCTCAAATTTCTAGTGCTTTTTTTCAGCAGTTGGTAGCACTGAGATCATTTTCAAATATGGACGTGAGATATTCCGGTGCACATATTTACTCATACTAAATTTGGTTTTGATTGCTGCAGCCATTTAGGAGTTGATAGGGGGGGGGGGTACACACACACACACAGCCAGACAGACAGACAGACAGACAGACATTTTCCCGGATCGATCTCATAAGTCTACTTTATCCTCATTTTTGCAAAATGTGAAAAGTAGGCTAAAAATGAACCCCAAATATGACAAGTTACCATCCCCATAAGACAATAAAATGTTAAACAAGACGTTCCGTGACGAACTAAAGAGCCTACTTTTCTTAAAATTTAAGATTCATGCCAATGATTAATCTATATGGATCTATCTAGAATAATGACGAAATTAAGTTGGTAATATCGAAATTTCTAATTATTTCGAAATACTGAATACCTGGCATAATGTAGCCTAATAGAAAATTACAGTTGGCAGCCCTGGTGACTGAATATATTGTTAGTTCCATCTCTTAAGGTACAGAATACAAAATTTGGTTGAAGTCCAATGGATAGCATGGACGTTACATGCAGTTAAACATTGGATTTAACAGCGCGCGTAAAATCACGTTGGCAACAATGTCATACATGTATTGGTCAGAAATAATCTGAAATAATATGATCTATTGTTGTGTCAATTTTGAATGAAATCCATTAGTTAGTGCAGAAGTTACATGGATTTTAAAATTGGACCTATCAGCAGGCTTAGAATCATGTTGGTAGCACTGACGTATATAAGTTACTCCAAATTAATATAGAATGTCAGGTACTATACGTGTGCATAGTTTAAAGCTGTCGGCTTGCATACTTTGTGATATATGGGTATTTAGATTTTAAAAATTCCTCTCGGCACGCCGGAAGGCGGAGGTAGATTTCACCGGGCAAACTAGGGGATAGGCTATAATAGGCAAAATATGCAGGTTTTCGTAGGAGGATCAGACCTCATTTATTGCGAGAAGTATTTTACAATTGGAGGTTAGTTAACATTTTTTCGTCTTTCTATGCATACTTTTAACATTTTACTGTCTTATGGGGATGGTAACCTTCTTGTCATTTGGGGTTAATTTTTATACTTGTGATCACACTGTCCTTATGCAAGGTTTGGAACTAATGTGTAACTATCTAACAGTCTGTTACTTCTTCACGCAAAATTTTATCTCCCGCAGAGATGTTGGTTGATTCCTCAGTTTAGGGGCTGCGACAAGGTGGTCATGTAACCCCGTGTACATTGGGTGTGTGTAGAATCTGTCTGATAAACGGTGTTATTTGTGATGACTGTAATAGTCTGTAATTCAGGTAAGGTCTGCAGACGGTAAATTTTAAGTAGTAGTACCTAATTTTGTACCAAATACTAACGTCAACGACACCTAGCTGTGAACTTGGCTGCTAGATGCCACCGCAACCAGCAACTTGCAACGAACATTGTAACTTCCCCTCCGAAGGAAAGCATTCTGACGGATTTTTAGCGCTCTTAGAAAATCCGGCGACTTTGGCCGGCTTTGAACCAGCACCTTGGGCATAGAAGTTCAGCATGCTACCAGTTAGCCGCTTCCCTCATAGTCAGATGGAACAAGAAGTTCCGTGACGAACTAAAGAGCCTACTTTTCTTAAAATTAAGATTCATGCCATAGATTAATCTACAGTATATGAACCTATCTAGAATAATGACGAAATTAAGTGGGTAATATCGAAATGTCTTAATTAGTTCGAAATAAGGTATACTAGGCATAATGTAGCCTAATAGAGCAATACAGTTGGCAGCTCTGGTGACTGAATATATTCTTACTTCTATCTCCTAAGGTACAGAATACAAAATGTGGTTGAAGTCCAAAGGACGTTACATGGATTTAGACATTGGATCTATAAGTACACGTAAAAGCATGTTGGCAACAATGTCATGCGAGTGCTGGTCAGAAATAATCTGAAATATTATATATTTTTGTGCCAATTTTGGATGAAATCCATTTGTTGGTATAGAAGTTACATGTATTTAAAAATTGGTCCTATCAGCAGGCTTAGAATCATGTTGGTAGAACTGACGTATATAAGTTACTCCAAATTAATGTAAAATGTCAGTTCATTTACGTGTGCATAGTTTAAAGCTGTCGGCTTGCATACTTTCTGATATATTTGGATACAAAATAGGGAGCAATTATTAACAGTTGGCAGCCCTGGTGGCTCTTAAGAATACACTCAGTCATATATGTTTATGTTTATTTATTTAGCGTTTGGCTGTACATATCAACATTAGTTATTGATATTGATATGTAAATTGGCTAGGAGATCACTAGGATTGTTTGGCCGCCAGAAGTCTGTTGCTCGCTTAGCACCATCCAGGGGACACGTGTAGGTTATCTTAGGGTTAATCCTACGGAAGTGAGCAACACTGGTCCCCATATGTTTATGTACACATATTACATACAAAATTTGGTTGAAATCCAATTGATAGTGTAGAAGTTATATGCATTTAAAAATTGGACTAATCAGAAGGCTTATAATTATTTTGGCAACGCTGTCATGTATGGCCACCTGGAAATTAAACTGAAATAGTATTATCTACATGTGTGCCAATTTTAGAATAGCTCCCATGTATACCTTCCAAGATATCCAACATGGAGCTGAAATTTCTAGTGCGTTTTTTTAGCAGTTGGTAGCACTGGCATCTTTTTCAAATATGGGCCTGAGATATTCCGGTATACATCTTTACCCATACTAAATTTGGTTTCGATTGCTGCAGCCGTTTAGGAGTTGATAGGGGGTGGGGACACACACACACAGCCAGACAGACAGAAGGACAGACAGGACAGACACATTTTCCCGGATATATCTTATAAGTCTACTTTTTCCTCATTTTTGAAAAGTGTGAAAAGTAGGCTAAAAATGAATGTGATCTCGTCAATGGCGTTGTCTTGGCAACCTCTGATAGATCATCCCTTATCAATTTAAAAGCATTGTTATGGTAACAAGAAGGTGTGTGATAACTATAGAGGGATCACCCTCTTATCACAGATAGTGAAAATACTGGAAAGGATATTAGAAAGAAGAATGAGAAGAAACGCGGAAGGAGAGTTGCAAGAGGAACAGTATGGCTTCAGGAGTGGAAGATCCACAGTGGACCCAATCTTTAGCTTGAGGCAGGTGATGGGTAAGAACTGGGAATATGGAGAGGATTTGATCATGACTTTCATAGATCTAGAAAAGGCATATGATAGTGTCCCCAGAGAGAAGGTATGGGAAACCATGGTTAAGAAGAGACTGGGAAGAGAAATGTTGGAAATGGTGCAAGCAATGTACAACAACTGTGTTAGCAGGGTACTGACCCCAGTTGGAAAGACAGATTGGTTTAGGAACAAGACTGGACTAAGACAGGGGAGTGTGCTGTCACCTGTTTTATTCATAATGGTAATGGATGAAATTGTAAAGGAAACAAAGGAAGCATATGGACATAAAGAAATGAAGTTACTATTATTTGCAGACGATATTGTGGTCTGGGGAAGGAACATCGAAGAAGTGCAAAAACAACTAGATGCACTGAACGAAAATATTCAGAAGTATGGCCTGAAAATCAGTATAGAGAAAAGCAAGACCATGGTGATGACAAGAGGGGAAAGACAAGGAAAGGGCACTGTGAAAATTGGAAGTCAGAGTTTGGAAATTGTGGACACGTTCAAATACCTAGGAAGTGAATTGATGCAAACTGGTAGGTTGGACATGGAGACTGGCAGGAGGGTACAGCAGAGCAATGCATTCTATCAAAGTGAAAGAAAACTTGTTTGGGATAAGGAAGTACCAAGGAATAGCAAGGAGGTAATGTATAAAATGTACTATGTACCCATATTAACTTATGCAGCTGAGACTTGGACCCTGACGAGCAGGCCAGAGAGTAGAATCCAATCCAGTGAAATGAAATTCCTAAGAAGTATGATAGGTAAGACAAGGAAAGACAGAGTGAGGAATGAAGATGTTAGGAAGGAAGTTGGGATGGGAAAACTAAATGAGAAAATTGAGAAGAATAAACTAAGGTGGTTTGGACATGTAAAGAGGATGGAGGAAAATAGAATACCAAGACAGATGCTGGAGGCCAAGTGCAAGGGTAAGAGAGCAAGGGGAAGACCTAGAACAAGGTGGATCGATTCAGTGAAGAACAGCGTGAGAAAAAGGAATCTGGACTGGGACAAGATCGTGGAAGAAGAATTGTGGAAGGAAAGAGGAAAGTGGAGAAGTGCCATAAATACCCCGACCCGGCAGGAGCTGGATAAGGGGAAATGATGATGATGATGATGATGATGATGATGATGTTATGGTAACCTCTGATGGCCCTTGGCCATTTTTTAAAATTCCGAAATCATTTTTCTCATCCCTTGGCGTAATGGTGGGTCATATCAAAATTTCTTTCAGACAAAATTTTAGGTAATTATTAGGGAAATATTTTCCATTTTGTACGGTTTTGATATTGTGCCTATTAAGAGAGATATGATTAATGTTTCCCGAAAAACCCACTTTTTTCCACCCCTTTGGTCAATGGTTGGTGCTATCAAAAAACTTATTTGACATAAATTTTTGGCACTTATCCGACACATATTATGAACTTTGAATGGATTCGATATTTCATGTATTAAGAGAGTTATAGCGAAATTTCACTTTTTCGAAAAATGCCCCCCATTTTCACCCCCTTCGACCGATTTTGACCAGTAACGAACTCGACCGAGAATGTATAGGGATACATATTATGTAAAAAATTCAAAGTGATTGGTGCAAAATTACGGCAGTTATCGTGTCCACAAGAAACTGATATATATATATTGATAGATACATATATACATAAATTATATATAAACTTTTGAACTGACGGTGGTTTTGGGGTCTGGGGGATGTGAAACGCGAAGTTATGTCGAAATTTTCCGGAAGTCGAAACATGGTACCCATTGCAATAGTTAGCTTTCTATTGAAATCTACCTAAAATGAGAGCATTTATTAACAGTTGTCAGCCCTGGTGGCTCTTAAGAATACACTCATTCATATCTGTTTATGTACACATAGCACATACAAAATTTGGTTGAAATCCAGTTGATAGTGTAGAAGTTATATGCATTTAAAATTTGGACCTATCAGCAGGCTTATAATCATTTTGGCAGCACTGCCATGTATGGCCTCCTGGAAATTAAACTGCAATATTATTATCTATACGTGTGCCAATTTTGAAATAGCTCACATTCATACCTTCCTAGATATCCAACATGGAGCTCAAATTTCAATTGTGATTTTTCAGCAGTTGGTAGCACTGACATCATTTTCAAATATGGGCGTGAGATATTCAGGTATAGATCTTTACTTCTACCAAATTTTGTTTCGATTGCTGCAGCCGTTTAGGAGTTGATAGGGGGGGGACACACACACAGCCAGACAGACAGACAGAAGGACAGACAGACAGACTGACAGACATTTGCCCGATCTCATATGACTACTTTTTCCTCATTTTTGCAAAATGTGAAAAGTAGGCTAAAAATATGCATAGAAAGACGAAAAAAAGGTTAATTAACCTCCAATTGTAAAATATATTCTCGCAATAAATGAGGTATGATCCACCTACGAAAACCTGCATATTTCGCCTATTTTAGCCTATCCTCTAGTCTGCTCGGTGAAATCTACCTCCGCCTTCCGGCGTGCCGAGAGGAATTTTTTAGCCTATTTTCAATTTTGAAAAAATAGGCTTATGAGATCACCTTTTGTTCGTGTGTGTGTGCGTGTGTGTGGTGTGTGTGTGTGATTCGTGTTTGTGTGTCCCCATAATAAAATCTAAACGGCTGGAGCGATTTCAATGAAACTCGGAAAGTTCATAGCACTATTCCCGGCGACCACGACCGTGCCCTTCAAATTTTGTTACGACTCACCAATCCAACATGGCGGCTGTGCGAAATATTTCACCAGCATTCAATATCTCCGAAACTATTAACGTTATTACCCTGACATTTTCTATGGTGATAGAGGGAACTACTATAAGTTCACCTACGTGACTTTTGAAAACCTGGTAACTACAAAACCAACATGGCGGGCAAGCGAATTTGCGACTTTTAAATAGACGTTTCTCGCGATTTGACCAACCAAACGCAATGAAACTTGGTACAGTATATGTTTATATACATTGTAATGCACCGACATCTAACTTCGTTCAATTGTTTACATAATCACAAGATGGCGGATGTGCGAAATATTTCACCGGCATTCTATATCTATGAAACTATTAGCGGTAAAACCCTGAAATTTTGTACGAAGATAAAGGGCACTACTGGAAGTCCATTTATAAGACTTTCAAAAACCAGTTAACTACAAAACGAACATGGCGGCCAAGCGAATTTGAAAATTTTAAATAGAAATTTCACGCGATTTAATGGTCCAAGCGCACTTAAACCTGGCACAGGAAATATTTATACACATTGTAATCCACTGGTATCTAATTTAGTTCAATTGTTTACATAATCTCAAGAAGGCGGCAGTGCGAATTTTAAAATAAAGATTTTATTTATTGTGATGTAGTCATGCGATCGAAGTGAAAGTTTGAATAATGAACCTACGCAATAATTTTCCTTTAATGGTACATGACTCTATGGCCTATACATTTAACAATCCAACATGGCGATCATCCGAAATATTTAGACGATACTGAATAACTACGAATCTATTTTAGCAATCAAACTGCATTTTGGTTCATAGGGGCTATGAACTTAAGTTCACCTATAGGACTTTAAATAACCTGGTGATCACAAATCCAACATGGCGGTGACGCGAATTATAAGTATTCACATGGACGTTTCTCGCAATTTAACCATCCGCGTGCAGTGAAACTTGGTACAGTAAATCCTTATACGAATGTTAATCCACTGGCATCTAATTTATTTCAATTGTTTCCATAACCTCAAGATGGCAGCTGTGAAAAATTTTAAAATCTCCTTGTTTTTTCTTGTGTCCTAACTATGCGATTGAAGTTTGAATACTACACGTTCACAATAATCTGCATGTAACAGTACATAACTCTAGGACCTACATATATAAAATCCAACATGGCGACCATCCGAAATATTTAGTCGGTTCTCAATATCTACGAATCTATTACAGCAATCAAACTGAAATTGTGTATGTTGATAGTGGCAATTAACATAAGTAGGATATATGAAAATAGGCTGTATAGTTCTTCACGGAACTACTTGTTTAGTTTCGGCTTAGGTTGAAAACTCGGATGTTCTTGAAGGTTTTCCCTAAGTGGGCCACGCTCCTGGATATGTTCACATGTGATCCCAATCTCCAACAGATCTTTCTCTACTACTTCTCACGGAGAAAGGCAAAAGTTCGGATGGATAGGCGTGCTGATTTCATTCGGATTAGGTGTCCATAGAAAGAAAGGCAAAAGTATGTGGGCTGCTATGCCTCTGCAGATAACACCATTACACATGAAATCAGGAATAGAGTACATACAGCAACACATTTCTATCACTCTGTATCCAATTTACTGTTGGATGAATCCTTTCCTTTAACATCCAAAATCACAAAATCTATCCCATGCCAATATTGACGTATAAACTTGAAGCAGCCACTTTAACAGCACTTTCCAGTAGCAGACTTCAAGCAGTTCAAATGGAGTTCCTCCGATCTTGTCTCCAGAAGACCAGGAGAGAGAAAATACGAAATAAGGATATTAGGCAACAGCGGCTTCGGTGGCGTAGTTGGTAGCATGCTGAGCTTCTATGCCCAAGATCGTGGGTTCAAACCCGGCCGAAGCCGTCGGATTTTTTAAGAGCGTTAAAAATCCCTCAGTATGCCTTCCTTCGGAGGGGAAGTAAAGCCGGAGGTCCCATGCCGATTTATGGCATGTTAAAAAACCTTCCACAAATTACACCTGTGTGGAGCTAAATTGTATAGGTTAAGAATGAAAAAAGAAACGCTCTTAGGTTCCTACGTTCGTTGCCAAGAGCCGACTGCGGTGGCGTCTAGTAGCTAAGTTGTGAACTAGGCCTAGTAGTCGTTGACGGTGGCGTTTGGCGGCGAAAGTAGGAACTATTTGGTAAATTCAAAGTTGCAGTCCTTCCTTGAATTAAAAAGCAGATACACACACTAATACAGACATCACAATTAACATCGGTTATCAGACAGATTCTACACACACCCAAAGTACACGGGGCTACATGACGGCGTTGTCGCAGTCCCTAAACTGAGGAATCAACCAACCAAATTAGGCAACAACTCTATTTGGATAGATGTCTGCTTGACACACAGAACTATCTACATTGAAATCGTATGGGCATGTAAAGAGAATGGCCCCTGACAGAACACCAAGACCAGGTCATCCTAGGTAAGAGACCAAGGGGAAGGCCTCGAGACATTTGGGAGAAGCAAATCTGGAGAGACTTGGTCAAGAGGGATGCAGATTGGCAGAATAAATTGGAGCACAATATGTGCAAGGACCGGACAAACTGGAAGAGGATCATTTATACCCGTACACGGCTTGCTGGAGCGGAGAGTGGATGATGGTGATAAGTTAGGAATCGAATCTAGAACCCTTGAATCCAGAGTATCTTTGTGTATCCTGAGCTTGATTAATGGATGGACCGTTACAAGAATGGATGTCTGCAATACTCTTAGAAATTCTTAAATACAGGAAAAGACGGTTCAATTTACTGTTATAAGTGGGGCCTGGGTGTTGATGCCGTGAAACAGTTTAAAAAATACACTTAACATTTTCAAAAATTCGAAAAATGCACTATAAAATAGAGAAAATGATCTTATAATAATAAACTCACAAATATTTAAAAAATGGCATCTTAAGTTCAAACTGAAAAGTTTAACAAAGTAGATTTCTAACACTCAACAAAAGGTTTATGTTCACGTTACTCTGAGTTGCACTGCACTACGAATGTCATTCTGATGTTGTCAAATGTAAATAATCTGCGGTTATCAGCCAACAAGTTTTTATATCTCGAAAAGCTGCGTTCAACATCAACTGATGTGATCGGAGCGTACTTGAAGTGAGGAAGGTCGTTTGCTGCTAAATCCTCCTCAATCCCAACCATGCAGTAGTTTTCACCAGAAAGAATGTCTGAGATTTTGCATAATGTTTAATACGCGATGTTTTTGTCCAGTTTTGATGCAATACAGGCAGCAATTTCGTCACGATTGTTGCTAAGACTGGTTTCCACCCGGTTGATTAAGGCAATGGAATCAATGTTTCAATATTTTAAATTATCTTGTAGCCTATCATTACTAGCTTCTTCTTAACTCTGGGAGACGTAACTTTCTCATATAAAGCTGTGACATGACTAAATTGAAAAAAAAAAAACCACCTTAAAAGGCAGTTTTCTCTAAAATAATACTAAAAAAATCTACCAAACTTAATAAAAAGCTCTTAAAATGGAAAATAGCCAAAAATGAAAAAATATGCAAAATAAAAATGACATATCTGATGGGTGGCCCGTCCGGAGTTTCTAGGCCTATGTACTTCAGCATTGTTTTAGACAGCTCAATAAAAAGATGACATGTCATCAACATCCGGGCCCTAGTTATAAGTGTGACTGGGTTGCGGTGTAGAGGGAAGGAATGGCGAGAAGCAACACGTTCATAGTTCTTCAGATCTCTCTTCTGTTGCTGACAAGTGAGAGCGGAGCAGGTAGTCAGTCGGTAGGGGCAGAGAAATGGCATATCAGCACTGGGGAAAGAAGTGAAAGATGATTAGCATGCAAATAATCTAAACATAGTGATTTTCAGCTACAGTGTGATAGACAATTCAATTAAATTGTATTTCTTCTTCCGTCTTTTTAGCTGGACCACAAGAGCAGACCTCGAAGACCACTAGTGGTACATGGACCATAGTTTCGAAGCGTTGCTCAAAGTGGCTCTTCGGAAAATTCTATAGAGAATGCCTATCTTGGATATTTCCAATTCCACATTGTTTTCTAATGTGGTCACGTGAATTATTTCGCATATTAACACTTTTGACCACGTGCGATCTGGCTGATGGGGAACACGTTTCTTGATGGAAACATGTTCTTGCTGTTGAGCAGGCTGAAGCATTTCATGTTGTATTAGTTCGTAAATGAATGTATTCACTACAAGAAGTCCACTTGTTTCTTGTTTCTTGTGTGTTGTCGTTTTTGAAAAGGAAGGAAGCTTGTAGTTTAAGGTGACCGTTAATTTCGCGATCATGAGCCACGGGACCTCCTTTTTACGTGGAATCCGAACCACAGGATTCTACACATTGGAAGAGAATACCTTCAACGGGTTGTTATTATGGTGGTGAAAACCAGACAGTCCACTTCAAAAATCTCACGTGCATTGATCAGGAATTGAACCCGGTTCACCTTGGTCGCCCCCGTGTTTGTCTTTGTGTTTCTTTTATAGCAAAGCCATCATTACTTCCGACTTGACGTTTCAGTGCTAGGCTAGAGTTTCGTTCACTAATTCGCGACATCGCGAACGAAACTCGATTTGTCGTGATTTATCGACTTGAATGGCTGCCTGTGATTGGCTAGTTAAAGTGATCCTCCTTCTGGCCGCCAGATAACGCTAGGGTAACTCTGAAACGTCAAATCGGAAGTAATGATGGCTTAACTATAGTATTATTCTTTCTTTCTTTGTTTTTTTTTTCTGTAGTTTCGTTTTGTTTAGTTTTGTTTTGAATCGGCGGGGCCATGTCATACATTTATGACACGCAAAATAACCTACCACTGCAATTGGTAGTGTGTACCTAAATTTGTAGGTTATATTTGGCTGGTTAGAAACGCTCTATCTAGTTCCAACGTTCGCTCCTAGGTGTCAGTTGGTAGCCAAAGTTGGAACTACTAGAAATTGAACTTTCAGGGAGCCAACGGGCGTTCCATTAAAATACCCAGCTATGGCCATTGGCTGCAATTCATGTATAATAGTAAATATTATTTTACCACTAATAATATTAACGTGTTTAGCTGTGATTTCGGCCCATGTAGCGCAATACCAATTTAGACCATCACCCTATTATTGAGCCGAGTGTTCATTTGAATACGGTCTCGTTTATGTGGGCAGTGTTATTGCATTGCGGTGCTCGTGATGCTGTTACGTTACCACAATGTTGTTGCCTGTTCTCCCGCCGCAAAGCCTCGCCCACAATGTTACTGTACAGTCCCAGGTGATGAGCGTGCATATGACACTGTGCGTCATCACAGTATTATCAACACTACCATACAGCATAAGATAAACAAAGCACATTTGGTAAAGTCAATCTAAGAAATGAAACATATCTTGGGAACTTTTCAGAGATATGTATTGATATATGTGCTTAAAAGTGGGAAATATGTGATTAAGTTCCCAAGATATGTTTCTAAATTTCTATCATATTTATGTAAGAGTAAAAGAGTAGAAGCCAGGTACCTCAAGAGAGCCGTAGGAGTAGCAAAGGGTACGAGATCGAGACTGGTGTATGACTCACCAGGGATACCATCCTAAAGATCTGCGAACAACGCTGCTGCTGCCATCAAGTCATGCCTACAACAAACTTCCCCAAGATCTAAGAGAGAAGAAAAGAGACATACGACCAGACTTCTATGGTACCTGCGCGATACAAGACAGACCCTGGACGCAAGCGAACTATGGAATGTGACTTGTCACTACAAGACTAGTGGTCTATGGCTTCCACCACAAGCTATGCTCCAATAAAACGTTCCACGACATGAAGGATAATGCATCTGTGTCCTGTGCTCAGAAAAATGTGAACAATACCACATTCTAAAGTGCAAGAAACGATATAGGTCTATCGCTGCTTTTAGCAAGGACAT
This sequence comes from Meconema thalassinum, assembly GCA_946902985.2. Classification (NCBI taxonomy): domain Eukaryota; kingdom Metazoa; phylum Arthropoda; class Insecta; order Orthoptera; family Tettigoniidae; genus Meconema; species Meconema thalassinum. The sequence goes on along the minus strand of OX336399.1, from coordinate 204,810,272 downwards.
CTAAATTTTATACGATATAAGGTCTATATGTAATCTTTGGTGTAGACTAATCCTTGCACGGTTTGTGCGCATTTCTACTTACTGTATTATTTATGTCTCCCAGTTAGTCGAAATATACTTGAAAGGTCCAGCAGCTTGAACAATCCATAATCCTGTCTACAGTACAAATATCCCCGCTTAATAGGCTGGGGCTTAACTCAGTTTCCAAATCCTATAATAATTACTGCAGATGCGCGATACGAAATAATGTATCTGCAGTTTTTTAATTGCATTCTAAAGAGCAGAAGAAAACTTCCCTTGAAAATTTTCATAGCACTCTGTCAATACCCACAAATTTTGCAGACCACTGTAATTTCCAGTAATATTTCCTGTCAAGGTAAGTACTATTGGAGGCTTAATGAAACTGTTGACCCCAGGTCCCTGTTATACTTACTGACCGGGGAATTCCTGTCTTCAAATACTACTACAATACAAGGACAAGGGTGCATTCACGGAATAAAGAAGCAAATTACTGCAATTGCCGAGGGTCGAAAATGTAGGCAGCAGTCATCTAAGGAGTACAACATCCCACCAAATATAGGAAATATGTATTTATGAGTAAATACGTATTTATACCTATTATAAGACTGGAAAATACGTAAATAACTAGAAAATATTTAGTTAAATATTATTTATATACATAACTATCCGGGCCTTACTTATTACCCTGCAATCCATTTGAGACATTAATGAAAATCACGGAAGAATGAGAAAAATCTGATACAGCACTTTTTAACACCTCCCTTCGCAGTAATCACAGTTTGACTCTCTCTGGCTTTGTTAGTGCAAATGCAACTGAGGTAGTTAATTAATATTTCATCATGACGTTTCTGCACACTGCAAGAGAGTACCTTCTCCAGGTTGTCATTGTGGTGGCGAAAAAACAGACTGTTCGTCATAACTGTAGTTCAGGAGAGCTTGACTGGCGATGACGGACAGATTCGTGGCCTGGATATTATTAAGTAAGCTACAGAGGTGTGTACATTATGAGACTCGTTGCCAGGTTTACAACAGTTGCTATGTGACTTAATAGAGTTTGAGGAAACACGAAGCCAAAGAAATTGGCATCACTTAAGAAGATATTCTCAACAAATCACTGTTTCGAAGGAAGGTTGATAAATTTAAAAGGAAAAAATCTAGCTCAAAATCCAAGGTCATCTGGTCTGAAGAAAGAAAGAAAGAAAGAAAGAAAGAAAGAAAGAAAGAAAGAGGAGACTCAGCGAACGCATGAAGAAATTCTGGGAGGAGAAGAAGAGATTGGCAAGTCGGCCGATTGTTCAACACGGTCCACAGTAATCCAAAATCGACAAAAGAAGAAGTAGAAATCATTTGCAAGGCGCTGAAATTATTTCATATATTTAATCAATAAATCTTAGTAACATTTGCTTAATGAATCTGACAGGAAACTAATTTTTTACGTTTTTTACAAAAAGAGGAGCTTTGTTAATGCAGAAAGCCACACGTTTAGTTTGGATTACTTTATTCCAGTTTCCGTGTGTATTTAGACCTGAGAGATTGCTAGTGTTTTATTACTGATTGTCCACTCTTGAACTATTTAAAAGTTTGCTGACAATGGATTGGAATCACCGGATACGGAGGATACATTCCAAAGTCAATGAAAAAAAGAAAAAAACAGGCCCAGCTCAGGTGTCCATCAGATTCTCAAATTTCGAAACTTTCCAGATGCATTTCTTTATGGGAAACGTTATAAGTCCACAGGAGAGTAAACATTACTAAATAAGGGGGTACAAATAAAATGAAACGATTTTGAATAAAAAATTGTGATTAATCTAAATTCTTTGACGCGGCTTTGGTGGGGTAGTTTGTAGCATGCTGAATTTCTATCCCCAAGATCGCGTTTTCAAACCCGGCCAAAGTCATCGGAGTTTTTAAGAGCGTTAAAGATCCCTCCGTACGCCTTCCTTCGGAGGAAAGCCGGTGGGCCCATGTCATAGACTTATGGCATGTAAAAGATCTTTCCACTAACTAAACTTGTGTGAAGCCAAAATGTGTAGGTTAGAATTGATAACGCTCTATTAGTACCAACGTTCGCTGCCAGGCGCTGACTGCGATGCTATCTAGTAGCCAAAGTCCGCAAGCTAGGAGTCGTGGACGGTAGCATTTAGTAGCAAAAGTAGGTTCTACTTCAAATTATTGGTCTGCAGTCCTTTCTTGAATTAAAACAGATAAAACACACTACTACAGCCATTACAATTAACACCCGTTGTCAGACAGATTCTACACACTCACCAAGTACACGGGGCTACATTACCGTGTAGTCGCTGCTCCTAAACTGAAGGAGCGATCTACCAACTAAATTCTTTATTTTGGTCTAATAACTTGCACGCCACTGTAACTGTAATTCTAATTCGTAATTATTATTAAATTGGCTACTCTCTGATTATTTATTCGATGAATAGAAATTTAATCATGACAATCACAACGGAGAACCAAGGTTGAGGTCCGGAGAGTTGCCAGGCCAGTCCATAACGTCACTTTGTTGTCAAGGCAGGTTTTTAGCCTTGTGAGAAGATGGAAAGTCATGTATGAATACATATTTGACATTCGCGGACTTGTAGACACAGGCGTCTACTGCTGTAGCTTCATAATAATTATAATAATATCGTATGGCCTCAGGTGCCGGGTGCAAGCTTTCTTATTTGATGTCCAGAGGGCAGCTTGTGTGTCGAAGTTTGACGTTCCTTGGAGTGCTATGAAATTATATCTAACCTCCTTGACATTATAGAGCTTTCTACAGGGTCATTATCTTTGTGCGCCCCGTTAAACACGGCAAGCTAAGCCGGCTGTGACTGGCGCAGATCACGGGGGCGCGTACCCGGTTTGGCCGGTGTTTGGCTCACTGTCACACTTTTAACAAACATGGTGAATAATGTGTACTTACAGTGCTCATAGGCGACGCTGAAAATGTCCTCCATCTCTTGTAACACACACCTGACATTTTCAGATGAAAGAATGTCTGTCAACTCTTTTATTATTTACGGAGCCTGTTTCCTTGAATCGTTTAGCGAGCCTCCTGTTTGTACTGGCATTAGGCACAGGTCTTCCTGGAAACTTGGTTCGAAATGTTCGTCTCGTTTCAGAACAAGATTTTTTTTGCTTTTCATATACGAATTATGGATATACACACGTTCGTGCAACGTGAATTTGTGTGTGGGCATGACCAACAATCACAGTAATCACAATACTCACTAAACGTGCATTTCTGACGTCTAAGCTTGGCATATACACGTCCATATGAATGACAAAACACGTGTTAACTAACGATATGAGTCAGCGGAGTGCGCCAACCACCGGCTGTACAACGTACGCGCGCCCGCGATCTGCGCCAGTCACAGCTTGCCGTATTTAACGGGGCGCACATAGATAATTACCCTGTAGTAGAGAAAGGAGACACTTTGTGTTGGCGGAAAATCCCGAAATTAATTTCGCCATTATGAACACGGGCTACTGAATTCAAATGGGTTCATTAACATGCCAACAACGTATGACATGCGTGCCGTGATTTTTGTCGCATTTCAAAAAACACTTACCACGGTCAGGAGCGAACCTGGAAGCGTACGGTTGGTAGTTCGACACGATAACCACTCACCCACCGTGGCAATACTGTAGTTTCAAGATCCCTTCGAAAATCACTGATGAAACAAGATGTTCAGTAAATAACATATAGCCTAGCTTTTGGAAGCCAACATTAGATATAAGCCAAGAAAGACTGCCAAGCCCGGCTGCGGATTTTTATTAAGCTTTTAACATAAGAAAATGTTTTAACAACTTTTAATGTGTTACAGTGATCCATGTGTGTTTTTATGTACAATTTTTAACTACACCCAGTAGATAAAGGGAATGTTTTAAGTGCTGCACAAATATTTAGGCTGATAAAGACGTCAATACGTGTTAGACGTTGAAACATGTACCATGTGATGTGTTAAAAGACAGGTGATTGTATCACGACATTTTAATAAACAGTATTGACGAGGCGGAACCAGTTGGAACTTTGTTCTTAGTATATTTCAGTCAATACGGAAAAGTGTGCGACTCTCAGAGTCAAAAAGATAGCCTACTTTCTCCTAAAAGCATGGGTATTGTTATAACTCTTTGTCCTTTTCTAGGAGTATAATTGAATGTTGGCTGTAGTAGCTTGTTGAAATACAGCGTGTTATACGGATATTAAACATGAATATTAGGTGTCCTTTGCTAGTGCTACCTCTGTACAATTACATTCAATTCGGTTTCACTGTGTTTGAATTGATATGGTGAATCGATTTGCACATATACATGGCCGCTATCTGCAAACTATTGGGTTGATGACCTTGTAGTTCAGCCAAACGAAGCTTCCCTCAAAAAGGTATGTTGTTGCAAAATTTGGTAGTGATCAGATGATTAGGTTGGTCGTAATTTGATTTAAGCTTTTAACATTTGGGTGGCCGCCATTACGTTTCCGTCAAGATGGCGACGTTATAAAACATGACACTGAGGTGCCCTTTTCTAGTGCTACCTCAGCACCAAGTTTCGTTCAATTTGGTTTCACCGTGTTTGAATAGATAGGGGGAACCAATTTGCACACATACATGGCCGCTATCCGTAAATTATTGGTCTGATGACCTTGTAGTTTGGTCAAATGATTTTTCATATATAAAGGTTTAATGTTCCAAAACTTACTACAGATCAGATGATTAGGTTGGTCGTAATTTGAATTAAACTTTTAACTTTTGGGTGGCCGCCATTACGTTTTCGTCAATATGGCGGCGATATAAAACATGAAACTGAAGTGCCCTTTGCTAGTGCTACCTCTGAACCAAATATTGTTCAATTCGGTTTCACGGTGTTTTAAATGATAGGGGGAATCTATTTGGGCACAAACATGGCCGCCATCCGCAAAGTGTGGAGATGATGACCTTGTAGTTTAATCAAAAGCCGCTCGCCATATTAATATATGTTGTTGCAAAATTTGGTAGAGATCGGATGAATAGGTTAGTCGTAATTTGATTTAAGCTTTGAACATTTGGGTGGCCGCCATTACGTTTCCGTCAAGATGGCGGCAATATAAAACATGACTCTGAGGTGCCCTTTGCCAGTGCTACCTCTGTACCAAATTTCGTTCAATTCGGTTTCACCGTGTTTGAATTGATAGGGGGGACAGACATTCAGAGTACACACACACACACACACACACAGACAGACACACATTTTTCGCCCTGTGTTGATCTCATAAGTCTACTTTCATTTTTTGCAAAACTCGAAAGTAGGCAAAAAACACTCCATTCCACATTGTTCTCTCTATCACAATATTAACATAAATAGCACAAAGAGCATACAAAATTACTTGGAAATGATTGATGTGCATATTACAATTTGTTGCCCACTGTTTCATGGATGTTGGTTGTTTTATTCTCTTGGCATTATCCAAATTGTTTCATACGATTTATACACATAAAATACAAGGTCTGTTTGGATTAGGATTATGTACAGCTAATTTTAACAGACGTTCCAACTAGTAGGAATCTTCTAGTTAATTTGAAGGTTAGACCACAGACTGCCGTATCCATTTATGATGATTTATAGTCATACTAGCAGAAGTACCCGCTCTTCGAACGGTCTTCGGTATTAATAACCAGACGTTATCAATTGAGCTACTGTTGCAATGGTTAGGGGCTTGTCATTCCTTCATAAGTTTATCAGAACGAAGTTAGTTTTCTGGGAATATCACACACACTGTTAATTTAAGGGGCGTAAAATGTGGTTTTCGGAGACCCTTTATAGACTCCCTAGTTTTGTGTGACTCATTGAGAAGCGCAACATGTGCTTTGGTCGTCCTTTTATGATTATTTTTATTTTTCGCCTATTTCAGCATGTATTTTGAAAAGTTTTTCCTCATACCCCCCTCCCCCCCCCCTTCTATGAGAAGAACGTTGAAGAGTTTTCTAAATGATTGGTGTATTGACTCATGGTTACAATACCTAATTTTACGATATTCCAAGCACCCGAACACGAGTTATAGGAGTACATAAACATAAAGATATATCAACCACACAGTATCAAACAAAATCATCTTTAGGAGGAACCCGTTTGTCGACAAAAATATGATTAGTTAAAATGTGCTCTCAAACTAAATTCACCGAACGTGTACTTCCTGACGTGAAAATAATATTGAAAACCTCGTAGACGAAACATAACATAGGCCCTATGTCAAATTAAAACTGATCCTCACCGTTGTGGAAAGTCCCCATCCGCATGAAGAACCCTTTAATAAATTATAAAGGCTTATGGTGCATGAGAATTCGGCCTCCAATGGTCCTAATTCCAAAAACTGCAAAAAACACTATTCCAATTCAGGAATTTTTGAATGTAATGTTGCTGTTTGGAGATATACTGTAATAGACCTTCTGTACACCATATCGCATATCGCACGTGTAAGTCACGTGTAAAAATTCTAGGGTACCCCTTGACCCCCTTAATCGTATTGTTCAATTTTACAGTCTATGTTTGATTCCACGATAACCTTATAGCCATTTGCAAACTTTAACTTAAATTTAATAAATTGAGTGGCACTGCTTCTTACAGAAATAGATGGAAAGTTGGATGTCACCTCTTGTGCCACTGTTGTCAAGGTTACCGGCTTGCTTTACTTCATTAGTTTCTTCTTGTTCTTCTACTTTCGGACGGGCCAGCTAAGGACCACGACGTTCAACTTTTCAGCTTGGCGGGGACTTGATGTTTGCCCAATATTAGCGCATTCTCTGGCTATGTTTCTCCTTCCTCTCTTTTGTCCGGATGATGCCGATTTTCTTACAGGGTGGTCTGTCCTGAAAACTCTTCTGTTAAGAGTCTTTCTGAGATGTGATTGGCTTCTAATATTACTTTTCATTATCTTCAGTTCTTGGATATCCTTGTTAACTACTGTTAGCAACGGAGTCACGCTCTTTCTCTTCCCCCAGAAGTTGAGAAGCCGGTTGGATAGTCTTGTTGGGTTCATCCATGAGACATGTCCATAGAAAGCCAGACGTCTCTTCCTGGCCACATCTAGATGTTCTCAGTATATCTATAATGCTCCTGATTTGGTCTTCTTCTGTACTCGTCAACTATTTATTAGTTTATAAAATAAAAGAATGCCATATCCACTCCAGGGACGTAGGCGACCTGAATAAGAGCCCTTGACTAAGTCAAGGGATCACTAACCAGGCATCCCGAGCCGGAGTGAGCGTGTGGTAGGGTGGCCAGTTCCTTTCCACTCCTCCTCCTACCATAGCATCCGGCAGGTTCCCATTTTGCACCACGAAGCTGGGAGACCCCGTACCAGACCATACCAAGACTTTTAGATCGAACCCGGTACCTCGGCCAACAATGCTAGCCACTGCGCCACGAGGTGGTCTTTATTAGTTTATTAAATGAAATTAGTTTTCTGGGAATATCTCAGCAACGTGGTTTTAGAGCCTTAAAACGTAGTAGCCTCCGAGCCACCGAGGGGCTGAAAATTAGTTGTGCTCGTCCTTGTACGCCATAATATAATAATAATATACGGATAGGGATATAATAGACCTTTAGTACCACACCCGTCCGTGTAAATCACGTGAAAAAATTCAAGAGTACCCCTTAAGCGCATTATATACGTATTGATGAATTTTAGAGCTTAAGTTGGTTCCGTGTTAACCTTATAGCCGTTTGCGAATTCACAGTAATGTAATAAGTGGAATGGCATTGCGTCTTACAGAAATAGATGGACTTCTGAGATTGTGTTGCCAAGGTTACCGGCTTGCATTCTTTCAATAGCTTAATAAATGAAATCAGTTTTATGGGCATATCTCAAAAACTGTTGGTTTTAGGACCTTAACATGTGGTTTTCGGGGCCCGTAGGGCTCCCGAGTTTTGTTTCTCACATTGAGACGCTGAAAATGAGCTTTGTCTCGGTTTTCTATGCCCATTTCAGCATGCATTTTAAGGGGTTAGGCCCTCTTTTATGAGAGGTATGGAGAAGAGTTACATCAACGATTAATTTTGTGCCTCTGATGGACATCGGTACCAAATTATACGTTGATCCACTCAGCCGTACTCAAGTGATGTGCGTGCAAAGTTGTACACAGACAATCGTCATAAACCAGTCTGAAACGCGTTAATAACTCAAACTTCCGTGGAAATTCAGAAAAAAAAAAAACAGACAAACTTTCATTTTTATATAGAGAGAGATTACACTGAAGGATTGTGATATAGCTGGAAGATACATCATGTAGCAGCGACTATAATCGAACCATATTCAGTCCTTTAAGGTACATTTATACTCATTCAATCCTTATTTATTCATATGTTTTTAATTCTTTTTGTGAACTTTATTTTTATTTAAATTTCTAATAGTGTATTGTAAGCAAGGATATCCATTTTCTCTTTTATCTTTGTGAGCTTAGTTTTAAGATTATTATAATTCAATCTACGCTGACGAGGGTGTCATTGAACACCGAAACATGTACGTAGCCTATAAGCAGTATTTAAACCACATTGTTTAGTGTTTGACAAGGCGGTATAGTACTATCAGTCAACACGGATATTAGTTATTACCATTGTCATAATGGTCAATGTTTACGCATTTTACAATAAGAGAACTAAGACATTTAAACACAGTCGTTAAGGCAAAAGCTATACATGCATCTGAAGCTAGTATAATTGGTGGCAAATCTAGAATAATCCCGATCGAAAAACAAGAAAGGCAAGTCCTCAGGAAAGTTTTAGAACCGAAGTGTGGAAATGGAAATTGGATAAAAAGGAAATCACATGAAATGTATTAACTTACAGAAAATATCACAAGACACCATAAGGTAACGACCGTTACAGTATTACAGACACCCTGTATAGAATGGATAATAACAGGCTCACAAATAACATTTTCAACGAAGAATTAAAACAACTGGCTAAAGGAAATCAGTGTAGACATAAATTAAATTGGCTGTCATGAAGAAACCATTCAAGACAGAAAAAAATTCAGAACTTTAATTCACAAACACAAACTTTCTGAGAAGCCCAGTCGACACAATACAGGATGGACAGAACAGCGTAAAATGGAACAACGAGAGGATGAAGAGATAAAGGAAAGGGAAGATGAGAATAATTACAAACGCGCTCCTTAGTTGGGTAGAACGAATCAGGAAATATTAACAAATACAGTATATACAAAGTAATTAATCCACGATAAATCACACGCGTCACTCCAACAGCAAAGTCTTCAAGGAACTGTGACAATTGGTGTCTTTTCCATTATTGACCTGAGTTTATTTTAATTGAGCATCTACTAAATGTTGAAGACACTTCTAGAAATGTGTTTGGTACTTAATATCCAAAAACAAACAGCCAACATGTCAGAACTCAAAACAGAAATGTGGAGAATATGGGATGAAAATCAGCACTTAAACCAAATATTGGGTGTGTGCATCTACGATATTCGAGCGTGACTACGTATTCTCGGACTGATATATTTCTTGCGGAACTTCAGCTTCTAATATATTTTAATCATGTATTTTGCGGAACGGAAAGTTGACAGGCGAAATGAAGAAAAGCCGAATTGTACTTCCAGGGAAACTCCAAACACAACCACTCTTCTCTGAAGTTTTAACTCAACACGACTCGACAGTTTGCTGCTGGCTGTACCTGGGGTAATACACTGAAGAAAATGGTAATTGCAACACCCAGAAGGAGTGGTGCTACATTGCTGCAATTGAACATGCAGGACGAATGTTCGGTTGTGATTCGATGATTACACTTTCAGGTCCCTCTGACCGCAAGTTTGGACAACAATCAATACAGGATGTGCCCTCCACGAGCTGCAATACATTGATGAATTCGGCGAGGCATGGAGTCAATAAGGCCCTGGATCACTTCCTGAGGAATTGTGCCTCATGCTTGCTGCACTGCACGGGTCAGTTGTTCCAGAGTTGTGGGTGGCTGAGGACGGTCGGCCAGTGGTCGATCCATCATGTCCCACACATGCTCAATAGGACTGAGGTCCGGGGATCTGGTGGGCCATTCTAACGTTGTGATGACGTGGAGAGCTTCTCTGGAGATGCCTGCAGTGTGAACCCGGGCATTGTCCTTCTGAAACATCCCATTAGCAATGTTCGCCATCATAGGGACAACCACTGGATTGAGTACCCTATCAACGTACTGTCGAGCAGTCATAGTGCCCTCAACAAGCACTAATTGTGATTTCACATTAAAGCCAATAGCTCCCCAGACCATAATGCTTGGTGTTGGCCCTGTGTGCCTCTCGACAATAAGGTCTGGGCAGCCCCTCTCCCCGGTACGTCGGCGCACACGATTCCGGCGATCACTGCGGGCAAGACAGAAGTGCGATTCATCACAAAAGACGACCCTATGTCATTCGTCGACCCATGTCGATCGTTCTCGAAACCCGGCCAGCCGTACACGTCGCTGTTGTGGGGTCAATGGAACACCTTCTGCAGGGACACGGGATCGTAAGCCTGCCAGCTGCACGCGGGCGATTACCAACTGTTTGTTGTGTAACGTGGGGTGCCACAGCTGCTCGAATTTGCGCTGCTGTTGCATGGGTTCCATCCGGGCCATCCGAATGATGCGGCGATCCTCTCTCACAGTTGTCTGTCGCGCTGGGCCTGTGCCAGGTCTACGAGTGTGGGTACCTTCATTTGACCACTGCCGCCATACACGTTGTACCGTAGATGCCTGTCGGCCAACACGTGCAGCGATAGTCCTTAGCGATAATCCAGCCTCAAACGGCCCAATTATCCGAGCCCTCTCATACGGCGACAGTTGTTGATAGCGTGCTCTTCTCTGTCGTCGAGGCATGTTTGACGGGGAACACTTCACTGCACAGACTGCAAGTCAACTACGCTACACCAGAGTCCGTATACTGGAGTTGATTCCTCCGCGACCAATAACGTGGGGAGACCTGTAGCAACAATCCAATGGGTCTGAAACTTGGATCGTTTACATACCTACATGTCATCGTTCCATATCTTGAAAATCAACACAAACGACCAATGCCTTCATGGTGTTGCAATTTCCATTTTCTTCAGTGTATGTTCGCCCGCTAGCGAGGCTGTAACTGGGGTGACAAGACTCGCCCCTAGCCAGCTCGTTAACTGTCGCCTCAGTATTTGAATGGAGATTGTTGGAAGAAATGAAAACGTAAAATTACTTATAGTGGGCGATGTATTCAAGATAGAGATATGCTCTTTCAGACCCCGAGAGGTTCTTGAGCTGGGTCCATTTTCTCTCCTTCTTCCTTTGACTTCGGGGCGGGCCATCTTTCCCTTTCCTATCTGTCTTTCATGGCTCTCCTTCCTTCCAAGTCCCTCAATCCTCATTCTTCAAGGGTTGAGGACATTTCTGTTCTTCCTGTCCTGTATTTATTTGCAATATCCATTATTTGTTTACCATTTCTTCTTCTAGTGTGAAAGTCTGTAGTTAATATTAGTTATAGTTTTCATTCTCATCTCATCTTTCACTATCACCCGAACCATTAGGGGCCCATTACCTAGATGTTAGGCCCCTTAAAACAACAATTATCATCATCATCATCATCCTTATGGAAGTGGGAGTTGGTTAGATTCAGAATATTGGATACTTAAGATAGAGGTAACTGATATAAGGGTAACTGGGAAAAAATACATGGGAGCAATATCAGGAGTATACTCGTAAGGAAGAGATAAAGGCAAAGATAGAAACGAGCATTCTAGATGAAGCTGTCGGTATGAGCAGGCTCAGATGGTGGGCCATGTGATGAGAATGTGGGATGAGAGAGAACCTAAAAGGTTAAGGAGTTTGGCTGCAGAGGGTAAGAGAAGTAGAGGTAGATATGGTGTTCAACGATTTCAAGTTGAGAGGTCTAGAAGCACAGGAAGCCGCAGTGCTAACTGCTAATAGGGCATCATGGAGGTGACATGTTCGGAAACTGAGGTTTGCAGACTAGGCTGGACGCTGAAAGGCAAAATAGTCTCAAATGATAACGAATAAGTGAATGATGAATGAATCAAAGACAAACATGAATGAATACGCACACAGGTAGCTCATAATGATCCACTGTTTATTCCAATCATGGGAGTAGCACCTCCAGAAGTTAGAAGACAAGTAGCGGCAGAAGTTGAGAAGAAAAAGCAAGAAACAGATCCAAGACACACAATGTATCGACTTGATGTCCATCCACCTAGGCTAAAGTCAAGAAAGAGCTTCCTCCAAACATCGATATCCATTCCTTCCTCTGCTGAAGCTAACCGAATTGAACTTTGCAAAACAAAATCACCGGGAGGATCGTGGGAAATGAAGGAGAAGCCGGCAGCAGGCTACCATTTCAATACGGATCTTGGAGGACGCTACACAGACTGAGAACTGGTGTGAGTCGGTGCAAAATCAATTTAATGAAGTGGGGATACAGTACTGATGAACTTTGTAGATGTGGTGGAAGACAAGACCTTGAACACATTCTGAATTGCAGCATGTTATCAAGACCATGTGATATGCAGGACTTGATAGAAACTAATGACTGTGCCATTCTAACAGTCGAACACCGAAGAAATGAAATTTAGTGCAACTTATATGTATATTTGTATGTGTTTTGGACTCTGACAAATAAATAAACTCTACAAAACTGTAGAATTATGAGCTAGCATCTTCATAACAAGAATACTTACCAGCAATCAACAACAGCGGACAACCACCTGTCATTCGAAGGGCTGATTAACTTTGTTGTGTTTCTGCTCTCCGATAAGCATGCCTGCCAATCAAATACCTCGCATATAATAGTACATTATGCAACGAGCCTATAATCCCGACAGTAGTGGCTACGCTGGCTAAAACGCAGCATTAGGTCATGGGGCCAAGCTCTCTGCTGACTCGGTAGACGCGTGGATTCGAGCCCCACCGTCGGCCGTCCTTGAAATGGTTTTCCGTGGTTTCCCATTTTCAACACCAGGCAAATGCTGGGACGGTACCTTCTGACAGGCCACGGCCGCTTCCTTCCACATCCTTGTCCTGTTTCATTCACCATCATTCATTTCATCTCTCATTAACTCCTCTCATGAGGTTGGTGTCAGGAAGGGCACCCGGCCGTAAAAACCATCGCCACAAAGACTTCCATCGCGTCTCATCCCCGACCCCGTTGGAAAACGGGAATAATAAGGGGTAGACATACAATGCAACGAGCCTATAATGGCAATAATTAAGACACGACCATTATAGGCGAGTTGCATACGACTGTTTATGTTCAACGATAATTATTACTATTTTATGTTCGAACATAAATATTCATAAATATATGTCGAGATTTCACCAGTTTTATGTACTGAACAGAGCGCACGGGACGCAGAGAAAACCATGGCCTCCCCAAATACCCCACTATGACACTAGCCACGCAGTGAAATTTAAAATAGGAGGTGATGGAAGTGCTCGCAGGTGCGATGCTATCCTCACCTAATTGGTCACACAACTGTTTCTTGAGCTCTGATTGGTGGGAGAAACCATATCATAATGAAAACTTGTACTATAATGAGCCTCATTATTATAGTACAGTTTACATTTCGCCAGGGTCGAATATAAAATACTTTCTAACGGTACAGTATAGGCCTACACGTGGTGAGCATTCTCATGCCCTCCAATGATTCGGAACCTTGTTTAAGCTTACATCTCAAATCATCGGCTTTCACCTCGACCACTGGAGACTGCCCTATAGCAGTATCGAGTAATCGATTGTGGTTAAATTTTCAGACAACCGGTCTGCTCCTCTGTGATCCAGCAGGAATAATCACATTACAAGACATCCCTTTGAGCGCTGATTGTATGGCATTTCACAATCACTGCAATATTTAGCTCAGCTCAGCGTCCCTGATTTAAAATAAACATTGCACGATACAGACAGAGAGATGGTAGTTGCTATTGTTAACCCTTAAGTGGTCCTGGGGAAGAAAGGAACTTATTTGATCGCATATGGCGTTGAAGCCCGCGTATTAGAAGCAGAGTGGAATTACTGAAACTTCCTTCTTTAGATCATCAACCGTCACGTGAGATTAGACAAGAAGAGAGGACCACCTCGTGGATTTCCGCGATTACACACTTCTACTCCAGGCAAATTATGGGATGGTTGCTAACTTAGATCCACGGCTGGCCTCTCCCTAATCCTAACATAAATTACAAATACAACCACTTGAACGACACAGGCACTCAAGTTTGATTAGTAAACAAAAGTGTGGTGCTTTTCAGTCGGTCAACACGATGGTACCCAAATGAGATGGGTTATTCCCTAATCCTGAAAATAAATACTTGAGATTAATAAATACACTTGGATGTCCGTTTGCGCTTAAAGAGGGCTTTTTAGCTTATGCGTGGAGAGTTTGAAACCAGGTCTTTAATAGTTGAAGAGTATCCTGAATACAGTAACATACACCACATTGGAGAGACGAGACTTGGCAACTTACAGGTGCATTTGTACGAGGAACACATAGCACTTAGGATTTCAGTATTTTAATTTGAATTTATTGTTTCTCTTATACAGGCCACTGAGGCTACAAAGCCTCTTTATGCAGCTCTCTTCATTCAGAGGGCGGTTACATACAATAGAATAAATTAAGAAAGAAAAAACTTAACCCATACATACAGTTGACAATAAAAGTTCTTGTTATTACATCCGTTCACCTTGAACATGATAATTGTATAGCTGATAGATTACAATGAAGGGAGTGTTTTATCGCTCTGATAGGAAGTCCTGAATACTGGTGCAATTTATATTTATTCCAGAGCATACTAGCTGAAATACGGAATGAACCTTTGCATTTTTCGGTTCTGTGATGAGGTATCTGGAGCATTTGTGCAGTGTGTCTATTCGCACGGTTATGCACTGATTGCATGGGAACAGCCCAACGAGATAATGGACCCTCACTCACAGGAATGTCCCCTCAGTCGAATGTATACAGTGGCCAAGTTAACTGCTCTCAACAGGACCGTGCAAGACTCAACCAGATAAGTAGCCTGTACAATACAATCCAAATTGACCATTTACAACAACCACATATTCACTCCAAACAAACAAATTCTGGAGCTAAATCACGACTTACAGTATCTCAACTAATACTGCAACTGAATAAGTGTAGGTCTACATAATGTATACACAGTATTTTCTCCCATATTTTCAGACATAGATTTGTGGAGACGGGTGTCAAACAGGGAGATTGCATATCGCCCAGCCTGTTTAACTTGGTTTTGGAAAAAGCACTAAAAAGAGCATCTTCGATTGGAAGAGGTACGATTGTAGGTGGTGAAGAGAATCTCTTAGCGTTTGACGATGACATTGTGGTTTTAGCGGAGGAGGAAGAGGAACTAAAAATAACAGCTAAAGTTATAATAGAAGAAGCACAAAGAGTGGGTCTGAGGATCAATCAAGATAAGACAGAGTATATGATTGTAACCAGAAACAATGAAGAGGAAACAGAAGGAGTACTGGCAATAGAAGATATGGAATTTAGGAAGACTAGGTCTTTCAATTACCTAGGGAGTACAGTCAATGCCAACAACAACATGGAGGAGGAAGTAATGAACCAGCTAAAATCTGCAGAGAGGTGTCTCTTTTCAATGAATAAACTATTTACCAGCAGGCTATTAACGAAAACAACGAAACTCCGCATTTACAAGACAATCGTGCGACCAGTATTAATGTATGGGGCGGAAACATGGACATTGAGCAAGAAAATGGAGAGAAAAATTATAAATTTTGAAAACAAGGTATTAAGAAATGTTTTTGGGCCAGTATCTGAAAATGGAATCTTTAGAAGAAGAAAACATATTGAAATACACACGCTGTTTAATGAACCCGATGTGACAGCTGTAATAAAGAGCAGAAGAATTGAATGGCTGGGACATGTCCTGAGAAGAGAAGGGAAAATGGTAAAGACAGTGCTAGAAGGGAAGCCACAAGGTACGAGACCCCTGGGTAGACCAAAACTGAGGTGGCTGGATGGAGTCAAGAAAGACCTGGAGACACTGGGAGCCAACGAGAACATGGCTAGCAACAGAGACCAATGGAAGAGGCTAAAGAGTGAGGCAATGAACCGACTTCGGTTCGTGTGGCCAACGAAGTAAGCAAGTAAGATTTGTAGCCTAAGTGTAATGGATCTGATGATGATCGCTTGACGATCGAAACTGGTCATCCTAGTGTATTTATTAATCTCATGTATTTTGTACAGGATTAGGGAATAACTCGTCTCATTTGGGTACAATGGTGTTGATGGACTGAAAAGCACCAACTCTTCGTTTACTAAGGCAACACTGAAAAATGTCTTCAATCTCCATAATTTTTGATCAGTAATTCACAAGGAAATATAAATATCCCAGCAAGGGATGACTAACAACCCTTCAGACTGGCCAGCACCAATGAGGAATATAGGAAATTAGGAACATAACATGAGAATGCGTTCCTCTTGACATCACAATCCTACAAGCGAGAACCCGTCCACTTGACATGGTGTGGCCACTGTTCCTCTAAGGGGTTGATATCATGCCACCACTATCGACCCATTCTGGTATTCGTGGGCGATAAGAGTCGGATCAAACCCTAAACAGAGCCCTCGTAGCAACATTATCGAGCACATGAGGGAGGCTGCAACATCTTGTTATTATGTGTGTGGCCACGCTAATGAACGTCATACTTAATGGAGTCTTAATTAGGATTAATTACTCACAATGGCAATTAACTTGGAAACGTTTCCCACTCATTCAGTTCATTTCTGTTAACCCCTGAGAATTGGGTGAAGAATAATTACACGAGGACTGGCGCCGGGCCATAGTGTGTCGCTCCCTTTTTGTCGTAGTCGTGCGGATTTTAATGAAGTACTTTTACACCTGGTGTCTTCCTATGAACTATTCCCAATATAAAATGAGCTTTACTTAATTTTCAACTTTAACATGCAGAAGAATCACAATAATTTTCGTTACAGTGTAATTGCCCTTGAAAGTGGCGGTAAAGCAGTCATCTCCATATTTTGGAACAAAGGAGCTGATGACGAAGATATCCCTAGACCCTTCACATGGATGAACAAGAACGTGAGCTATGTTATTGTGCTGCACCAAACAGTTGGACTTCTCCCCTAATATTTTACAGATTGTCCCGACTAACGTAAACCGAAAATTGTCACGCGAGGACTGGCGCCATGGGTAAATCTGACCCGACCGTGAATAATATAGAAATAACTTGAGTGTGAACCATTTCGAAAAGCTATGAACATGTCTCTTTTTCAGGGCGAGGGTCAAGGGTTGGGTTACAAACGAAGAGGTATTAAGACGTGTGGGAGAGGAGAGATATTTCTGGCGACTGCTAATGAAGAGAAGAGATAGGTTGGTAGGACACTTACTATAAGACACCCAGGAATAGCAAGCTTAATTAAGGAAGGAAGGGTTGAGGACAAGAACTGTAGGGGTAGACCAAGGTTAGAATATGTTAAACAGATTGCATCGGATGTAGTGTGTGGTACTTATTTATATACTGTATCTTATGGCTTTTAGCGCCGGGAGTGTCCGAGGATATGTTCGGCTCGCCTGGGTCCGTAGTTGTTTCCAAAGGACACCTTTAAGGTGAGCTACACGTTCCGTTCAATTTCAAGTAGTTCCAACTTTCGCTACCAGATATCAATGATACCTAGTGGTAATAATACTAATATCGTATGACCTCGGGTGCCGGGTGCAAGCTTCGTTATTTGACACCCAAAGGGTAACTCACATGTCGAATTTCGTTGTTCCTTGAAGCACTATGAAAGTCAAGGAGGTTAGATATCTAAGCTCCTTGAACACTATAACGCTTTCTAGTTGAGAAATGAAGAACTTTGTGTTGGCGGTAAATCCCGAGATTAATTTTGCCATTATGAATACAGCCTACTGAATTCAAATGGGTTCTTTGACATGCCAACATCGTATGACATGGTGTCGTAATTTTTGCCGCATTTGAAAAATCACTTACCACGCCCAGGAGCGAACCTGAAAGCTTGGGGTTAGTAGACCGACACGTTGACCACTCACTCTCCGTGGCAAGCTATACCTAGTGGTGAACGTCGGAACATCGATAGAGCGTTCTGATGACATCTAACCTAACAATTTAGCTTCACACAAGTTTGGTCTGCGGAAGGATCTTTTACATGCCATAAATATATGACATGGGACCACCCGCTTTACTTCCCCTCCGAAGGAAAGCATACTGAAGGATTTTTAACGCTCTTAAAAATCCAACGACTTCGGCCGGGTTTGAACCCGCTATCTCGGGCACAGCAGTTCAGCAGATGACCTCGTGGTTCCGCCCCTTTAAACGACAATAACTAACTATTCCTGTAGAAAATGTTTCAGATTTTGATGACGGCAGCCACTGTACCCTACACGAGTTCCGATTTAGGATATCACAAGGTAGAGGATTGAGGTACAAATGCCATAACAAAAGCAGAAACACGTTGGTGATCTGTTCACCTACTATAGCTCATTATTCGTGAGAGTACAGTGACTTATGGCAGAGGCTGTACATTTCAACACGGTACATTCCCATAGCAGTGTTGTATATTACTTTGATTACCCTTAATGTGTATTTTAACTGAAGCGTTAAGACATTTTGGAATAAGCTCACAGAACTGCAATATGGAGCCATCATGAGCATTATTTTAATAAAAGTTCCGCCGTGATAAATAAACCTGTATACAGAAACTGTCTTCATACATAATATATGATGTTTCTCTCTGAAATGTACATACATTGATCAAAACAACGTGGCCATGCGTAGCTGCCTGCTCTTGTCCGGGGAATACATAATGCAACACTGTGGAAGTTTTGAAATTCATATCGTGATACTTAGTAAACACATCTGCTGTTTAAGAGCGGTACGATGACAAATGAGATATTCTGTCGGCTATAATTCAATGCACCTGGGTACAGAGTATTTATTACTCACCTGCTTTTCTGTTTCAGCGTTTACGCTAGATCCTAGGAACAGGTTGAGTTGATACGTTAAAAGAGCTCAGTTACCGCACTGATATAGGATAAGTAATATTCTCTGGAGACAGAATATCAAGACCATTTTCAATCCTGATGGCACCGCCCGGAAATGTTTCGCGTTCGGTCACAGATTCAGTTGGTCTTAACAGTGATGGAATATTGGACGCGTATATAACGATTTATAGCAATCCGACCCGGCTTTGCCCGGGAACAGTTATGAATGCATGACGTGTTAAGCGCTCTCTTTTTGATGTCAATGAACTACGACCTATTTCCGTTTTTCGTCTCGGCATGATGGGTTAAACTCACTGATTGGACAATTGATATTATCATGGAGATGCATGTGCAACGATTTCTTGTCAGACGCAATTTAAGAATGGCGAGGTGCATGATACACAAATCATCCTTCCGTTCAATCTAAAAACACTTATAGTGGGCGATGTAATGAAGATGGACATATGCTCTCCCGGACATTCATGTAGAACTTTTCATGCTGAACAATTCATACATTCATAGTATATTGATATTTTATAGGTTAGCCCAGCGTAAGCTTAAAAAGCGCACGGACGGCAGGTTTTATTTTTTTCCACTGAAATCTTTACTGCTCGGCTTCCTTTGATCATAAATAAATTATTTTCTGCAGGAACCTTCCTCAAGATATCCTTTACAGAATGGTGAGACCGCATCAAACTCCATCCAGTGGTTCTAGAGATTACCTGTGACATCCAAGAATCGGGGGCTTTGTTTTATACTAAGTAGAGATTGCAAGTCAACAAGGGATTTTTAACCATCATGGTTAATATTTGTGTGTGTGTGTGTGAGGGGGGGGGGGTGAGGGGGGGGGGGGGTGAGGGCGGGGGGAGGGACTTTTTTTTTCCAGAAAGTAAATATAAAATAGAAATTGATAGTAAACAAGAACGTTAATAGTGAGACTTTCTGATGAGTCTGTAACTCTGTTTGTGATTTGTGCCTGCAAGATGATGTACTGTTGTCGCCTTTCGGCCAGTCTTTCTATTTAAGACTATACACGTCTTCATGACAACGTATAACTCCGTCCTCCCAGGCTTGCCAATCTAGCTTTATCACCGCTAAATATAGATTATTTCAGACTGAATCTAGAGCTCAATAATGTTTAATCGGGTCTAGCAGGACAATATTATATTGTATTCTTTTAGCGGGAGAGAAATTGTTTCAAATTAATCTAGTTATAATAAATGGCCTATTGGTTGACGAAGAACATTAACAACAAGAATAACTTGAAATTGAAACATTATAAGTCAGTCATAAGACCAGAAGCCGTGGATTGTCTTTCTTTAAACCGAAGGGTTCTGATGGAGAAGATGGAAATTAGAGAGAGGAGTATTCTCCGGAAGATCCTTGGTCGTGTAAAGGTAGATAAAGAATTCTGTAGGCGACATAACTCCGAGCTCTACGAACATATAGAGAACCTATCTGATTGTGCGAAATAAAATAGAATAGCCTTTCATGGCCATATCGCGATATTACCTTCCACAAGATTGTTTGCTCAGTTTCTGGTACAATAAGAAGGTTCGTACCACGTGGTTGACGGAAACTGAGAAGGACAGACAGGCTGTGAGGCGTGCTTTGAAGGCAGTCTATGGTTCACAGAAGAAACCTCGGAGGAAAGGTAACCCCTGGACTACGGAAAGAAAGAAGTTACACCGGCAGAAAATGCGTCAATACTGAGCGAAGATCAAGACCCTCCAGTTGAATAAACGTGATCCTAAGTAGGCCAATTCGAGAGAAGAAGAACAACAAGAAATTAAATGTTTTTATAATGACCTAGAAAATTCTGAGTCCATTAACACTGATCGTTGTTAAGTTCTTCAATGTGAGAATTGCTTATATTTCATAAATATATGTCCAGAAATTCCCCGAAGTAAGGTTATTCCCCAGTTCAACCCCCTTATTGGCCGATCTTGTCTACGCCACTCTATTTACTTATTGTAACGAGTGTTATTGTGTAATTATGAACGCCGGCCGTGAAACCTAAGCTGTTATTGTGTCGTTCTTGACTGAGCTATGCATCCCTGGAAGGAATATAACCCGGCAGATATGGACAGAGAACTCGCTACTAGCCTAGTGATAATATCGACTGCTGCATTGTGCTGGGAACTAAGCAGATGTTGCAATAGAGTGAGAATACTCGCCCGTCCATCTCGGAAACAATGTGAACAGGAGTTTCACCAACCTCCTGCAGATTCTCTCTCTGTTTTTTCAACGCGTACGCCAGTATGATTCGGTGCTGACTGAACCATCGGAAGAAAATCAAAGACAACAAACACGCCGCCTCGTTATCAGTGAATAATATTAATACAAGTAGTAAGGAAGCTGTAGTGTTACGTGACCGCGAATCTTGTGATCATATGCCACGGGACCTCCTCTTTACGTAGAATCCGGAAAAATCTCACATGTATTGACCGGGAATGGGACCCACTCCACCTTGCTGAGGTCTACTGCATACTGTTGTCTTGACAGCAAGTGAACCGGCAATGGAAAACGCTATGAATGAAGTGAGTGCAAGTGGAAGTGCAGAGAGACCATAAAGAAGAAACAAGAAGAACTCTTGAAAGAGTGCCAAAAGTTAATCGACTCGAGAGATAACCAGATTTGTAGTAAAATCTGTTTAAAACAAGCGTTTTTTTAAATTTGTACCAAATTAGTCGGAACTTATGTTATTATAATACCAATAGGCTAAATAATTATGGTATCAATTTTTGTGGCTTTCCATAAAGTTACAAGTTTTTCTTCTGGTGTGATACATCTTCTCATCTGAGTTTCATTCCCTGCTATATCAATCCTAATCTATATATATAACAAGTAGTTCCGTGAAGAACTATACAGCCTATTTCCATATATCCTACTTATGTTAATTGCCTCTAGCAACATACACAATTTCAGTTTGATTGCTGTAATAGATTCGTAGATATTGAGAAACGACTAAAAATTTCGGATGGTCGCCATGTTGGATTTTATATATGTAGGTCCTAGAGTTATTTACTGTTACATGCAGATTATTGTGTACGTGTAGTATTCAAACTACAATCGCAAAATTAGGACACAAGAAGTAACAAGGAGATTTTAAAATTTCGCACTGCTGCCATCTTGAGGTTATGGAAACAATTGAAATAAATTAGATGCCAGTGGATTACCATTCGTATAAGGATTTACTGTTCCAAGTTTCACTACACTCGGATGGTTAAATTGCGAATTGTGAATTGTGATTTTTTATATTTCGCGTCGCCTCCATGTTGGATTTGTGAACACCAAGTTATTTAAAGTCCTATAGGTGAACTTAAGTTCATAGCCCCTATGAACATTAAGAAATTCAGTTTGATTGCTATAATAGATTCGTAGATATTCAGAGCCGACTAAATATTTTGGATGGTCGCCATGTTGAATTGTTAAATGTATAGGCCATAGAGTCATGTACCATTAAAGGAAAATTATTGCGTAGGTTCAATATTCAAACTTTCAATTCGATCGCATGACTACATCACAAGAAATAAAAACTTAATTTTAAAATTCGCACATCCGCCATCTTGAGGTTATGTAAACAATTGATCTAAATTAGATACCAGTGCATTACAATGTGTATGAACATTTCCTGTAAAAAGTTTCATTGCGTTTGGAACATTAAATCGCGAGAAAGGTCTATTTAAAATTTTCAAATTCGCTTGGCTGCCATGTTCGTTTTGTAGTTAACCGGTTTCTGAAAGTCTTATAGATGGACTTCCGTAGTGCCCTTTATCTCCGTAAAAGATTTCAGAGAGATACCGCTAATAGTTTCACAGATATGGAATGCCGGTGAAATATTTCGCACCTCCGCCATCTTGTGGTTATGTAAACAATTGAACAAAGTTAAATGTCGGTGCATTACAATGTATATAAACATATACTGTACCAAGTTTCATTGCGTTTGGTTGGTCAAATCGCGAGAAACGTCTATTTAAAAGTCGCAACTTCGCTTGGCCGCCATGTTCGTTTTGTAGTTACCAGATTTTCAATGGTCACAGAAGTGAACTTATAGTTGTTCCCTTTATCACCATACAAAATGTCAGGGTAATATCGGTAATAGTTTCGGAGATATTGAATGCTGGTGAAATATTTCGCACAGCTGCCATGATGGATTGGTGAGTCGTAACAAAATTTGAAGGGCACGGTCGGGGTCGCAGGGAATAGTGCTATGAACTTACCGAGTTTCATTGAAATCGGTCCAGCCGTTTAGATTTTATTAGGGGGGGGGGACACACACACGAATCACACACACACACGCACACACACACGGACAAAAGGTGATCTCATAAGCCTATTTTTAGCCTACTATCGATTTTTGCAAAAAAATGAAAGTAGACTTATGAGATCAACACAGGGCGAAAAAAGTGTGTCTGTCTGTGTGTGTGTATGTGTGTGTGTGAGTCTGTGTGTGTGTGTGTGTGTGAGTGTGTGTACTCTGAATGTCTGTCCCCCCCTATCAATTCGAACACGGTGAATGCGAATTGAACGAAATTTGGTACAAAGGTAGCACTAGCAAAGAACACCTCAGTGTCATGTTTTATATCGCCGCCATCTTGACGGAAACGTAATGGCGGCCACACAAATGTTCAAAGCTTAAATCAAATTACGACTAACCTAATCATCCGATCTCTACCAAATTTTGCAACAACATACCTTTATGGGGGGAGCATCCTTTGACCAAACTAATAAGTCATCAGCGTAATAGTTTGCGGATGGCGGCCATCTTTGTGTGAAAATCGATTCCCCCTATTAATTCGAACACGGTGCAACCAAATGGAACGAAATTTGGTACAGAGGTAGTACTAACAAAAGGCACCTCAGTGTCATGTTTTATATCGCCGCCATCTTGACGGAAACGTAATGGCGGCCACACAAATGTTCAAAGCTTAAATCAAATTACGATTAACCTAATCATCCGATCTCTACCAAATTTTGCAACAACATACCTTTATAGAGGAAGCATCCTTTGACCAAATAACTAGGTCATTAGCCTAATAGTTTGCGGATGGCGGCCATCTTTGTGTGAAAATCAATTCCCCCTATTACTTCAAACACGGTGAAACCAAATGGAACGAAATTTGGTACAGAGGTAGCACTAGCAAAGGGCACCTCAGTGTCATGATTTATATCGCCGCCATATTGACAGAAACGTAATGGCGGCCACACAAATGTTCAAAGCTTAAATCAAATTACGACTAACCTAATCATCCGATCTCTACCAAATTTTGCAACTACATACCTTTATGGAGGGAGCATCCTTTGACCAATCTAATAGGTTATTAGCCTAATAGTTTGCGGGTGGCGGCCATCTTTATGTCAAAATTGATTCCCCCTATTAATTCGAACACGGTGGAACCGAATGGAACGAAATTTGGTACAGAGATAGCACTAGCAAAGGGCACCTCAGTGTCATGTTTTATATCGCCGCCATCTTGACGGGAACGCAATGGCGGCCACACGAATGTTCAAAGCTTAAATCAAATTACGATTAACCTAATAATCCGATCTCTACCAAATTTTGCAACTACATACCTTTATGGAGGGAGCATCCTTTGACCAATCTAATAGGTCATTCGCCTAATAGTTTGCGGATGGCGGCCATCTTTGTGTCAAAATCGATTCTCCCTATTAATTCAAACACGGTGAAACCGAATGGAACGAAATTTGGTACAGGGATAGCACTAGCAAAGGGCATCTCAGTGTCATGATTTATATCGCCGCCATATTGACAGAAACGTAATGGCGGCCACACAAATGTTCAAAGCTTAAATCAAATTACGATTAGCCTAATCATCCGATCTCTAGCAAATTTGGCAACAACATACCTTTATGGAGGGAGCATCCTTTGACCAAACTAATAGGTCATCAGCCTAATATTTTGCGGATGGCGGCCATCTTTGTGTGAAAATCGATTCCCCTTATCAATTCGAACACGGTGAAACCGAATGGAACGAAATTTGGTACAGAGGTAGCACTAGCAAAGGGCACCTCAGTGTCATGTTTTATATCACCGCTATCTTGACGGAAACGTAATCGCGGCCACCGAAATGTTAAAAGCTAAAATGTAATTACGACCAACCTAATAATCTAGTCTCTACCAAGTTTTGCAACACCATATCTTTATGTGGGAAACTTATTCAGACCAAACTGCAAGAACATCAGCCCAATAGTTTGCAGATGGTGGCCAAGTATGTGTGCAAATCGATTCCCCCTATCAATTCAATTTGGTAAAGAGGTAGCACTAGCAAAGGGCACCTCATATTCGTGTTTAATATCCCTATAGCACGTTGTATTTCAACAAGCTACTACAACCAACATTCAATCATACTCCTTGAAAAGGACAAAGAGTTATAACAATACCCATGCATTTAGGAGAAAGTAGGCTATATGTTCTTTACTGAACATCTTGTTTCAAAATTGAAAATAGGCTAAAAATCAATGTAACGTGATAGTTTGTCTGTGGGTATGTCTGTATGTCTCCTATGCGTTCATATACCATTCGTCCGTTTGCGATGAAACTTGGGTGAGATGTTGAGTACACTCCAAGGAAGGTTTCTGACTTAGTAAATCCATTTTACAATTGGTAGCGCACGCGTAGATTCAACAAATGAGCGACGATGCGCGAAGCATTTCAACAAAGTCCCGTATGTGTTCATATACCATCTGTTAGGCCCCTTCAAACAACAATTATCATCATCATCATATACCATTCGTCCGATAGCGATGAAACTTGGGTGAGATGTTGTGTACACTTACGTGAAGGTTTCAAAATTAGTGAATACATTTCACAGTAGATAGCGCACAAGTAGATTCAACAAATGAGCGACGACACGCAATGCGTTTCAACAAAGTCTCGTATGCATTCATATACCATTCGTCCGATAGCTATGAAACTTGCGTAAAATGTTGTGTACTGCAGGAAAATTTTCTGGCTTAGTAAATCCACTTTACAATAGGCAGCGCACGAGTAGATTCAACAAATGAGCTAGGACGCGCGAAGCATTTCAAAAAAGTCACGTTTGCGTTCATATACCATTCGTCCGATAGCGATGAAACTAGGCTGAGATTTTGTGTGCACTCCAGGGAAGGTTTCTAGCTTAGTAAATCCCTTTAAAAATAGGTAGAGCACGAGTAGAATCAACAAATGAGCAACGGCGCGCGAAGCGTTTCAACAAAGTCCCATATAATTTCATATACCATTCATCCGATAGCGTCGAAACTTGGGTGAGATGTTGTGTACACTCCAGGGAAGGTTTCTGGCTTAGTACATACATTTTACAATAGGTATCGCACCAGTAGATTCAACAAATGAGCGATGACACGCGAAGCGTTTCAACAAAGTCCCGTATAAAGTCATATACCAGTCGTCTGATAGTGATAAATGTTTGGTGAATTGTTGTGTACACTCCAGGAAAGGTTTCTGGCTAAGTAAATCCATTTTACAATACGAAGCGCACGTTTATATTCAACAAATGAGTGACTACGCGCGAAGCGTTTCGACAACGTCCCGTATACGTTCACATACCATTCATCCGATTGCGATGAAACTTGGGTGAGATGTTGTGTACACTCCAGGGAAGGTTTCTGGCTGAGTACATCCATATTACAATATGTAGCGCAAGAGTAGAATCAACAAATGAGCGACGACACGCGAAGCGTTTCAACCAAGTCCAGTATGCATTCATGTACCATTCGTCCGTAGCTATGAAACTTGGGTGAGATGTTGTGTACACGTCATGGAAAATTTCTGGCTTAGTAAATCCACTATACAGTATGCAGCGCACAAGTTGATTCAACAAATGAGTGACGGAGCGCGAATCGTTTAAACAAAATCAGGTATGCGTTCATATACTATTCATCCGATTGCGATGAAACATTGATCAGTTATTGTGTACCCGCCAGGGAAGGGGACTTAGTAAATCCATTTCACAATAAGTAGCGCAAGAGTAGATGCAACAAATGGGTGACGACGCGCGAAGCGTTTCAACAAAATCCCCTATTGCGTTCATATAACATTCTTCGATTGCGATGAAACCTTGATGAGTTATTGTGTACACGCCGGGGAAGGGCTTCGACTTAGTAATACATTTCTCAATAGGTAGCACACGAGTATATTCAACAAATGAGTGACAGCGCACGAATCGTTTAAACAAAACCCCGTATACGTGCATATACAATTCATCCGATTGCGATGAATCATTGATGAGTTATTGTGTACACGCCAGGGAAGGGTTTCGACTTAGTAAATCCATTTCACAATAGGTAGCGTACGAGTAGATTCAACAAATGAGTGACAGCGATGAAACTTTTGAAAGTTGTTGTGCACGCTTCCACGAATGGTTCTAAATTAGAAAATCTATTTTACGATAGCTTAGAGGCAGTTAACATGTTGTGTATCCAAAAGCACTTCAAGAAACAGAATTTCAACGCCAACACTTTCTTTGATTGGCATTGCAACGCATGCCGGGTACAGCTTGTAGTTCATAAAAAGTGGATTTTGACATTCGCAAGCAATTGAAAAACCTACTGTCGTCAGCGCAAAGCTCATCAAAAGGAATATAGTACAACCGTTTAGATTGTCTTGAAGGACAGAATAGGATTTACATTCATAGTTATTTTCCTTCGGCTCCTCCTTTTCAATAGTAGCATAAAAAGAAGCATATTGTTATAACACGAGCCCTTACAGGACATAACTACCCCTTTTTCACAGCGAAACTACAAAAGAAAGCAACAGCAACAACACTAGCCTGGCAAGCTACCTCATACATGTGAAGCAACTTTTCATCACAAAGCACACATCCTAGCTGGCCACACAATCTAGGCCAGCATAACATGTACTGTATAACGCTGACTAAGGTTACAGCACAAGGGGGATTCAGGTGACACTGTACAACAAACATGGAAGAACCCTTAAATACACAAGTCAACGGAGGCTCCAGGACAGTCGCTCCCGGAGATGCTGCCCGGCGACGACCCGCAGCTTCGCCCGTACACCCTTCATGGAACATCTACGCCACTACACTTCAAGACTACATTATACACCAACTGGAAAGTTGTTCTTACGTTAGTCCTATACCTGCTCACGCCAACCCTGCATAACTCTGTACCATATCATCACGCCTCAATTACACGTTGAACATAAAACATTACTCGCCTACAGCTGTCTTCCAGCCTTACGCTACACTTACCTTCACTCTCCACGTTCCCTGCAAGGTCATGAGCACCGCGCCGACACCAGGTCGGTCAGCGCCTCCTCCGCACTTGCCCGATCCCCGTATTTCTACCTCCCTGCTTACGCCCCTATAGTTACATCCCCCACGTCTCTTAGAACACCTCCCCTAACCCAAGCCAAGCGAGTTAGCCTTTCAGAAGAGATTCACGTACGGGACGCAACAATATACTCAACATTCATCTATACTTAATAATAACTACTCTCTCATGTACAACTTATCTCTTCCTCACTGGTCGAACAGACACATGAGCGACATAGTGGTGACTGCCTGGCTGTCGCACCGGTTGCTGGGCACGACACCGGTCGCGCGACCTGGCTGTCTCGTGGTTGGTTGTGTTTCTGGTAGGGATGGGTTGCGATCGGAGTCGCGAAGAGTCGAGACTGCTGCCCCTGACACCGATACACACTCCACTCCACTGATGCATTAATGGCATCTAACAACTGTTTTCGGAACTGCTTGGACTTATAGTACCACGTTCCTCCCTTGATAGCTCGTGTTACGATAAATCAGCAGACATGAAAGATTGTTTCGGGTTATTATTATCATCGGTACCGGGTGAGTTAGCCGTGGTGGTTACGGCATGACTGATGGCAGTCGCTCACATCCGGGAGGCGAGGAGGTTCGAATCCCCCCGCCGGCAACCTTGAAGATGGTCTTCTGTGGTTTCCCATCTTCCTTCCAGGCAAATGCCGGGGTTGGTCCCTAACTATAGGCCACAGCCGCTACCTTCCAACTCCTCGTCCTTACATTCCAACTTCCCTCCTTCCCTCCCCAACGGTACTTGTAGCTCACCCATTCGTGTCCGTCTCGAAGCAGCTACAAAACTGGCGAGCCGAACATGTCCTCGGACACTCCCGGCGTTAAAAGCCATACGCTAAAAAAAAAAAAAAAATATATATATATATATATATATATATATATATCATCGGTGATGTTGAAGGTGTAATTGTGTCTACTGCCTAAAGTGCAATATTACAACAATTTGGTACAATTATTGTAAATAATAATAAAAATAATAAAAATAATAATGAGTGATTCGAAAAAAATACTCTCAAAAAAGACCAATATGAACTGTGATTACATAAAAACAAACAACAATGAGTACATAGAGTAGCAATAATATCGCAACCTTTATTACCCATTATTGTTAATAGCAATAATAATATATACCAGCGGACCCGTGCCAGAAATATCGCATGTTCATAAGCCACACTTTCCCCAATAGGCTTACAATGAGAGTCTTAAGAAGAAAGGTTGCTATGTTTTTATTTCATCCAAATGATTATAGAACACTATTTACATTTCAGGATAAAGGAAAGACCTCAGGTTGTTAAAATGACATGAAACAGGTGTCACAGCGGCCAAAATGTGAAGTGGACAGCAATTATGGAGCGTATTTTACTACAGCAACAGTAACTGAAAATCGCACACTTCGTACATCTTTTTAAAAGTGATTTATTAAAGAAATTATAGATATTTATAAAATTCGAGTGCAATTCGTCACTGCTAATGTCTATTCTCTTTCATTTGAATGCTCATTTGTCACGATCGGTCGCTTGTGAGCGCCGCAGGAGGGATCCACACTACTGAAAAAATATATATGATGATGATATGACGTTGAAACTATCAAATAGTCAATAATTTGGACATTAGTTACATAACATTACATAAAATAAAACACTACGTTTTCCACCTTGAGTTGTTTGTCTGAAGCGCATTAGCGTGTAGACCGACTGAAGAACTACACATTGATGCTATTAAGACCGGAACTGCAGTACGTATGCGAGACATGGGCGACTTCACAAACTCTTCAAGAGCGCTTCTGTGCTTCCGAGCGGAAATATAATGTGGAGGCTGGAACATTGGAACCTGACCTGTATCTACGTTTTCAGAAAGCAGATCTGTTGGTAGAACTGTTACGGGACGACGACTTCAGGGGATGGGACATGTAGAACCCATCCCGAACCAAGCCTTTAATATTATTAACTCACGGTTGATTGAGGTAACCCAAGGACTAGATGGCAAAATGATGACGATTGTGGTGATAATGATGTTGATTGTGATTAATGGTCTATCACTTTAAGAATTTTAAAGGACTACGTGATAAATAGGGCTCGGATTCGAGCATATTTGCATATTTTTTTCCTGAATAGTACGCATTAAATGTAGCTTTTCGGTGGTATTTTCACCTCTCTGGGACCAACAGAATTGAAATTTACGGAGCATATAAATGCATAAAACCGCGGTTTTCAGAATAGAAGCATATAAATGCACATTCTTGTGGTTTTCGTCTAAATAGTTTGTTTTTCTTTGAATCCCCCCCTCGAATTCGGGCCCTGACCATCATTAAGGTTCGAAAACAGAAATAATTATTGAAAAGCCTATCTGGTGCGATTAATAGAACAGCAGGTTTTTAATCTTTAGTGAGGTCATTCTCGTCATTGAAACTTTAATTAACTGATTTAAGAAAATTATTCAAAACTGAAAACATAGAAAAAATTCTTGTTGTACAGACCAAAGCAGATCTACTTCATTGACTCGCCTAATTCTGAACATTTTTAAATGAACTTTTAAACTGTAACTTTTATAAGAAAACTTCTCTTATACTTGTATTCCTACTTGAAAAACCTGAATGCGAGTATATTGCAGTGTATCATTCATACAATTAGAAAATAAAGCTCGTATATAAAGGTATGTTATTGGTTTTGTCGTTTCACTTTCCTTTCTTTAGTTTTTAACGGTGTTTTTCGAGCATATTTTGCATATTTAACCACATATAATGGTTTTTCGAGCATATATATCGAGCATATAACGTTTTTTTCGAGCATATCTATCGAGCATAAAACACATGGTTTTCGAGCATATCTGGATATTTTATCGAGCATATTGATCCGAGCCCTAGTGATAAATATAAAAAGAAACATGATGATGATGATGATGATGATAATTGTTATTTTACGGGGCCTAACATCTAGGTTATCGGCCCCTAATGGTTTGGATGATACTGAAAATGAAAGATGATCAAATGGAACCTACAACTATAACTAACTACTGACTTACAAACTAGAAGAGCAAATGGGAAACAAAAAGGAGAAGAATGTAAATAAAAGACAGGAGGAAAGGGAATGCCCTCAACACTCGAAGAATGATAATTGGACATGGAAAGAAGGAGAGCCATGAAAGGCAGAGAAAAAGGGAAAGAGGAGAGGGGCCGCCCCAATGGCAATGAAAAAAGGGGGAATGACCAGACCTAGCTCAGGAATCCCTCGGGATCGCCAGCTCCCGAACCCACCAACTGTGAGCCCTTGAGGGCGTAGCATCAGGGTGCACCAGAAGTGGTGGGGCTACACACACTCTGCCTCCTTGAGGGCATTGAGCAAAAGGCTGGAGATACAATGAAAAGAAAACAAGAGGTCTGACCCCTCAAAGAATGAGGGATCAGGAAAGATGAGGGAAGGGCCAATTAAGGCGGGAAAGTGAAAGACTCCCTAGGCCTTGGTCACTCCAATACCGTCGGGGTCAAAAAACAAGCGGTGACCAAGGTAGGACGAGAGGAAATATAACAGAGAGGAGCCAGACACAAGTAAGTGGAAGTAATGCCGAACTCAGCTGGGGTCTAAAAAGTAACAGGTAGGCTATTAGCTGTGATGTACAGTGAAATTATGTAAACTCATTTTCCTACTGATGATGATTTAGTACAAAATGTGCATTTTCTTTGGAAATACGAGCACTATTGACAGGAAATTTTCCAACTTCAGTTATAACACGTTGAAGCTCAAAAATATAGAACAAGGAGTAACATTTGAAAATGAAACATGAAACATGAAAAAAAAAGTAATTCCTACTTAAATTACAAATGCAATAAGTTCTGAAGAGGGGAATTGAAAATGGGCTCAATTTTTAGGCCCTCAAAATAATTGTTTAAATAATAATTTATGAACCCAGGACTTTCTAAATGCATTCAATCATGTCTACACATATTTGCTGTAAGCAGTTCAAGTTTTATGAAAATCAAGTGTATGCTTCCAGAGAAATTCTCTTCGCTCAGATCGCTATAGCCTGTGGTTTGTACAAATGACTCGCGTTCGCGTTGCAAATATCTGTATTTTGACTTCACAAACATGAGGGTATAGTAATTTGTTTTGTCTATCCCCTTATGAAGGTATGCTTGTTATAGAAAATAATAATCAGTGATACAATGAGTTGTAGGTTCAATGAAAGGATTAATACCACAGGAGAGAACATCCCAAAATAAGCGCTAATATCGATAACAGCCGAGATATCCTCCCTAATGATGGTTCCTGACATTTGGGGAAAGAAGCTTGTATAGGCCTACACAAGGGGAGGGGAGGGGGAAAGTCCGCCCCCACGTGGCCCAGTGTGGGTAAAGGAGCGATCGATGTCCAGATTGCAGATCGCTGCTCACTTTGCTCCTGCAAGTTAGGCTTTCAAGGGACCGAAAGAAATTCAAACCCCACCACAGAGAGCACACTATGTTTCAGAATATTGGTTTTCACTGTCAAGTTTGTAAACTAAAACTCTTATGTTATAATATTCGCCAAATCAATACTAAAAACACTTAATTGTCTATATTTTATAGGCTATGTGTACAGGTTTTGAAACCCGTTGGTTTCTTCTTCAGCACTTAAATAGAAAAATGGAGTCTTTTACTATTTATTTTGAAGAAGAGGTTTACCAAATGAAGAACATTATTACTATTCTGTGACACCTATCTTAAAAATCGTTAATAGATATTTTGAATGGATTAAGATTTTACTAGTTATTTTGAAGAAGATATTTACCAAATGGAATCCTCCGTGGCTTAGGCGGCAGCACGCCGGCCTCTCACCGCTTGGTCCGTGGTTCAAATCCCGGTCACTCCATGTGAGATCTGTGCTGGACAAAACGTAGGCAGACAGGTTTTTCTCCGGGTACTCCGGTTTTCCCTGTCGAAATTTCAATCCAGCAACACTCTCCACTATCATTTCATTTCATCTGTCATTCATTTAATCATTGCCCCAGAGGAGTGCGTCGGGCCTCGGCAGCCGGCACAGTTCATATCCTCGCCGCTAGATGGGGGCTGCATTCATTCCATTCCTGACCCGGTTGGAGACAGGAAGCAGGCTGTGGATTTTCATTTCATTTACCAAATGAGGAATATTTAAGTGACACCTATAATACCTATAATACGGATTTTTCAAAGATATTTTCAAAGGATTATGTTTTAATGTTTTTTCTTTATGTAATCCTTAATTCTTATTTTTAAGGGTATCCATTTCTTAGATTAGTCTAATTAGGATAAATTCTACTTATGTTCTGAAGAAGAAACCAACGAGTTACGAAACGTGTACATATAATCTATAATATACAGGCCATTAAGTTTTTTTTGTATTGATTTGGCGAATATATAACATAAGAGTTTTAATTATTCTATCAATACGGATTTACACAATTTGCTACTATGGCAAATATTTCCGCTTATTAAGTTAATAAACTCCAGAAAATCCTCCAGGTTTCTGACGAGTATGTTTCTGGGATTTCGACTAGGAGCAACAAATTGCGCTCATCAACAAACGATACGTTCACGACAAAATGCTAATATATTTGCTTCAGTTTAATTGTAATACTTGGCCGAGATAGTCAATATTCTGTTATTTGGTAGGCTGAGTCTCGAGGAACGAGATAATGCTCAGGGAGCTCCAAACTCCCTAAGCAAGGAGACGCTACAATTAAAGCCCAACGTGGATAATTTATGAACCCAGGACGTTCTAAATGCATTCAATCATTTCTACACATATTTACTGTAAGCAGTTAAAGATTTATGAAAATAAAGTGTATGCGTCACGTTTCTTGTTATTTCCCTGTTTGCGTTCGCGTAGATTGTATGAGAATAAGAGAGAAGTGAGCGAAGCCAATCAAAAAATATCCTCAATTAGTGTTGACTTTTGCCACACACACAAAAAAAATGTCCCTTATACCTGCGCTTGCCTGCGTGGGTATATCCAAGTGCTATAATTAGCCACCCGCTGTTTCACTTGGCGTTACTCAGAGGGACAAACCTCAGTCAACATTGCCTTGCGATTCACTCATATCCTAGGGCAAGCTGTTCCAAATCCACGTGCTTGAGTATGCCTACACGCGAGTACTTAGCAGTGATGCTCGAAGCACCGTTGGAGGGACCGGGGGTCACAGCCAATACGTCACTGGCCGAAGGTCATAACACAAGTCCATGCGCTTCCTGCCAGTCTTGATGTATCCACCGTGCAGTGGCTGCAGCCCCCACAGCAGAGGTGTAATGCATGGTGCAGGTGTACTCACGCAAGGCGGCGAGTACTCCGTTGCTCACCAGCGAGCAACTCGGCCGGAAGATCCTGGCTTAGGGGAACGACTTTCTCCTCAAATGTCTAAATGTATTGCTTTAGTAATTTATCTATTAAATCAAAAATGTCAGCGGATGTGGATAAGAGACGTGTGGTTGCGGGGCAGATGTGTATAACAGACGTGTGGTTGCGGGGCAGATGTGTATAACAGACGTGTGGTTGCGGGGCGGATGTGTATAACAGTCGTGTCGTTGCGGGGCGGATGTGGATAACAGACGTGTGGTTGCGGGGCGGATGTGGATAAGAGACGTGTGGTTGCGGGGCGGATGTGGATAACAGTCGTGTGGTTGCGGGGCGGATGTATATAACAGACGTGTGGTTGCGGGGCGAATGCGGGGCGGATGTATATAACAGACGTGTGGTTGCGGGGCGAATCTAGATAACAGTCGTGTGGTTGCGGGGCGAATGTGGATAACAGTCGTGTGGTTGCGGGGCGGATGTGTATAACAGACGTGTGGTTGCGGGGCGAATGTGTATAACAGTCGTGTGGTTGCGGGTCGGATGTATATAACAGACGTGTGGTTGCGGGGCGGATGAATATAACAGACGTGTGGTTGCGGGACGGATGTGTATAACAGTCGTGTCGTTGCGGGGCGGATGTGGATAACAGACGTGTGGTTGCGGGGCGGATGTGGATAACAGACGTGTGGTTGCGGGGCGGATGTGGATAACAGTCGTGTGGTTGCGGGGCGGATGTATATAACAGACGTGTGGTTGCGGGGCGAAAGCGGGGCGGATGTATATAACAGACGTGTGGTTGCGGGGCGAATGTAGATAACAGTCGTGTGGTTGCGGGGAGAATGTGGATAACAGTCGTGTGGTTGCGGGGCGAATGTGTATAACAGACGTGTGGTTGCGGGGCGAATGTGGATAAGAGACGTGTGGTTGCGGGGCGGATGTGTATAACAGACGTGTGGTTGCGGGGCGGATGTGTATAACAGACGTGTGGTTGCGGGGCGGATGTGTATAACAGACGTGTGGTTGCGGGGCGAATGTGGATAACAGACGTGTGGTTGCGGGGCGGATGTGTATAACAGACGTGTGGTTGCGGGGAAAATGTGGATAACAGACGTGTGGTTGCGGGGCGAATGTGGATAACAGACGTGTGGTTGCGGGGCGGATGTGTATAACAGACGTGTGGTTGCGGGGCGGATGCGGGACGGATGTGGATAAGAGACGTGTGGTTGCGGGGCGAATGTGGATAACAGACGTGTGGTTGCGGGGCGGATGCGGGGCGGATGTGGATAAGAGACGTGTGGTTGCAGGACGAATGTGGATAACAGACGTGTGGTTGCGGGGCGGATGTGTATAACAGACGTGTGGTTGCGGGGCGGATGTGGATAACAGACGTGTGGTTGCGGGGCGGATGTGTATAACAGACTGTGGTTGCGGGGTGAATGTGGATAACAGACGTGTGGTTGCGGGGCGAATGTGGATAACAGACGTGTGGTTGCGGGGCGGATGCGGGGCGGATGTGGATAAGAGACGTGTGGTTGCGGGGCGAATGTGGATAACAGACATGTGGTTGCGGGGCGGATGCGGGGCGGATGTGGATAAGAGACGTGTGGTTGCGGGGCGAATGTGGATAACAGACGTGTGGTTGCGGGGCGGATGTGTATAACAGACTGTGGTTGCGGGGCGAATGTGGATAACAGACGTGTGGTAGCGGGGCGGATGTGGATAACAGACTGTGGTTGCGGGGCGAATGTGGATAACAGACGTGTGGTTGTGGGGCGGATGTGTATAACAGACGTGTGGTTGCGGGGCGAATGTGGATAACAGACGCGTGGTTGCGGGGCGGATGTGGATAACAGACGTGTGGTTGCGGGGCAAATGTGGATAACAGACGCGTGGTTGCGGGGCGGATGTGTATAACAGACGTGTGGTTGCGGGGCGAATGTGGATAACAGACGAGTGGTTGCGGGGCGGATGTGGATAACAGAGGTGTGGTTGCGGGGCGGATGTGGATAACAGACTGTGGTTGCGGGGCGGATGTATATAACAGACGCGTGGTTGCGGGGCGGATGAGGGGCGGATGTGGATAAGAGACGTGTGTTTGCGGGGCGGATGTATATAACAGACGCGTGGTTGCGGGGCGGATGTGTATAACAGACTGTGGTTGCGGGGCGGATGTGTATAACAGACTGTGGTTGCGGGGCGGTTGCGGGGCGGATGTGGATAACAGACTGTGGTTGCGGGGCGGATATATATAACAGACGCGTGGTTGCGGGGCGGATGTGTATAACAGACTGTGGTTGCGGGGCGAATGTGGATAACAGACGTGTGGTTGCGGGGCGGATGTGTATAACAGACTGTGGTTGCGGGGCGAATGTGGATAATAGACGTGTGGTTGCGGGACGGATGTGTATAACAGACGTGTGGTTGCGGGGCGAATGTGGATAACAGACGTGTGGTTGCGGGGCGGATGTGTATAACAGACTGCGGTTGCGGGGCGAATGTGGATAACAGACGTGTGGTTGCGGGGCGGATGTGGATAACAGACTGTGGTTGCGGGGCGAATGTGGATAACAGACTGTGGTTGCGGGGCGAATGTGGATAACAGACGTGTGGTTGCGGGGCGGATGTGGATAACAGACGTGTGGTTGCGGGGCGGATGTGGATAACAGACGTGTGGTTGCGGGGCGGATGCGGGGCGGATGTGGATAAGAGACGTGTGGTTGCGGGGCGAATGTGGATAACAGACGTGTGGTTGCGGGGCGGATGTGTATAACAGACTGTGGTTGCGGGGCGAATGTGGATAACAGACGTGTGGTTGCGGGGCGGATGTGTATAACAGACGTGTGGTTGCGGGGAAAATGTGGATAACAGACGTGTGGTTGCGGGGCGAATGTGTATAACAGACGTGTGGTTGCGGGGCGGATGTGTATAACAGATGTGTGGTTGCGGGGCGGATGCGGGACGGATGTGGATAAGAGACGTGTGGTTGCGGGGCGAACGTGGATAACAGACGTGTGGTTGCGGGGCGGATGCGGGGCGGATGTGGATAAGAGACGTGTGGTTGCAGGACGAATGTGGATAACAGACGTGTGGTTGCGGGGCGGATGTGTATAACAGACGTGTGGTTGCGGGGCGGATGTGGATAACAGACGTGTGGTTGCGGGGCGGATGTGTATAACAGACTGTGGTTGCGGGGTGAATGTGGATAACAGACGTGTGGTTGCGGGGCGAATGTGGATAATAGACGTGTGGTTGCGGGGCGGATGCGGGGCGGATGTGGATAAGAGACGTGTGGTTGCGGGGAGAATGTGGATAACAGACGTGCGGTTGCGGGGCGGATGCGGGGCGGATGTGGATAAGAGACGTGTGGTTGCGGGGCGAATGTGGATAACAGACGTGTGGTTGCGGGGCGGATGTGTATAACAGACTGTGGTTGCGGGGCGAATGTGGATAACAGACGTGTGGTTGCGGGGCGGATGTGTATAACAGACGTGTGGTTGCGGGGAAAATGTGGATAACAGACGTGTGGTTGCGGGGCGAATGTGGATAACAGACGTGTGGTTGCGGGGCGGATGTGTATAACAGACGTGTGGTTGCGGGGCGGATGCGGGACGGATGTGGATAAGAGACGTGTGGTTGCGGGGCGAATGTGGATAACAGACGTGTGGTTGCGGGGCGGATGCGGGGCGGATGCGGGGCGGATGTGGATAAGAGACGTGTGGTTGCTGGACGAATGTGGATAACAGACGTGTGGTTGCGGGGCGGATGTGGATAACAGACGTGTGGTTGCGGGGCGAATGTGGATAACAGTCGTGTGGTTGCGGGGCGGATGTGTATAACAGACTGTGGTTGCGGGGCGAATGTGGATAACAGACGTGTGGTAGCGGGGCGGATGTGGATAACAGACGTGTGGTTGCGGGGCGGATGTGGATAACAGTCGTGTGGTTGCGGGGCGGATGTATATAACAGACGTGTGGTTGCGGGGCGAGAGCGGGGCGGATGTATATAACAGACGTGTGGTTGCGGGGCGAATGTAGATAACAGTCGTGTGGTTGCGGGGAGAATGTGGATAACAGTCGTGTGGTTGCGGGGCGAATATGTATAACAGACGTGTGGTTGCGGGGCGAATGTGGATAAGAGACGTGTGGTTGCGGGGCGGATGTGTATAACAGACGTGTGGTTGCGGGGCGGATGCGTATAACAGACGTGTGGTTGCGGGGCGGATGTGTATAACAGACGTGTGGTTGCGGGGCGAATGTGGATAACAGACGTGTGGTTGCGGGGCGGATGTGTATAACAGACGTGTGGTTGCGGGGAAAATGTGGATAACAGACGTGTGGTTGCGGGGCGAATGTGGATAACAGACGTGTGGTTGCGGGGCGGATGTGTATAACAGACGTGTGGTTGCGGGGCGGATGCGGGACGGATGTGGATAAGATACGTGTGGTTGCGGGGCGAATGTGGATAACAGACGTGTGGTTGCGGGGCGGATGTGTATAACAGACTGTGGTTGCGGGGCGAATGTGGATAACAGACGTGTGGTTGCGGGGCGGATGTGTATAACAGACGTGTGGTTGCGGGGAAAATGTGGATAACAGACGTGTGGTTGCGGGGCGAATGTGGATAACAGACGTGTGGTTGCGGGGCGGATGTGTATAACAGACGTGTGGTTGCGGGGCGGATGCGGGACGGATGTGGATAAGAGACGTGTGGTTGCGGGGCGAATGTGGATAACAGACGTGTGGTTGCGGGGCGGATGTGGGGCGGATGTGGATAAGAGACGTGTGGTTGCAGGACGAATGTGGATAACAGACGTGTGGTTGCGGGGCGGATGTGGATAACAGACGTGTGGTTGCGGGGCGAATGTGGATACCAGTCGTGTGGTTGCGGGGCGGATGTGTATAACAGACTGTGGTTGCGGGGCGAATGTGGATAACAGACGTGTGGTAGCGGGGCGGATGTGGATAACAGACGTGTGGTTGCGGGGCGGATGTGGATAACAGTCGTGTGGTTGCGGGGCGGATGTATATAACAGACGTGTGGTTGCGGGGCGAGAGCGGGGCGGATGTATATAACAGACGTGTGGTTGCGGGGCGAATGTAGATAACAGTCGTGTGGTTGCGGGGAGAATGTGGATAACAGTCGTGTGGTTGCGGGGCGAATATGTATAACAGACGTGTGGTTGCGGGGCGAATGTGGATAAGAGACGTGTGGTTGCGGGGCGGATGTGTATAACAGACGTGTGGTTGCGGGGCGGATGCGTATAACAGACGTGTGGTTGCGGGGCGGATGTGTATAACAGACGTGTGGTTGCGGGGCGAATGTGGATAACAGACGTGTGGTTGCGGGGCGGATGTGTATAACAGACGTGTGGTTGCGGGGAAAATGTGGATAACAGACGTGTGGTTGCGGGGCGAATGTGGATAACAGACGTGTGGTTGCGGGGCGGATGTGTATAACAGACGTGTGGTTGCGGGGCGGATGCGGGACGGATGTGGATAAGAGACGTGTGGTTGCGGGGCGAATGTGGATAACAGACGTGTGGTTGCGGGGCGGATGCGGGGCGGATGTGGATAAGAGACGTGTGGTTGCAGGACGAATGTGGATAACAGACGTGTGGTTGCGGGGCGGATGTGTATAACAGACGTGTGGTTGCGGGGCGGATGTGGATAACAGACGTGTGGTTACGGGGCGGATGTGTATAACAGACTGTGGTTGCGGGGTGAATGTGGATAACAGACGTGTGGTTGCGGGGCGAATGTGCATAAAAGACGTGTGGTTGCGGGGCGGATGCGGGGCGGATGTGGATAAGAGACTTGTGGTTGCGGGGCGAATGTGGATAACAGACGTGTGGTTGCGGGGCGGATGCGGGGCGGATGTGGATAAGAGACGTGTGGTTGCGGGGCGAATGTGGATAACAGACGTGTGGTTGCGGGGCGGATGTGTATAACAGACTGTGGTTGCGGGGCGAATGTGGATAACAGACGTGTGGTAGCGGGGCGGATGTGGATAACAGACTGTGGTTGCGGGGCGAATGTGGATAACAGACGTGTGGTTGTGGGGCGGATGTGTATAACAGACGTGTGGTTGCGGGGCGAATGTGGATAACAGACGCGTGGTTGCGGGGCGGATGTGGATAACAGACGTGTGGTTGCGGGGCAAATGTGGATAACAGACGCGTGGTTGCGGGGCGGATGTGTATAACAGACGTGTGGTTGCGGGGCGAATGTGGATAACAGACGTGTGGTTGCGGGGCGGATGTGGATAACAGAGGTGTGGTTGCGGGGCGGATGTGGATAACAGACTGTGGTTGCGGGGCGGATGTATATAACAGACGCGAGGTTGCGGGGCGGATGAGGGGCGGATGTGGATAAGAGACGTGTGTTTGCGGGGCGGAT
Source organism: Meconema thalassinum (assembly GCA_946902985.2). Taxonomy (NCBI): domain Eukaryota; kingdom Metazoa; phylum Arthropoda; class Insecta; order Orthoptera; family Tettigoniidae; genus Meconema; species Meconema thalassinum. The sequence continues at coordinate 204,769,238 of OX336399.1, read as the reverse complement.
GTATATAACAGACGCGTGGTTGCGGGGCGGATGTGTATAACAGACTGTGGTTGCGGGGCGGATGTGTATAACAGACTGTGGTTGCGGGGCGGTTGCGGGGCGGATGTGGATAACAGACTGTGGTTGCGGGGCGGATGTATATAACAGACGCGTGGTTGCGGGGCGGATGTGTATAACAGACTGTGGTTGCGGGGCGAATGTGGATAACAGACGTGTGGTTGCGGGGCGGATGTGTATAACAGACGTGTGGTTGCGGGGCGGATGTGGATAACAGACGTGTGGTTGCGGGACGGATGTGTATAACAGACGTGTGGTTGCGGGGCGAATGTGGATAACAGACGTGTGGTTGCGGGGCGGATGTGTATAACAGACTGTGGTTGCGGGGCGAATGTGGATAACAGACGTGTGGTTGCGGGGTGGATGTGGATAACAGACTGTGGTTGCGGGGCGAATGTGGATAACAGACTGTGGTTGCGGGGCGAATGTGGATAACAGACGTGTGGTTGCGGGGCGGATGTGGATAACAGACGTGTGGTTGCGGGTGGATGTGGATAACAGACGTGTGGTTGCGGGGCGGATGCGGGGCGGATGTGGATAAGAGACGTGTGGTCGCGGGGCGAATGTGGATAACAGACGTGTGGTTGCGGGGCGGATGTGTATAACAGACTGTGGTTGCGGGGCGAATGTGGATAACAGACGTGTGGTTGCGGGGCGGATGTGTATAACAGACGTGTGGTTGCGGGGAAAATGTGGATAACAGACGTGTGGTTGCGGGGCGAATGTGGATAACAGACGTGTGGTTGCGGGGCGGATGTGTATAACAGACGTGTGGTTGCGGGGCGGATGCGGGACGGATGTGGATAAGAGACGTGTGGTTGCGGGGCGAATGTGGATAACAGACGTGTGGTTGCGGGGCGGATGCGGGGCGGATGTGGATAAGAGACGTGTGGTTGCAGGACGAATGTGGATAACAGACGTGTGGTTGCGGGGCGGATGTGTATAACAGACGTGTGGTTGCGGGGCGGATGTGGATAACAGACGTGTGGTTGCGGGGCGGATGTGTATAACAGACTGTGGTTGCGGGGTGAATGTGGATAACAGACGTGTGGTTGCGGGGCGAATGTGGATAACAGACGTGTGGTTGCGGGGCGGATGCGGGGCGGATGTGGATAAGAGACGTGTGGTTGCGGGGCGAATGTGGATAACAGACGTGTGGTTGCGGGGCGGATGCGGGGCGGATGTGGATAAGAGACGTGTGGTTGCGGGGCGAATGTGGATAACAGACGTGTGGTTGCGGGGCGGATGTGTATAACAGACTGTGGTTGCGGGGCGAATGTGGATAACAGACGTGTGGTAGCGGGGCGGATGTGGATAACAGACTGTGGTTGCGGGGCGAATGTGGATAACAGACGTGTGGTTGTGGGGCGGATGTGTATAACAGACGTGTGGTTGCGGGGCGAATGTGGATAACAGACGCGTGGTTGCGGGGCGGATGTGGATAACAGACGTGTGGTTGCGGGGCAAATGTGGATAACAGACGCGTGGTTGCGGGGCGGATGAGGGGCGGATGTGGATAAGAGACGTGTGTTTGCGGGGCGGATGTATATAACAGACGCGTGGTTGCGGGGCGGATGTGTATAACAGACTGTGGTTGCGGGGCGGATGTGTATAACAGACTGTGGTTGCGGGGCGGTTGCGGGGCGGATGTGGATAACAGACTGTGGTTGCGGGGCGGATGTATATAACAGACGCGTGGTTGCGGGGCGGATGAGGGGCGGATGTGGATAAGAGACGTGTGTTTGCGGGGCGGATGTATATAACAGACGCGTGGTTGCGGGGCGGATGTGTATAACAGACTGTGGTTGCGGGGCGGATGTGTATAACATACTGTGGTTGCGGGGCGGTTGCGGGGCGGATGTGGATAACAGACTGTGGTTGCGGGGCGGATGTATATAACAGACTGTGGTTGCGGGGCGAATGTGGATAACAGACGTGTGGTTGCAGGGCGGATGTGTATAACAGACTGTGGTTGCGGGGCGAATGTGGATAACAGACGTGTGGTTGCGGGGCGAATGTGGATAACAGACGTGTGGTTGCGGGACGGATGTGTATAACAGACGTGTGGTTGCGGGGCGAATGTGGATAACAGACGTGTGGTTGCGGGGCGGATGTGTATAACAGACTGTGGTTGCGGGGCGAATGTGGATAACAGACGTGTGGTTGCGGGGCGGATGTGGATAACAGACTGTGGTTGCGGGGCGAATGAGGATAACAGACTGTGGTTGCGGGGCGAATGTGGATAACAGACGTGTGGTTGCGGGGCGGATGTGGATAACAGACGTGTGGTTGCGGGGCGGATGTGGATAACAGACGTGTGGTTGCGGGGCGAATGTGTATAACAGACTGTGGTTGCGGAGCGAATGTGGATAACAGACGTGCGGTTGCGGGGCGGATGCGGGGCGGATGTGTATAACAGACTGTGGTTGCGGGGCGGATGTGGATAACAGACGTGTGGTTGCGGGGCGGTTGTGGGGCGGATGTGGATAACAGACTGTGGTTGCGGGGCGGATGCGGGGCGGATGCGGGGCGGATGTGTATAACAGACTGTGGTTGCGGGGCGAATGTGGATAACAGACGTGTGGTTGCGGGGCGGATGCGGGGCGGATGTGTATAACAGACTGTGGTTGCGGGGTGGATGTGGATAACAGACGTGTGGTTGCGGGGCGGATGTGGGGCGGATGTGGGGCGGATGTGGATAACAGACGTGTGGTTGCGGGGCGGATGCGGGGCGGATGTGTATAACAGACTGTGGTTGCGGGGCGGATGTGGATAACAGACGTGCGGTTGCGGGGCGGATGTGGGGCGGATGTGGATAACAGACTGTGGTTGCGGGGCGGATGCGGGGCGGATGCGGGGCGGATGTGTATAACAGACTGTGGTTGCGGGGCGGATGTGGGGCGGATGTGGATAACAGACTGTGGTTGCGGGGCGGATGTGGGGCGGATGTGGATAACAGACGTGCGTTTGCGGGGCGGATGAGGGGCGGATGTGGACAACAGACTGTGGTTGCGGGGCGGATGCGGGGCGGATGTGTATAACAAACTGTGGTTGCGGGGCGGATGTATATAACAGACGCGTGGTTGCGGAGCGGATTTGTATAACAGACGTGTGGTTGCGGGGCGAATGTGGATAAGAGACGTGTGGTTGCGGGGCGGATGTGGGGCGAATGTGGATAACAGACTGTGGTTGCGGGGCGGATGTGGGGAGAATGTGGATAAGAGACGTGTGGTTGCGGGGCGGATGCGGGGCGGATGTGTATAACAGACAGTGGTTGCCGGGCGGATGCGGGGCGGATGTGTATAACAGACTGTGGTTGCGGGGCGGATGTATATAACAGACGCGTGGTTGCGGGGCGGATGTGTATAACAGACGTGTGGTTGCGGGGCGAATGTGGATAAGAGACGTGTGGTTGCGGGGCGGATGCGGGGCGGATGTGTATAACAGACTGTGGTTGCGGGGCGAATGTGGATAACAGACGTGTGGTTGCGGGGCGGATGCGGGGCGGATGTGTATAACAGACTGTGGTTGCGGGGCGGATGTGGATAACAGACGTGTGGTTGCGGGGCGGATGTGGGGCGGATGTGGATAACAGACGTGTGGTTGCGGGGCGGATGCGGGGCGGATGTGTATAACAGACTGTGGTTGCGGGGCGGATGTATATAACAGACGCGTGGTTGCGGGGCGGATGTGTATAACAGACGTGTGATTGCGGGGCGAATGTTGATAAGAGACGTGTGGTTGCGGGGCGGATGTATATAACAGACGTGTGGTTGCGGGGCGGATGTATATAACAGACTGTGGTTGCGGGGCGAATGTGGATAACAGACGTGTGGTTGCGGGGCGAATGTGTATAACAGACGTGTGGTTGCGGGGCGAATTTATATAACAGACGTGTGGTTGCGGGGCGGATGTATATAACAGACTGTGGTTGCGGGGCGAATGTGGATAACAGACGTGTGGTTGCGGGGCGGATGTATATAACAGACTGTGGTTGCGGAGCGAATGTGGATAACAGACGTGTGGTTGCGGGGCGGATGTGTATAACAGACGTGTGGTTGCGGGGCGAATGTATATAACAGACGTGTGGTTGCGGGGCGGATGTATATAACAGACTGTGGTTGCGGGGCGAATGTGGATAACAGACGTGTGGTTGCGGGGCGGATGTGTATAACAGACTGTGGTTGCGGAGCGAATGTGGATAACAGACGTGTGGTTGCGGGGCGAATGTGTATAACAGACTGTGGTTGCGGAGCGAATGTGGATAACAGACGTGTGGTTGCGGGGCGGATGTGTATAACAGACTGTGGTTGCGGGGCGGATGCGGATAAGAGACGTGTGGTTGCGGGGCGGATGTGTATAAGAGACGTGTGGTTGCGGGGCGGATGTGTATAACAGACTGTGGTTGCGGGGCGGATGTGGATAACAGACGCGTGGTTGCGGGGCGGATGTGTATAACAGACGTGTGGTTGCGGGGCGGATGCGGGGCGGATGTGGATAACAGACTGTGGTTGCGGGGCGGATGTGGATAACAGACTGTGGTTGCGGGGCGGATGTGTATAACAGACGTGTGGTTGCGGGGCGGATGTGGATAACAGACGTGTGGTTGCGGGGCGGATGTGTATAACAGACTGTGGTTGCGGGGCGAATGTGGATAACAGACGTGCGGATGCGGGGCTGATGTGTATAACAGACTATGGTTGCGGGGCGGATGCGGATAGGAGACGTGTGGTTGCGGGGAAAATGTGTATAACAGACTGTGGTTGCGGGGCAAATGTGTATAACAGACTGTGGTTGCGGGGCGAATGTGTATAACAGACAGCGGTTGCGGGGCGAATGTGTATAACAGACTGTGGTTGCGGGGCGAATGTGTATAACAGACTGTGGTTGCGGGGCAAATGTGGATAACAGACTGTGGTTGCGGGGCAAATGTGGATAACAGACTGTGGTTGCGGGGCGAATGTGTATAACAGACTGTGGTTGCGGGGCGAATGTGTATAACAGACTGTGGTTGCGGGGCGGATGTGTATAACAGACTGTGGTTGCGGGGCGGATGTGTATAACAGACTGTGGTTGCGGGGCGGATGTGTATAACAGACTGTGGTTGCGGGGCAAATGTGGATAACAGACTGTGGTTGCGGGGCGAATGTGGATAACAGACTGCGGTTGCGGGGCCGATGTGTATAACAGACTGTGGTTGCGGGGCAAATGTGGATAACAGACGTGTGGTTGCGGGGCGGATGTGTATAACAGACTGTGGTTGCGGGGCGAATGTGGATAACAGACTGCGGTTGCGGGGCGGATGTGTATAACAGACTGTGGTTGCGGGGCAAATGTGGATAACAGACGTGTGGTTGCGGGGCGGATGTGTATAACAGACTGTGGTTGCGGGGCGAATGTGGATAACAGACTGTGGTTGCGGGGCAAATGTGGATAACAGACTGTGGTTGCGGGGCGAATGTGTATAACAGACTGTGGTTGCGGGGCAAATGTGTATAACAGGCGTGTGGTTGCGGGGCAAATGTGGATAACAGACGTGTGGTTGCGGGGCGAATGTGGATAACAGACTGTGGTTGCGGGGCGAATGTGGATAACAGACTGTGGTTGCGGGGCAAATGTGTATAACAGACTGTGGTTGCGGGGCGGATGTGTATAACAGGCGTGTGGTTGCGGGGCAAATGTGGATAACAGACGTGTGGTTGCGGGGCGGATGTGGATAACAGACTGTGGTTGCGGGGCGAATGTGGATAACAGACTGTGTTTGCGGGGCAAATGTGGATAACAGACGTGTGGTTGCGGGGCGAATGTGGATAACAGACTGTGGTTGCGGGGCGAATGTGGATAACAGACTGTGGTTGCGGGGCAAATGTGGATAACAGACTGTGGTTGCGGGGCGAATGTGGATAACAGACTGTGGTTGCGGGGCAAATGTGGATAACAGACGTGTGGTTGCGGGGCGAATGTGGATAACAGACGTGCGGATGCGGGGCGGATGCGGGGCGGATGTGTATAACACACGTGTGGTTGCGGGGCGGATGTGTATAACACACGTGTGGTTGCGGGGCGGATGCGGATAGCAGACTGTGCTTGCGGGGGGGATGCGGATAGCAGACTGTGCTTGCGGGGGGGATGTGGATAGCAGTCGTGCGGATGCGGGGCGGATGCGGATAGCAGACTGTGGTTGCGGGGCGGATGCGGATAACAGACTGTGGTTGCGGGGCGGATGCGGATAATAGACGTGCGGATGCGGGGCGGATGTGGATAAAGTTTTGTTTATCCGCACAGGGCTTTAGCTAAAATGTGCCTAGCACAAGATTCGCAATCCCTGTGGGTTCAGACAAAATGTGTAAACCCATTGCATACACGACAAAACCCTTGAATCTATGATTTGTTACGTAAGAAGTGTGGTTCAAACTGTACTTAGTGGAAGGTTCTTTTACATGCCATAAATCTATTAAATTGACCGCCGGCTTTACTTCCCCTCCGAATGAGGGCATACTGAGGGATTTTTAACGCTCTTTAAAATCCGACTTCTTCGACCGGGTTTTGAACCTGCGATCTTGGGCATAGAAGCTCAGCATGCTACCGACTACGCCTCGAAGTCACCTTGGTAGGGACGAAACATTAGGAAGAAGAATGACAGGTCGGAGGCACTGCTCTAAATTGGACCATGTGAATCCTCACGGGTTGGTAGTGTAGGCAAGGACATCGAGTCGAGATGTGGAAAGGCAGAAGCTCCATTGCTATCTACAGTATTGCTGTATGGAAGTAAGAACTGGGTGGATTGAGAACAAATGATAAGCTAGAGGTAACTGATATGACGGTACCACGAATGATTCCTGGGTCAAATGGATGGGAGCAATGGCAGGAGGATGCTCGTTATGAAGAGATCAAAGATTATCGCGTTGGAAGCCATTTTTCATTGTTGCCTTAGTAATCAAAATTTAATGTTTATCAGTTGGTCAACACGATTGCACCCATAGGTAATGGGTGTTTCCCCAATCCTGAAATTCATTTACACGAGATAAATAAATAATAAATTTATATGGGATTAATAATGAATTAATTTACATGTTATTAATAATAAATTAATTTACATCTATATATAAAAGAGTGTCGTGTTAGTTACACTATTTATAACTCAAGAACGGCTGAACCGATTTGGCTGAAAATTGGTGTGGAGGTAGCTTAGAACCGGGAGACGGACATACGATACTTTTTATCCCGTGACATGACATAAAAAGTCAAAGAGAATACAAGTCACTATAAAGCGTAACGCAAATGAGGAGCCTATTTCCAAAAGTCGACATCTGACTTTTTGAAGTTATTGAGAAAAACGAAAAAAGACGCTTTAACGGCAAAATTCAGGAAATGTTATGTTATTGTTGGTACTAACTCTTACATAAACATACCATAAACATAAAAAATAGGTCCAGAGGTAGATTCAGCAATGCGTTTAGGAGATATTTAGCATTAAAATTCGCAGATGTCGGATTTTGGAAGTACGTTAATGGAAAATCGTATTTCGGAACGAACTTCTAGCATATGACGAGTTTTGGAACAAAACATGGATTTTGCTTAACAAGGATTTTAAGCCACATAATGTTGTTATGCACTCCTAATTTGATAAACACACAACATTCACAGTGAACTCAAGTTTCTAGCAAATTAGATTAAAAATAGTATGCACTAACATAATAATACACAAGGAGCAATAAGTCACACAGATTAGATTCTCAAGTCGTCAGCCTCCTCATGGGGTTCACAAACAAGATCGTCTACCACATCAATTGTCACGTTTTCTGGATCCATGACTTTCTTATAATATTGAACTTCTTCATTATGTTTCCACTCTTCCCCGTAGTGAAGTGTTAGTAGTTTGTTCACATCATTCATCTTCTCTTCTTTGACGGCTACTCCAAGAGGCAACTGAACTTTCTCAAAAGATACCGTTTTTCCCTTTTTAGTTATCCCTTTGAAATCAGTTAAGTCACTCCTATAATTTTGCTCTCCACGAAGAAGAGTAGAGGATTTTACTTTCCTAAACACGAATCTCTTGCAGGATTGAATTCTGAAATGCCATGACCCTGGTGCTTTAAAAGAAGATTGGACGCTACCTTTCCAGTCATACACCGGACAATCAACACCTAACGTGTTCACTGTGCCAAACTGCTTGAACATTTTAGTGTAGGTTTCTGGTTTTACAATAGTGTCTCGCACTTTAAACTCCTTTTCAATTCTACCGAAGACTCGGTCTGGGGGTAGGAAGGAGTGGCCTACAACGGGAAATACCATCTCCACTTCTTTAACTTGTGCGGGGGAATTATTATACAGCCAATAGGAAACCATTCCAATCATAATACTATTTTTAGTTTGACCCCCACAGCCGTCAGAAACCAAATTAACTTTTGTGATACATGTAAGATCAAGATGAGCAAGTCTGTCATTAACACAGTAAGCTATTTCGTTAGATCCTTTCGGGCGAGAAGATTCCAGCCACTGGTATATAAAAGTGTTCCGTGTAGATTGACGATCACGCGATGTTCTTACACTGATTGTAAAATTGTACATATACAATTGTCTGGAGTAATACGTGGCTTGATCTGGAAATTTTGGAAGGGGTACATTTTTCTGGCAATCGAAACTTAATATCAGTTCATTATCTTCCTGATTACGTGGAATATCATAAAACGCTTGTGCTCTTAATTTATGTACTCTTAACTCAGTTATTATATTATTCTTTTCTTGAGAAATCTTGCAGTGCTTCAGTTTAGCTTTCAGCAACAAACATTTTGAGCAAGCATCAGTCGCTGGAGTGCCAAATCCAATATTATGTGTCCGACATAAATAATACCTAAAGTAAGCTGCCTTAACTCGTAGCTCAGTTGATACTGACTGATTGTAACTTCTCCACAATTTACTAATGTTCAGCTCACTTGATAAATACTGGCGACCTTTCACTTGTCCTCTACAATAGTGTAATTCACAAACAACATTTAAGTTCTCTATGAAAATGCTCATAGCTAGTCTTTTATTTTCACTGTACTTGCTACGAGTATCTCCTCCTCGTTTATCTATAGGCAGAAGACCAGTCTCAAAGTGACGCTTACAAGCCAGCCTACCCTGTCTTTTGATATCTGCAAGATACCTAGAAAAGTTGCCCTGCAGACGGGTACAACAGGTTCTTTACCGGGTCGCTTTGTTGCCTTTTACACAAAATACTTTATCGATATGTTCTTATTTTTGTTACTGCCATTACTCACGGTTCTCCTCGGAAGTGCTGCCGCTGTATACTTGATTATAAGTGCGTCCTGGATAAGCTTCTTTGGCGTGCTGTAGAATATGTTATGAAAATGTTTGATGTCCCTAGTTGTCAGCGACTGGCACTGAAATGCTTCCTTCTTGTGACTGCATATTGGTACTTTTGGGGATTGTGAAGCAGGGTATCTGAAAATATAATATGTATCTAGATTCTGCTTCAAGATCGCATTATTTGTAACGATTATATAATAATTATTGCTAAACGAATTAGTAACGAAATGCTCACTTTTCTCATTTCTTCTTATTCTTAGCCCAGTTTTCGGGGTCACGGGAATGTTTCGTCCAACGTCCAAGTACAGAAGGAGATACTTTTAATGAATTATCCATTGCTTTGTAGAACAGCACCAAACTAATCAGATGTCAACTGGTGACTGAAGTATAGAGACAACAAATACTGCGTTGAAACAGTGCATTGTCACATTAGAACAAACTTGGCGGGAACACTCAGAAAGAAGTTAATTGGCGCCAGATATTGCTAAGTACTACAATCAAAAGTTCGCGGGAAACACTGCCTCGAAGTAATGCAACAGGAATGTCGAGTATTGGAACACACTTTGGAAGTTGTATCAACTTTCTTATGCAAAATGTCGGATTTAGGAACGAAGTGCAGATGTCGGATTATGGAAATAACTTAACAAAGCAGATGTCGAGATTTGGAAATAAAGTCAAACTTTAATATTGATTTTTAACCACAGATATCGTGTTTTGGAACATCTTCCACCATCCATTTGATGCGTTTCTCCAAGAGGAATATGAAATTTAAAAAACTACTTTCTGTAAAAAATGTCAGTTGTCGACTTTTAGAAATAGGCTCCTCAAATGACAGCTAAGGCAAGTCGTTTCCATGCAACAGTAGCTCTTGACGAGACACGGCCGACTGGATGCGAGTAGCACTCTCCACCACCGGTGTAGAAAATGAAGCTCTTAACATGAAATCCCGTTAGTTATACAACGTAATTTGTATAGGGGTAGTAAATCCAATTTACAAAAGATGGCGCGAGTAGCTTCAACAAAATAGCGTGCGTTTGTTTCAAGAAAGTCCCACATGCGTTCATATACCATTCATCCCATTGAGATGAAACTTGGGTGAGTTATTGAGCACACTCCAGTGAAGGTTTCGGGCTTAGTAGATCCACTTTACAATAGGTATCGCACAAGTAGATTCAACAAATGAGCGATGACGGGCGAAGCGTTTCAACCAAGTCCTGTATGCGTTCACATACCATTCGTCCGATAGCGATGAAACTTGGGTGAGAGGTTGTGTATACTACAGGCAAGGTTTCTGGATTAGTAAATCCATGTTAAAATAGGTAGCGCACGAGTAGATTCAACAAATGAGCGACGACGCGCGAAGCGTTTCAACGAAGTCCCGTATGCGTTCATATAATATTCGTCTGATAGCGATGAAACTTGGGTGAGATGTTGTGTACACTTCAGGGAATGTTTCAGCCTTAGTAAATCCACTTAACAATAGGTAGCGCACGAGTAGATTCAACAAATGAGCGGCGACGGACGAAGCGTTTCAACAAAGTCCTGTATGCGTTCACATACCATTCGTCAGATAGCGATGAAACTTGGGTGAGAGGTTGTGTACACTACAGGCAAGGTTTCTGGCTTAGTAAATCCATGTTATAATAGGTAGCGCACGAGTAGATTCAACAAAAGAGCGACGACGCGCGAAGCTTTTCAACATAGTCCCGTATGCGTTCATATACCATTCGTCCGATAGCGACTAAACTTAGGTGAGTTGTTGTGTACACTTCAGAGAAGGATTCTGGCTTAGTAAATCCACTTTACAATAGGTATCGCACAAGTAGAGTCAACAAATGAGCGACGGCACGCGAATCGTTTATACAAAGTCCCGTATGCGTTCATATACCATTCATCCGATTGCTATGAAACTTTGGTGAATTGTTGTGCACCCTCCAGGAATGGTTTCTGACTTTGTAAATCCTTTTTACAATAGGTAGCGCACGGGTAGATTCAACAAATGAGTAACGGCGCGCGTATCGTTTAAGAAAGTTCCGTATGCGTTCATATACCATTCATGCGACTGCAATGAAATTTGGTGAAATGTTGTTTCCATTCCCGCGAAGATTTCTGATTTTGTAAATCCATTTTACAATATGGTAGCGCACGAGTAGATTCAACTAATGAGCGACAGCGCGTGAATCGTTTCAACCAAGTCCCGTATGCGTTCATATACCTTTCATCCGATTGTGATAAAACTTTGGTGAGTTGAGTACAGTCCTGCGAAGGTGTATGAATTAGTAAATCCTTTTTTCAATGGGTGGCGCACAAGTAGATTCAACAAATGAGTAAGGGCGCGCGAATCGTTCATACAAAATCCAGTATGCGATCATATGCCATTCATTCGATTGTGATGAAACTTTGATGAGTTGTTGTGTACACGCCAGGGAAGGTTTTCGAATTAGTAAATCCATTTTACAATAGGCAGCGTACGAGTATATTCAACAAATGGGTGACGGCGCTCGAATCGTTTCAACAAAGTCCCGTATGCGTTCATATGCCATTCATTTCACTGCGATGAAACTTTGGTGAGTTGTTGAGCACGCTCCCAAGTTGATTTTTGAGATAGTAAATCAATTTTACAATAGTTTAGAGGTGGTTAACGGAAAAAGAAAAAATATTGGGAATCCAAAAGCACTTCAACAATCAAAGTTAAAACGCCAACACTTTTTTTTGATTGGCATTGCAACGCATGCCGGGTACAGCTAGTGAGATTAATAATTAATTAATTTACATGTGAATAATAAGTAATTAATTTACATGGGATTAATAGATAATACATTTACATGAGATTAATAAGTAATTAATTTACATGGAATTAATAAGTAACTAATTTACATGTGATTAACCCGTTTCTGCCTGAATTATTTTTTGACATAAACTAATTAAGATTAGTACCAAAAGCTGTTTATAGTGTATTTCTACATTATTTTAGTGAAATTTGTTTAAAACAGAGTGAAACATGGATAGTACAGCATGTGCCATATATGGCACGCTAGGCAGATTATACAATATAATTATGTGAAATATGTGAAACTGTTATTTCTCTCTAGTTTGTTTGCCTCCACTGCCTTATTTGGTATGATATGGTACAATAATCACTATACACAGACCTATTGCATATTTGATGAACATGGTGAGTTTTCAGCAACACAGTGTTTCTGTTTCTTATCAAGAACCATGGCCACCAAATGGTTTATCCCACCACACCTGATGTCTTATGTTATTATAGATAGACCCTAGGGAGTTCCTACAATGACCTGGTTCTCTGGGTAGTGTTGGGTTCGATGTCAGGTAGTACTGCACAATATGTCTTCTAAATTGTAGCTGACGCAGAGCAACCTCGGTTTTCTGGTAGAGGACCCAAGCATTGTCAATGGACACATCTATCAACCACGTAAATGTATGCCACCACCACTTTTTTCTGGGATGTGTATTCTATACATTCCAATGTTTTCGTCAATTTGGTCAGTTCCACCCATATGCTGCTTATATTTTCCAAACGTACATGGCCAAGGGGCAACGATTCTCGTTTTCTTCCCTGATTAGAGTACCGAAACGCGCCAGAAACTGAACAACATACTTTGTGGAAGCAATAGTTGCAGAAGAGTTGTCCTGCCATCGTATGATGATTGTTCCATTCTCCTCATTACTCCTGTACTCATAGTAACCCATATGTTCCTTCCTAACCATTTGCTTCGACGGGATCATTTCACTGTTTTTGGGGGTGCGATTGTAGCGGATTGTTACTGTACCACCATATCCTCGGTCTCATAAGCGAGTTTGTAACTCAGCAGAGGTGAATATGTTGTCAAAATAGAACCAGAATCGAAGGGGCTTCACTTTCTCTGAAAATTCGTCTGCAATTTGAATCAAGGGCGCCGCAGCTTTACCGGAAACCTTCAGGTATTGTTGATTTTTACAAGGATTTTGCTCTAGGTACACTTCACAATTTACAAGGTGCCTTTGGGTACTCCTCAAAACCATACCTTGTACCCAAATCTAACAAGCTAGTCATTTAGAAATTTTTTACAGCCATGTATGCCATAATATATTACCATGCATTCGTCATGAGGCTGGTTTTGCTCTGGATAAAAATTGGAAATAAATTTCACTTTTAGTGCGTCTGTGAGTGGCCGTAGTTTCCACATCATCTTCTTTCTTCGAATGAGCCAACTGGACTACATTTTATCACAATAATTATTTTTATTTGTACAGTACCGTACAAGATGCGTCCCGTAAGAAGGTACCCTATGTTTTACCAAATTTGGTAAAGATCCAATGATTAGTTTGGTCATAATTTAATTTTAAGTTTTGACCATTTGGGTGGCCGCCATTACGTTTTGGTAAAGATGGCGGCATTATAAAACATGACACTGAGGAGCCCTTTGATAGTGCTACCTCTGTACCAAATTTCCTTCATTTCCATCTTATTACTCCTCTAGTGTCCATGTGCAGCCAAACTAAACCTATCGAAAAGTAAAATAACTGATCTGCCTAGTGTGCCATATATGGCACGGCTATACATGTTTGTAAATAGCTCAGTCAATTACGAACAATCAGACAAAGCATCATAATTTACTGAAACGTTGGACTCCACAGTACGTATCATGAAAAGAAAGTTCCGCAGAATAATTTATATTGTTCATAAATAATTGCATACAATTTTTGTGAAGTCATTTCTTTTCATCAAGGCGCGCACTTCTCACTTCAATAATACAATGCTACAACAAAGCACGCAGCTGATAGGTAATGACGGTTGAGTCACACAGTATATGCAACAAGTAAGTGCAACCAACAACAGAAAAATAAAATTCTCTTAATTCCAACTGATAATCGTACAAAAATTGCAGCGTGCCATATATGGCACGCTAGGCAGAAACGGGTTAATAATGAATTAATTTACATGTGATTAATAAGTAATTAATTTACATGGGACTAATAACTAATTAATTTACATGAGACTAATAACTAATTAATTTACATGGAATACAAGAATAATTAATCTCAGTAAATTCCTTTAAGGATTAAGGAAACACCCATTACCACTGTTGATTGAAAATACATTTCGAAGCGATAGAAGGTCAGGAAATGAATACGTTAGATGAGGCTGTTCGTATGAATCATGTGATGTGAATGAAGGAGAGGAAATTAACTTGGATACTATGTGATAAATGGTACGAGAACCAAAGGTAATTGTACTGTTGAACTATTTCAGAGTGGGAGAATTAGAATGATAGGAGGCCTCGCAATGCTAACTGCTGATAGGGGATCATAGGGGCTCGCAGACCAGAATGGAGGCTGAAAGGCAAAATAACCTCTAATAGCATAATAAATTAGACCTTTAGTTGGATTAATGGTATAAGTGGGAAGCAAGCCACAAGTGGTCACTGATACCAACAGAACACATTCTGAGTAATGGAACGTATCAAACTGGGATCCACTCTGTAGCCTCATTACCATACTAAATGACCGTTAACGTTAAATATTCATTGTGGTCCAGGAAAATAAGTAATCGTTACGGTTCAATGGTAAACAGTTTCACAGTAATTACACTCGCTCATAAATTAGAACGAACAAACGTCCCGGATATCCAGGATTGTTTCTATTTTAGTCGGCTTTCCTCATTTAAAAATCAATGTGAATAAGCGTGAGTTTGTGTGCATTAGGCGTGCACAAAGTTCCAGGAACAGGACGTGTGGTGATAGGAATTCGCTCCCCCGCAGTAGAGCCAACACGAGGGCTTCAACATGACAAGTGCTAATTGTAGCGATGAATAACTGCATCACTTCATAAAAAGCTATTATTATTATTTTTTTATAATTATTTTTTATAATCGCTTCGGTCTTCTATGGACCATGTTATTTCAACTGCCTTCTCCTTCGTTCTTTCACATTGGCCCAGTGTTCGCGCATTCTTCTTCGGTGAGTTTCTTTTCGTTCTTCGGTCCACTTCTTGCCGGTTTTCAATATAGGTTATGGCTGAAAACGCTCTATTTCTCCAAGATTCTTCTTCAAAGAGTCACGTTCCAAGATGTCCTCACATGATATCCCCAGTTCTTGTAGGTCTTTTTCCACCTCTGTAAACCAGATCCCTTTGGTTTTATTTCCCACAAAGAAGGCACAGATTCGATTGGACAACCTTCCGGAGTTTATTCGTGTTAAATGGCCGTAAAAGGAGAGTCTTCTTTTGCAAATGGTGTCCGTAATTTTCTCTACATATAGATAACGTTCATCGTTGTATCGTCCTCTATACCCTCCACGTTCCTTGACCGGACCAAAGATCTATCTGAGAATCTTCCTCTCTTTGGCTTCGAGTTGTTCTGCCAGGCCTTTCTTATTCATCGCCAGGCATTCTGATGCATATAACGCCTCCGGGCGAATAACGGTTACGTAGTGCCTCAGTTTGGCCTTGAAGGACATTGATCGTGTTTTTTAAATGTCTTAGGTTAAATGGTAAGTCATTTCCATTTTGTTAATCCGTGACACGAAAGCTTCATTATCACGAATGTTGGGCTCAATCCATTCACCCTGGTATTTGAATTTCTCTACTGTGTTATTTGTCCTCCATTCACCATAAGTTATCAGGGTTCTGACTTGATGTTTATTATAATTATTATTATATCAGTGTTGCCCTTATGAACAGTGTTTGAACTTAAATATGTCATGATGACATAATTCTCACTTCTCTCCATTCTTCCTCTTCTCTTCCCAAAATCTCTTCCTCCTTTGACTGTTCCTGTTTCCGTTGTTCTGTCCACAATCTTCCCGTCTTCTTTTCATTTACTTTAAATGTTGTGTTCTTCATTTTGTTCCTGAATTCTCCACTGCCTGTCGATCCCCACCTGCCTTAAGTCTTCCTCTCTTTCATGATATCAATAGTTTACTACATCAAAGATTTTCTTTGTAAGTCTGTTGTTGTTCATCCTCTGTGTGTGCCTGTAAAAAATGGTCTGCCTTTTCTGATCATATCGGTGAGTCTGTCTGTGTACTCGTATAGCTCTTTGGTAGGTCTTTATATCCAAATGCCATCTCTGTGCGTTGCTCCAAATATTTCTATGAGAAATTTGTGTTCTCTTTTTTCAGTTTTAATGATGCTATTATTATTATTATTATTATTATTATTATTATCATCATCATCATCATTATGCCCATCTGTTGAGCGTGATAGAACTAATTATCTGTTTATGTTCGACGATGTCGCAATGTAAATATTATATGTCAGAAAACTGTATCATAATGAGGGTCATTATAGTACTATTCTTCATTATGAAACAGTTTCTCCAGCCAATCAGAGCTCATTCATTGGCCAATTAGGTAAGGATAGCTTCGCGAATGCACTCAAAATCCAACATGTCGGACATGAATTACATGATTTGAAAGTTCAAATTGGATATCGGATCAACCATTGTAGTTACAATCCCAAACACACAGTCAAAATCAGCACAAACCTTTACGGTAACAAGAAAATACTATGACATATGCAAAACATTTATGAATCTGCGTCCAGAAGTTAGCAACACAGCATCTTTCTACATAAATTACCGACATGGAAAGTGCACCGCCCATATGTTCGCGTAAATCCTCAACTCCAATTTCTACACAGCGCATTGCTTTCAAAAGACTTCGGTGACAATATTAGTGAATGCTAGTCCTGATCGGCACTAGACATCACGCAGGCTGTAAACATTAGCATTGCCAAGCAAAGTAAATGGTATCTGCTTTCGAAATTCTTTGACTCACGCATGCGCTCTGTTCTGTAAGCAATACCAGCGCTCTCTGTTCACTAACAGAAGTGAATGAACCCCACAGACATTTATGAATATGTATGTTAAAACATATAATAAAGTTATAATTATCGTCGAACATAAACAGTCGTATGCAACTCGCCTATAATGGCAATAATTAAGACACGAGTATGTTTATAAAACGAGTGTCTTAATGTACTAGTTTGTGTTTTTCTTCTCCCAAAATCTCTTCACCTTGGCACTGAAAATCTTCCTGCATTCTTCAAGAACTTCCGGAAGATCGGGTTGTTGAGAGAACTGCTGCCTTCTGCATTACTTTGTACAATTGAGTATCCAGATCAAGTTATCTAGGGCATTGGAGCAAGGTAGTTGTGATCTCGCCCATACTCGAGACAATGATAGGTATGGGCTTCACTCGTTCTACATGCCATTGTCTCTTGACCAACTCACTATATTTGCTGATCTTTCCAATGTGCTTTGATTAGAGATTCTTATGGTTAGGGATCGCAACATCAATCACGGTGGTTGGCTTTATTTATTTTTGCTGACAACACCAGATCCGCCTTGTTTTGTGACACCGATTGATTAGTCAGAATAGTTCGGTCCCAATATAATTTGCATTAATTGTTTTCAAAAACACTCTCTGGCTGATATTCGTAATTGGCAATTATTATTTTACTTTCCCGTAAGAGCAACGAAACGTGAGCAGAAACCTCATCAAAAAAGAAAAAGAGCAAGGTGATATTGGTTGTTGAAATAGAGCACAAAGCATACCATATTTATATACATAGAGACTCGAACATGTTTAATAGAATTCCTGTGTATGATGGAATCTGCTTACAAACCAAGGTAGGTATATCCACCGCTTTGGGAATTATGAACAAGGCCGTTTGATAGCTGGAGCGCAGTAGGCGGATGAAAGTGGAACTTTTACGAGTGTGCTTAGGTGATGATGATGATGATAATTGTTGTTTTAAGGGGCCTAACATCAAGATTATCGGCCCCTAATGATCTGGGTGATAGCGAAAATGAGAATGAAATGGAAAGCAGAACGAAAATTATGTGAGACGGAAAATACGTACAAAGAGAAACTCAGATGGAAACTACTCACAATATGGTCTTACAAAAGGGAATTTAGAACGAAAAGATTCACAAAAAGAATATATTGAAAAAGACCCACAAAACGTAGGCTAGATTCAAAATACGTACAAAATGCAATGTAGTGTCGAAATACTTACAAAATGCAACTGAAATTCAAAATACTTACAAAATGCAAATGAAATCGAAAATACGTACAAAATGCAATTGAGGTTCAAAATACTTAACAAAATGCAATTGAAATTGAAAATACACAATGCAATTCAGATTGAAATAGACCCTGTTGGGAATTGACTTCCAACTAGGCCACAGATGGTGCCACCTCCCAAGCTCTATAGCCATTAATATTATGTTGGACTGCAGTGTCTGAGTGTTTTATCTGTCGCTCATGCTCTTTATATTGTTACTCTTTTTATTCTGTGATATGTAATAAAAGGCTGAAGAGTGTTAGAATAGTGACTAGTGCGTGATGTCAGTTTTATGCCTCCCTATCCCTCAATATTTGGTGCCGAAACACTCGGGAAGACAACGGATTAATTTCTACAACGAAGTATATCTACGGACGAGCTTTCTACACGACAGGAAGCTCCACGAGAATAGCTTTCTACACTACAGGAAGTTCCACGACGAGGGAAAAAAGGATAATCCACAGCACCACACCACGTCAGATGCTGAGGTGCCTCTATTAACCTACACTGCACTCTCAGATAAGTAAACTTAATACGAAAGTAAATCGCATATCGAAACTGTATGCACGGATATTATATTATGAATTGTCTGCATGAATTATTAAGGAATCCAGTGTACCTTTAAACTGTAAGTAGAATATCTTCCACCGCTGGACTTTGGATCCTGCCACGCATGTGTAGTTCCTTTCGGTTCCGCACGATCTGAGCGCACAGGCCTACATCAACACTAAAGATCTGAGCGCACAGGCCTACACCAATATTACCGCGCACTCTATTAACAAGGTCTTAAGATATTCCAAGGACCTAGCACGCCAACTGTCAGCTCTTAAATATACTCCAGTCATCCTCTCCTCTCGCTGCGACACGTCTAGATTGAGAGGCCGGTTAGTTAAGCTTAAGATTTATTGCACCCAAAATGCCGACTGAGCAAGAGATCGCTGCTGCAGCGACCTTACACAATTTGAAAAGGAAAAGAACACGAGATAGGGCAAATTCCACACGCTTCATTATAGCCATTAACAGCCTTACAGAAGACGCACTAGAAGACTTTACTTTCCACCGCGACAGACTACAGGAAACACTCTCTAGCCTAACCCAACTGGACGATGCTATTCACGATCTACTATCTGACACAGAATACAATGCTGACATTACTGTTTGTGACGAATATATTGACAATGCAAAGCGCGCCATACAGAAAGCTACCATTGGAGCGGACAAGAAGCTTTACTCTGTCACCCCTGCTTTGTCCACTCCCACTGCCATGCCCACGTCACAACCAATTAAGTTACCCACCATAAAACTTAGTCCCTTCACGGGAGATATAGAAGAATGGTCTCGCTTTTGGGAGCAGTTCACTACTTCCATTGACCAGAATCCTACAGTATCGCAGGTCGACAAACACGTCTTTCTGAGAGGTTATTTAGAAGGGGAACCCAAGCATCTCGTCGACGGTATTACTATCACAGCTGGCACTTATAATAACACAAAGAAAATTCTCATTTCCAAGTACGGAGATGAAAATAGAATTATCCAGGCGCACTTAGACTATCTGGAAAACATACCACCGATACACTCCGCCACCCTCGAGTCCCTAAATCACACTTACGTTGAGTGCAACCGACGGATTCAAGCACTGCAGGCTTTGGGAGAAAACATTTCCAACTAAGGTCGCGTGCTAGCCCCCAAGATACTAAGAGCGTTCCCAGACGATATCTGCCGACGTTGGATCATCCACACGCGGAGAGACAACGTTAGTGAAGGTGACATCTTCAAACTCATGTGTTTTTTGAACGAAGAGGTTGAAGGTGCCCTCATTAGTCAAAAGATTCGGGGGGAATCTTATCAGCACCCGGCTTCTATCTATCAGCACCCGGCTTCTGTCCCAGCAACAGCGGCGTTCCAGATTTACGCTCACGCGAAAAAAGGGAAGAAGAGAGAGAAGGAAAGACCACAGCCATTTTGCATCTTTTGTGAGGGAAGAGGACACTGGGCTCAGGATTGTACTAAGGTAACCGGGACTGACGCTCGAACTCAGAAATTGAAGCAATCATCGCGTTGTTTCTCTGTCTTAAACGAGGCCATCACACAAAGGACTGTAGCAGGAAAGGGAGAGCTTCGTGTTCCCAGTGTGGAAAAGGTCACCATAGAGCGATTTGCAGCAACTTAAATCATTCCCCTGCCGCGAATTGCACAGAAACAACCGCCGTTGGTAAAATAAACATCACTACTCCGGGATTTACCCATCTCCAGACTGCTAGAATATGGATCTCGGGACCAACGGGTTCGAGTAAGCTGACGAGGTGCGTTCTCGACGGAGGTAGTCAATCCAGTTTCGTCAAAAGTTCCTTGGTCGATGAGCTGGGTCTGGAAGTCATTGGAGACGCATCATTAAAGGTCCACGCGTTTGAAACACCATCCAACACATCACATTCACGTAGGTTCGTTCGCCTGAAGACGAGAGGATTTTGGGACAGTTCCCAAGTAACCTTGACGGCATTTGAAACCACCCACTCCTTTTCTCACCACCCAGCAGTACCACGAGATATCACGATGACCGGACAAACGCGGAAACTGCAATTGGCTGACCCTACAGATGATTCAGCTGACCTTCCAATCGAGCTGTTAATCGGAGGAGATCAGTTTTGGACAATCGTCAGTGACTCTGCCCCGATACGACTCTCCTCATCAGTTGTGTTAATTCCATCGAAATTTGGATGGATATTCACCGGAAACCGCTCAGGTGTATCAGCTATTAACGCGGTTGTAAACTTCATCGATGTATTTCACTCCATGCCCTGCGACGACTCTCTTCGACGTTTTTGGGATCTGGAGTCCGTTGGGATTGCAGCCGAACATGACCGAGCAATGAGCGCTAAAGACACCGCAATTCTAACACAATTTAACGCGTCTTACTCTATTGAGGACCAAAGAAGAGTCGTACGATTGCCACGCAAGGAAACTATGGAACTTGCCAACAACTATCACGTTGCAGAAAAACGATTCCAATCACTGGAAACCCGATTCCGGAAGAACGAAGCCCTGAGACAAACATATACGAACCACATGATGGACTACATAAGGAAAGGCCACGTGGAACTAGCTCCAGAGGAAACCCGTACGGATGAGTTTTATCTTCCTCATAACTTAGTAAAGAAAGAGAAACATGTAACCATTAAATGGCGTATAGTCTTCGACGCATCGTCACACGAAGAAAACGCGCGCCCACTCAACGAGACCTTGGAAATGGGACCCAACCTACTCCCCAAACTGTTTTCAGTATTGTTGCGGTTCCGTTCATTCCCGTACGGTGTGATAGGAGACATCAGCCAAGCGTTTCTTCAGTTGTCCCTTCACGAAGAGGATAGGGACTTGACCAGATTCCTGTGGTACCGTGTTGTCGAAGATGAGAGTGGAGCTCAAGTGGCTTCCAATGAGAGAGCGATTTTCCGCTTCACAAGACTCCCATTCGGACTGACTTGCAGCCCATTTCTCCTTTCAGCTACGCTGAGAGAACTAGCCACTAGTAACTGATCTCAGTTACCTTCCGCGGCTTCACTCATAGATGAAAACACATTCATGGACGACATTATCGCAGGTGCCCGAGGAGAAAATGAAGCGATCGCAATTTACTATGAACTCACCTCTCTCATGAAGAAGATAAGTCTACCCATGTCGAAATGGGCCACGAGTTCCCAACAGCTGGTCCAGATATGGAAGGCCGAAGGAAGAGAGATCAATGACTTGTTTGTTTTTGAATGATAATGTTTTGTTTTTTCTGTAATTTTTGTTTATTTTTATAATTTTTATTTTTAATTAATTGTTTTTTATATTAATTTTTGGTCCGCTACGAAACGACACCTACTCCAAGCGACTGCTAGTTTCTACGACCCATTGGGTTTAATGACGCCGGTATCAATACTGGGGAAAATCCTATTTCAGGACACATGGCATAGAGGACTAACATGGGATGAACTCCTACCGCAGGGCCTTGCCAGTCGCTGGACCTCAAGTCTACCCCAACTCTCGCAGAACACCGTCCCAAGATGGGCAGGAATGCCCGAACGCGACATCACAGATGTCCATGTGTTCTGCGACGCCTCAGAGCGAGTGTATGGAGCTGTTTTGTATATACGATCTCTCTGCAATGGCACCACATCTGACCACTTGTTGTGCAGTAAAAGTAGACTTGCACCAGTCAAGAAGGTGACACTACCACGTTTAGAGTTGCTAGCAGCGGTGATAGGCGTTCGACTCTTGAATTACTGCGCTAAGGCGCTGCCCTTCGACACAAGCGGAGGGACCCTGTGGACGGACTCAAGAGTGACCCTAGGATGGATTCAGAATGATCCGAGTCGTTGGAAGACGTTCGTCTGCAACCGCGTGACCGAGATTCAATCCTCTACCACTCCGTTACATTGGAGACATTGTCCAGGCAAGGACAATCCAGCAGATCACTTGTCACGAGGATTGACGGCAGAGAAGATCTAAACTCTTCAAGCCTGGTGGAAAGGACCATCATGGCTATCTCTCGACCAATGCCATTGGCCACACAGCTCACCCATCTCTACGCCCCTCCCTGAAGCAAGAACTCCCGCTCAGGATGTGCTCCAAATTGAATCACCAGACCCAGTAATTGAAGCTACCAGATACAGCTCCTATATCAAACTTCTTCGTGTAACCGCATGGGTTCTTCGCTTCGTACGCCTACTTAGACATGAGGACCAACCAACGGGGGAACTGACAGCAGACGACATAAATGGAGCCCTCCGCTATTGGATAAAGGCAGTGCAAATGGAATGTTTCCCTGCCGAAATTGCAGCTCTCGAACGGAAGACCCCTCTGCCTGAGAAATCGAAGATCAAATGTTTCAATCCATTTCTCCACAATGGCATACTTCGCCTCGGTGGACGCCTACAATATGCTGCGGTTTCAGAGAGTGAACGGCATCCAATAATCATGGAAGGACGACATCACTTCACACAACTGCTAATAAGAGACAAGCACATACGGCTCCATCATCTCGGAGTACAGATTGTTCTCTCTGACCTCCGAAGCACCTACTGGATCCTTGGTGCTCGCCGTGCCATCAAACACGTCCTTCACCAATGTTTACCCTGCAAGATGGTAAAAATGTTGGCGGCCAGGCAATAGACGCACCACTGCCCTCACAACGAGTGACCCCAAGCAAGCCATTCGCTGTCACAGGTATCGACTTCGCGGGCCCGCTGTACGTCAGGGCTGGAACATCAGCCAAAAAGTGTTACATCACCCTCTTTACGTGTGCCACTACACGCGTCAACAACTGGCAGACGACTTCTGGAAGCGCTGGAGTAAGGAGTACCTACTGTTGCTGCAGAGCTTACATCAAGTCCAGCAGCTCAAGAAGAACTCCACGCTTAGGGTAGGCGACGTCGCGCTCCTTCAAAGTGACCTTCAGCCGAGACATCTCTCGAGAAAGGTCCGGATCCACGAGCTGCGTACTGGAAGGGACGGGATTGTAAGGACTGTAATCCTTTCCACAGCAGTTGGAAAACAGCTGGCCCGACCCGTTCAGCTGGTCGTACCTCTAGAGGTAGACCAGGGTGGGGAGGATTTTGGGAATTGACTTCCAACTTGGCCACAGATGGTGCCACCTCCCAAGCTCCATAGCCATTAACATTATGTTGGACTGCAGTGTCTGAGTGTTTTATCTGTCGCTCATGCTCTTTATATTGTTACTCTTTTTATTCTGTGATATGTAATAAAAGGCTGAAGAGTGTTAGAATTGTGACTAGTGCGTGTTGTCAGTTTTATGCCTCCCTATCACTCCACAGACCCTATCCCAGTTCCAATCCAAATTATTCACAAAGTGCAATTGAAATTCAAAATACTTACAAAATGCAATCTATATATTTAAAACACTAAGCTGTTTTTTGTACACACGAGATTGTGAAAACGACTTAACCGATTGGCTTCGTAAGACATTCTAAGGAAAGCTCTTGGCATGCAGATTTGCAGAGTTTCTTTAAAAGGAAAATATATGTTACGGTATATTTTTAAATGATTAAAGAAATATGTAATATTTGACACTCCCGCGCATGCGCACAATGGCCTTTCTCAACAAGGAAAATGGCGATTCCGGCCGCGTCTAACTGAGATATTTGTTTATGAGAATTAAAAAGGGTCTCCAATAATGTTAATTATGTTTTTACAATATGCATTGAAATAGAATTATATTAAATAAACCACGAATTGAAGGACTTAAACTGCAGGTTGAGTGTGTACACTGGTTAGATAGCTTAATACTGCAGTGTCACATAGTTGTCTGGATGGCCAAGGGGATGAGGTTACTGCCAAGTAATTTGTATTATGCATGATCGAGTCACTTCGTAGAGCAATCTGTCGAAAGCTGCAGGCCTGTAGATTTGCAGAGTGTCTTTAAAATAAACAAATATGTTACCACATATTTTTAAATTTATAAACAAAACTGCAAAATTATTGGCTCAAGCGCATGCGCAGAATCACCTTGGTTAATGACAGACATGGCGGATGTCCACCGCGTTTAATGTAATAGTTATTTATAACAATTATAATAAAGGAGGGGAATATTGATTATGAAGTTTCCACGATATAAACAGGAATATAATATTATTAAAAAAAAGGAAATGTAGAAGAACTTATACGGACTGTTGAGAGTGAATGTTCTTAAGTAGCTTAATATTGCACTCCTTCGTCACTGAATCGGTAGCTCAGGCGGCAGCGTTCGAAACTCTTGATTTATGCATCGCGCAATGGAAGCAGTTCGAATCCCACCTCCGACACATATTTTTATTTCTCAATTATTCTTTCTGCCTATTGGTAATACATTGTCTTAACATATTTTACTTTTATTATTCCCATCAAGTAAGGAATTCTCCACGATTTACGTTCCCATATACTTTTAAATTATTAAATAAAAGGTGGCCATAATCGCTTTTGCCATGAGAGACAATTGACGAACATAATTCATTTGTTGGACTCAGACATCGTGGTCACTCAGCCCCGTCTACTTTGGTGTGTGTGTGTGTGTATGTGTCAAACTTTCTCTGATAACCTGTGTTATTGTGATGGCTGTACTGATGTGTGCATTTGTAATTCAAGTGGGGAATGGGGAATTGACGACCGAGGCTTTAAGTTACGAACTATCCCGGTATTTACCTGCAGTGGACGTGGCAAACCACGGAAAACCACATCCCAGATTGTTGAGATAGGAATCTAACCTTGCTCTCCTGAGTTTTGCCTCAAGAGTGCGCCCCGATCCAGCCCTCAGACCAGAAGTAAATTTCTTGGCAAACCAGGGATCGAACCTGGAATCCGGGGCTATAGCTCAGAATGTAGCCTTCAGATTGGGTTTCCCTGTGTTAATACGATTTTGAAAAGCACTGAACATATAGTCTAACTCTTAAACTCCCTCCATTACGGTGGCTGTCGAAGTGAGTCTATGCTCATTCCAGTAGTTGGCGAAGTACGGTATGCTTCCTTGCTTAATTTACTGTCATGGAAATGCAAAGGATTGTACCTACATCAAGTGATGGAAATTGCTTATTTAGAGCAGTTTCGTACTGTTTATTCCAAAATGCAGGACGTTATCCTGAGTTGCGTTTGCAAGCAAATTGCAAAAATTGTTGCTGGCATGAATAATTATAAGGATTTTATTATTGGCGATCAGTATCATCGCATTCTCATCAGCAACAAACTTGGGAAGGAAAGTATCTGAACTTGATTGTATACGTGAATATTATTGTTTATTGTTTAGAGTACATAGCAATGAGTCTAACCACGCTGTTGATTTTGGCAATGGAAATATTATTTGCCATTTAATATTTGGCGGCTGCGTTGATGCAGGCCACTATAGTGTTATCGAATATGACGTTAATTTGGAGAGAAATGCTGCAATAAATATACCCATTTGACGAAAAAGAACATTAGCCACAAAAAAGTGGGAAATCGTAGAAAAATACGAAGCCACTTTTAAAATCTAATATAAAAATGCCATTTCAGAAACAATTCCAGATATTATGCCGTACAGTTTATGGTCCTTGACGAACAAATGTAAACATTGTTCTGCACTGTATTTCTGTAGCGAGAAATCTACGCTTGGTTACTTTGACCTTTGGTGTTGTAATGGCAAAATTAATCTTACTAAATATAAAATATTTGACAGACTGCAACAATTTTTCACTGGAAATGATATATCAAGGAATTTAAGAGAGAATAATCGGCAGTGGAACAAATGCTATGTCCTTGGTTTCATTTGGTGCCAATGTCACTGTGCCACATGCATACGGTCCATATTGTTTTAAAATGTATGGAATTGCACATCATCGCATTTCTTCGTTAATGTATATTCCAAAATTATAAGCGACGGTTCCTGCGGCCAGTTGTATATATTAGACTCCTCAGAATTCTTGAATTCCTTGGAATTAAGTGATTTGCTTGCTTCCACATACTCCAAACGATTGGCCCATAGATATGCTCCTTAGAAATCTGAAGTTTCCTAAGGGCATCTAAATGCTACCATATTAATTATAAGAAATATGTACGAAAATTGCTTGAATTTGGATATAATAAGTGCAGTTAAAATTAGGCGGAGAGATCCAACCCTTCGACTTGATTCCATATTAATTATATGAAATATGCATGAAAATGCTTGGATTTGGAAATAAGTGCAGTTATAATTAGGCAGAGAGGTCTAATCCTTCGACTTGATTTAACACCACGGGATAAAACAATAATTTTCTTTTAATTGGCAACATTTTCCGATTCGCTTGGCATAATATATCACAATCAATAAAGCTCAAGGGGGAATCTGGAATGTATAGGTCTCAATTTGCCTCATCAAGTTTTCAATCATGGCCAGCAGTATGTTGCAATGTCCAGAGTGCAATCTTTTGACGCCCTTAAAGTTTCAATAGTGCCAAAAAATAATTGTACAAAGAACGTATATAATAAAATTCTTCAGTAAATATGTTCTTATTGGCCGTCATGTATTGACGGGTTTCAACTAGTTGAATATGAAAATGCTTACAAAATGTACGGTAGATTCAAACGACTCATGTGGATTGACAATACTTACAAAATGAAATTTAGATTGAAAATACTTGACAAAATGTAATTTAGATTCAAAATACCCACAAAATTCAATTGAGAATCAAAATATGTGCAAAATGCCCACCAAACAAAATGCAATTTAGATTCAAAATTCATGCGAAATGCGGTTTTGGTTGAAAATACTTACGAAATGCAATTGAAATTCAAAATACTCACTAAAAGGCCCGTCTACCTGCATTGAAAGACTTACTAAAAAGCAATGTAGAATGTCAATCTTTACAAAATGCAATTGAGGTTGAAAACAATCGCGAGATGTAATTTAGATCGAAAAAACTTACAAAATGCAACGTAGATCATAAATGCCGTAAAAAATCGCTAAAAGGGAATTTAGATACCCGGTGAACCAAGTAACAAAAACAGTGCGGGGAATCTTAAAGAGAAAAGTAAATATAATGAAAAGAGGAGAGGAGAGGAGAGGGGAGGGGAGAGAGGAGAAGGTCTGCCCCAAAGGTAAGGGACAAAAGGGGAAAACGGACCCAGGTCAGGAATCCCTCGGGGTCGCCAACTCCCGAACTCACCAGCCGTGAGCCCCTGAGGGTGTAGCATGATCTACGGTGCACCAGAAGTGGTGGGGCTACATACACCCTGCCTCCTTAAGGGCCTTGAGCACAAGGCAGGAGGTAAAAGGAAAAGAAAAAGAAGGAGGGTATCAGGAAAGATGAGACAAGGGCCAATTAAGGCAGGAAAGTGAAAGACTCCCTAGGCCTCGGATAACCTAATACCGTCGGGGTCGGAAGAGAACAAGAGTTGACCAAGGGAGGTCGACAGGAAAGAAGACGGAGAGGAGCCCGGCACAAGTAAGTGGCAGCAATGCCGGACTCAGCTGGGGTCCCGTGGTCGCCAACCCACGCCCCACTAGATGTGAGCCCCTGAGGGGGGTGTGCTTAGACTTCATTGGCATAGGCTACAGTATTGTGCCCGTTTGCCCGGGACGGCGGAGTGGTAATCAATTCCCACACGCACCAAAGTCGAGGAACAACTGTGCACTTTACCCCCTTATGCCTGTGAACTAGGCCCGAAGGGCGAAGTTCCTTTCTCAGGCCGTAGCGGGTATAGGCCTACATTCGTAAAGTGGGGAAGGCTACATGATACTCTAAACACAAGAAAAGTAAGTAATTCCGAGACGAACTGAATTGCCTATTTTCATGTATTACATCGATCGTTTACATTTAAAAACTCGCACACCTACTTTATGCTTTTGCGATGTGATGCACTAAATAGCTTTGGGTACACGACCTAAGTTTTGATAAAACCACAATTTAAAATGTTTTGGTTGGTCCCTTAATTTAGGGGCTGCGACAATGCAGTCACGTAGCCCCATGTACCTTGGGTATGTGTAGAATCTGTCTGATAATTGTGATGGCTGTATTAGTGTGTGTTATCTGTTTTTCAATTCAAGTATAGATTGCAGACAGTAATTTCAAATAGTTCCTATTTTTTCTACCAAATGCTACCGTCCACGACACCTAGCTTGTGGACTTGGCTACTAGATGGTATCGTAGTCAGCACCTGGTGACGAACGTTGGAACTAATAGAGCATTATCAATACTAACCTACACATTTTGGCTTCACACAAGTGTAGCCTAGTTAGTGGAAGGTTCTTTTACATGCCATAAATCTATGACATGGGACCGCCGGCTTTACTTCCCCTCCGAAGGAAGGCATACTGAGGGATTTTTACGCTCTTAAAAAGTCCAACTACTTCAGCCAGGTTTGAACCCGCGATTTTGGGCATAGAAGCTCAGCATGCTACCCACTACGCCACCAAAGCCGCCTCAATTTCAAATTCAAAACTCAATGTTCAAACGTTGCAGTCATTTCAGGATAGAAACATAAAATGATCTTCCTACCGTACTGTACTTGCCCTGTCTTGCATTAAACAGCTCATCGTTACGCAAGACAAGTCACACCAACCCACAGCCATCACTGAAAAATATGTTTTCAAAGAAATACATTACATGAATACAACACAGATGATGGTGTATCAGCTAATGGTATTGGTTTATCAACTTGACGAGAGACCGCTTCAATAGAACATCAGTAGAATGTGTTCCTTTTCAGAAATGAAAAAAAAAGGAAGCTTGTAGTTTAACGTGACCGTTAATCTCGAGATCATGAGCCACGGGACCTCCTTTTTACGTGGAATCCGAACCACAGGACATGGCATTTCACTTCGAAAATCTCACATGCAATGACCGGGAATCGAACCCGGACCGCCTTGGGGATAGGCATACAGCTAGACCGCTGAGCCAGCACGCCCCCATTTCAGAAATGAATAGGCGTATCTACTGTATATACAATTAAAATACGCTAAGGTGTATGTTTCATAAAACTCAAGCTCTTAACCAGAGGGAGTTAGAAGGTGTAGTTTGTACCAAAATCTTCGAAATCGTCTCAATAGTACAGGAAAACTCTTGCATTTCTTGAGAAAAGTCAACGGGAATATATTTATTTGTTTATAAAGTGCTTTCAAACAAATAAGAAAGATGATAGCCCCTGGCAGAACTGTGGTGCGTACAGCCCGCATTGCACAAGAGCCGGGCGGGTAGTCTGTACGCATGGGGCGCACACAATCCATTAGGGGAGAGTTATCGCACGGGCCCGCTAGTAACATTACAATTTACGACACCCACATTAGAAAATTGGGGCTCATGTCTTCGGATTTTCGCCCCTTATAATAATTCTAAGCATCACCACTAAAATGAAAAATAACATGTTATAATGAGCATATAACTTTCACTTTCGGTATTGTTTAATTATGATTCCTACCCAGAGATGGCAACTTTCTGAAACAACTGTTAATTTTAAGAAAAGTTAAATGTATGGCTCATTTAATTTACGAAAAGCCAATTACATAAATCAATTACATTATATATTAATATTATTATTGTTATTATTAGTACTATTTTGTAATGGATCCTTATACGATGCTTCTCTTGAACACTATACGACAAAAAGAGAAATAACGTACTGTACTTATAAATATATCGCATGGACAACAATCCACCTCACTAAGCAATCAAAAGCATCCACAGAAAACAACCGAAGCTGCTGCAGTCAAGCCATAAATAATAATAATAACCATATCGTAGCTACAAACTGGAGGCCACTAGCTTTGCCATAAGGCCCAAATCCAGAATGGAGCAATCAAACACGATAAACAAAAGTATTAGAGCTTTCAACCTCAAACCCCCCCACACACACACCGGTACAAATCAAAAATAATTGACAACCATCCAACTGAATTAAAATACCTTCTATCACACGACAAAACTATTCTCCCAACAAATCATTATAAATAATAAATTGGGAGATTTTCACTTTCAACCCTCTTGAAGAAATTATCACATCACCATTCAAACAAAAGAAAGCCATAAGTCTTAAACAGAAGAGGAAAAGGAGCTCAAAAGAGCACCAATCTCTGTTTCAAAAATTACATCACCCCCAAAGGGCGATACGACCGCATGAGAGTAATACAGGGAAATTACCTTCGTGTGCCCCGGTAGTCGCGGCAAACTGTGGCGTCATTTGGCTGGCCAGGTGGACCCCGCAATACCCCGCTCCGCTGACTCATATCGTTAGTGTTGCACGTTCAGTAAGTATTGTGATTACTGTGATTTTTGGTCTTGCCTAGACACCAATTCACATTGTGCGAACGTGGGTATACCCATAATTCGTACATGAAAAGCAGGAAGTCAGGAAGAAGAAAAGTTCCAATCAAGTTTCCAGGAAGATCTGTGCCTAATCTCAGTCAAGTTAGGAGGCTCGCAAAACGATTCAAGGAAACAGGCTCCGTAAATAATAACAAATTTAACAAACAACATTGACATCTTAAAGAACAACAAGAAGTTCCGTGAAGAATTATACAGCCTACTTTTCATGCCAATGATTATTCTACAGTATATGAACCTATCTAGAATAATGACGAAATTAAGTTGGTAATATCGAAATATCTAATTAGTTCAAAATATACCTGGTAAAATGTAGCCTAATAGAGCACTACAGTTGTCAGCCCTGGCGACTGAATATATTCTTAGTTCAATCTCTTAAGGTACAGAATACAAAATTTGGTTGAAGTCCAATGGACGTTACATGCAGTTAGACACTGGATCTATCAGCACGCGTAAAAGCATGTTGCCAACAATACCATGCGTGTGCTGGTCAGAAATAATCTGAAATATTATGATATCTTGTTTTGCCAATTTTGGATGAAATCCATTTGTTAGTATAGAAGTTACATGTACTTTAAAATTGGACATATCAGCAGGCATAGAATCATGTTGGCTGCACTGCCTTGTATTAATTACTCCAAATTAATCTAGAATGTCAGGTGCTATACGTGTGCAAAGTATAGAGCTGTTGGCTTGCATACTTTCTGGTATATTGATATTAGTGTAAAATAAATATAGACAGCATTTATTAACAGTTGGCAGCCCTGATTGCTCTTAACAATACTTATAGTCATATCTGTTATGGTACACATAGCACATACGAAATTTGGTTGAAATCCAACTGATAGTATAGAAGTTACATGTATTTAAAAATTGGTCGTATCAGCAGGCTTATAATCATGTTGGTAGAACTGACGTATATAAGTTACTCGAAATTAATCTAAAATGTCAGAATATACGTATGCATAGTTTAAAGCTGTTGGCTTGCATACTTTCTGATATATTGGTATTTGGATAAAAAAAAAAGAGAGCAATTATTAACAGTTGGAGCCCTGGT
The DNA here is from genome assembly GCA_946902985.2 of Meconema thalassinum. NCBI lineage: Eukaryota > Metazoa > Arthropoda > Insecta > Orthoptera > Tettigoniidae > Meconema > Meconema thalassinum. The sequence continues at coordinate 204,736,937 of OX336399.1, read as the reverse complement.
GGCCCTTAAGAATATGCTCAGTCATATCTGTTTATGTACAGATGTTACATACAAAATTTGGTTGAAATCCAATTAATAGTGTAGAAGTTATATGCATTTAAACATTGGACCTATCAGAAGGCTTAAAAGTATTTTGGCAACACTGTCATGGTTGTCCTCCTGTAAATTAAACTGAAATAGTATTACATACATGTGTGCCAATTTTGGAATAGCTCCCATGCATACCTTGCAAGATATCCAACATGGAGCTCAAATTTCTAGTGCGTTTTTTCAGCAGTTGGTAGCACTGACATCATTTTCAAATATGGACGTGAGATATTCCGGTGCACATCTTTACTCATACTAAATTTGGTTTTGATTGCTGCAGCCGTTTAGGAGTTGATAGGGGACACACACACACACAGCCAGACAGACCGACAGACAGAAGGACAGACAGATCGACAGACAGACACACATTTTCCCGGATCGATCTCATAAGTCTACTTTTTCCACATTTTTGCAAAATGTGAAAAGTAGGCTAAAAATTAGATGAGATTGTTGTCCATTCTTTCAACAGAAGATGCCAGGTGTGTGTTACAAGAGAGGGAGGACATGTGTAAGTACACATTATTGAACATGTTAGGTAATTGTGTAAAAGTGTGCGCCAACCACCGACTGAATCAGTGTACACGCGCCCGCGATCAGCGCCAGTCAACGCCGGCTTAGCTTCCCTTGTTTATCACAATTGTAACAAGTAGTTCCGTGAAGAACTATGCAGCCTATTTTCATATCCTACTTATGTTAACTGCCACTATCAGCATACAAAATTTCAGTTTGATTGCTGTAATAGATTCGTAGATATTGAGAACCGACCAAATATTTCGGATGGTCGCCATGTTGGATTTTATATATGTAGGTCCTAGAGTTATGTATTGTTACATGAAGATTATTGTGTACGTGTAGCATTCAAATTTCAATCGCATGATTACGACACAAGAAGTAACAAGGCGATTTTAAAATTTCGCACAGCTGCCATCTTGTGGTTATGGAAACAATTGAAATAAATTAGATGCGAGTGGATTAACATTCGTATAAGGATTTACTGTACCCTTTCACTGCACTAGGATGGTTAAATTGCGAGAAACGTCCATGTGAATATTTATACTTCGCGTCGCCACCATGTTGGATTTGTGATCACCAGGTTATTTAAAGTCCTATAGGTGAACTTATGTTCATAGCCCCTATGAACATAAAGAAATTAAGTTTGATTGCTATAATAGATTCGTAGATATTCAGAGCCGACTAAATATTTCGGATTGTCGTCCTGTAGGATTGTTAAATGTATAGGCCATAGAGTCATGTACCATTAAAGGAAAATTATTGCGTAGGTTCATTATTCAAACTTTCACTTCGAACGCATGATTACGACACAAGAAATAAAAACTTAATTTTAAAATTCACACAGCCGCCATTTTGAGGTTATGTAAACAATTGAACTAAATTGGATACCAGTGCATTACAATGTGTATAAACATTTCCTGTACCAGATTTCATTGCGTTTGGAACATTAAATCGCGAGAAAGGTCTAATAAAATTTTCAAATTCGCTTGGCCGCCATGTTCGTTTTGTAGTTAACCGGTTTTTGAAAGTCTTATAGATGAACTTCCAGTAGTGCTTTTTATATCCTTACAAAATTTCAGGGTGATAACGCTAATAGTTTCAGAGAAATAGAATGCCGGTGAAATATTTCGCACATCCGCCATCTTGTGGTTATGTAAACAATTGAACGAAGTTTGATGTCGGTGCATTACAATGTGTATAAACATATATTGTACCAAGTTTTATTGCGTTTGGTTGGTTAAATCGCGAGAAACGTCTATTTAAAAGTCGGAAATTCGCGTGGCCGCCATGTTGATTTTGTAGTTACCAGTTTTTCAATAGTCACATAGGTGAACTTCTAGTAGTTCCCTTTATCACCGTAAAGAATTCCAGGGTGATATCGGGAATAGTTTCGGAGACATTGAATGCTTGTGAAATATTTCGCACAGCCGCCATGTTGGATTGGTGAAACGTAACAAAATTTGAAGGGCACGGTCGGGGTCTCCCGGAATAGTGCTAGTAGTGCTATAAACTTACCGAGTTTTATTGAAATCGCTCCAGCCGTATAGAAGTTATTAGGGGACACACACACACCTCTCTCTCTCACACACACACACACACGCACACACAGACACACGGACAAAAGGTGATCTTATAGGCCTATTTTTTCAAAGTGTACTTAGTTAATAGGCCTCTGTCACCATCCAATATACATTCATCTGCCCTCAGTAACTCATCCCTCGTGTCGGGAAGTGTTTCACGTCCTCGTTTGAAGCTAATCGTCGACCTCCTAGGTGCTCCTTCAAGTGAGGAAACAAGTGAAAGTAGCTTCGAGCGAGATCCGGGCTGTATGGAGGGTGTTCAATGATGTCCCAGTGAAACCCCTACAACAGCTTGTTGGTCTTCTGGGCTGTGTGAGGTCACGCATTGTCATGAAGGAAGATGACGCCCTCGGCAGTGCCGGATTAAGATAAAATGAGTCCCAAGTCCCTCAGAATTTTGGGGCCCCTTTATTTTTTCAAATATTTTTTATTTTTTAGCACCTGTACATTTCATAAAGTATATACAAGAGTTTTTTTTCTCAAGATGAATAATACACTTTTTATTAAATAATATATACATACATTTCAATTGATACGATCATCGTTATTTGTAAACATTTCAGATGATTTGATGAACAATTTAACAAATCATACTATTTTTTTACTTCTGTAAAATATAATCAAATTCTTTTTCTGTTTTTTTCGGTCAATGAAATCTTCTACAATGTCATCAAAATCAAAATCCCGCAGAACATCTGACTCGATATACATTAATCGTTCTTGTGACATGATACTTCTTTGCGCACTTTTGATCCGTTTCAATTTTGAAAACGAGCGCTCCGCAGAACAATTCGTTATCATGAGGGTCAGGAAAATGCGAAAAGCAATTTCAACGATCGGAAAAACAGACTCAAGCTTGTCTCGTAAAGTTTCGAAAAGTTCAGAATGAGTGAACTCAGTTTTTAAAGGACATTGTAATTTAATATATTGCTGGAACTGTCTCAGTTCTGGATACAAATTTTCTAAATCTTCGGAATAAAATTGAACTAAATTAGAAATTGCTTTTTGACATTCATTTTCTGATAGTTCTACATCAGCTAAAAAGTAATTTTTTTTTTGGTATGGGGGCCCCAGATAATCGGGGGCCCTAGGCCTGGGCCTAGTCGGGTCTAATGGGTAATCCTGCACTGGCCCTCGGTGAGAAGTCCTGCCCGTGGTTACACGTTTCCAATGGGGTCGGGGATGAGATGTGATGAAAGTCTATGTGGCGGAAGGTTTCTACGGCTGGATGCCCTTCCTGATGCCAACCTCATGAGAGATGAAATGAATGGTGAATGAAACTAGGCAAGAATGTGGAAGAAAGTCGCCCTGGCCTACCAGAAGGTACCGCCCCAGCATTTGCCTGGAGTTGAAAATGGGGCAACCACAGAAAACCATTTCAAGGACGGCCAACGGAGGGGTTCGAACCCACATCTACCGAGCCCACAGATAGCTTTGCTCCATGACCTAGTGCTGTGCGTTAGCGAGCGGAGCTACCGCTGTTGGCATAATAATAATAATAATAATAATAATAATAATAATAATAATAATGAAGAATCCACAGCCTGTTTCCAGTCTACCGACCGGGTCAGGGAATGGAATGAATGAATACCTCCATCTAGCGGCGAGGATATGAACTGGGCTGGCTGTCGAAGCCTGTCGCACTCCCCTGGGGCAATGATTAAATGAATGACACCTTTTTTGTGTGAGTGTGGTCTCCTGAAAGGACGAGTGCAGGTCTTTCTATTCGACGCCCGTGGGCTACCTGCGCGTCGAAATGAGAGATGGAATGGATGAAGATGAATGAAACTGGGCAAGGATGTGGAAGGAAGCGGCCGTGGCCTGTCAGAAGTTACTGTCCCAGCATTTGCCTGGTGTTGAAAATGGCAAACCACGGAAAACCATTTCAAGGACAGCCGACGGTGGGACTCGAACCCACGCGTCTGAAATGATAGTGGAGTTAGAATGTAATTGTGACTAGACAAATCGGAGTACCTGAAGAAAAACCTGTCTGCCTCCGCTTTGTCCAGCACAAATCTCACATGGAGTGACCGGTATTTGAACCACGGAACCAGCGGTGAAAGGCCAGCTTGCTGCTGCCTAAGCTACGGAGGCTCCAATAATAATAATAATAATAATAATTGTGAACCGTGATGTTTTTCTCCGTTCATATGTGATTGATTCAGTGTTTTTAAGAAATTATTTCTTAAGCTGTCTGCCTCTCACCAAGGCGGACCCGGTTCGATTCCCGGTCAATGCACGTGAGATTTTTGAAGTGAAATGCCATGTCCTGTGGTTCGGATTCCAAGTAAAAAGGAGGTCCTGTGACTCATGATCATGAGATTAACGGTCACGTTAAATACAAGCTTCCTGTAAATTATTTCTTCAGATGTACAGCTCTAAGTGGCGTTAGCTTGCTCTTCTTGTAAGTTAGCGGTGATATATTTGATGCTAGTCTCTCTAATGTAAACTTGTGCACTAGCAATGTCTTCATTTTATCCTGGTTTACTTAGCTTGGAGTTTGGAACTATTACAGTAAATTGGAACCTGTCACCGGGTACAACATGTAATATGGGCATTGCGCCGTGCGGCAAGCCTCACCACCTTGTTCTACAATCAATAAGGTAGCAATGAGGGCGAGACAAAATAGAGAAGCTGTCAAATCCGCCCGATGAGGAGAACTTTGATGTTTCAGACTTGGAGGAAAGAAAGATGTTATTGGAGGAAGAATACAACAGATGCCGCCCCAAGGCACACACAAAAAAGAACATAATAGAAAAAGACCTTTCTATATTCCTTCAGAAGATTCCACCTTCAAGAATGAATGACATGGCGAAAGTTTTGAAGCAAGTCGTAACACGAATCCGGAGACAAGTAAGCATTCCTAACCACAGTGAGCGAAGGGAGTAGATAAATATTTGCTGGCAGTATTGTTTTTCAAGCCGTTTTCAAAGTGCACAAACATTCCCTGCTCTAGAAAAGTTAGAAAAATGTATTTACCTCTCTTCACTACGTTCATCGACTTACAAAGAGACCGCGCCTAGGCCAACTCGTCACCAATTTCGTCGAAATTTATGATATATGCATGGTTTGGCCAAAAAATGTTGTTAGAGTCTTCAGTCTTTTCACTGGTTTGATGCAACTCTCCATGCCTCTCTGTCCTGAGCTAATCGTTTCATCTCTGCATAGCTACCACACCCTACATCCGAGGCAATATGTTTAACATATTCTAACCTTGGTCTACCCCTACAGATCTTGTCCTCGACCCTTCCTTCCATAACTAAGCTTGCTATTCCTGGCTGTTTTAGTATATGTCCTACCAACCAATCTCCTATCTCTCCTCTTCAATAGAAGTCACCAGAAACATCTCTCCTTTCCCACTCGTCTTAATGCCTCTTCGTTTGTAACCCTATCTACCCATCTCACCTTCATCATTCTCCTGTAACACCACATTTCAAATCCTTCAATTCTCCTCTTTTCTGCTGCACCAACAGTCCAAGTTTCACTTCCATAGAGCGCCACGCTCCAGACAAAGGCTTTCAAATATGACTTCCTAATACCTAAATCTATATTTGATGTCAACAGATTCCTTTTCTGTAGAAATGCTTTCCTTACCTGAGTCAACTTATTTTTTATATCCCCTTTGCTTCGTCCATCACTGGTTATTTTGCTTTCTAAGTAACAGAAGTCTCCTATTTCCTTTAGCTTATCACCTGCCAATTTGATGTCCATAGAGGTTTCTGATTTATTTCGGCTGCATTCCAATATTTTTGGTTTACATTTATTAATTTTCATCATGAATTCTTTCTTCAAGACGGAGTCCATACCATTCGAAAACTCATTCAAATCCTCAGGCGTGTCGGCCAAGATGACGATGTCATCAGCAAATCTCAGAGTTGAATTTCTCCTTGAATCTTCACTCCCACTTTAAATGTTTCTCCAATATCCCTCATTGCTTGTTCAATGTATAGACTGAAGGATTTTAACGCTCTTAAAAATCCGACGACTTCGGCCGAGTTTTAACCCGCGATCTTGGGCATAGCAGTTGTTATGTAAACAATTGAACTAAATTAGATGCCAGTGCATTACAATATGTATAATCATTTCCTGTACCATATTTCACTGCGCTCAGAGAGTTAAATCACGGGCAAAATCTATTAAAATTGTTCAACTTCGCTTGGCCGCCATGTTCGTTTTGTACTTTACAGGTTTATGAAAAATACATATGTAAACATGCATCAGTAACCTTTATCACCATACAAAATTTCAGGGTGATATCTTTAATAGTTTCGGAGATATAGAATGCCAGTGAAATATTTGGCACAGCCACCATTTTGAGGTTATGTAAACAATTGAACTAAATTAGACTCCGGTGTATTACAATGAGTATAAACATTTGCTGTACCAAGTTGCATTACGTTTGGATAGTAAATAGCGAGAAAAGTCTATTTAAATGTCTCAAATTCGCTTGGCCGCAATGTTGGTTTTGTAGTTAGCAGGTTTTTGAAAGTCTCATAGGTGAACTTCTAGTAGTGCCTTTTATCACCGTACACAATTTCAGTGCGATATCGGTAATAGTTTCGGAGATACTGAATGCTGGTGAAATATTTCGCACAGCCGCCATGTTGGATTGGTGAGACACAATAAAATTTGAAGGGCACGGTCGGAGTCGGCCAGAATGGTTCTATGATCTTACCGAGTTTCATTGTAATCGCTCCAGCCGTTTAGAAGTTATTAAGGGACACACACACACACCATCACACACACACGCACACACACACACGGACAAAAGGTGATCTCATAAACCTATTTTTTCATAAAATGAAAATAGGCTAACAAGACATAAGAGTGTTCTCACAGCCCTCAAATTTTCGTTCTGTATTCATTCTGCTGCGTCAACTGCCGCCTGGAAACTACGCTAACATACGGGGTTCATGCCTCGTCCGACCCATGCCAAAAATTATATTCTTTCTAAACGCTTGACCATTCGGAACTCCCACTTCTACCTCGTTCATTTTCACCCAACACCTGCATTCGCAATACATTTAACCGGGTGAGTTAGCCGTGGTCGTTACGGCGTGGCTGCAGGCAGTCGCTCATATCTGGGAGGCGAGGAGGTTTGAATCCCCACGCCAGCAACCTTGAAGATGGTCTTCTGTGGTTCCACATCTTCCTTCCAGGCAAATGCCGGGGTTGGTACTGTACTCGATTGGAGAGACGAGACAGAAAATTATACATCTAGTGGAAAGTTTTCTAAATTGGCCCATGTTAATATTTATCGATGCTGCAAATTGACACAAAACAGGTTTGTTGAGCGAAGGAATTAACTGAGTTAATTCGTCCAGCCAATAGCAGATTAGTAGCCGCTAGGGGACTCGGAACTTGCTTCGCCGAGACGACAGAGAGCCCGAGCAGCGACGAAGACTCCCGAGTAAGATCCCCGACAGAGAAGCGAGGCGTGTGGCTAGAAGGAGGAGAAGGGGAAGTGGCGCGAGCTCGACATGCGACTGGAACCAATGAGAAGCCGCCTTATTAAAATTAACACCAACAGAGTAATTAACATATATAATTACTAGGACAAAGTTATTATATTAAACCATCATGAAGAGTGTTGAATGATAATTAAGAACGATTGACTACAATTACAGCCGAGTATTTAAGTAATTAATGAAGAGTTTGATCAATTATTATAAGCAACCAATCAGAGCCATGGATTGAGAAAAGACGCGGTTTTGGAAATTAGACGCGGGGGAAAGAGAAGAGGCAGCGAGATTCTTATCAACCACGACTTCGAAGCAGAAGGACGTTCGAACAAACTACTCTACAAGTTGAACAAAGCAAATAGTAAATATTCATCGAAGGCACTTAGTAATGTGCAAGTAACATAAAAGTCGACAATCAGCGAAGAAATAATTATATTATTAAGAACAAATCTACAGCTACAAGCATGGTAAAATTCCAAAAGTTGAGGAAGGAATTTCCTAACGATTCTACAAGCGTCGCGATGAACGCTTAAACAATTATGGGAACGATGCTATGATGGCATCAAGAACATCCGAAATGACTTAACATCAACATTTCGGGGGAGATTAACATTTCATCTCTCCCGTAATAGAAATTCTACAATTATCAGTCTCAAATGACGATCTACAGGGAACTTTCGGGAAAGAAGACCAGAAGAATTCATGGACGAGGGCGGCCAGGGAATTACCCGGCGCCGAAGCGAGAAAGGGCTATCCCATCTCACCCAGAAGAGTCATCGGCGGAAGGAGGCGACAGCACGATGATGATCGAGTTCGTATCCCGAGACCTGACCGCACGAGATATTCGGAGGGAGAATTGGACAAGAATGCTGAACATCACGCAGTCTTAAGCCGCTAGAAACATTCCGTTTCTAATGGGTAACCAAAGGAAGTCCGCTTCATGTCAACTTTAATCCAGCACAAGGTAGTCCACGGACCAACATTGAACATCCCACTTTGTAGAATTGTATACTGTATATCTTGAATATCCGACAACTATTGTTGAATGCCATTTTTCTATATTGTTTATTAGATTATTGCAGTTTTCATTATTATATTCATAAAAACATCATGCGGATGCTTGGTCGTATTTTTCGACGATTTCGGAATTTTAGGGATTTTTCATTTCGATTTTTTCGATTTTTGCGATATTCGAAATTTGAAGGGAGATTTTATAGTTTAGTTCAGAATAGTTATAGTAAAATTCAAACGTGTTTTAAATCGCACGATATCTATGTTTTATTAATGATTGTAATGATGGAAATGTTGTCCAAGTATGTGATAGGAAGTATATGTCAAAGAATGCGATTCAGAAAGATCTATTGTAGAGATCTATATAAAGTCACGATCTGAGAAATAATGAAACAGATTTAGTGAAGAAATTTTGTGAGTAATGTTTTTTAAAGTATTGGAATTTGTTGAAAGGACAATAAAGAAAGAATCTGTAAAGAATTATAATGTGGAATTAACAAATACGAACGATAGCGTATTTTGAAGTAAGAAATAATGTAACAAAGGAATTGAAGGAATGTTATAGTTTGTTGAAAGGTTTTTAAGAAATGTGAGCGAGGCAAAGAAATATATCATTTTTATTTGAAGATTATCATTTTATCGCATTACCTATTAAATTGATTAATGGAGAGAACCAGTATTTTTTATTATATGATTATTAAGATTGTGGTAACTGAAAGAAGAGTTTATTATTGGAAAGTATAGAGAACGGAATTGTATTGAAGGAACTGCGAAGTATCTCGATGGATGAGATTTATTATTCCCGTTGTAGACAGAGGTGTTTGTTGTGAGACAATGAGCCAGTGTGTAGCCATTGATCTATCTTTGTAGAAATGTCTGTAGTAACAGACGCGTGTATTTCATGGAAGTAAGAAGTTATGAGAGCAGTGTTATAGAAGTTTATCAATTGTGGAGGTTATTGAAATAGTCTCAATATAGTTGAAACTCCTTGAAATTCACAGGACAGTGGATCCTGGATGAAGTTAAATCTGATAGAAATTATAGGATTTAATGGATCTTTGTTGAAGCTGAGAGTAAACTGAGGTCTATCAAATGGTTCTTTTCCTAATGTTTTCATTTATGGCAATTATTCGACGAGTGGAAATGTGTATTTTTGTTAAGTATATTTATTTCATGAACAGATAAGTTGTAGGAGGTTTTTGAACTAGTCTCTACTTAATTGTATGGATTATAGAATCCCAGATTGTAACGTAAATCACGAACAAGACAAAGTAGAGTGAAGTCATATTTTTCTGAAGCCCGTTGAGAGGCAGGAGTGAAGTAGAAGGACAATTACATGTTGTATTGTCGGGAGAAAAGAAGGAACGCGTTGTATATATTTGTTTTAAGTAAGTAGTCGATGAACTACGACGTGATTATTTTTATTGTATAGAATGTTGTATTAAATGTATTTCAGATAGATCCATAAGTAGATTTAGGAGTGTTTTATATTTTAAATTTAAACTTTAGAGTTGTGTAGAGATTTTGCGCTTCCTAGAGGAAGAAAACTTAATGTTAGGGTGCAGGAGATAAATTGTATAGAGTAATGAATAGTATTTGTAATGACGGAGATCTACCTCAGGGGTAACGTCATTTAATTTTGGGATTATATAAATGTTTAGCTTATAACATTTTTCTTGTTATAAACTCCCGTCACCTAGGGCACAGAAGTTGTTCGCTGTATAGAAGCGTATTGAAGCTTACACGTAACAGTTTTTACGGTGTCATAAGGAAACGATTTGTATTTTTATGTCGATTAATGACACTTGGTCATTCTTATTTATTTCATCGTTTTGTTTTTGTTTTTTGAGAGCGTTTAATCGAAGCTCGACGACACGTGAAGTGATAATAAATAGACGGATTCGTGTTGACGATTTCCTGATTGTTCTATAGGAAATTGGCATTATATTTGTAGTTAGATGGTAGAGGAATGTGCTGTAGGGTGGAAGTTCCCGAGGGACCTAATCCGCATCCTTACGCCCGAGATTATTTTTGAGACTCTCTTTATCCTAAGTAGTTAGATGACCCTACTGTTCTGTAGTTAGATACTGCAGCACATTCCGTCTGAGAAAATCCTGTCCCTTATTCTGAGTGTTTTCGCCAAGTGGCACCATGTCGTTTTTAGCCGGGACTTCAAGATGCTACAATCCCAGATTACTTCCAGCCGGAGGATATTGGTGGATCATCCAGTATATAAGGGTGCAGTACCTAACTATAGGCCACAGCCGCTACCTGTCAACTCCTCGTCCTTACATTCAAACTTTCCTCCCTAGACAACACTCCATACGCGACGGTACTTGTAGCTCACCCCATGGGTGTCCACATAGAAGCAGCTACAAACTCTGGTGAGCAGAACATGTCCTCGGACTCTCCCGGCACTAAAAGCCATAAGCTAATAAAAACATACATTTAGACGAAACCGGTGATAACGAGTAAGTGTGGTGACCTTGTGAGCATATAGTCTTTGTGTTTCATACACGATTGGCAAAGCTACTGGACCAACAACTGTGCACGTCCCCATCAAACCAGTCACTTTAAATTAAGGACTTCACTTTGACCATTTCTTTTCCTCTCGTGGCGCAGTGACTAGCATTCTGGGGTTCAGGTTTGATTCCCGGCTTTGACAAGAAATTTAATTCTGGTCTGGGAGCTGGAACAGGGTACACTCAGCCTCGTGAGGCAAAACTCAGAAGAGGTGGGTTCGATCCCACGTCAGACATCCTAGAAATGGTTTTAAGAGGTTTCCCACATTTACTCCCGGCAAAAGACTAACGTAAGACCACGGCCGCCTCCTTACCAATTCTCACCAGAATTATAAGGGCTGTTCAAATGAAAATGTACGAAACGATGCTGTGGGCACAGGCCTGTGCACAGGTGTCCATTGCTTCACTAGCAGCAGGATTCCTGTTTCTAGAAGTCTTGTGGTTGTGACAGGAGCCAATCCTGTACGGTGTCCTTTAGTTCGTCGTCCGATTGGAAGCGTTTTTCCTTGAGACGAACCATTAACAGTGATGTGTATTGTGCGACACTCCGTAGCCTACGCAAGTCCATCAAGAACAAAGTCCTCTCGGCACGCCGGAAGGCGGAGGTAGATTTCACCGGACAAACTTGGGGATAGGCGAAAATAGGCAGAATATGCAGGTTTTCGTAGAAGGATCAGACCTCATTTATTGCTAGAAGGTATTTTATAATTGGAGCTTAATTAACTTTGTTTTTCGTCATTTTATGCTTATTTTAAACATTTTATTGTCTTATGGGAACGGTAACCTTCTTGTCATTTGGGGTCCATTTTTATACTTGTGGTCACACTGTCCTTATGCAAGGTTTCGACACTGATGTGTAACTATGTAACGGTCTGTTACTTCTTCACGCAAAATTATATCTCCCGCAGATATTTTGGTTGGTTCCTCAGTTTAGGGGCTGCGACAACGCGGTCATGTAACCACGTGTACTTTGGGATGGCTGTATTAGTCTGTAATTCAGGTAAGGACTGCAGACGGTCAATTTCAAGCGGTAGTTCCTAATGCTGCTACCAGGTACTACCGTCAACGACACCTAGCTGTGAACTTGGCTACTAGATGCCACCCCAACCAGAAACTCGCAACGAACGTTGGAGCTTCCCCTCCAAAGGAAAGCATACTGAGGGATTTTAGCGCTCTTAGAAAATCCGACGACTTCGGCCGGCTTTGAACCCGCGACCTTGGGCATAGAAGTTCAGCATGCTACCAGTTACGTCATCGAAGCCGCTTCACACTTATTCAGATGGAAATCTGAATCTCATTCTCGTGCAAGTGCGTTGTCATGGCAACGTCTGATGGCTCATCCCTCATCAATTTAGTAGTGTTGCCATGGCAACCACTGATAGCTCTTGGCATTTTCTTATAATTCCGAAATCATTTTTCTCATCCCTTGGCGTAATGATGGGTCATATCAAAAATTCTTTCAGACAAAAGTTTTAGGTAATTATTAGGGGAATATTGTCCATTTTGTATGGTTTTGATATTGTGCCTATTAAGAGAGATATGATTAATGTTTCCCGAAAAACCCACTTTTTCCCACCCCTTTGGTCAATGGTTGGTGCTATAAAAAACTCTTCAAACATAAATTTTTTGGCTTTATCCGACACATAGTATGAACGTTGATCGGATTCGATATTTCACATATTAAGAGAGTTATAGCAATATTTCACTTTTTCGAAAAAAGCCCCCCATTTTCACCCCCTTCGACCGATTTTGCCCAGTAACGAAATCGACTGAGATTTTATAGGTATACATATTCGGTAAAAAATTCAAAGTGATTGGTGCAAAATTACGGCAGTTATCGTGTCCACAATAAACGGATATACATATATATATATATACATACATAAATCTATATATATAAAGCACAAAGTTTGTCTGTCTGTCTGTCTGTCTGTCTGTCTGTCTGTCTGTTATATATACAAATCTACACCGTTTCACCGATCTGAACCAAAATTTGTATACTTACCCTTTGGAACCCTGCGAGTGACACTGACCACTTGAAATTTCGGACAGACCACCCCATTCCCTGCATTTAGGCCCTTTGGTCCAAATCCACACCGTTTCACCGATCTCAACCAAAATTTGTATATTTACCCTTTGGAACCCTGCGAGTGACACTGACCACTTAAAATTTCGGACAGACCACCCCATTCTCTGCATTTAGGCCCTTTGGTCCAAATCTACACCGTTTCACCGATCTCAACCAAAATTTGTATATTTACCCTTTGGAACCCTGCGAGTAACACTGTCCACTTAAAATTTCGGACAGACCACCCCATTCCCTGCATTTAGGCACTTTGGCACAAATCTACACTGTTTCACCGATCAGAACCAATATTCGGAAACTTACCCTTTGTTACCCAGCGAGTAACACTGTCTGCTTGAAATTGCGGACAGACCACTCCATTCCCTGAATTTAGGCCCTTTGTCCCAAATCCACACCGTTTCACCGATCTCAACCAAAATTTGTATATTTACCCTTTGGAACACTGCGACTAACACTGTCTGCTTGAAATTGCGTCGAGGCCACTTCATCCCTTGCATTTAGGCTGTTTGGCACAAATCTACACCGTTTCACTGATCTGACCCCAATTTTATATACTTACCCGTAGAACCCGACAAGTAATACTGTTCAATTTAAATTTCGGACAGACTACACTATTCCCTGCTTTTTGGCCCTTTGGCAGAAAACTACACCGTTTCACCTATCTCAACCAGATTTTACATAAATACCCTTTGGAACTCGACGAGTAACACTGTCCACTCGAAATTTCGGACAGACCACTCCATTCCACGCATTTAGGCCCTTTGGCACAAATGTACATCGTTCACCGATCGAAAACAAAATGTGTATACTTACCCTTTGGAAACACTGTTCACTTTAAAATTTGGACAGGCCACTCCATTCCCTGCATTTTGGCCCTTTGCACAAAAATACACCGTTTCACCGATCTCAACCAGATTTTACATAATTACCGTTTGGAACTCGACGAGTAACACTGTCCACTCGAAATTTCGGACAGACCACTCCATTTCCCGCATTAAGGCCCTTTGGTACAAATCTACATCGTTCACCGATCGAAAACAAAGTGTGTATACTTATCCTTTGGAACCCGATGCGTAACACTGTCCACTTGAAATTTCTGACATACCACTCCATTCCCTGCATGTAGCTCAGGAATTCCTCGGGGTTGCCAGCTTCCTAACTCACCAGTCGTGAGCCCTTTAGGGTGTACCGGAAGTGGTGGGTCTACACACACCCTGCCTCTTTGAGGGCCTTGAGCAGAAGACAGGAGATATTATGAAAAGGAAAAGAAGGCAGGCCTCTCGAAGAATGAGGGTATCAGGAAAGATGAGACAAAGCCAATTAAGGCGGGAAATTGAAAGACTCCCTAGCCCTCGGATACCCTAATACAGTCTGGGTCGGAAGAGAACAAGAGTTGACCAAGGGAGGCCGACAGGAAAGAGAACTGAAATGAGCCCGGCACCAGGAAGTAGAAGCGATGCCAGACTCAGCTGGGGTTCCGTGGTCGCCAACCCACGTCCCACAAGTTGTGAGACCCTGGGGGGGGGTCAGTTGTGAGAATAGCTTGCTGATTCATCGCGAGGTGACTTGAGAGTACTTTCCAAAGCCCGCCGTGTTATCTCCTGCTGTCTATGCTGATGCCAGCACAGGGCCGTTGCGAAACAGTGAGTGATTCCCGGTCAATCTGTATAGGACGGGGAACCCCGAACGTGTGTCATCATTTTTCGTCATAATCTGCGATCTTCTCAGGTTCGTGCAGCTTGGACCTATATTCTTTGTCTTTGCCGAGCAGTACGCTCTTTCACTAGACGCATCCAGTACAGGCCTAAGCCAGAAAATAAGGTTGAGACTTTGGAAGACATCGAAGCTAGACACCTGAATTACCTATATCAGTTTTAAAATAACACAATGTTCGTTAAGTAGTCTTTTTTTCATTACCTTATTATTATCATCATATGTGCAAATGACCTAGATGTTACGCGCATCATACCAATAATCACCGCCGCATAAAGTCTTTCTCGACTGTGATTTTTAAAATATTTATTTTTGGTTGGTTGGTTCTTAAGTTTAGGGGCTGCGACAACGCGGTCATGTAGCCCCGTGTACTTTGGGTGTGTGTAGAATCTGTCTGATAACCGGTGTTAATTGTGATGACTGTATTAGTGTGTGTTATCTGTTTTTTAATTTAAGTACAAACTGCAACTTAGAATTCTTCAAATAGTTCGTACTTTTGCCGCCAAGCGCCACCGTCAACGACTGCTAGGCCAAGTTCGGAACTTAGCTACTAGACGCCACTGCAGTCGGCTCTTGGCAACGGATGTAGACATCTATGAGCGTTGTTTACCTATCCAATTTAGCTTCACACAGGTGTAATTAGTGGAAGGTTCTTTAACATGCCATAAATCTGACATGGGACCGCCGGCTTTACTTCCCCTCCGAAGAAAGGCATACTGACGGATTTTTAACGCTCTTAAAATATCCGACGTCTTCGGCCGGGTTTGAACCCGCTATGATAGGAGTTCTGCCCCCCCCCCCCCCACCAGCACTCCCTCTGACGTCACATACTAACCCTCAATACATTCAGGGGCAAAGTCAATATCTCTCAAACGCATGGTCCGATTTTGACAAATGAGGTGTCGTTGGACTCGGGCTGACGCCCTCTTTTCAATGGACCATTCATTTCAATCCCTAAATAAAACCTACCCCTACTAGGGGGTGAAATTATATTTTTTTTAGTGAAAGTCTGTTTTCAAATGCGACATGTGTAAGGTGCGCTGCTAAAATGAACTTAAACTTTGTTGCCCATATCGCGCATGCGTTTTACGGGATGCCGCTATGGATGAACATTTTTGTTTTTGTTTTTTACGCATGCGCACTTGGGATTTTTGTAAGAGGGCGAGCTTTTTTGAAAAAAATGATTGATAAGAAGAGGTTTTGGTGGTGAGGAGAGAACCAGATAGTCGCCTACTTTCCTACGAAGTTTGCCGATATCTCTCGAACGCAAGGTGGGATTTGGACGTGTGACGTGTCAAATCGCTTGTCTCGATGCTCTATATATGCTATTAATAGGTTAAAGTTTTGAGAATGAGGGCACAGGCTTTTTGGGGGTAAAACCATGATGTTAGACTTTTTCCTATATTTCACGAATGCATGGTCGGATTTGGTTCTATGACGTGTCAAATGGCTTGTCTCGAAACCCTCTTTATTTTGGTAATAGGTTAAAGTTTTTGAGAATGAGGGAAACAGAATGTTTTGGGGTAAAACCGTGATTTTAAACTTTTTGCTATATCTCGCGAACCAATCATGCTAGAGGCATGTACGACGAGTCCAAGGACTCGGGTTGACGTCGTCTCTGCTATGGACCACTCGTTATAATTTTTAATAAAATTGGAAACTCGATTTTGGGGTAAACACGTGTTTTTTGTGATTTTGCCGATATCTCACGAACCAATCATGCTAGAGGCATGTACGACGGGTCCAAGGACTCGGGCTGACGTCCTCTCTGCTATGGACCACTCGTTATAATTTTAAAAAAAATTGGAAACGCGATTTTGGGGTAAACACGTGTTTTTTGTGATTTTTGCCGATATCTCATGAACCAATAACACTAGAGACGTGTACGAGGTGTCCTAGGACTCGGAATAACGCCCCCTTTCGAGTGTGGTAGATATATTTTCCAAAAAATAATTCACAAAAGGCCTAACGCCATACATGTTGAAAAAAAACTGTTTTTTTTCTCTACCTGTTTATAATGTTCATGAAGCGTGGTGGTTGAGAGAGACGATACGGCTGGGTGTGTGTGTCAATGAACCTATCGCTAACCACAAGGACCATGCTTAATAGAACAATCGCTATTTCAGCGGGTCGGTGTATGACAGAGCGAGGGTGCGTTTTTCTGATATTTTACCTTTAATGTGTAAACGGTGATGAGAACTTGGTTCTATGTTGGTCGAAGCGAGTAGAGAAAACAAACTTGCAGAGGAGCAGGAGGTGAATGTCATTTGAGCTTATTGGAATGCGCTGATCTGACTTGACAACAAGTGCAATGGAAAAATGACAATGACGCTTGAAGGTGAAATAATCTGACCACCGTGGTGGCAGGGAAGAGCGAAATGCATGTGAACATGTGTGAAACCACATGTACGCTAAACAAGTGACATCCTGTTTTGCTTCGTACGTGACAAAATGCAAGTTGACGTGAAATTTGATCTGCCACAGGTGTTCACCTTGGACGTTAGCTGTCCACGTGCACGATAACAGAATGTTCAAAACGTTGGAATCGCTGAATCAGTAAAAAGTATGATGCAACTTGTGGGAATGATGTCACAACCAATAGATAGGCAAGAGCAGCGAACAGCAGTGGTGGGAGGTGGAGGGGGGAGAGGGGGGAGGGGTCATGTAAGAGAGATCACAGGTGGAAAGGGAAAGACAAACATGTATGAACATGCACGAAGCGCGGAGCGCTGTACACACAGAGCTATAGGAGGTGTACAACATGTGTGAATAAATAAAAAATGCGTTAATATCTCGCTAACTAATAATCAGAGAGTGTCAAGTGAGGTGTCAAAGGACTCAGTATGGTCAACCCTTTTCCATGACCAACGAATTTACCCTAAAGATCTAAGGTCATTAGCTTTTAATATCTCATGAATCAATAAGGCTAGGGACCTGTATGAGAGGTCGTTGGACTTGAGGTGACATTCTGTTTTTGAATATATTATTTATTTATGTCAAAAGGGCCTAACTGCACTTTTGTTGATATCTCGCTAACTAATAATCAGAGAGGTTCAAGTGAGGTGTCATAGGTCTCAGGATGGTCAACCCTTTTCCATGACCAACGAATTTACCCACAAGATTCAAAACAGCAAGGTCATTGACCTAATATTTTATAAACTAATAATCGAATATCAACATGTGAGGTGTCATAGGACTTAGAATGGTCAACCCTTTCCCATGGCCAATGAATTTTCCCAAAATACCCAATACATCAGGGTCATCGACCTGAGATTTTATAAACTAATAATCGGATACGAACACGTGAGATGTTTACCATGTGTGATGAAACATAGCTAGGTAGAGAAAGATTTAGTGTAGGCTACATGTATGGTGACTGACAAGTCATTGAAACTTCTTTTTCAGATCAAACTGCAGTATAGAGAGAGTATATGTTGCAGGTATGGGTTAATAATTGACGAACGGTGTACACAAACTTTGATTTATCTATTCAAGAAGTAAGAGTAGACTATCTTTAATTGATTGGTTAAAGAGGATAGCTAAAAACACAAAAAGAATACTCAGTGGTTACCGGGACAAGATGGTCGCTACACACAACAAGCTTTAAATACTTGAAGCTAATAATCTATACACACACACTCTCGTGTTCTAAACTAAACTGTGTTGCTGTCAGTGCTCAGACAGTAGGCTGATGACAAAATGCATTGCTAACAGAAATATAATCATTTCCGGTTGTATAATGTTACCAGCTATCCATTTTGTGTTGCAGTGTTAAGCACTTTTAGCTCTTGTACTGGCGGTCTTAACTCGATTTCCAGGTCTGAGGCCTAGAACGAGTCAAACTAAGAAACAAGGGCATGGTGGTGTAGTGGTTAAGCTGTTAGCCTTTTCACCAGAGTTCGATTTCAGGTTAATATGCATGTCATAAACATATTTAACAAAACAAAACAGAGATAACGTTTAAAACTGATTACATTTGTGTCTTTTCAAATTATTACTTTGATTACAAAAACAAAGGTGAACTGGGTTTGACATACAGTTAATGCTGTCTATTACACACTAGACTGTAAGAAAGCCAAATAGCAAAAGGCGTAGGTAGAGCAGCGGTAAAATTGCTATATGTAGAGAACTACCTAGCGGTTTTATGAACTGGCAAAGCTATATCGCATAAACAGTGCAGTATACAATCCAGCAATCAAATTTGTATCTTGTGGAACAGAGAAAATGCACTTTTACCTTGATGGATAGCAAATGAGTGCAGACGAATGACCTATGCATTAACCTACCCTGGGGTTATAACCACGAGGTGGAGGTGTGATTTCACTGTTCAATCATTTAGAGACATGGCTTTTTTGTAACCAGTAGATTTAGTATTTTGTAAATATTCATTTTTGTAATTGTAAATAGTGGAAACATTTTTTGTAATAGTAAATGTTAAATGTATAACTAAAAGTTATTTGGGATAAGTGTGCATGTCAAGGATAAATAGCGTGGTTGTATTTGTTTTTCAAAGACAGGTATGGTTGTGTGTATGACTATAGATAGAATGATAGAGAGAGAGAGAGAGAGAGAGAGAGAGAGAGAGAGAAAGCTTGTGTGTGTGTGTGTGTGTGTGTGTGTGTGGGTAGCATTGATTGTTCAACCAAAGCAAACACGGCAAGGTTGGATGGTGGGGTAATTAATGTATATAGCAAATGGTAAATAGTATACTGTAGTTTTTTAACACTTGTGTTTTTCAAATGCAGTGGTAGATAGCCGTTATTTTGTAAAACATTCTTACTTGCAGTAGTAATAAGACTCTATGGTTCCGCTAACACATAGATAGACTGTATTATTGCCATGGTCAAGCACTCACATTAAGATCATTTACAAAATCATAAAATGAAAAATAAAAAATCTTGTTTTGGAAATATCGTTTTTCAACATACACAAAATAAATATATAAAAAATTTGTAAACAGCAAAATGGAAAATCCATGGTCAAGCACTCACATTAAGATCATTTACAAAACCATAAAATGAAAAATAAAAAATCTTGTTTTGGAAATATCGATTTTTTTCAACATACACAAAATAAATATATAAAAAATTTGTAAACAGCAAAATGGAAAATCCATGTTTCCATATAGACAAAATTTTAAAACCTTAAACGGACATTTAAGAAAATATATGCAAATGGGAAATTGACAAATGTGTAAATATGAAAATGGAAAAATCCATGTTTCCATATCATGAAATTGAAAAACATCAAACTGTCATTTAAAAAAATGCAAATGGAAAATTGACAAATTGCAATGTGTGAAATGTGAAATTGAACAAATGGCTATCATTATTTAAAAAAAAAAAAAAAAAAGAACATGGTTCTCTATGGTTGAGGTGTGAATCAAACCCTCTCTACTGATTTGGACCACCCGAGACTGAGTAGACTAGTTTTAGTTGTCATACCGCTTTTAAAAGTTTGTGTTAAATGTAGGAATTGATCCCAAGAGTTTGTAGGGGAGATCCAAGGTTATAATATGTTAAACAGATAGCCTTGAATGTAGGGTGTGGTAGCTATATAGAGATGAGACGTTTCGCTCGGGGGAGGGAGGCATGGAGATCTGCTTCAAACCAGTCAAAAGACTGACGACTCAAACAACAACATGTAGAGCTCACCAAAATAATGTTGTGTAACGGTAAATGTTAGTCAACGAACAGTAATGCATTACTAAAACCCATGACACGATAACTAAGAGCTTTTCTAAAATTATTTTAAAATGCCTTTAACCCTATATTAAACACCCAGTTCACAAGACTCATAACTGCAATGTTATGGTCAAACAAAACAAAATCTATATTTCAAAACAAACAAGTGGTTTAGTCAATGTATACTGGAAAAAGTTTTATAAACACTCAAGTCCACAAAAATAATTAAATTAGTAACTGTCCGGTTGACCGAGTGGTTATGGTGTTTGACTTAAGTTCAAATTTTCTGTACAAGAAAGCAAGGGTTCGAATCCCTTACCTGATATAACTATTGCCTCAACATGGCTTGACCACACTGTATTATTGTGTACTCGGTACACAAACCATAGATAGAGTGTATTGTTTAAGGTCACTCTCTTTGCGAACATAGTCAGAGACTGTTGATGGTTAACAATTGCATTGATAGTGGGACATGGGGATAGCAATTAAGAAAAACAGACAATACACATACACTATTTTTATTTATTTAATGTAAGTACTTGTACAATAGTTATATACAAACTACAACTCTCTTTTGTCTATTACTATTTAGTCCTTTTCGATCCACTTGCATATCAAGGGCAGATGACTTTGTAGTTCAGCCCCTTAAAACAACAACAACACTACTTTTTGCTTAGTCTGTGATGTTGATGACTCTTGAGGTGTGGAAGATGGATACAACATAACTTTTACAACAGGGGATAAACGTTGCTCAACAAACAATGCACTATTTTGAGTAGCAACATCTTTCTCTTGTACTAACTTTTTAGCATTCTGATGATTTTTTGTCAACACCATTAGTGTTTTGTCTGGAGCACTACATTGATGATCACTCACACTTAAAACCACACCATTTCTACTTTTCATATTGCCTCGACATTTTGTTGACCTCTGTTTTGAGCATTGCCAGAATATTATTCCTTTTACATTTTGTCGTCTATAGTTATAAGAGTAGCCTTTATAGAGTACATGTTGTTTACCTCGGTTAGTTGTAGTAAGTTCCAAAGTAGTAACTAACCTGTTAGTATGATTTGCACACTACAAAGGTTATCTCTGTTCTGGTAATAGAATTATTTAGCGTTGGCTTTTATACTTAATATGTACAGTTTAAAGTGATAGAAAAGTGGTAGAAACGTGGTAGCAAAGTGGTAGACAATTGGTAACATAGTGGTAGAAAAGTGGTAGCAAAGTTGTAGAAAAGTGGCAGAAAAGTAGTAGAAAAGTGGTAGCAAAGTGGTAGAAAAGTGGTAGCAAACTAGAAAAGTGGTAGAAAAGTGGCAGAAAAGTAGTAGAAAAGTGGTAGCAAAGTGGTAGAAAAGTGGTAGCAAACTAGAAAAGTGGTAGCAAAGTGGTAGAAAATATTACATGTATTGTTAAGAAATAGTTTAAGCGGTTACATGGATTCATTACACTATAATTTTAGCATTACGAAGCTCATTTTCTATATCCAAAAGTTCTTCCTCATATTTAGTATGACCAGCCTGTTTACAGGTATGCAAGTACTGAAGCCGCTGGATTAGCTTACTGGGATTGTTCCAGTAAACAAATTTAACAAATGATTTTTTTGGTGTAAACCATTATCATCATCATTATCATCATAATCATCATCATCATCATGGTTATCATCATCAATATAGTTATCATCAATATAATCATCATCACTATTACTATCTAATCCTTTTTGTTCATCTTGCAATGCAACAACCTTTGGCATAGTTTGTGTTGTCTTTGATAGTGTTAGAGGTTTCTTAGACGTTAACGACTGTCCTAACATGTCTTTTTCAGGAGATAATAAATGCTCTTTAACAAACAAAGCACTATCTTGAGCCACACTATTTTTTTCTTGGTCTTGCTTTTTTACCTTGGTTAGAGTATTTTGTCCATTTAAATGAGTATTATTTTGATATTTACAATGATGATCGATTGAAATAAGTATGTTGGAGCCTTTTGTCTTAATCATTCCTCGACACTTTTTAGATCGTTGTTTCGAACAGCACCAAATAACAGTTCCATTTTTATTAGTTCTTTTTACAATATATGCATATCCTTTATAGTAAGCACATGGCTTACCATAGCTAGTCGTTGATACTTCCATGTCAACTGTTAAGCATAAACTAATCTCTAGTAAAGTTAACTCGATAATAAAAATGACTGTTTGTAGTATGTGCAGTTTAAAGTAAGAGCAAAAGTGAGAGTCAAATGGTAGAAAAGTGTTAGCAAAGTGGTGGAAGAGTGGTAGCAGTTTATAGTAGTCATGATCTTTTTTTACCAGAATGTGATTTGAGTAAATGTAATTTCTAATCCTTAGCAGTGAGTAGTCAGTTAGTCTTGGTTCAGACAAGCGTAAACAGTTCTCCAATGAATCAGAGATCAAGATTTTCATTATGAAACAGTTGTGTAACCAATTAGGTATCGGTACTTGATAGCTTTACACATGAACAAAAATTCCAACATATCTGACATGAATTACATGATTTGAAAGTTGACAAAGAATATTCAATCAACCATTGTAGTTACAATGTCAAACACACAAAGACAAAATCAGCATGAACTTTTAAGTTACAGGACAATTCTATGAAATAGACTATGCAGGAAATTTGGAAATACACATCAGAAGTTTGCAACACCATCCTTCTAGCCTATATAAATTTTCGACATGGAAAGTGTGCACTGCCCCTAACATTAAACCAATTTATCAATAACACAAGTCAACAATCAAAACATTTTGTGTTGAGTCTATCATTTAATGCATATATTCTGTCTACATTGAACAGTAACAAAAAAAACGCCATTCATAATTAATTAAGTTTGCTTTAATTCTTTATGTAATGATATATACATATTTAATGTTTTGGCTGACTGTTCAGGGTGAATCGACTTTGAACACATAAGAGAGGGAATATTTTAAGACTTAACCTCAGCTCACCTAACATAACCTAAATTTACCTAACCTAACCTTGTCATATAGGTAATAAACGGGTCAAGCTATGCTTTCGACTACCGAGTTTCAGCTACTTTTCAAGGTTACTCTCCCGAACATTGCCGGAGACTGCTGATAAACACCTATGTTCCCACGGCGGCGGCGCGCAACGACTTACATGACGCGCTTCCGCCGCCGCCGTGGGTCCATAGCAGAGAGGACTTCAGCCCGAGTCCTTGGACCCGTCGTACATGCCTCCAGCATGATTGGTTCGCGAGATATAGCAAAAAGTTTAAAATCACGGTTTTACCCCAAAACATTCTGTTTCCCTCATTCTCAAAAACTTTAACCTATTACCAAAATAAAGAGGGTTTCGAGACAAGCCATTTGACACGTCATAGAACCAAATCCGACCATGCATTCGTGAAATATAGGAAAAAGTCTAAAATCATGGTTTTACCCCCAAAAAGCCTGTTTCCCTCATTCTCAAAACTTTAACCTATTAATAGCATATATAGAGCATCGAGACAAGCGATTTGACACGTCACACGTCCAAATCCCACCTTGCGTTCGAGAGATATCGGCAAACTTCGTAGGAAAGTAGGCGACTATCTGGTTCTCTCCTCACCACCAAAACCTCTTCTTATCAATTATTTTTTTCAAAAAAGCTCGCCCTCTTACAAAAATCCCAAGTGCGCATGCGTAAAAAACAAAAACTAAAATGTTCATCCATAGCGGCATCCCGTAAAACGCATGCGCGATATGGGCAACAACGTTTAAGTTCATTTTAGCAGTGCACCTTGTACATGTCGCATTTGAAAACAGACTTTCACTAAAAAAATTATCATTTCACCCCCTAGTAGGGGTAGGTTTTATTTAGGGATTGAAATGAATGGTCCATTGAAAAGAGGGCGTCAGTCCGAGTCCAACGACACCTCATTTGTCAAAATCGGACCATGCGTTTGAGAGATATTGACTTTGCCCCTGAATGTATTGCGGGTTAGTATGTGACGTCTGAGGGAGTGGTTGATGGGGGGGGGGGGGGGGGGGCAGAACTCCTATCATCCCCCTACGAAGCTCAGCATGCTACCAAATACGCCACCGAAGCCGCCATATAGTTATTTTTATTACAGTACATTGTGTACATTATACGTTGAAGTGTCAATTCAATACCGGTAGTAGATTCCCTTATCATCCTCATCATAAGAGCAAATGACCTACAGTAGATGTTACGCCCATTACACCATTAATCACCACACACAATAAGTCTTCCTCGCCTGTGAATTTTGAAATATGTATTTCTATTACGGTAGTTTGTAAGTTTGACGTGTCAATTCAACAGTAGTTTTTATTATCATCCTTATCAAAAGGGAAAATGACCTAGATATTACTCCCTCATTGTCTTTGGGTGCAAATGACTTAGATTTTAAGTCCATTATATTTCTAAGGAGACCTTAAAACATTATCATCATTCCACCGGGCGAAGCCGGGTACTACTGCTAGTTATATATAAACTTTTGAACTAACGGTGGTTTTGGGGTCTGGGGGATGTGAAACGCGAAGATATGACGAAATTTTCCGGAAGTCGAAACATGGTACCCATTGCAATAGTTAGCTTTCTAATGAAATCTACCTCTGGTTGGTTCCTCAGTTTAGGGGCTGCGACAACGCGGTCATCTAACCCCGTGTACTTTGGGTGAGTGTAGAATCTGTCTGATAAACGGTGTGAATTGTAATGGCTGTATTAGTCTTAATTCAGGTAAGGACTGAGACGGTCAATTTCAAGCAGTAGTTCCTAATGTTGCTACCTGGTACTACCGTCAACGACACCTAGCTGTGAACTTGGCTACTAGATGCCACCCCAACCAGCAACTCGCAACGAACGTTGGAACTTCCCCTCCAAAGGAAAGCATACTGAGGGATTTTCGTGCTTTTAGAAAATCCGACGACTTCGGCCGGCTTTGAACCCGCGACCTTGGGCATAGAAATTCAGCATGCTACCACTTACGTCACCGAAGCCGCTTCACACTTAGATGGAAATACTGAATCTGATCTCGTGCAAGTGCGTTGTCATGGCACCGTCTGATGGCTCATCCCTCATCAATTTAGTAGTGTTGCCATGGCAACCACTGATAGCTCTTGGCATTTTCTTATAATTCCGAAGTCATTTTTCTCATCCCTTGGCGTAATGGTGGGTCATATCAAAAATTCTTTCAGACAAAAGTTTTAGGTAATTATTAGGGAAATATTGTCCATTTTGTACGGTTTTGATATTGTGCCTATTAAGAGAGATATGATAAATGTTTCCCGAAAAACCCACTTTTTCCCACCCCTTTGGTCAATGGTTGGTGCTATAAAAAAACTCTTCCAACATAAATTTTTTGGGCTTTATCCGACACATAGTATGAACTTTGAACGGATTCGATATTTCACATATTAAGAGAGTTATAGCAATATTTCACTTTTTCGAAAAAAGCCCCCCTTTTTCACCCCCTTCGACCGATTTAGCCCAGTAACGAACTCGACCGAGATTTTATAGGTATACATATTCGGTAAAAAATTCAAAGTGATTGGTACAAAATTACGGCAGTTATCGTGTCCACAAAAAACTGATATACATATATATATATATATATACATAAATTATATATAAACTTTTGAACTGACGGTGGTTTTGGGGTCTGGGGGATGTGAAACGCAAAGATATGTCGAAATTTTCCTGAAGTCGAAACATGGGACCCATTGCAATAGTTAGCTTTCTAATGAAATCTACCTAAAAACGGCCTGGACTGCTCACGAAGGGAGTAATTCTGCTCCATGATAACGCTCGCCCACACGTCTCTAACGTCACACAAGGTGTATTGGCCACGTTAAAGTGGGACCAACTTGAGCAACCGCCCTACATTCCCGACTTGTCACCCTGCGACTTCAATCTGTTTGGTCTGTTAAAAATACATCTCAAGGGAAAACGGTTCCAATTGGACAACGGACTAAAGGACACCGTACAGGACTGGCTCCTGTCACAACCACAAGACTTCTGGGAACAGGGAATCCTGCGGCTAGTGAAGCAATGGGACACCTGTGCTCAGCCCTGTGGTGATTACTTTTGAATAACGAATAAATAGTACCCACAGCATCGTTCCGTACCTTTTCATTTGAACACCCCTCATTTCTTAACAAAAAGAAAAAGAAAATGCATATCCTTACAAAAAGTCATTTACTTAAAACAAATGAAAGGTCACCAAAAATAATTAATTAATAAATATAGTCTGTGTGAAATACTTGGATGTTAATAGTCCAACGGTAATTGAAACGATAACATTGCACCATATCCACCTAAGATATAAGTCACTTTAATACATTTTGCACATGGGAAAGTTTGCTTCAGGACACAGACCTACTGAAAAACATCTGTCGTTATGTATATAGCGGTATGTATTAATCAGAAGGTACTGTTTCAAATGGTAAAAACAACTTACCTCGAATCTGTTTGCTGGTTATTAATACATATGTATAAACGACAGATGATTTTCAGAAGCAAAATTTCCCATGTGCAAAATGTATTGAAGTGACTGGTATATTAGGTGGATATGGTACGGCCGAGTATTTCACACATCCTATAATTATTTATTAATTCTTTTTGTGATCTTTCATTTATTTAAATTAATGACTTTTTGTAAGGATATCCATTTTCATTTTGGTTTTTGTAAAGACAGTTTTTAAGATTTTTCACGCTGACGATGTTATCATTGATATAACGAAACATGTACGCGTTAATTTAATTATTAAACTACTTTCTCGTATTTGACAAGGTGGCTTTTATAATTGAGGCGGTCGACGTAAAAAGGGCACACAGACTTCTGGGCCTGTTTTACGCAGAATGCATAGGTTTGTGCGCCATTTTCTCTAGTTAATATTGGTGAAAGATTCGTTGGGATATTTTTAAAACTAATGTCGTTACACCTGTTTAAAGTTAGCCTTGTAAGGAACTTTGGACTTATCAGGCAGTACATTAATCAGAAAGAAGTGATTGGGAATGCTAAGCCTTTTCTTACTGCAATGGTGGTGTACCGCAGAAACCATTCTACATTTCAAGTTACAATGGGTGTGGACTTACTGCGAGATTGGGATAAGTTTTTATTTCCATTCTTTTTGAGCAAACCAGTTTCCAGAAACGAAGTGCCATTCACAGTAATGCAGTATGTGATCATGAAAACAAGATGCTCGGTAAAGAACATATAGCCTACTTTATTCTAAATGCACGGGCAAAGTTATAACTCTTTGTGCTTTTCAAGGAGTATAATTGAATATTGGTTGTAGTAGCTTGTTGAAATACAACTTGCTATACGGATATTAAACATGAATATGAGGTGCCCTTAGCTAGTGCTACCATCGTAAAAAATTTCATTCAATTTCGTTTCACCGTGTTTGAATTGGTATGGGGAATCGATTTGCACACATACATAATAATAATAATAATAATAATAATAATAATAATAATAATAATAATAATAATAATAATAATAATAATTTAAAAGGTCTTATTTATTTCATGAACTATTCTAAGTCATATTTTATATGAATTATTCATATCTGAATTAAATATTCTAATTATTATTATTATTATTAGTATTATTATTATTATTATTGGAGCCTCCGTAGGTTGGACGGCAGCATGCCGGCCTCTCACCACTGGGTCCGTGGTTCAAATCACAGTCACTCCATGTGAAATTTGTGCTGGACAAAACGGAGGATGACAGGTTTTTCTCTGGGTACTCCGGTTTTCCCTGTCACAATTTCATTCCAGCAACACATCATTTCATTTCATCTGTCATTAATTTAATCATTGCCCCAGGGGAGTGAGACAGGCTTCGGCATCCGGCACAATTCATATCCTCGCCGCTAGATGGGGGCTTGATTGATTCCATTCCCTGACCCGGTCGGTGGACTGGAAGCAGGCTGTGGATTTTCATTTTCAATAACAAACACTACAGTATGAAAAGGAAAATAAACACCAAAGAAAAACACAGACGAATATTTCATTTCTTGTTATCTCCAAATTGAGTTTTTACCTATGTGCCCTCTTTACGTCGACCGCATCAATTTGAGATTAATATCAGTTAACACTGATAATATTACTTAATACCATCTTCATAATGGTTAATGTCTATGCATTTTGTGAAAGCTATAATATTAATAATTTATTTTCTGTCTTTTATTTCCATGATCCATTTCTTCTTTGAGTATGTGAGATAGCATCCATGACATTAGCGCAGACGAGTTGGACGCCATCACCTTTGATACTGAGTGATTATCCGTGCAACAGTTAGCGCGGGGCGAGCCAAGAGCCACTCTAGTCCGGGTCGAGTGAGGTGAACAGTGATTGTATCGATTACAATGTTACGGTCGTGTTACATACGATACATTATACCGGTATCGATTGCGGCCTGGCGCCCATAACCTGGATTTATGGGTCCTGCTCCTATATTAACTAGCCCATACTCTAGTGAACTATTCATGTCCAACCTAGTGATTGATATTGCATTGCGGCTGGAGTAAAAGGGCTCAATAGAAACACAGGTGTTATCAGATTCAAATGGTGATTGTTCTTATTAATTCATTTTAGGGTCTTGGGACATTGCCACAGTGGCGGATGGTAATAATATTGCAGGGTTGCACAACGACCAGATTAATCCAAGAAAAAGAATTATTGTAATGAAAGCTGTACGTTTCCTTTTATATGTATAGGAATTCATAATTTTGTTCTTTGTGGGGTTTGAAGCCATTTTTCAGTGTTGCCTTAGTAAACAAATGTTTAGTGCTTTTCAGTCGGTCAGCACGAATGTACCTAAAAAGAGATGGGTTATGCCCTTTACCTGGAATAAATTACATGATATTATTAAATACATGGATCTGATGATGATCGCTTGACGATCGAAACTGGTCATCCTATTGTATTTATTAATCTCACGTAATTTATTCCAGGATTAGGGTATAACCCAGCTCTTTTTGGGTACATTCGTGTTGACCGACTGAAAAGCACTAACCTATTGTTTTTATTTTGTTCTTTAATAATTCAGAAAATCTTATAGTGTAGTGAGTTACTCTAAACTGTCTGAGAAAGCGAAGCGCGCCAACTCACTGGGAGTGCTCGTCCGTTTGGTCGTTGCCAGGCCTAAGCACCGACCAGATCTCAATAGTAAAGGGTATGGCAGAGTAGGTCCTATCCCAACAGTTAACTCGGCTGGTCGTTGCCCGCTGATTGCAACAAGGGAGCCGAGGCGTACTTGTGACACTCGCCCTCTTATATAACATTGTTTTGTTCTCGTGAAGGTTTTCATGTAGACTACTTTATAATTCACTAGCTGAAGCACCCGTGATTCGCTACGCGTCATAAATTAATAAAAATATGAAGGTGACAGTTAAAACTGGGGATAGGCGAGGTGCTGCGCAGAGGGAGATTAAGGATGGAACATTTTGTCCAACTACACCGCTCGGCGTTGACCGTGTTTTAAAGCACAAATTTAGATTTTACTCGCTAACCGTTGGAGATACCTTTCGGATAGAAAATTGAATTTTAAACCTCGTATATGCCATCAAAAGTTTGCTATTTCTTAGCGTTCTCTTTTTATTTGAAATGGAAATATGAAAGTTTGAAACCATAGGGAGTAGTGACGTCACTAAAATGGTCGCCATCTTTAAATAGTGCAAAGTATTGAAATCAAAAGTAACCTATATGTTTACCAGGTAAATCAGCTACTTCCATGTAAAATTCAGGTAAATCGGGCCAGTGGTACTTGCGTGATTGAGTAATTCACAGACACACACCATCTCATTTTTAGCCTCGCTTCGCTCGCGTCATAGTCGTGTCATATTGGTATTCAATGAAATGCAGGTTTAACTCCGTTAACACCCCTTTATAACCTGAATATCCAAAAATCCCTCCTTAGTAGACGTTTTCGACACAACAAACATATCCCCAAAATATCATTCTTCTAACTTTAATAGTTTTAGTTGGTCGATGAGAGTGAACATCCAAAAATCCTTCCTTAGTGGACGTCCCTCCTCCAGAATTTCACCCCTCCCCATAGGCCCCTTAAATTGCATTTATGAAAAAACGGTCGAACACCTATATATATATATTTTTTTTTTTTAAGCTGATTGATTTCTTCCGAGTTTCAAACTCCTCGCCTATGTCGTTTAAGAAATACACGCTCCGTTAGGAATCTTTCAACCCCCACTTTTCATCCCTTTCACCTCATAATATACACTACATCGAAACTCCATTAAACATGTGTCAGCTTATTTTTAATGATTAGTTTATATACCAAGTAAGCCTATCACATCCCCAAAGTAAACCACTCGTGAGATATTGTTATTCAATGAAATTCACGTTTACCCCCTTAACACCTCTTTAGAACCTGAATATCCAAAACTCTTTCCTTAGTGGACGTTTTCGACTTACAACGAACATATCCCCAAAATTTCATGTTTCTAACTTCAATAATTTTGGCTGGGCGATGATGAGTGAGTGAGTCAGTCAGTCAGGACATTTTCTTTCATTTATTTTTGATAATTTCACCCCTTAACCCCATGAACCCCTTAAATTGGATTTATGAAAAAACCGTCGAACACCTATTTACTTGTACTTTAAGCTGTTTTTTCACGCCGAATTTCAAACTTCTCACCTATGTCGTTTCAGAGATACACGCTCCGTTAAGAATACCTCAACCCCCAATTTTCACCCCTTACACCTCATAATATACACCACATCGATAAACCCTTAGACATATGTATGATTATTTTTAATGATTAGTTTATATACCGAATTTCACATCCCAAAAGAAACGACTCATGAGATATCGTTATTCACTGAAATGCACGCTTACCCCCTTAACACCTCTTTAAAACCCGAATAAACAAAAATCATTCCTTAGTTGACGTTTTCGACATACAGCGAATATATATCCCAAAATTTCATATCCCCACCTTTAATAGTTTTCGCTGGGCGTGATGAGTGAGTGAGTCAGACAGGACATTTTCTTTCAATTATTTTTACCAGAATTTCACCCCTCCCCATGGGCCCCTTAAATTGAATTGATGAAAAAACGCTTGAACACCTATTAACTTGTTTTTAAGCTGTCTTTTTCCCCTGAGTTTGATGAGTGAGTGAGTTAGTCAGTCAGTTAGGACATTTTCTCTCCCTTTTCCCCCATAATTTCACCACACATCATTGGCCCCTTAAATTAATTTATGAAAAAACGGTCGAACACCGATTTACTTACTTTTTAAGCTGATTTTTTTCACTGAGGTTCAAATTTCTCGCCTATGTCATTTAAGAGATAGCCCTACACGCTCCGTTAGGAATCCTTCAATCCCCACTTTTACCCCTTTCACCTCATAATAATACGCCACATCGAAAAACCCTTAGACACATGTCTGCTTATTTTTAATGATTAGTTTATATGGCGAGTATCACATCCACAAATGAAACCACTCGTGAGATATTGTTATTCAATGAAATGCAGGTTTAACCCCCTTAAGACCCCTTTAGAACCGGAATATCCAAAAATCCTCTCTTAGTAGACGGTTTTGACATACAACAAACATATCCCCAAACTGTCATGTTTCTAACTTCAATAATTTTGGATGGGCGATGATGAGTGAGTGAGTTAGTGAGTGAGTGAGTCAGGACATTTTCTTTCAATTTTCTTTTTTCATAATTTCACCCCTCCCCATGAACCCCTTAAATTTGATTTATGAAAAAACTGTCGAACACCTATTTACTTACTTTAAAGCAGTTTTCCCCCCTGAGTTTGATGAGTGAGTCAGTCAATCAGTTAGGAAACTTTCTTTCCTATTCCCCCCCCCCCGAATTTCACCCCTCCCCATGGGCTCCTTAAATTGGATTTATGAAAACACTGTCAAACACATATTTACACATATTTACATCCTTTTTATGTTGATTTTTTTCGCTGAGTTTCAAACTCCTCGCCTATGTCGTTTAAGAGATACACGCTCCATTAGGAATCCTTCAATCGCCACTTTTCACCCCTTTCACCTCATAATGTACACCACATCGAAAAACCCTCAGACACATGTCTTCTTATTTTTAATGATAAGTTTTTATGCCGAGTATCACATTCCCCAATGAAATCAATCGGGAGATATTGCTATTCAATGAAATGCAGGTCTACACCCTAACACCCCTTTAGAACCTTAATATCCAAAAATCCTCTCTTAGTGGGCATTTGCGGCCGTTGAGTAAGCTGCATACCAAATTTCATTCCAATCCGTTCGGTGGTTTCTGAGATTTCGTGATGAATGAATGAGTGAGTGAGTGAGTGAGTGAGTGAGTGAGTGAGTGGTATTTGACAAATATATAGTAGATAGTGTCAGGTCTTTGTTATGCTAAACTCGGTTGAGTAACTAACGGGATTTCAAGTAAAGTTCCTCATTTTCTATACCGGTAGTGCAGTGCGCATCTGGCATCCAGTCGGCCGTGTCTCGACTTGAGCTATGTTGCCATGGAAACTATCTGCCTTGCCATTCCTTCATGAGTATATTTTATTTTATGATTTGATTAGCCTGTGCTTGAGTGCAAAAGGGCCGAAATCAGAAGAATGAGAAAGACTATCGAAAATTCATGCAGCCAGCGGTTCCTTCTGGGTCCTAAACTATGTGTATGCAAAATTTGGTTGAGATTGGTGGAACGGTGTAGATTTGTATACGGAACCAACCCACATACATACATACATACATACATACATACATACATACTGTACCCGATACCTAGTTTAGGCTATCGGCTACGCCAGCAGACATTAAGCTGTAGTTGAGGTTTTGGGAAGAGTTAGGAAAAGATAGCGCACAGATCGCGTCAAGAAGAATGCCAAGATGACGTAGGAGGTCTAGAATCAAGGAGGCACTGACGTCTGTAAGAAGATGGAATTATAGATAGAGATGTGAAGCTTTATTGAGATATTTATGGAATTATAGCAATTAAACATCTTAGAAGAGGATATATAACATGCATTATATGTGGAAATAATTTTATGGAAGTAAGTTATTTTATAACGGAATAGCCGAGATGACCTGGGTTCGAGACTATGATCGTGACGCAAGAGCACTGTGGTGGGGGACTACACCACGTGCCTGCGCCGAGCACATAAGCAAGAAGACAGTGTCAGCAAGTTCAGTTGAGCTCAGTCAGACGAGCAGGTAGGAGCAGCTCTATAGCGCAGGCGAGACGCACAGTGAAGGTTACGTAACATACCGAAACTGTCACGGCCAACTGTAGGCGACAGTTCCTGCATCGCCGAGCAGCGAAGGCCAGGCGGGTCATTGATCCAGGCGGGCTAGCCGAGGAAGCAATTACAGACGGCCGGGATATGTCAGAACCGCACTGCAAGTAGTTGAAGACTTTATTACAAGCTTCATTTCGACGCAGTTTGAACATAGCTTTTACGAATAACTTTATGACTATGCTGTTCTATAACACATTCAAAGCTACTTTAACTATTTCAAGTAAACGGAATGTTGTTAGCATAGGCACTGATGAACATTAGATCGTGCATTAATAAGATTTATTTCTTATGCAGTTTTCATGAGTTATCAAATACAGACAACTACAGGGTGTTTCGTAATCTTGAACACTCTCAAGTAAAATTTTATTTTACAAAAGTGGGACTTAGCAGTCATTTGAGATTGAACATACAATACTCAAACTGAACATTTAACGGAACAGTGGCGTAACTAAGAAGAGGAGTAGGGGGTCCGCTGTTTCCATGAACTTTTTCGAGAAGGAGTTGGACAATATCCGCTATGGGTAATCCGAAGTTCAACATGTCCGAGTAGACGCAAATAGAGACAAGATGGCACCGCAGAGCGATGGATTCAATTCCTGACGAGAGGAGTCCACCAGCTGATTTACTTGGGATTTCGAAGGCAATCGTCATTTCATGGATGGAATGATACTCACGCCGATCTTTCGAGAAATTCTTTATGTAGGGAAAATCGACGATCTTGGAAATTTAATTACAGCTGATTATGAAAGGTACTGTAAGAGTCATAACTACCTGATACGATTATTTTCATGAATACTGGGCACACATGTATATTTTTCTAATAGGAGTGATATGATTATTTAGACATGGTTTGAATTTATATACTTCGAATTTGCTAGAATATGGAGTGACCATATGATATGGCAGGCATCATTATACGAAATTCTCACCATTGGTTTGGCTTTATTAAGCAGATGTTTGGTCTTTTAGATATTTTTCCAGCTAGGATATTTTTCATGAATAGTTTTTTTTTGTGTAACGAGTATTTCGAACTCGTGATCTGCAATTGATTATCAAAAATTACTTCGTCAGTTCATTGCATACTAGCGAGTGTGTATTATTCATCAGTAGGGATTTTTTACATTGGATTGTTTGGAGATATTAAGAAGTTATTCACTTTAGTGAATGAACATCGCTTTTATATGACAACTAGAAACTTGTTGATTCCTATCTGGTACATTCACTCATATAGCCTACGAGATGGGGTCTTTCGTATTTATACGATTGTATGGTGGCTACTCATCTTACCCATCGTTCAGGGCAATATCATCCAAGTCGACGGGGCGAGGTCTTTCGTATTTATACGACTGTACGGTGGTTACTCATCTTACTCGCCATTGAGGGACTCATTTTTATCATCCGAATGTACACGAGATGTAAGTGAATCAAACAAGGAACTACTAGTCACATATCAGTCGAAATTTTGTTAAATAAAGTAACGATAAATGTCAACAGGATTGCATTTAGTAATTCTTGTTTGCCAATCCAATATTTTGTTGCTATACTCTTTTGAGAGTAATTTCAGTTTAACAGCTGTTACAGCTGATGCTTTGATGATTTT
This sequence comes from Meconema thalassinum, assembly GCA_946902985.2. Classification (NCBI taxonomy): domain Eukaryota; kingdom Metazoa; phylum Arthropoda; class Insecta; order Orthoptera; family Tettigoniidae; genus Meconema; species Meconema thalassinum. The sequence continues at coordinate 204,701,413 of OX336399.1, read as the reverse complement.
TATAATTGTGTTTGATACCTTTGAGAAGGATTTAAAGTAATTGAATCTTATAAGATTAATCATTAATGGTCAGATTTATTTTAAGGCAGATCAGTATTGCAGATTTTGATATGAGAGATTATAGCACATTGGTGTTTTTCTGTGATGTGAGTTATGAAAATTTGTAAAAGAATTTATGCTATTTGAAAGCAGATCTTAAATTACTGAGGTAATATTTTTTCCAATTGTTTAAGAAGTTGTCTAGATGTGATCAGATTAATTACAGTTATTGGAGATTGTGTGCGTTGATAATTTGAAGCCAGTTATATATTTTTTGTAGATCATGCAACATGGTTAAGTGAAGTTTGTGATAGGCATTTTGTGGAAGTTGCCATGTGATAGTTGAAACGTTGATAATGTATTTTGAGGCAGACATGAGGTCGTCGTACCCAGTCTAGCGTAATTGTTGAGATTCATGCTGTATGTGCTGAATATTTATGGAGTTTTGTAGAATAATTCTTGTATTCAAATGTGATATTTGAAGTATTGAAGAAATGTAATGTCGTTGTGGATAGTTAGATCCAACGTGATGTCGTGGAGGCAATAATATTTTTGGCATGATAAATTAAATACGAGATATAACTTGGAAGTGATAAAACTGTAAGACAACGTTCTATAAACCATATTAAACAATTTGTTAGGAAATTAAACAAATAAATGAAGTTGATAATACAAGATTTTCTGAAAATAATAATTAACGAAATAATAATCTGAGATTTAAGCATATTAACGATCTGACCTAATGAAATAAAAATCAGAATGACTAGATGAAATAATGAAAAACTAAATAACCAGATGATTGAAATTTAAATAAGTTGATAAATTAGATTTTGGAATAAATCAATGAATTAAATAAGTGGATGAATTAAAGATTGAATAAATAAACTGATTGAAATAAATTAATAGACGATTGTAATGATGATGAGTAACTGAATTAGAAGGTGATAATTAATTAAAGAAGCTGATGATTAATGAATTTACATGGAATTAAATAAATTTAATTGAGAGATAATTTGAAGGAATTGCAACTTGAGTTGAGAATTTAAAAGATGTAATGGTGATGAATTAATGATTCTGACAGGAATAGGTAGAATTTTGAAGTGAGAATTAATGTGAGAAATATTTAATTTTGATGATGACGATAATGATGACCAATGAGCCATGAATTTTCTGTAATTCGCAGATAAGAGATTGTTAATGACAATGTAAATAGTGTAAATTTAATTATTCGATGTTTAGGAGCATTTGATTAACATGTTCAACATTCAAATTATACCATGCAAACCATAAATTACGTGATATTTAATATGTGTGATTATTATATGTGTATGTTTAGACAGATTAATAATTTGTTTAAATCCACATTGATGTTAAATTAAAGAGAAATTAGGTCTCAGGTTTCACAAATGTCATTGACGAAAGACATAGTGCTACAGTGATCCTGAGAACCCAAGAGAACTTTATAAATTTTTCTTGTTATGTGGATAAAAATAATTTTGGATTAGATAAGAGATGGTTCGATTTTTGGACAATGACAATTTAACTTTGGCATTCGACCATACTCTTAGGTAGGAATTATATTTAAAATGTCTGTCTGACTATCAAAGTAAAATAAATTTGTTTTTATCTTAGTTGTGATCTGATGATGGTGTGATGTTCCTTTTTCTTTCCTTGTCTTGAGTAAGGCTTATCCGGAAAGGAAGTGGTTTGCTAGGAATTCAGTTGATGGCGCCCATTTATATTTGCATTATTTTTATTAAAGTTAAGCCCGTAACGACCCTAGAGATACTTTGTCTCGTGATACCCACTGCTTTTTCGATAACTCAGCTGAATTTCCGACACATTCCTTATTTGACTAGAGGTTCATTTAACTCCGCTCTGTCCTGGAACTCCAGGAATGCGATGTAATAGCAGATGGGTCATCGCATCCCCAGGCCGAACGGGTACACAGAGAGAGAGGGAGAATTGGCTTTATCCAACTAGTGGGGCTTTTCGATTTTGTTTATTCTATGGAATCACATCAGATTTAGATTACTGAGAGATTGATCTCAAGTTCAATTAAGTGTGTTACAAAATTTATTAAACTTAGTCAGACAATGTACTTGTGTGCCCAATCCAGTGTTCATGTTAATCGTATTAGTAATATCATGTTAGTTATAAGACATTTTTCCTATACCCAAGTGAATGCAGGAATTGAGACATTGTGATGTGTTGTTGTCTAACGTCTCTATATAAAACCTATATTGAAAATATAATTATGTTGCCGGAAAATTTAGCTAAGGTGTTAGGAGAGTTACAGACGGGTATGTCTGGAATTGCAGAAACTATTTCTAAGATGGAAACGGAAGTTAAAGAACAAATTAATAATTCAGAAGCTAGATTAGAAGCTAAATGTAAAGAGAATGTACAAGCATTGCAGACTAGTACTGAAGATAATTTAAAGTCATTAGAGACTAGGCTACAGTCAACTAGTGAAGAAAATTTAAAATTATAACAGTCAAATAGCAAAGATGAGTTGATGTTATTAGAAACAAGGCTACAGTCAAATAGTGAAGCTAACTTGAAGGACAATTTTAAGTCATTAGAAGAAAGATTACAGTCAAATACTGAAAGTCATTTAAAAGCTAGTGAAGCTAACTTGAAAGATAATTTTAAGTCATTGGAAGAGAAATTACAGTCTCGTAGTGAAGAAACTAACACTGAATTAGAAAACAAGTTAACTAGATTAGAGAATAGTTTAACTTTAAAGAATAATGAGATGCTGAAGACTTTACAATTAGACATAATTGCAGTAAACATGAAAGGAGATGAAAATGTTCAAATATTAAGAAAAAATATTATTGAATTAGAAAGTAGAGGAGAAGAAAATATTTTTACTTTAAGAACAGACGTTATGTCCATACAGAAAGACATTAAATCAGATGTATCGAAGTTGAGATTCGACATCGATGGTTTAGTGGCAGATGTAGGCAAAATTCAAGATTGGTCTACCGAAGTATCTTTCGAGACTAAGATTAAAGGTCTAGAAACGAATCTAGGTAACGAGATTAAAGATTTAAAGACAGTAATTGGGACCATTAAAGAGGAAGTCTTAGGAGAGGTCAATTCTAATTTAAAATCATTAGAAAATCAATTGCAGAAAGATATTAGGAAGATAGACGACGATATAGAGCAAAAGGTTAATGAAAACTTAGCTTTGTTTAAAAATAGAGTCGGTGCAATTGTGGAAGAACGGTATAGTGAGGTCGATGCCGAAGCAAAAGAGAAACGTGAAGGGTTAGATGAAAAATTAATCGCAGGTATGGCAAACTTAGAAGCGAGGTTTACGGAAAACAAGGAAGCGATGAAGATAGATTCAACTCTATTTAGAACAGATGTCGATCTGTTAAAGGAACAAGTCGCGTCAGTAAAGAACACGTGCGAAGGAAAAATTGACAAGTTAAGAAACGACTTAGACGAGAGTAACAAAACGCAGGATGTTACATCGTTAGATGAGTTGAAGACGCAGGTCAAGACCGTGGAGAAATTAGCAGAAGACAGGATAACTAAACTAGAATCCATGTTTAACAGTTTCACCAGTCAGAATATAACATCAGGGGAAACATTGATAAATCAGACAGCGATAGACCGCAGTATGACTAATCAAGAAGCGAGCATGGGAGAAGACCGTCAAATGCAACCGAATGTGACATTCGAAAGGGCCAGTTCAACCCCTCAGGATAATCCAAGTTCGAATAGGAGTACATTGGGTCCAAGCGAACGATACTCAGGTCCAGTCACCATTATTAGGAACCTGGATGACAAGCCGAGAAAGTTTTCGGGAAATACAGGAGTCACACCAGTCGAATTTCTGCGAGATATTCGAGACTACATGGCGGAACACAGGGTAGCCAAAGAAAGAGAGCTAAGGATAGTCGAACGCGCCTTATATGGATCTGCACTTACGTGGTTTAGAGCGTTCAGAAGCAATTTTGCGAACATGGAGAAATTTGCCATGGCTTTCTTGAGGAGATTTTGGAGTGCCGAGGATCAACTTAACGTAAGAGCGGAGATGTACTCAAAGCGCTATTCTACGTCACATCCGACGCATTATGCCAACTATTTCACGTCACAGCTGGCTAAATTACAGTTCCTTATTCCTCCATTGCCAGAAGAAGAGCTTTTGCAAGCTATAGCGAGACAGTTACCGATTGAGGTACAGCGATCACTGATAGCGTCGGGAGCCAATACACTGGAGCACTATGACGACATTTTACGGCGATTGGACTATACAAACGCACAGGTTACGCCTAGAAGTAACAGGAACGACAACAGAAACACGCAAGAAGTGAATGCGGTAGTCGTAGACAATGCAGCTCAAACGGACAGAAGGGATTCCTGGGAAAACCGACGGAACGAAGGGAATCGAGGAAACATCCGTAACGCTCGAGGAAATGATCGATATAGAGGACCATATGAGAGGCCATACGATCAAGAAGCGAGAGATAGCCGATATAGGAATTATAACCAGAATTCCAGATATCAGGACAGGAATCGATATAACAATAGATATCGGGGCAGAAATAACTGGAGCCAAGGTCAACAGTATAATGGGAACGACAGGCAGGATGGCCGAAGAAACGATCCTAACGACAGACGGGATAATCGTGGACATGAGAGGTCAAGGCAAGAAGATAGACAGCCTAGTGCACCACTCGAGGAGACAGTGAGAGATGTCAATCGAGCAAGCACGAGTGGCGAAGGAAGAAATAAACGTCAGAACAACACGGAATCAAGATGCTAATCATTGGAAGTCAATCATCATTATTGAGAGTCAGAAAGAACCATCATGCTGAGTAAGGGAATTGTAGAGCTATCGTGTACATGTATTATATGTAGAATGCCTGAGAGTTTATTTTTTTTTCTCAAATCCTGATTTAAAAAAAGGAGATGTACGGGAGAGATGTACCCGATACCTAGTTTAGGCTATCGGCTACGCCAGCAGACATTAAGCTGTAGTTGAGGTTTTGGGAAGAGTTAGGAAAAGATAGCGCACAGATCGTGTCAAGAAGAATGCCAAGATGACGTAGGAGGTCTAGAATCAAGGAGGCACTGAGGTCTGTAAGAAGATGGAATTATAGATAGAGATGTGAAGCTTTATTGAGATATTTATGGAATTATAGCAATTAAACATCTTAGAAGAGGATATATAACATGCATTATATGTGGAAATAATTTTATGTAAGTAAGTTATTTTATAACGGAATAGCCGAGATGACCTGGGTTCGAGACTATGATCGTGACGCAAGAGCACTGTGGTGGGGGACTACACCACGTGCCTGCGCCGAGCACATAAGCAAGAAGACAGTGTCAGCAAGTTCAGTTGAGCTCAGTCAGACGAGCAGGTAGGAGCAGCTCTATAGCGCAGGCGAGACGCACAGTGAAGGTTACGTAACATACCAAAACTGTCACGGCCAAGTGTAGGCGACAGTTCCTGCATCGCCGAGCAGCGAAGGCCAGGCGGGTCATTGATCCAGGCGGGCTAGCCGAGGAAGCAATTACAGACGGCCGGGATATGTCAGAACCGCACTGCAAGTAGTTGAAGACTTTATTACAAGCTTCATTTCGACGCAGTTTGAACATAGCTTTTACGAATAACTTTATGACTATGCTGTTCTATAACACATTCAAAGCTACTTTAACTATTTCAAGTAAACGGAATGTTGTTAGCATAGGCACTGATGAACATTAGATCGTGCATTAATAAGATTTATTTCTTATGCAGTTTTCATGAGTTATCAAATACAGACAACTACAGGGTGTTTCGTAATCTTGAACACTCTCAAGTAAAATTTTATTTTACAAAAGTGGGACTTAGCAGTCATTTGAGATTGAACATACAATACTCAAACTGAACATTTAACGGAACAGTGGCGTAACTTAGAAGAGGAGTAGGGGGTCCGCTGTTTCCATGAACTTTTTCGAGAAGGAGTTGGACAATATCCGCTATGGGTAATCCGAAGTTCAACATGTCCGAGTAGACGCAAATAGAGACAAGATGGCACCGCAGAGCGATGGATTCGATTCCTGACGAGAGGAGTCCACCAGCTGATTTACTTGGGATTTCGAAGGCAATCGTCATTTCATGGATGGAATGATACTCACGCCGATCTTTCGAGAAATTCTTTATGTAGGGAAAATCGACGATCTTGGAAATTTAATTACAGCTGATTATGAAAGGTACTGTAAGAGTCATAACTACCTGATACGATTATTTTCATGAATACTGGGCACACATGTATATTTTTCTAATAGGGAGTGATATGATTATTTAGACATGGTTTGAATTTATATACTTCGAATTTGCTAGAATATGGAGTGACCATATGATATGGCAGGCATCATTATACGAAATTCTCACCATTGGTTTGGCTTTATTAAGCAGATGTTTGGTTTTTAGATATTTTTCCAGCTAGGATATTTTTCATGAATAGTTTTTTTTTGTGTAACGAGTATTTCGAACTCGTGATCTGCAATTGATTATCAAAAATTACTTCGTCTGTTCATTGCATACTAGCGAGTGTGTATTATTCATCAGTAGGGATTTTTTCCATTGGATTGTTAGGAGATATTAAGAAGTTATTCACTTTAGTGAATGAACATCGCTTTTATATGACAACCAGAAACTTGTTGATTCCTATCTGGTACATTCACTCATATAGCCTACGAGATGGGGTCTTTCGTATTTATACGATTGTATGGTGGCTACTCATCTTACCCATCGTTCAGGGCAATATCATCCAAGTCGACGGGGCGAGGTCTTTCGTATTTATACGACTGTACGGTGGTTACTCATCTTACTCGCCATTGAGGGACTCATTTTTATCATCCGAATGTACACGAGATGTAAGTGAATCAAACAAGGAACTACTAGTCACATATCAGTCGAAATTTTGTTAAATAAAGTAACGATAAATGTCAACAGGATTGCATTTAGTAATTCTTGTTTGCCAATCCAATATTTTGTTGCTATACTCTTTTGAGAGTAATTTCAGTTTAACAGCTGTTACAGCTGATGCTTTGATGATTTTTATAATTGTGTTTGATACCTTTGAGAAGGATTTAAAGTAATTGAATCTTATAAGATTAATCATTAATGGTCAGATTTATTTTAAGGCAGATCAGTATTGCAGATTTTGATATGAGAGATTATAGCACATTGGTGTTTTTCAGTGATGAGAGTTATGAAAATTTGTAAAAGAATTTATGCTATTTGAAAGCAGATCTTAAATTACTGAGGTAATATTTTTTCCAATTGTTTAGGAAGTTGTCTAGATGTGATCAGATTAATTACAGTTATTGGAGATTGTGTGCGTTGATAATTTGAAGCCAGTTATATATTTTTTGTAGATCATGCAACATGGTTAAGTGAAGTTTGTGATAGGCATTTTGTGGAAGTTGCCATGTGATAGTTGCAACGTTGATAATGTATTTTGAGGCCGACATGAGGTCGTCGTACCCAGTCTAGCGTAATTGTTGAGATTCATGCTGTATGTGCTGAATATTTATGGAGTTTTGTGGAATAATTCTTGTATTCAAATGTGATATTTGAAGTATTGAAGAAATGTAATGTCGTTGTGGATAGTTAGATCCAACGTGATGTCGTGGAGGCAATAATATTTTTGGCATGATAAATTAAATACGAGATATAACTTGGAAGTGATAAAACTGTAAGATAACGTTCTATAAACCATATTAAACAATTTGTTAGGAAATTAAACAAATAAATGAAGTTGATAATACAAGATTTTCTGAAAATAATAATTAACGAAATAATAATCTGAGATTTAAGCATATTAACGATCTGACCTAATGAAATAAAAATCAGAATGACTAGATGAAATAATGAAAAACTAAATAACCAGATGATTGAAATTTAAATAAGTTGATAAATTAGATTTTGGAATAAATCAATGAATTAAATAAGTGGATGAATTAAAGATTAAATAAATAAACTGATTGAAATAAATTAATAGACGATTGTAATGATGATGAGTAACTGAATTAGAAGGTGATAATTAATTAAAGAAGCTGATGATTAATGAATTTACATGGAATTAAATAAATTTAATTGAGAGATAATTTGAAGGAATTGCAACTTGAGTTGAGAATTTAAATGATGTAATGGTGATGAATTAATGATTCTGACAGGAATAGGTAGAATTTTGAAGTGAGAATTAATGTGAGAAATATTTAATTTTGATGATGACGATAATGATGACCAATGAGCCGTGAATTTTCTGTAATTCGCAGATAAGAGATTGTTAATGACAATGTGAAAATCCACAGCCTGCTTCCAGTCTCCGACCGGGTCAGGAATGGAATGAATGAAGCCCCCATCTAGCGGCGAGGATAGGAACTGTGCCGGCTGCCGAGGCCTGACGCACTCCTCTGGGGCAATGATTAAATGAATGACAGATGAAATGAAATGATAGTGGAGAGTGTTGCTGGAATGAAATTTTGACAGGGAAAACCGGAGTACCCGGAGAAAAACCTGTCTGCCTCCGTTTTGTCCTGCACAGATCTCACATGGAGTGACCGGGATTTGAACCACGGACCCAGCGGTGAGAGGCCGGCGTGCTGCCGCCTAAGCCACGGAGGCTTGTTAATGACAATGTAAATAGTGTAAATTTAATTATTCGATGTTTAGGAGCATTTGATTAACATGTTCAACATTCAAATTATACCATGCAAACCATAAATTACGTGATATTTAATATGTGTGATTATTATATGTGTATGTTTAGACAGATTAATAATTTGTTTAAATCCACATTGATGTTAAATTAAAGAGAAATTAGGTCTCAGGTTTCACAAATGTCAGTGACGAAAGACATAGTGCTACAGTGATCCTGAGAACCCAAGAGAACTTTATAAATTTTTCTTGTTATGTGGATAAAAATAATTTTGGATTAGATAAGAGATGGTTCGATTTTTGGACAATGACAATTTAACTTTGGCATTCGACCATACTCTTAGGTAGGAATTATATTTAAAATGTCTGTCTGACTATCAAAGTAAAATAAATTTGTTTTTATCTTAGTTGTGATCTGATGATGGTGTGATGTTCCTTTTTCTTTCCTTGTCTTGAGTAAGGCTTATCCGGAAAGGAAGTGGTTTGCTAGTAATTCAGTTGATGGCGCCCATTTATATTTGCATTATTTTTATTAAACTTAAGCCCGTAACGACCCTAGAGATACTTTATCTCGTGATACCCACTGCTTTTTCGATAACTCAGCTGAATTTCCGACACATTCCTTATTTGACTAGAGGTTCATTTAACTCCGCTCTGTCCTGGAACTCCAGGAATGCGATGTTATAGCAGATGGGTCATCGCATCCCCAGGACGAACGGGTACAATACATACATACATACATACATACATACATACATACATACATACATACATACAGACTTTCACTTTTATATATTAGATTTAGTCCGATGAAATTGTGATGTTCTCTGAACTGCGGCCTTAGTAATGAATGAGGTACATCCGTTTTACCGCGCAATTGAATACAGTTTTCTCTGATATCAATCAGTCTATTACCCTACCCCTCCCCTCTAGTGAAAATAATGCAACGCCTAGAACAATTATCCTCCAGCCACCACTGGTTGGTCATTAGACCCGTATAGTTGGGTGTGTGTTGAACTTTGTACCTGTGGATTCGTATTATTCACCGTGGCCCACATTTTAACCGAGTGTGTGGATCTTGCTGACTTGCGAAGAAACCTTGGTTTGCATAAGACACTCGATCGTATATTAACCGATGACTTGGTGATGCTGATTGCGTCATCCGCTTTATAAGTGAGAGTGAGTTAAGGCCAGAAATCCAATTTATCAAATTTGTATTTACTCAAAGAAATGTTTTTTTTAATTCTGATATTTGTTTTCCGTATATTTTTGTTTATTATTAGCCTACTTTTCTCATTTTGTAAAACTGAGGAATAAGTAGACTTATGTGATCGATCCGGGAAAATTTTTGAATGTCTGTCTGTCCTTCTGTATGTCTGTCTGTCTGTCTGCTGTGTGTGTTTCCCCCATATCAACTCCTAAACTGCTGTGGTATCGAAACCAAATTTGGTAAGAGCAATCAATATATATAGATTGGCATGAATCTTAAATTTTAGGAAAAAGTAGGTTCCTTAGTTCGTCACGGAACTACTTTTTTATTGTCAATATTTTTAATTATTTAGGCGTCCACATCTATTTTTACTTTAATCAAAATGTGTCTTAAATTGTATGTGTTAAGGGTGGCAAGATGACCTCGCTGTTCCTCCCCTAAAACAACAACAACAACAACAACAACAACAACAACAACAACAACAACCACAATAACGCAGATTATTAAATAGATTACAAACACATTCAAGTACCCAGGCCTAGGACCATGAAGTGTTTCCATGATGAGTGTAGTAGTGTGTGTAACTACACCCTCTGTCTGAAAAGTTCGGTGAACGGGCAATATTACGAACGGAGTGCTGGTTTACTCGAAACAGCCGTTACTGTCCTAATTAATCTCCGTGGATGGTTATGCACTTTATAGCCTATCGGCCCGAAGGCCTTGAGTGCTTTAATGGATGTCCGAAATGTCCGAAAACCTCTGGCCCTTCAGGGCTTTTCGGCGACCCTGGACCCCGATACTCCGTACTTTGACGCTTGCCTTCGAGGTCATAGCTCAGGTACCAGGTCTCGTCACCCGTAACGATGGTTTTCAGGACCGTTCCATTCCACGGAACATTCACCCTTCTCACTGCCACCCATGTATCAGGTGTGCACGTTAAGATGCATAGATTCACCCTTCTCACCGCCGCCCGTCTATCAGGTATGCAAGGCGGGTTGAATAAATTCACGCTTCTCTCTTGCTTTCAATTCAGAGTGTTGACGACCCAAACTGAGGCTATTCCTAAAGAAGACTTTGCCAGGAGTGTCCAGGACTTGTTCAGTCGTTCTCAGAAGTGCATAACCATCCACGGGGATTACTTCGAAGGATAGTAACGGCTGTTTCAGGTAAGCCAACAATCTGTTCGTAATATAGCACATTCACCGAACTTTTCAGACAGAGGGTGTATAATAGGGACCGGGATGAGGTAGGTACCCCAGAACTTGAAGTAAGGTACTATCCCAGCATTTTCACGGAGCAGGATAGTCGCTGTCAGCAATGGGATTCCAACCTGCGATCTTTGGACTTGCTGTAGCTGCCCTAACGGCCGTGGTGCATGATTTAACGAGCTCGGCTATGCCACGGGCCACGAGAATTTAAATCAACCACTGTATTTCAGTGAAGATAATTGGATTGTCTCGCTATCTTTCTGTACCCGACGTTGACGTGTTTGTCAGCTAGGTCTAGGTCACATGAACTTGTTTGGCCAACACACTGCACATTATTCTGCTTACAGTTGAATGAGCTGCCGACAGCAGCAAGCATTGATCAGCTGATAAGAGAAATAGCTCATCAACTATCACGCAAATCATAATAGAAGATTCTACAAAATGTTGGCGTTTGTCCTTTCTCAGTCATGCAGCCACACAATACAAGTGTGGTGCTTTTCAGTCGGTCAACACGATTGTACCCAAATGGGATGGGTTATCCCTTAATCCTGAAAACAATTACCTGAGATTAATAAATACACTAGGATGACCAGTTTCGATCGTCAAGCGATCATCATCAGATCCATTACACTTAGGCTATAACATCTATGCCTGAAAATATGGGTGGAAAATATATACACTTATAAATACACTTGTGAACATTTTCAGAGATAGATTTTATAGCCTAAGTGTAATGGATCTGATGATGAGCACTTGACGATCGAAACTGGTAGTGCAAGAGTAGTCTATAGTAATAGCGGCTTCGGTGGCGTAGTCGGTAGCATGCTGAGCTTCTATACCCAAGATAGCGGGTTCAAACCCGGCCGAAGCCGTCGGATTTTTTAAGAGCGTTAAAAATCCCTCAGTATGCCTTCTTTCGGAGGGGAAGTAAAGCCGGTGGTCCCATGTCATAGTTTTTTGTCATGTTAAAGAACCTTCCACTAATTACACATGTGTGAAGCTAAATTGGATTGGTTAAGAGTGTAAACAACGCTCTTAGGTTCCTACGTTCGTTGCTAATAGCCGACTGCGGTGGCGTCTAGTAGCTAAGTTCTGAACTTGGCCTAGTAGTCGTTGATGGTGGCGATTGGCGGCAAAAGTAGGAACTATTTGAAAAATTCTAAGTTGCAGTCTGTACTTAAATTAAAAAACAGATAACACACACTAATACAGCCATCACAATTAACACCGGTTATCAGACAGATACTACACACAGCCAAAGTACACGGGGCTACATGATCGCGTTGTCGCAGCCCCTAAACTTAAGAACCAACCCATCTCATTTGGGTACAATCAGGTTGACCGACTGAGAAGCATCCAACTTTTGTTTACTAAGGCAACACTGAAATAAGGCTTCAAACCCCTTAAATAAAAGTGTGTCTTGTTATGATGGGAAAGATGTTTGGAAATTATTTATTAAAGCATAGAAATTAAATTAAATGAGTTTGCAATTAAAGATAACACAAATCCATGACCGTGGTCACATTGGAACCGACATCCGGGTGTGACCTCAATTTGAAGGCCGCCTTATCGCTAGTCCACGCTGCGCTGGCAAGAACGGAAGGAAGAAAGAAACGAAAATAAAGAAACGAGCTGATTAGGATACATGTGCTCATTACATCTGTGTGACCTACACATGACGTCATGTGCTGGAGTCAATGTCTTTATCATTCATCGCAATTATCTCAGAAAGTGTTCATCTCTACTTAGTATAAAACAAAGACCCCGGTTCTTGGATGTTACGGGTACTCTCGAGAACCACTGGATGGATTTTGATGCGGATTTCACCATTCTGTAAAGGATATCTCTAGGATGATTTCTGTAGAAAATAATGTATTTATGATCAAAGGTAGCCGATCAGTAACGATTTTAGTGGAAAAGTCGAAATAAAACGTGGCGTCCGAGCGCTTTGTAAGCTTACGCTGGGCAAACCGTTAAAAATATCTAAATACTATGAGTGTGAGAATTGTTCAGCATGAACAGTTCTACAGAAGAGTCCTTGAGAGCATATGTCTATCTTCAATACATCGCCCACTAGAAGTGTTTTTACGTTTTAATTTCTTCCAACCATGTCCATTCAACTACTGAGGCGAAAGTTTAAGAGCTAGCTAAGGGCGAGTCTATTATCCCTGTTACAGCCTAGCTAGCGGGCGAACCTATTATCCCAGATACAGCCAGCAGCTAACCGTTGAGTCGTGTTGAGTTTAGACTTCTGAGAAGGGTAGTTGAGTTTGCAGTTTCCCTGGAAGTGCAACTCAGGTTTTCTTCATTTCGCCTGTGAAACACAGTCAAGTTAAGATTGGACGGAAGGGGGATTTGTGTTTCATGCACCTCGCCACTCTTAAATTACGTCCGACAAGAATTTGTTGCACATGCGTCTCCATGATAATATAATTAATAGTCCAGTCAGTGATTTTAACCCATCATGCCGAGACGTAAAGCGGATATAGGTCGTTGTTCATTGACATTGGAAAAAAAATTGCATATCAGGTAATGCATTCATAACTGTTCCCGGGCGAAGCCGGGGCATCACAATTAAATTAATAAAGCAAAAAAGAAAGCTTTTCAGTCGGTCAACACGAATTGTGCTCAATTACATTAGGCGGGAAACATGTATTTTACATACCCTACAAACTAACACGCTTTAATGTACAAATACCTACTTAAATGGATGATATGTTTCGAGCGTCAAGCGTTCATCCTCAGGTCCTGTTCACTTAGGCTTAACTAGTGTACGATGTTTATGAATCACACGTAAACCTAAATAAATATATAATAATAATAATAATAATAATAATAATAATAATAATAATATGAACAAGAAAGGTCTAATGGAAAAACTAGAGGCTAAGATTTTGAGGAAAATCCTGGGTCCCATCAAAGAAAACAGTGAGTACAGAAGGCGTCACAACCACGAATTGTACAAGCACGTGGAGAAGATCAGTGACACGATTCGAAAAAGAAGGATTGCCTTTTATAGCCACGTGACACGAATGAGCCCAGGCAGGATATCAAAACGGATATCAACGTACTTTCAAGATAAGAAAACCAAAGGGGCATGGTTTACGGAAGTTCAGAATGTTCTACGAGTAATGGAAAGTTGCCCTAAAGATATCCAGGAGCGTGTTCCACTTCAGGAATAACTACGTACGCACAAAGGTTTCCAGGAAAAGCGTGGTCCCAAGAGAGAAAGGAACAACACCGGAGACGAATGCGGGAACACTAGGCGGTAGTTAGAGCTCGGAAGAAGAGAGAGTTGAACTGACGTAGTCCCTAGTTGGCCGAATCGAAGAAAGAAGAAGAAGAATATCGTATGGCCTCGGGTGCCAGGTGCAAGCTTTGTTATTTGACACCCAGAAGGCAGCTTGCATGTCGAATTTTTGTTGTTCCTTGAAGCACTATAGAAGTCAAGGAGGTTAGATATCTAAGCTCCTTGACACTATAGCGCTGTCTAGTAGAGAAATGAGGAACTTTGTGTTGGCGGAAAATCCCGAGATTAATTTTGCCATTATGAACACGGCCTACTGAATTCAAATGGGTTCTTTAACATTCCAACAACGTATAACACGCGTGTCGTAATTTTTGCCGCCTTCCAAAAAAAAAACACTTACCACGGCCAGGAGCGAACCTGCAAGCTTGGGGTTGGTAATCCAACACGATAACCCCTCACTACTTATATTAAACGCTGGAGCCATACAGCGGAACCGGACCACAAGAATCAGCTCTAAAAGCCAGATAAGTTGACATCACTCCATTATTTCCAGTGCATTTGTATATTTTAACTGTGTATTCGCCACGCGAGACATTGCAATTCAATTAGGCCAATAGTTGAAATGGGAACGGTTGATTTGTAACAATAATAACGAAATAGGCAGATAATTTCAATACTGAGATTATCCATAATAACAATTCAATAGGCAACAGGAAACATACTTAAACCACATTAATAATAATAATCATCATATATATTATTTCAGTAGTATAGATCCCTCCTGCGGCGCTCACAAGCGACCGATCGTGACAAATGAGCATTCAAATGAAAGAGAATAGACATTAGCAGTGACGAATTGTACTCTAATTTCATAAATATATATAATTTCTTTAAAAGATGACTTTTAAAACACTGTAGGAAGTGTGCGATTTGCCGATACTGTTGCTGTAGGAAAATACGCTCCATAATTGCTGTCCACTTTACATTTTGTTCGCTGTGACGCCATGTTTCATGTAATTTTAACATTCTGAGATCTTTCCTTTTGGATTTCAGAAACAGTAATTTAAAGGAATAGTACTCAAATCGTATAATTTCATAAGTATCGAATAACCGGTGAGTGTTACAGCTAATCTGTCAATCAATGGACTCAGCACACAAATTACATTAGCAGTGACGAATTGCATTCCAATTTCATAAATATAAATTTTTGAAAGACGTGTGCGATTTGCAAATACTGTTGCTGTCTGAAAATACGCGATATCATTGCTGTTCAGTTTGCATTTTGCCGTAGGGACGCCTGAAACTGTTCTATAATCATTTGGTTCAAATAAAAACATAGCAACCTCTTCTCTCTCTCATTATAAACCTATCGGGGAAAGTGTGGCTTATGAACATGGGAGATTTCTCGCACGGGTCCGCTAGTCATAATAATAATAATAATAATAATAATAAAGCAACAACCATAGAAATGTAATATACTGTCTGTAAATACACTGTATAACAACAAAAAATTGACGCACCGGGAAGGCGTTGTCCGATTGTAAGGATATTACGTATGCAAAGTCATTCGGACTGAACGCGAACATTCTACAGATTAAAGCTTCATGTCCAATGAATGAATAACGGGAGCTCCCGCGCATCCAAACTGCGCAAGCATCAGGTGTATAAAAGGCGCGATTCTGAAGCGTATTCCCAAAGTAGCTGTTGCATTTGACTTCGATATCTGAACGTCGGCTGTAAGAATGTCACGCCGAAGGATTCGTACTCATTACGAGCAGATGTCAGAGATTGAAAGAGGTCGTGCGATCGGATTGAAAGAAGCTGGTTGGTCGAATCGAGCTGCCGCTGGACATTTTGGTCGAAGTGATGCGGCGATCAGACGATGCTGGCAAGCGTGGGTCAGCAACCGCAGGTATCAGCGTCAGGACGACAGTGGTCGACCATGGGCCACAACAGCACGGGCAGACAGAGCGATTGTCAGAACAGCTGTCACATCACCGGAGTCGTTATCAACGATCCAGCGTGTGACCCGCACACATGTGTCCACCATGACCATCAACAGACGCTTGAACGACAGGAATTTGCGCTCGCGCCGCCCGTTACGCCGCCAATCACTCACGCCTGTTCACCGTCAAGTCAGATTACAGTGGTGCCGTGCTCGAGCAACGTGGAACTGCCCTGACTGGGGACGTATAGTCTTTAGTGACGAGTCCCGTTTCCAACGGTGCCCTGACGACAACCACAGACGTGTTTGGAGACGTCCAGGCCAGTGTGGAAATCCTGCCTTGACTATCGCACGCCACACTGTCCCATAACAGGGAGTGATGGTCTGGGGTGCCATCTCCTTTGATAGCCGAACCCCTCTGGTAGTCATTCCTGGCTCAGCGGTATGTTCATGACATTCTACAGCCGGTTGTGCTACCGTTCCTTCAGCGATATCCAGGCCTTACTTTCCAACAGGATTATTCCCGGCCGCACACTATTATGACTGTTTTCAAGCTTGCCCTATCCTTCCTTGGCCAGCTCGGTCGCCTGATCTCTCTCTCATAGAGTACATTTGGGACGTCATGGGATGTCGCCGATTTAGCCCAGCAGTTGGAGACTATTTGGCACGAAATTCCGCAGGACACCATGCGGGAACTTTATCAGTCCTTGCCACGTCGAGTGACAGCTTGCATCCAGGCCAGGGGTGGACCAACACCGTATTGGCGTCCTCACTTTTTAACGCTCTAACTCTGAAATAAATCATTCGATTGTTCTCTACTTTTGATCCTTTGTTTTCTATGTCTGTTCCTCACATCCCCCGATTTTTATCGCCATCGGACAATTCCTTCCTGCTGCGTCGATTTTTAGCCTATTTTCATTTTATGAAAAAATAGGCTTATGCGATCACCTTTTGTCCGTGTGTCTGTCTGTGTGTGTGTGTGTGTGGGTGTGTTTGTGATGGTGTGTGGGTGTCCCCCCTAATAAATTCTAAACGGATGGAGCGATTTCATTGAAACTCATTAAGATCATAGCACAATTCTGGCCGACCCCGACCGTGCACTTAAAATTTTAAGATCTCTCACCAATCCAACATGGCGGCTGTGCGAAATATTTCACCAGCATTCAGTATCTGCGAAACTATTACCGATATCACCCTGAAATATTGTACGGTGCTAAAGGGCACTGCTATAAGATTATCTGTGTAACATTCAAACTCCTGTAAAGTACTAAACGAACATGGCGGACAAGCGAAGTTGAAACATTTTAATAGATCTTTCTCGTGATTTAACCATCTGAGCGTAGTGAAATGTGGTACAGTAAATGATTATACATATGGTAATGCATTGGCATGTAATTTAGTTCAATTGTTTACATAACCTGTGCGAAATTTTAAAATCTCGTTTTTACTTCTTGTGTCCTAATCATGCGATTGAAGTCTGAATGCCACACGTACACAATGATCTTCATGTAATAGTACATAGATAATAATCCAAACTGGCGACCATCTGAAATATTTAGATGGTTCTCAATATCTACGAATCTATCACAACAATCTAGCTGAAATTGTGTATGTTGATAGAGGCAATTAACATGAGTAGGATATATGAAAACTGTTCACGGAACTACTTGTTTGTTATACCGTGTAGATGAGCCGTAACACAAGTTTTTACAAACGTATGTAATATAAATAGTGTATATATTTATTTGTGTTTAATTGCGCTTCATGAACATCTAATACTAGTTAAGTCCAAGCAAACAGGATCTGAGGATGAAACCCTGACGTTTGAAACATTTCACCCAATTAATTAGGTATTTGTGCATAATGAGCGTACATACTTGTTTCCTGCCTATGTACATAGGCACAATTCGTGTTGACCGACTGAAAAGCCTTCTTTATTAGAATAAGGCATCGTCGAAAATTGGCTTCTATCACTACTAATTATTGGTCTGTAAAGTTTGTAAATTTAACCAACTGCTTTCCAGAAAAATCAAAACCAGATTGAACCCTTATAACCCAGTCAAATTAGAATTTCTCGAGGAATTAACTTCCAGAAAGCTGGAAATCGTTTTAATACCATCGTTTGGTCCTAAACGCGTGTAATCTGAGTTTGTACCATCCCAGGAGGTGTGCGTAACTTTTGGGGCCCACATAACCTCAACATTTTCCCTGATTTGCGTATATCTTAGAAATTTGAATTGGAATGTTCTTAGCAGTGATCAGAGTAGGTAGATTGATTTTTCGTACTTACATCATTATGTCATAACATGAACATGCCTTTTTTTCGGAAAGAGTCGCTATTTTTGGATTTTCATTTCATAGTAGTGATTAAATTAGTTAACTGGTCTTTTGAAATTAAAAGGACTCATCAAAATTGTCTATAGAACGTGAAATTTTATTCTCTAAAACTCTACAACATTTATTATATTGGTTTTTCAACAGGTGAATCTTTTTCAAAGATATGTGGTCTTGGAAAGTCGCAAAATTTAAGTTTGCACCTAAATGAGAAATTTTCCCAGTTTTTAACTTTTGATTATGACTGTACAAATGAATCAAATTTCATGGTTTAGATGTTCATTCGACGCAGAATTTTATCTTCTTTAATATTGAACTCATTGATATTTTCCGTCCGACGTACTGTTCTCGAACTACGAGAAACAAAATGAAAAATGACGAAAAATTTTGAGGTTATGTGGGTCCCAAAAGTTATGCACACCTCCTGGGACGGTGAAAACTCGGATTACACGCATTTAGACCCAAACGAAGGTATTAAAATGATTTCCATATTTCTGTAAATTAATTTCTCAAAACACTATTTTTGGACCTAATTTGATTGGCCTATTATTAGCACTATATAAATAATAATTATTTAACCTAGATTTATTTTATCGGTGTCTTGTAAAACACGAATGTTCACGCCAGGTTATGGCACCAACCCATAATAAATCTGGAGCATTTCCTCACCCATATTGTCGTACCCCTTTATTTTTCACCTTTAACCATTTTTGAATATTTTCAAACCTATACAAGGCCCTGGTATTTATAACAAGTCAACGTTTTTGAAGCCATTGAAAAGTTGTGCACAGAAAGCTCGAAGATCAGAAGGATATTTAAACACGTTGTGGGAACATAAAACATGCGTTAGAGCGCAGATGTTGACGTTTTTAGATACAAGGAAGTTTCGCTTATTTAACTCGGCAAAATCGAAATAAAATTTCATTTTTAGCATAGTTTAAAAAATGATTAGTCTTGGATAACTTGAATTTATTTTTTCTACCTTCAGCTTGAACATTAACACAGAGATGTTCCTATTCAGTCAGAGGCTGAGATTCCAGTGAAGAGATCTGATTAGTTGTGGAGGCCCATGACTACTTGTGGGTTTCTGTAGTTCTATTTTATGTTCTTGTATATATGATTGCTTACATGATGTTTGATTGATTAACAAAATATATCATCCTTATAATTTGTGCAAATATAGTCACGTGGAAATGTTTTCAGGTAGAGACTTATATCTGTCACCTAATATAAAAATTATTGGGTGTGTGCAACTACGATGCGTGACGATATTTGAGCGTGATAACGTGTTCTCGAACTGATTTCATCATGAAGATGCATGTGCAACGAATTCCTGTCAGGCGTAATTTAAGAATGGTGAGCTGCATGAAACACAAATCCCCCTTCCGTCCAATCTTAACTTGATTGTGTATTTTGCCGAACGAAAAGTTCACAGGTGAAATGAAGAAAAGCCGAGTTGCAGTTCCAGGGAAACTCCAAACATAACCACTCTTCTCAGAAGTCTTAACTCAACACGACTCGACAGTTTGCTGCTGGCTGTGTCTGGGGAATAGGCTCACCCGCTAGCTAGGCTGTAACTGGGGTGATAAGAGTCACCCCTAGCCAGCTCATTAACTGTCGCCTCAGTATTCGAATGGAGATTATTGGAAGAAATGAAAACGTGAGAACACTTATAGTGGGCGATGCATTGAAGATAAAGATATGCTCTCCTGAACTCCTTTGTGGAACTTTTCATGCTGAACAATTCTTACACTCATACTATATAGATATTTTTAAAGGTTTGCCCGGCATAAGCTTCAAAAGCGCACGGAGGCCATGTGCTTTTTTTTCGACCTTTTCACTGAAATCGTCACTGCTCGGCTTCCTTTGATCATAAATAAATTATTTTCAAACCGAAATCTTCCCCGAGATACCCTTTACAAAATGGTGAAAACCGCATCAAAATCCATCGAGAGGTTCACCCGTGACATCCAAAAACGGCAGTAGCGATACTCGAGCGAGAGAGGGAACGTTGCAGCAGAAGAGAGATAAAACGATATCATCACCTTTCACTGTAACACTGTTTCACGAACGTCACTGTATTTAAAGTTATAAGTTACTGTTAAATAGACAACACATCTCTATGAATATTTCCCGTTCAGTTTTGGGACACCCTGTGCCGTCAGACAGTTACTACATGTGGAGAGGCTCTCTTGCCCATCTCTAACGATTGACTGCATCAAGCAACAGGTACCTTCTCTGGTTATGAACTCATATGGATCGCTCAATATCAATCGGGATGAAGGTTGCAGCACCCGTCACAGTCAATGAATATTGAGAGTTAGGTGACTGTTATATTTTGATCTAAGGGTTTGAGCTACGTAGTCGTCACTCCCGTGTACTTGCGTGAGTGTTACATTTGTCTAAATGACTTCGTTTATTTCGTTAATTGTAACTGTAAAGGTATATTTACACTTAGCAGTGTCGTAACCGTGACGTCCCGGCACGTGATCCCGTCAGCCGTCAACTCACAGTGATGTATATTCACACTTAAAGGTGGTACAGTATGACCGGCATCAGGCAGTGTTTTCTATACCACGTAAAATGGCGCAACTCGCAGAGCTGATTTATAGATGATGGCTCTTATTTTGGATGAAGAGGAGGAGCAACAAGTGAGAAAACGGAAGTGGGTTCATCATGGCTGGAGAAAGAGAAGAACAGAAGGGGAATTTGCTACTCTTTATAATCCATGTATTATTCTTAAAATCCGTGTCCATGTACTGTCCCCGTTTACCCGGATAGTAGGCTGTCAGATATCCGCCCCCTCAATCGGATTGCCAACAATCAATCGCACCAGCTCAGCTACATCAATGAAAATGGCACTAACAGATACTACCGAGGTTTGAACACAGAAGTTACCAAGAAAAATTATTGTGGAACACACCAAAATAGACGGGGTTTCATACTTACTTTTACTTACCTCTTATAAATATCTCGGGGATTGGGTTGACAACAGGATCTTTAAAGTATGCTCCCACAATAATCTTGACCATGACATTTAAAAATGAACCAGACCGAAGACGAGAACTTTGAACTGTACAAAAGCTTTATTTTCAAATAAAGAGTATGATTTTCACAACTCAACATAATAAACGTGGCTATCAGTAGCCTATGTCAATCTGACTACGTCCTCCTAAAGGACTTGCAAATTTATCAAACAATATGTTAGCTCCCATGAGCTCAAAATAACGTAACATTTTATAACACATTTGGATTGGATGAGGAAGTCAGGGTACGACATATATAGATCATTTGGTTTCTTTTAATAAACATTGCACTAGTATTAATAGGCACAAGGCCGGAGTATCGACCTACATCACCCGCTGATAACCAGATGTCGAGCCAGCTGGTCTACTCCTCAACTTGGCGCATGCCCGTCAAATGGGGCTCCCTACTCCCACCACACTGCGTGAGAATTCAGCTCCTTTTAAAGCTTTAAATGTCTACAAGACAACTCATACATATTGACGCAAATCTTTCAAATGCTTAACTTACATCCCACTGGATTATTTTAACTATCCTTAAACTTGTTAAGTTATCATCCAAATGTTTAATCAGCATAGTTTAGAGTATAAAACACACTCTTAAATGTTTATAACAAAATCACATAAATTATTTATAACAATTAGAAATTGTTTATAATATTGTCGAAGATAATTACAAAAATTTTAAACACGCCTTTAACATTACTTTCGTTCCACATTATTGTCAAAGATATTTACATTTATTATTTACAATATCAACATTTAAATTATTTAAATTATTAATTTAAGAAATACATTGAACCACATGTTTTATCCGGTTGGTAAATTCATAATCGTGTTTAATATAATCGACCAATGATGGTTAGTTATACATGTACATGTCACAATCTGGTTTAATAAAGGTTGTAATAATTGTAGTTATTTGTGACGGTAATCTTCATTCAAAATCTTATCTCAAATTCTTTCAGACTCTTGTTAATTATAACAGTAAATTCACTTGATTAATTTTCAACGAACTATGACAATACACTCTAGCGGAAAATACTTCGCTTACAAAATAATGCACAAACTGCATTCAAAATAGCCCAAAATTCATCATATATTAATCTATATGGCATTAAAACTTCCACCGAACTTACAAAACTTCCACAAATAATTCTTTATCATTATTAATAACTGTGGGAATCTCCTTCATTTATTTAAGGGCATTATACATCAGCGACTTTCAACATGTCCGCTGCACTATCGATTATACATTCATAGTTCCACTTAAAAATTCTTATAATCATTAATTGCTTCAAAACTGTTGTCATTTAAACTTCGTGGATTTCATTCATGAATCGAAATGAAATAAAAATTTGCCAATCACAAACAAATTTAATAGTGAATACGCTTATATACGCCTGTCTGGTCTATCAAAATTTAAGATTAACATCTTCAAAGAATTGTAGTATAAAAATACTATCATCAAACAAAGTGCGACTAACTCTAAAATAGTCGAATAGAATCCAATTAGACTGGGGAATGCAAACATCATTATATAAATCTCTATATGAGAAAAAACCTAACACAAGTTTCACGAATTTAATGCATTCAATAATTCATAATTAATGTTCATCTTTCACAAAATTGCCTAAGATGCAATGGTCGTTCATGACTGACGATAAATGTCTGTGTTGCAATCAATTCAAATAACGACTAGTATTTCCAAGATCGTCGACAACGTACTGGATTTTAACGCTCTAAAATCATTTAAATGTTCTTCCTTCTTGATGATGACAGAAAATTGGTCAAAGTAATTAAACTGGGGTAGAATTACTTTAATAAAGTGACACGCTGTCTGAATTTAAATCTGCCATAAAAATCATTAACTTACAGTCAAATCGTGACTACAAAAATAAGCAAATTACTGAAAAATCTAAATATCAGTCTCAACTGATTCAAAATCATTTAACTATGCCCATGACATAACAATGTCTTAATAAAACGTCGAAAAAGGCATAACTCATCAAGGTGTACTGAGAATAGGAATCTCAAACAAGAATATCGGGCAAAAATACATGAGGACAAAAATATGGGAAAAATGGTTGCTCAAATATTGCTAAGAAACTCAAATACAATAAACGTTCACGACTACCTTATCTGCCGATTGACGTTCCAGAGGAAAATTCCCCAAAGAAGACTGTTGATGGATCCATTTCACCAAGTTAAAGCTGAGCTCCATCCTCGAAACCAGAAACAGCACCATCGGAGAATCGAACTGCTTCACGAAGACGAACGACATCCTTCCGGCAATAATCTTCTTTGTGCGTCGGGATAACCCTGACCTCTCTTGAAAAAATCCCTGAAGTTCCAGTAGACAATCGCCATGAAGTTTTGTAGAAATTTCCGAAGAAATTTTCATATTCAATGAGTATATAAGATTCCATTGCTGTTCGATAGTATTCAGCCTTTAATCACGAAACATGGGTGTAGATGGTTATTTACCACATGTTCGCTTGTATGGAATAGCAATTAGCGAAGTTCCATGCTGCTATCTTACTCCGTTGAAATATGTCCCAATTGCATTAAGTCCTTTAGCCTTCCATTTTCTCTTCGGTAATAGTATTAGAAGAACAAACTGCCATATTAGACTGCTCCATAATACTGTAGCGTTGTTTCACAAAAGCAATCTGAAGTCTCCCTATTTCACTAGCCGGGTCAGCCGTAGCGTAGAGTCTGGCTATACAAAGTGTTTCTCCTGTGGCGAGAAAATCACTTTTGTCAGTCGTCTAAAATTGTCAATAACTTCCAAAATACTTCCTCGAAATTGTTCAACTTTTCTACAGTCCTTACTGTAGCAATGCACAAGAGAATTAGCTTATAAGCGACCGCTAACTGTTCACAGCTAATCTTGTAGAAGCGTTATAAGTGTCGTTTCAACTTCACCTAGATTTACTTCACAGTAAACCTGCACTGCTTGTATGTTCGACTCTCGTTTAATGCAGTGGCTTCGCCACGCGTTATAAAGACGACTTTTTCACTACTAAACTCACTCGACGTTTCACTGAAATGACTATTTGAGATCTGACGATTGAATATCAGACGATTTATAATCTGAGAATGAGGCTCCTCTCTTCTGCGCAAGGCCTTTTATGAACTTCGTGAGGGGCGTATCTATCCCTTCCATCGCGTGTTACTACGTCATCGCTAGAAGTTCCAACTTCGTCAATACATGACGGATTTTCAAAATTCAAAAACTGAAAATAAATTTCACCAAAATTCCAGATCAATGCCTCTACTTCAAATGGATTTCCACAATTCTGAATTCCAAAAAGTAATAAAAATACCATAGTTTCAGCAATCTCCGTCTTCCTTCAGACTATCGTTCATTGGTGTAAGTCTCCCCTCCAATAGCATAAGTTCTTCCTCAGCAGAATTCCACGTTTCTCGCGACTGCGTCGTACATCTCGGATCCTTCTCGAATAAATGCTGACGTCACTGAGAATCTCAGCTCAAGTAGCCTGCGGGCATAACGTCTGCGTCATCCGTGCTTACGTCATGACTACCCACGTCATAACTATGACAGCCATAACTTTCGCTATAATTTCCAAAATAGCCACCGTGGTCTCTATATAATTCAATTACGGGGGCAGTCTCCTCCCACCACGTTTTAAAAACAGTTGCAAATTGTTTTTAAACTCAGTGTTACAAGTACCTCAACTCTCTTGAACACGAAATTGAATTATTACTGGCTTACTCTAGAATGATATTTCCTCTATGTTCCTTAATCATAAATCTGGGTTGTGTGGTTAATGTATTCTCTCCTGTCTAATTTCTCTTCTGTCCAGTATTTCTATTTTCTAAGTTCTGCTGGCTCGTAGAAGGCCCAGGATCAATTACAACATCCTGCCTTTTCTTTTGGTTGTCTGCTTCTTTTTCCCGTAATTCTTTCAGGTATTGCTGGCTTTCCTTCTCTCTTTCCTGATACTGATCGGGTGTCATAACCTGACCTTGAGGATTCTGATTTCTGTTTTGGCTCTGGTTATTCCTATTATAATTCCTGTTATAACCATTATTGTTGTAATATCTGCCTCTTCCATTGTAATTTCCTCGGTTATAGTTCCAGCCTCTTCTCTGTTGATACGGTCGGTAACCTTGCGATCTGTTATTTCGAAACTGATTATTCCTGTGAGGACCTACATTGTCAGTTTTCTCCTCATCTGGCTTGTCAGTTTGTTGGACTTGGTCCATATATACAGTATTTATTTCTTTAAACTCCTGCCTTTGACCTTTCTGCACCACGTTAGGCATTGGACTTGTGTAGTCTAACCTCCTCAGTAATTCATCCATGCTGGTTAAATCCCTGATGTTGGACGAAATTATTAGTCTCCTCACCTCAACTGGCAGCATACGAGAAATCGCATCAATAAGTTGCTCCGTGGACAATGGGGGTTGTAAGAATCTCAAGCGGGATAATTGACTCGTAAAGAAATCAGCGTACCGCGTTGGAAGAGTACCGGAGTATTTTCTTGAATACACCTCCGCTCTTAACGAATTCTGCGCTTCTATGGACCAAAATCGTTTGATTAATGCCTCTGCAAACTCGTCAAAGTTACTGAATGTGTATCTAAATGCGCGAAACCATTCGAGGGGTCCTCCAATCAAATATCTCTCCACTATCTTCATCTCTCTCTCTCTCTGGGAATGTGAGCTTCGATGAAATAATCTTTGAGGTTCCTTACATATTCGATAGGTGTCAAACTATCCGTGTTACTGAATTTTTGCGGTTTATCTTCAAAATTCCTGATGACCGTTACGTTCCTCGGATATGAATCCGGGTAGTTTTTCCCACTATCACGATAGTTCCACTCAGGTTCCATATTCCTCTCGTCATCTTCCTCCCTGAATCTGGATATACGTTCTTCAGGAGTCACGTCTCTCTCTTCTGGATCTAGGTTATATCTTCTGGCATAATTCCTACTGGTTTCGCAAGCCAAGCCTACTGTATCCTTGTCAGTGATTTCCGTTAAGACTTTCTTGATTAACTCTTCTTTGTAGGTCTCCATTAAATTAGCCTCTCCTAACTTCAAATTCTGCAGTTTACTCGTCGTTTCATTCACATCAGAGACAACTTTATGAATCTGTTCCTCTAATGCAGATTTTAATGTTTGCACATCCCGATCTAGTTGTGTTCTATCTTCAACTTGTCTTTCGGATAGCGAATCCATCCTGACGCTTAAATCTTTCCTAATCTGTACTACTTCATTGTTAATATCAATTTGAGTACTGGCAAGTTTCCTTTCAATACGATCCTGAATTTGGGTTAGATGTTCCCCACTTGACCTAATCCACTCTTCTTTCCATATTGCTACATTTGCCGTTAACATTTCTGCTATGTCTAATTCAATATCCTCTTTCAATACTTTATTATGGTCTAATACTTGGGTTCTCATGACCTCTACATCAAACTTTAAACCTTCTAAAGACGCTGTCGTTCTAACTGACTCATCAACTAGCCTAGTCGTTAATGCACTTATATTACGTGTACAAAGAGTTTTCGAATTTTCTATCTCTTCCCTGACTTTATTTACATCAGTTTGGACTTTAGCAACGTCTACGAAAACTGTGTTGACCTCTACTTGAATTTTATTTATGTCGCTTTGCATCTCGTTTACATCCGAATGAATGTTATTAATATCAACCTGAACATTGGACACATCAGTTCTAACAGTTTGGATTCCTCTTTGGACTTCCTCAACCTTGTCTTGGACAGTCGCAACATCATTTTTGACAACAACTACCTCAGCCCTAGCACAAGAAATATCACTACGGACATTAGCAACATCTAAATTCAACATTGTAAGATCTTTATGCACATTAGCAACATCAATTTTAACATCAGCAACATTTTTATGCATATTAGACACATCTATTTTAACATTGGACACGTCTGAGCGCATGTCAGTTACAGTATTCTCAATTCCTTGGGTATTAATCTGTAAACGCGACATATTCTCCTCTAAGTTAGCAGAACTGGTCTGAATAGCCTTCAAACTTTCATCCATGCTAGCTTTCAAATTAGCAGACAAATTACTAGCATTCTCCTCCATTCGACTAGTATTCCTAGCTTCCATTTCCTTCATACTCTCACTCATCTGCTTCATATTACTATCCATGCTTGCTTTCAAGTTAGCAGACATCTCCGCTAACATCATCTTCAAACTTTCATCTGCCATTACAATATTATTCAAAATTAGACTGCTGTAGGGACATACATCAAAAGAGCAAAATAACAACATTTGAGCAACACTTTTCACCATATATAAATTTGATCAATTTTCTGTCTTAAATCTAACTTATAACTACCTTATAATTAACTTTCGAAGACACTTCATGTTGAAACAAACTCAAGCACATGTTCAAATTTCACTGGCCCATTTTAAAATATCCTAACACAAATAATTTACATTTACAATCCAAATAATTTAATTTTATCTTTAATATGACTAAAATGTCATAAGCCGGTCAAATAAAATAAGATTCCAGATCATAGGCGATTTTCCTAAGTTTCCAGCCCATTTAACCTTTCTCAAGTTGTATAAGATCTGATCTTTTCTGAGTGTAATTTTCCTAATACAATGCAACATTTAATTCCTATATAATCACACTCTTAAATTCTACAATTGGCCAAGACATCTAACAAAGAATCAACCTCTTTATTTGAGTCTAATCGATCCACACGTTTTAGGTTTGCCAATCCTACTGGCGTTCAACCTGGTGATCCAGTTATGTTGAATCGAGCCCCAACGTTTTAGGTGCGCCAATCCTTCTGTTGACTCAGCCCCACGTTCTTGGGTCGCCAATCCTTCTGTCCCCGTTTACCCGGATAGTAGGCTGTCAGATATCCGCCCCCTCAATCGGATTGCCAACAATCAATCGCACCAGCTCAGCTACATCAATGAAAATGGCACTGACAGATACTACCGAGGTTTGAACACAGAAGTTACCAAGAAAAATTATTGTGGAACACACCAAAATAGACGGGGTTTCATACTTACTTTTACTTACCTCTTATAAATATCTCGGGGATTGGGTTGACAACAGGATCTTTAAAGTATGCTCCCACAATAATCTTGACCATGACATTTAAAAATGAACCAGACCGAAGACGAGAACTTTGAACTGTACAAAAGCTTTATTTTCAAATAAAGAGTATGATTTTCACAACTCAACATAATAAACGTGGCTATCAGTAGCCTATGTCAATCTGACTACGTCCTCCTAAAGGACTTGCAAATTTATCAAACAATATGTTAGCTCCCATGAGCTCAAAATAACGTAACATTTTATAACACATTTGGATTGGATGAGGAAGTCAGGGTACGACATATATAGAGCATTTGGTTTCTTTTAATAAACATTGCACTAGTATTAATAGGCACAAGGCCGGAGTATCGACCTACATCACCCGCTGATAACCAGATGTCGAGCCAGCTGGTCTACTCCTCAACTTGGCGCATGCCCGTCAAATGGGGCTCCCTACTCCCACCACACTGCGTGAGAATTCAGCTCCTTTTAAAGCTTTAAATGTCTACAAGACAACTCATACATATTGACGCAAATCTTTCAAATGCTTAACTTACATCCCACTGGATTATTTTAACTATCCTTAAACTTGTTAAGTTATCATCCAAATGTTTAATCAGCATAGTTTAGAGTATAAAACACACTCTTAAATGTTTATAACAAAATCACATAAATTATTTATAACAATTAGAAATTGTTTATAATATTGTCGAAGATAATTACAAAAATTTTAAACACGCCTTTAACATTACTTTCGTTCCACATTATTGTCAAAGATATTTACATTTATTATTTACAATATCAACATTTAAATTATTTAAATTATTAATTTAAGAAATACATTGAACCACATGTTTTATCCGGTTGGTAAATTCATAATCGTGTTTAATATAATCGACCAATGAAGGTTAGTTATACATGTACATGTCACAATCTGGTTTAATAAAGGTTGTAATAATTGTAGTTATTTGTGACGGTAATCTTCATTCAAAATCTTATCTCAAATTCTTTCAAACTCTTGTTAATTATAACAGTAAATTCACTTGATTAATTTTCAACGAACTATGACAATACACTCTAGCGGAAAATACTTCGCTTATAAAATAATGCACAAACTGCATTCAAAATAGCCCAAAATTCATCATATATTAATCTATATGGCATTAAAACTTCCACCGAACTTACAAAACTTCCACAAATAATTCTTTATCATTATTAATAACTGTGGGAATCTCCTTCATTTATTTAAGGGCATTATACATCAGCGACTTTCAACATGTCCGCTGCACTATCGATTATACATTCATAGTTCCACTTAAAAATTCTTATAATCATTAATTGCTTCAAAACTGTTGTCATTTAAACTTCGTGGATTTCATTCATGAATCGAAATGAAATAAAAATTTGCCAATCACAAACAAATTTAATAGTGAATACGCTTATATACGCCTGTCTGGTCTATCAAAATTTAAGATTAACATCTTCAAAGAATTGTAGTATAAAAATACTATCATCAAACAAAGTGCGACTAACTCTAAAATAGTCGAATAGAATCCAATTAGACTGGGGAATGCAAACATCATTATATAAATCTCTATATGAGAAAAAACCTAACACAAGTTTCACGAATTTAATGCATTCAATAATTCATAATTAATGTTCATCTTTCACAAAATTGCCTAAGATGCAATGGTCGTTCATGACTGACGATAAATGTCTGTGTTGCAATCAATTCAAATAACGACTAGTATTTCCAAGATCGTCGACAACGTACTGGATTTTAACGCTCTAAAATCATTTAAATGTTCTTCCTTCTTGATGATGACAGAAAATTGGTCAAAGTAATTAAACTGGGGTAGAATTACTTTAATAAAGTGACACGCTGTCTGAATTTAAATCTGCCATAAAAATCATTAACTTACAGTCAAATCGTGACTACAAAAATAAGCAAATTACTGAAAAATCTAAATATCAGTCTCAACTGATTCAAAATCATTTAACTATGCCCATGACATAACAATGTCTTAATAAAACGTCGAAAAAGGCATAACTCATCAAGGTGTACTGAGAATAGGAATCTCAAACAAGAATATCGGGCAAAAATACATGAGGACAAAAATATGGGAAAAATGGTTGCTCAAATATTGCTAAGAAACTCAAATACAATAAACGTTCACGACTACCTTATCTGCCGATTGACGTTCCAGAGGAAAATTCCCCAAAGAAGACTGTTGATGGATCCATTTCACCAAGTTAAAGCTGAGCTCCATCCTCGAAACCAGAAACAGCACCATCGGAGAATCGAACTGCTTCACGAAGACGAACGACATCCTTCCGGCAATAATCTTCTTTGTGCGTCGGGATAACCCTGACCTCTCTTGAAAAAATCCCTGAAGTTCCAGTATACAATCGCCATGAAGTTTTGTAGAAATTTCCGAAGAAATTTTCATATTCAATGAGTATATAATAGATTCCATTGCTGTTCGATAGTATTCAGCCTTTAATCACGAAACATGGGTGTAGATGGTTATTTACCACATGTTCGCTTGTATGGAATAGCAATTAGCAAAGTTCCATGCTGCTATCTTACTCCGTTGAAATATGTCCCAATTGCATTAAGTCCTTTAGCCTTCCATTTTCTCTTCGGTAATAGTATTAGAAGAACAAACTGCCATATTAGACTGCTCCATAATACTGTAGCGTTGTTTCACAAAAGCAATCTGAAGTCTCCCTATTTCACTAGCCGGGTCAGCCGTAGCGTAGAGTCTGGCTATACAAAGTGTTTCTCCTGTGGCGAGAAAATCACTTTTGTCAGTCGTCTAAAATTGTCAATAACTTCCAAAATACTTCCTCGAAATTGTTCAACTTTTCTACAGTCCTTACTGTAGCAATGCACAAGAGAATTAGCTTATAAGCGACCGCTAACTGTTAACAGCTAATCTTGTAGAAGCGTTATAAGTGTCGTTTCAACTTCACCTAGATTTACTTCACAGTAAACCTGCACTGCTTGTATGTTCGACTCTCGTTTAATGCAGTGGCTTCGCCACGCGTTATAAAGACGACTTTTTCACTACTAAACTCACTCGACGTTTCACTGAAATGACTATTTGAGATCTGACGATTGAATATCAGGCGATTTATAATCTGAGAATGAGGCTCCTCTCTTCTGCGCAAGGCCTTTTATGAACTTCGTGAGGGGCGTATCTATCCCTTCCATCGCGTGTTACTACGTCATCGCTAGAAGTTCCAACTTCGTCAATACATGACGGATTTTCAAAATTCAAAAACTGAAAATAAATTTCACCAAAATTCCAGATCAATGCCTCTACTGCAAATGGATTTCCACAATTCTGCATTCCAAAAAGTAATAAAAATACCATAGTTTCAGCAATCTCCGTCTTCCTTCAGACTATCGTTCATTGGTGTAAGTCTCCCCTCCAATAGCATAATTTCTTCCTCAGCAGAATTCCACGTTTCTCGCGACTGCGTCGTACATCTCGGATCCTTCTCGAATAAATGCTGACGTCACTGAGAATCTCAGCTCAAGTAGCCTGCGGGCATAACGTCTGCGTCATCCGTGCTTACGTCATGACTACCCACGTCATAACTATGACAGCCATAACTTTCGCTATAATTTCCAAAATAGCCACCGTGGTCTCTATATAATTCAATTACGGGGGCAGTACTTAGGGTAGGAAAGTTGATACAGCACAGGATAATTGCGCAATTGTTCAATACGTTTTTCATCATTTATCAATACAAAACTTTGAAATGAGCCGTGAAATGAGAAAAACAAGATGTTCAGTAAAGAACATATAGCCTACTTTCTCCTAAATGCATGGGTATTGTTATAACTCTTTGTCCTTTTCAAGGAGTATAATTGAATGTTGGTTGTAGTAGCTTGTTGAAATACAACGTGCTACAGGGATATTAAACATGAATATGAGGTGCCCTTTGCTAGTGCTACCTCTGTAAAAAAATTCATTCAATTCGGTTACACCGTGTTTGAATTGATATGGGGAATGGATTTGCACACATACATGGCCGCTGTTTGCAAACTATTGGTGATGATGACCTTGTAGTCAGTCATAAGATGCTTTCCACAAAAAGGCATGTTGTACCAAAATCTGGTAGAGATCAAATTATTAGGATGGTCGTAATTTGATTTAAGCTTTTAACATTTGGGTGGCCGTCATTCCGTTTCCGTCAAGATGGCGGCGATATAAAACATGACACTGAGGTGCCCTTTGCTAGTGCTACCTCTGTAACAAATTTCGTTCCATTCGGTTTCACCGTGTTCGAATTAATAGGGGGAATCGATTTTGACACAAATATGGCTGCCATCCGCAAACTATTAGGCTAATGACCTATTCATTTGGTCAAAGGATGCTTCCTCTATAAAGGTATGTTGTTGCAAAATTTGGTAGAGATCGGATGATTAGGTTAATCGTAATTTGATTTAAGCTTTGAACATTTGTGTGGCCGCCATTACGTTTCCGTCAAGATGGCGGCGATATAAAACATGACACTGAGGTGCCCTTTGCTAGTGCTACCTCTGTACCAAATTTTGTTCCATTCGGTTTCACCGTGTTTGAATTAATAGGGGGAATCGATTTTGACACAAATATGGCTGCCATCCGCAAACTATTAGGTTAATGACCTATTAATTTGGTCCAAGGATGCTTCCTCCATAAAGGTATGTTGTTGCAAAATTTGGTAGAGATCGGATGATTAAGTTAGTCGTAATTTGATTTAAGCTTTGAACATTTGTGTGGGCGCAATTACGTTTCCGTCAAGACGGCGGCGATATAAAACATAACACTGAGGTGCCCTTTGCTAGTTCTATCTCTGTACCAAATTTCATTCCATTCGGTTTAACCGTGTTCGAATTAATAGGGGGAATCGATTTTCACACAAAGATGGCTGCCATCCGCAAACTATCTGGCTGATGACCTATTCATTTGGTCAAAGGATGCTCCCCCATAAAGGTATGTTGTTGCAAAATTTGGTAGAGATCGGATGATTAGGTTAGTCGTAATTTGATTTAAGCTTTGAACAATTGTGTGGCCGCCATTACGTTTCCGTCAAGATGGCGGCGATATAAAACATGACACCGAGGTGTCCTTTGCTAGTGCTATCTTTGTACCAAATTTCGTTCAATTTGCGTTCACCGTGTTCGAATTGATAGGGGGGGGGGACACACACACTCAGAGTACACACACACAGAGAGAGAGAGAGACTCACACACACACATACACACACACACAGACAGACAGACACACTTTTTTTTCACCCTGTTTTGATCTCATAAGACTACTTTCGTTTTTTGCAAAAATCGAAAGTAGGCTAATATCGGTGGGGACTAAGCTAACTGTCACGGTCGAGTGTGAACAACACCACTCAATATCAAGGAAGAATATTTTCAGGCTCGCCGGTAGAAGCACACGCCAAAGGGGTTGGGCCAGGATTTAAGGCAACTCACTGTCACGCCAGATTTGAACCGCCGATCTCCGGACTTGCTACTGCTCCCCACCGCTACGTCGCGGTGTACTCGTAATGTTAATGTGAGACTGGCTGTGGAGCGCAACGGGAAAATTCACGCAGGCTGTCCCCAAGGCCGCAGGATCGAATTTCGGTGCAGTTCATTGGCATTACTGAGTGACTAAATGTGAGGGAGTCGTGTCAGGAGATTTGATGATGATGATGATGATGATGATGATGATAATTATTGCTTTATGGGGCCTAACATCTAGGTTATCGGCCCCTAATGGTCTGGGTGATGGCGAAAAATGAAATGGAAACCATAACGAAAACCAAGGTATATTTAAAATTCTCACAAAAATGGAACTTAAAGTGAAAAGACTCACAAAATATAGAGTGGAAATACTTACAAAAGGAAATTTGGAAAATACTCACAAAAGCAAGTTAGATTGAAAAATATGCAGAAAATCTAGTTGAGGTTCAAAATAGTAGACTTAC
Source organism: Meconema thalassinum (assembly GCA_946902985.2). Classification (NCBI taxonomy): domain Eukaryota; kingdom Metazoa; phylum Arthropoda; class Insecta; order Orthoptera; family Tettigoniidae; genus Meconema; species Meconema thalassinum. The sequence goes on along the minus strand of OX336399.1, from coordinate 204,666,683 downwards.
AAAATGCAATGTAGATTCAAAATTTTGACAAAATGCAATTTAAATTAAAAATGCTTACAAAACATAAATTCAAATGACAAACAAAAATGTAACAAGTAGTTCCGTGAAGAACTATACAGCCTATTTTCATATATCCTGCTCATGTTAATTGCCTCTATCAACATACAAAATTTCAGTTTAATTGCTGTAACAGATTCGTAGATATTGAGAACCGTCTAAATATTTCAGATGGTCGCCAGGTTGGATTTTTATTTTTGTACTATTACATTAAGATTATTGTGTACGTGTCGTATTCAAACTTCAATCGCATGATTAGAACACAAGAAGTAAAAACGAGATTTTAAAAGTACGCACGCCAGCCATCTTGTGATTATGCAAACAATTGAAATAAATTACATGCCAGTGGATCAACATTTGTATAAGCATTTAACGTGCAACGTTTCATGGCACTCGGATAGTTAATTCGCGAGAAACGTCCATTTAAATATTTATACTTGGCGTCGCCGCCATGTTGGATTTGTGCTCACCAGGTTACTCAAAGTCCTATAGGTGAACATATGTTCATAGTCTCTATGAACATAAAAAAAATCTGTTTGGTTGCTGTAAAAGATTCATAGATATTGAGAACGGTCTAAATATTTCGGAAGCTCGCCATTTAGGATTGTTATACGTATAGGCCATAGAGTTATGTACCATTCCAGGACAATTATTGCCTAAGTTCATTATTCATACTTTCGCTTCGATTGCATGATTACGACACAAGAAATAAAAACATAATTTTAAAATTTCGCACAGCCGCCATCTTGAGGTTATGTAAACAATTGAATTAAATTAGATGGCAGTGCATTACAATCTGCAAAATCATTTACTGTACCACATTTCACTGCGCTCAGAGAGTTAAATCACGAGAAAAGTCTATTAAAATATTTCAAATTCGCTTGGTCGCCATGTTCGTTTTGTACTTTACAGGTTTATGAAATATGCATAGGTAAACTTGTATCAGTACGCTTTATCACCGTACAAAATTGCAGGGTGATATCTGTAATAGTTTCGGAGATATAGAATGTCAGTGAAATATTTCGCACAGCCGCCATTTTGAGGTTATGTAAACAATTGAACTAAATTAGACTCCAGTGCTTTACATTGTGTATAAACAATTGCTGTACCCAGTTTCATTACGTTTGGGTAGTTAAATCGCGAGAAAAGTCTATTTAAAAGTCTCAACTTCGCTTGACCGCCATGTTGGTTTTGTAGTCACCAGGTTTTTGAAAGTCTCATCGGTGAATTTCTAGTAGTGCCCTTTATCTCCGTACACAATTTCAGGGCGATATCGGTAATAGATTCGGAGATATTGAATTCTACTGAAATATTTCGCACAGCCGCCATGTTGGATTGGTGAGACGTAACAAAATTTGAAGGGCACGGTCGAGGTCGCCGAGAATAGCGCCATGAACTTACCGAGTTTCATTGAAATCGCTCCAGCCGTTTAGATTTTATTAGGGGGGGACGCACACACACCTCACACACACACACACACACACACACGCGCACACACACACGGACAAAAGGTGATCTCATAAGCCTATTTTTTCAAAATTGAAAATAGGCTAAAAATAAAATTTAAAAAAATTTAAACTAAGGCTTTCACGGCCCGGATTATTATATAAATAATTCATGTTTTTGGGCTAATGCCGAGTGTATTTTTAATTTGAACCATACGTTTCGGAGAAACCTTGCCTCCTTTTTCAATGGAAATAAACAATGTGACCAAAGAAAGTAAATCAATGAGATTACAAAAAATATAGATAAATTCCTCTGTTCGTCACCAGAAAGCAGCTGCCAGAAATTACTGCATGGACCATGGTGGAACGGCGGACAGAGTAGTAAGTAACGAGAAGGTAAAGGGGGTGGTGTGAAAATATAGAAACTCCTCGAAGAATGAGGGGGGGGGGGGGAGGAGGGAGGGTTAGATGGATATAAGGAAACATAAACAAAAGGGAAGTGTATCTGAACGATACCTAACGTCATACAGTCAACGGCGAAAAAAACAGATGTAAACTCCCCCAGCGACGAACAAAGGAGATCAAATCCAGGCTCTGAGCCCTAGAGGGAAAATGTACAATTTTAAATATGTGAAGAACAGAGAGACTGAGAGGAACTATCTCCCTAGATCCTTAATAACTGGTAGCCAGACAGACAGACAGACACACATTTTCCCGGATCGATCTCACAAGTCTAAAAAGTAGGCTAAAAATACCGACAGAGGAAGCGTTAATGCACATGGCCATGGAGCCAGGCTATCTCTGGACTCAAACTCCACCGTCGGCCATCCTTGAAATAGTTTTCCATGATTTTCAAATGTTGAACTCGAGGGAAATGTGGGGATGGTATCTTTTAATAAGCCACTTCCTTCCAACTACCGTCCCGAATGCATTGATCTTCATTTAACTCCCTCATTCACTCTTCCATGTAGCCTATATGGGTTGATATCAGGAAGGGCATCCGGGTCTAAAAACCTCCATCACCTAGAGATACATTCAAGACATCATTTAAAACGGGAGCAATAAGGAGACTACATACTCGCACACCACCAATATTATTCGATTTTTATTATTATTAGGCCTATCATTGTATTATTATTGTTGTTGTTGTTGTTGATGTTATTGTTGTAAGTACAGGGTCATTGTTTATGTGCGGCCCAATAAACACGGCAAGCTCAGCCGGCTTTGACTGGCGCAGATCGCGGGCGCGGGTGCACGGTTCAGCCGGTGGTAGGCTCGCTCCGCTGACTCATATCGTTAGTTCACACGTGTTTTGTCATTCATATGGACGTGTATCTGCAAATATTAGACGTTAGTGTTGCACGTTTAGTGAGTATAGTGATTACTGTGATTGTTGGTCATGCCTTTACACCAATTCACATTGCGCGAACATTTGTATATCCATAATTCGTATTCGAAAAGCAGAAAGTCTTGTTCTGAAACAAGACGAAAATTTCGAATCAAGTTTCCAGGAAGACCTTTGTCTAATGCCAGTACAATTAGGAGGCTCTTTAAACGATAACAGGCTCCGTAAATATAAACAAGTTAACAGACAATGTTGTGTTGTTCTTAGAGAACAAAAATTACATGAGATTGTTGTCCATTCTTCCATCAGAAGATGTCAGGTGAGTGTTACAAGAGAGGGAGGACACTTTCAGCACTGTAAGTACACATTATTGAACAGGTTCGGTAAGAGTAAAAGTGCGCGCCACCACCGGCTGAACCGTGTACGCACGCCCGCGATCTGCGCCAGACAAAGCCGACTTTGCTTGCCGTGACTACATAGATAATGAACCTGCACATTGTCTGATTTAGGCAGTTCTATGTCAATGTGACTCTATTGGAAGGCAGTGAATGTCTGTCTCTTATAAGAACCCGCCTCCACACAGAAAAACACACCCACTCTTTAATACTCTAGCAGTTAATGTAGCTATTATAGAGCGAAAAAATATCGAAGTCTTAAATCACCAACTCGGATGAGCTATGGTGACAAGGCGATGGAGGAGAGAGCTATTATATCACTATCGTAGAATTTGGTGCAAGAAAAGAAAGAAGAAAAAGTGGTTGATCGCACAGCTTTGCAGTATGTCACCCTTAAATAGAATTAAGAGCCAAAAGTATAAGAATAAAACATTCCACAATCTTATTATAGCATCGTAAAAGTAATGTACTCTTCAAAACTTTGCTCCCGTAATCTCAACAGAGTGTGTGGGGTATGACTACTCGTACCACAGGCAAGCAATAGCCTACCGTAGGAATATTAGATCCCTCACTTAGGAGAAAAGGTCTAACCCCTGAGATATTAAGGGCTGGTTTAGGGTAAGAAAATGAAAGACATTCCAGGTCTTGGATGATTTCATACCGTTGAAGTCGGAAGAATAAAACTGGTTACCTAGGGAAAAGAAACTATCCTGGAGAGGAGCCAAGCACACGTAATAAGGGGTGGCAATGCTGGTCTAAATTGTAGTTCCATGTTCGCCAACTTACGTCCAACTAGTTGTGAGAGCCTGGGGGAATGTGTACCAGTGTCACTTCATGATCACCGCATGTTTCATGAAGGAACATGTGGAAAAAATGCATTGCATGCTGGAAAGTGAGTCAGTGAGTAGCAGTTCAGATTGCAGGGATAATCTGGCAAAAAGTCCAAAAATCAATCCCGGACTTCTTAGTCAAATGTTCAGTTTCCATACAGTGAATCATAATGTCGATATCAAAATGTTGCAACAAGTACCGTACTCCTCGCTGCGGGAGTCTGAACTGCGACTCATTGAGTAGTTGATAAGCGGAGAGAGTACTGTGTTTTTAAGTTGTTACCATCCGTTCCGTGTTCACCTCAGAAATAGTAACCACAATGGAATCGTCACCTGGAGGTATGCACTGCAATATAGTTCATAGTTACATTCCTATGATTTCAGTAAGGTACCGGGCACGTCCGGGCTATAATGTTAACTTTTTCTGTTACTCAAGATAGTCATATTATAATAACATCCGTAACGGTTTGCGAATATTTGCGTATCTCTGCTACATATTACTTTCTTTAAAGCCTGTTGCGGCCAGTTATTTTGTTCATATTTAGGTAACTGTATTATGTTATCTTCTTTACCCTCAGGATCTGGCTGCGCTGATATCTTCCTAACAAGGTGGACCCTGTATGATGTAATCTTGCATTCAGGGAAGAAAAACGTGGATGATAAATTGTGTTTCATGAAGGAACATGTGGAAAAAAACGCATTGCATGCTGGAAAGTGTGTCAGTGAGTAGCAGTTCAGATTCGGACTAAAATTATCTATAAGGTGCGTTCAAAAAGTAACGAGCCGGAGGCATAATTACAGAAACCAGTACCTGTATGTTAGAAGTATTGGCCCTGGCTGTTGGGGCATTTGTTCCACTGTGGCACGAGGTGGTTAATGGCTGTCTCATAAAATTCCCTGGGCTGCGATGTGAACCAGTTCCGCACGTACAGCTGGACGTCGGCATCCGAGGTGAATCGTTGGCCACGCAGAGCCATTTTTAGGGGACCAAACATGGCGTAATCACAGGGAGAGAGGTCTGGACTGTATGGAGGGTGGCCGAAAACCTCCCATTTGAATTTCTGCAGGAGTGCCGCGACTGTGTTGGCCGTATGAGGTCGTGCATTGTCGTGGAGCGACCACGGTGGCTATGGCGTTCACTGTCTCTCGGTGGTCCTGGGTAATGAGTGCATCAACCAGCTGGACGTTGTCATCGGTAATGCAGGGGAGTGCCCCAGACCAAACATCATCGGCTAACGACACCCGTCCTTCCTTGAAGCGCTTGTGCCACGCCTTGACCGTTGCAAGGGACATGCAGTGTTCGTCGTACACTTGTGACATTCGGCGATGAATGTCCGTTCCCCCTACTCCTTCCGCTGTTAGAAACCGAACAACACCTCTTTGCTCTTCGGTTGATGCCTCCATGTCACTGTTTGCATTGCAACTGGCAGCGTTGGACGGTTGATGCATGCTGCTGCTCACTGTGTATCGTCACGTGACGTGCTTGCGTGACCTCTAGTGACGGGCTGTGACCTTGCACGCTATGGTCGGAACCACACCTCGTTACACACGCCACGATTAGCCGATGTCGTCACCAGTTTGCGTATTCCAGCCTCCGGCTCGTTACTTTTTGAACGCACCTTATATATGGAGTGTTAATTAGGCGTGTACAATACATTAAGCTGTATTTTTTTTATAATAATGTGTTTCCGTCACTTACGGTACTAATGTACCGTTCATATAATTTTTGCCATCTCTTTCCCCTTACGGCCGCACTGTGCGCCGGTTCAATTCCTAGCAGAGCAGTAGGAATGTTCTAAGAGTTTAAGAATCTACAGAGTTTGTGTTCTAAGACATTGCCTCATATTTAGGAACATCTCAGCTGCAGGTCACCCACATAGACCTACGATTTCGAATATGTAAGAAAACAAACCGCTCGATGTTGGTATGTAGATCACCCAGATTCAGGGATACCGTATACGATCTCATTTCCCCAGACATGTCTTGGCTATAAATTAAAAGGTTGTTGGGATTTTTTTACAAATCCTTGACACACATCTCACAAATCTAAGAAGTATCGGCCGATAACCTCGATGTTAGGGCCCTTAAAACAACATTTATCATCATCTAAGAAGTATTGTGGCAAATTGTTTCAGTGATTTTTTGACATCTTCAGGGTTTTGCATAAGGGAAATGAATGTAGAAAACTTTGAGGATATTTCATTCATAAAATATCATGAAACACAGATAAGCTCTTAAAGGAAATCCGAAACAAATTTACATAAGTACTGAGAAGCAATAATTCATGCTCAAAAAAAATTACAATGAGCCGAGAAAAATGGGACGGCGAAATGAGGAAAGGAACATCATCCGTCCGTCCGTTCGATTGTTTATTTATTTAATTAATTATTTATTTACTATTATCATCCATTTTCCCCCTTTGGAAGAGCGTGTGAACTTGAGCCAATCACAGCTTCACATCCTTTTCCCCCTGTCTTTTCTTCTCAAAACCTCCTCATTAAATCACTGTGTCTTGAGCCTACTTTCGATTTTTGCAAAAGATGAAAGTAGACTTATGAGATCTACAAAGGGCCAAAAATTGTGTGTCTGTCCGTGTGTGTGTGTGTGTGTATACTCTGAATGTCTGCACCACCCACCCCATATCAATTCTAAAACGGTGAAATCGAATTCAACGAAATTTGGTACAGAGGTAGAACTAGCAAAAGGCACCTCAGTGTCATGTTTTATATCTTCGCCATCTTGACGGAACCATAATGGCGCCCACCCAAATGTTAAAAGCTTAAATCAAATTACGACTAACCTAATCATCTGATCTCTACAAAATTTTATAAAAACATATATTTATATGGCGAGCGTTTTTTGCCTAAACTACAAGGTCGTCAGCCCAATAGTTTGCAGATGGCGGCCATGTATTTGTGCAAATAGATTCCCCCATCTATTCAAACATGGTGAGACCGGATTGAACAACATTTGGTACAGAGGTAGGACTAGCAAAGGGCACCTCAGTGTCATGTTTTTTATTGCTGCCATCTTGACGGAAACGTAATGATGGCCACCCAAATGTAAAAAGCTTAAATCAATTACGACCAACTTAATCATTTGACCTCTACCAAATTTTGCAACAACATACCTTTATGTCAGATGCGTTCTTTGACCCAACTACAAGGACATCAGTCCAATAGTTTACATATGGCGGCCATGTATGTGTGCAAATCGATTCCCCCTATCAATTCAAACACGGTAAATCCGAATTCAACGAAATTTGGTACAGAGGTAGCACTAGCAAAGAGTACCTCAGTGTCATGTTTTATATTGCCGCCATCTTGACGAAAACAGAATGGCGGCCACTCAAATGTTAAAAGCTTAGATCAAATTACGACCAACATAATCATTTGATCTCTACGAAATTTTGCAATAACATACGATTTTTGTGGGAAGCATCTTTTGAGTGAACTACAAGGTCTCAGCCCAATAGTTTGTAGATAGCAGATTCCCCAATCAATTCAAACACGGTGAAACAGAATTGAACGAAATTATTTACAGAGGTAGCACTAGCAAAGGGCACCTCACATTCATGTTTAATATCCGAATAGCACGGTGTATTTCGAAAATCTACTACAACCAACATTCAATTATACTCCTTAAAAAGGACAAAGGGTTATAACAATACCCATGCATTTAGGAGAAAGTAGGCTGTATGTTCTTTACTGAACATCGTGTTTCTTCCTTTTCTCTGTCCAGTTTCTCCCCTATTGTTTCTTTTCTTGAGACTTGTTCCAATTTTTTTTTCTGATTTTACTTCAGAATTGATTTCTGTCCTTACTATCTCCTTCAGTGATTTTGAATCGTTCCAGGTCCTCCTGTGTTTCTCTCATCCAACTGGTCTTTAATTTACTTGTATTAATGATGTTAAAATTTTCTTAGTGAGTCTGTTTTCATCCATCCTCCACAGGTACTGTAGGCGTATTTTCCTAAATTTATTATTTTATCTATTTATTTGTTTATTTAATTATTTGTGTGATAATTGACCCCAATCCCTTCTAGTCAGAAGCACAGTGGGACCAGACACACACAGGCATAATGTTATACGAGGCACGTCCAGAAAGTAAGTTCCGTTTGGTAATAAAATTAAATTGTGTACAGATACAGAAACATTGTTTATTTCACAACATTCTACACCACTTAAACTACTTTTCCACATAACTGCCGAACTTTTGAAGGCATTTGTCATAGCGTGGCACACGTTTTTGGATACCTTCTTCATAGAAGTTTGCCGCCGACCGTAAACGCGAGTGAAGACTCCCCTGTACGATATCCTACTGTTTGGCCACCACTGTTAGGCAAATTGCGTATGTGGTCAGGAGAACTCCTAAACATACGCAGTTCTCCTGGTAAGCACGCAATTTGCCTAACAGTGGTGGCCAAACAGTAGGATATCTTACAGGGGAGTCTTCAGTCTCGTTTACGGTCGGCGGCAAACTTCTATGAAGAAGGTATCCAAAAACTTGTGCCAAGCTATGACAAATGCCTTCAAAAGTTCGGCAGTTATGTGGAAAAGTAGTTTAAGAGGTGCAGAATGTTGTGCAATAAATAATTGTTCTGTATCTGTACACAATTTAATTTTATTACCAAACGGAACTTACTTTCTGGACGTGCCACGTATTAGGCTATTATCCCGATATGGCATGCTAAAGCAAGCTATTCACTGAGATTCCCAATCCACACTGAAATTGCAAATCCATGAACATGCTTCTCTAACAGCTCTCCGTTAGCCATTTCCGCTTGTCTCATAAAGGATACACTCAGTTACCGGAACTCAAGAGTTAGAATAGAATCCCAAATGGTCGCCAAGTGGCGCTGGGCCGAGGTGCAGTAGTTATCGCTAACGCAATGGCCAAAGTTTCCGGACACACTCACACTTTAGTGTTTCTCCAAATGTTATGTTTAGCTACACATAAACAGGACAATCACAAGGGAATATTGGCTTTTATTCCGCATTGAACAATCGCACGACCACTCCTCAAGACCATGGGGCCAGGCGATCTCCCAAGTAACAAGAGAACATGACGAGCATGAAATTTCAAGAAAAAACAAACTATACAGCCTATTTTCACATACGGTATCCTACTTACATTAATTGCCTCTATCAACATACATAATGTCAGTTGGATTGCTGTCATGGATTAGGATATATCGAGAACCGTCTAAATATTTCGGATGGTTGCCACGTTGGATTTTAATACATGTAGGCCATAGAGTTATGTACTGTTAGATGACGATTATGGCGTAGGTTTATTATTCAGACGTTGACTTCGATCACAAGCTTAGCACACAAGAAATAAAGAAATAAATTCAAAATTTCGTACAGCCGCCATCTTGAGATTATATAAACAATTCCACTAAAATTAGACGTCAGTGCATTACAATTGGTAGAAACATTTGCTGTACCAATTTCACTGCGTTCGGATAGTTAAATCGCTAGGAAAGTCTATATAAATGTTTCAACTTCGCTTGGCCGCCATGTTCGTTCTGTAGTTAACAGGTTACAATGTCACATAGGTGAAATTCTAGTAGAGCCCTCTATCACCGCACAAAATTTCTGGGTGATATCAGTGATAGTTTCGGAGATATAGAATGCCGGTGAATTATTTCACACAGCCGCCATGTTGGATTGGTAAGACGTAATAAAAGTTCTTAAGTGTTGGCTGCATGGTGACACATACACTAATCTGACAAGTCATGCACACTAAGCGTTAGACCAGTTCCTCTGTCGTATGTAGTTCACTAAATCTCCCACTACGAGCGCTAGTGTCGACACTTACACTGTCAAATCAAAATAGAAATATCTACTTCAGTTTTGACTGACAAGTCATGCACATCAACAGTTAGACCACATCCCTTGTGGCCTGAATGAATCACTTGGGGCGCTAGTGCCGTATGGTCAAATCAAAATCGAAATATCTACTTCCGTTTTGACTGACAAGTCATGCACATCAACAGTTAGACCACATCCCTTGTGGCCTAAATGAATCACTTGGGGCGCTAGTGCTGTATGGTCAAATCAAAATCGAAAGATCTACTTCCGTTTTGAGAAATTCAAAAATCCGGTTCCCACTAATTAAAGATAGAGAATCAAGGAATCGGTTAAAAAAACTTTAATTTAATTTAAATCTGAAGAAAAAGTTCCATTTTAAAAACATGCGTTCTCGGCATTTCTCTTTCAAAATATAATTTAAGCCGGAAGTAATTTTATTTTGAAATATGATAGAGCTTTTCAAAACTTGCATTTTGACACTTTTCCGGGTCTTCTATCATCTAAACGTTTAGCACAATTACCGGTATCAAAACAGCTTAACTTTAGGTTTTTGTTCAACTGGACCCTGAGTGGTATTTAAAAAGTGTTTTCAACATTAAAATCAAATGTGATCAAAGAGCGCCAAGTCCACAGGGAATGTAGGCGACCCAATGAGAGCCTCTGGCTGTGTCAAGGGAACACTAAACAGGCCTCCTAAGCAGGTGTTTACGTGAGGTAGGTCCTTACCACACCACCTTCTACCACAGCATCTGGCAGGTTCTCATTTACCATAACAAGACTGGGAGATCCCGTACCAGACCATATCATAAATTCTAAATTCATGGCATACCCGGAAATTGAACCCGAGACCTATGCGATGGCAGCCAACTGCGCCAAGTGGTGGTATTTCATCCTCACATTCACTTGGGTTCAACTTGTCTGATAACTTGTGTTTCTGCAGTGACTGTAGTGACAAAGATTGAGTAGGTATCCCGGGACTTCAAATAAATGCTTGTACATTTACGTGACCGTTAATCTTGTGAGCATACGCTGCGGGACCTCCATTTATACGTGGAATCCCAACCACAAAACGTGATATTTCACTTCGAAGATCTCACATGCATTGACTGGGACTTAAAATAATGTAATATCCCAGCATTTGCATGTTGGGAGTGGATAGGGGGAGGGGCGCGGTGGGGAATTTACACTCAGAATAGCCACTGTCAGCGCTTATGTTCTCCAGATTTGCTGCAGATTTTTTTTATTATTATTTTACTTTAACTTGTTCCTGTTTATTTGTTTCCAGTGGTTGGTTGGTTTTGTACATGCAGAAGTCACAAACACCTTGTTCCCGAGCCAGAGAATTTAGCCACAGGAGAGTGAATTCCCTATGGCCCGGCCGGGAATCAAACCCGGGACCCTTCAGGCCAAAGCCTAGGACGCTATAACCACGGAGCCGGGCACAGATCGTAGTAAGCGATTTAACGCGCATGGCTACGCCGCGGGGTGCTGCAACTACTTCATCCCAAATGCACCGCGGGTAGACAGCTTTCCGGGCGAGAATACGCTCCTGAACAGTTCCCAAGTTTCCCTTCTAGATTCAGACAAGACAGTGGCAATGTCACGGAAGCCTGAACAGATTAGGGGATGAAATACCACCTCCCATGTTTTCTTGAAATGAAATGGGTGAAGTCTTGAGGAAATAATTCTTGATGTGAAACAAAAACAAGTAGTTCCGTGAAGAACATTACAGCCTATTTTCATATATCCTACTTATGTTAATTGCCACTATAAACATACACAATTTCAGTTTGATTGCTGTAATAGATTCGTGGATATTGAGAACCGACTAAATATTTCGGATGGTCGCCATGTTGAATTTTATATATGTAGGTCCTAGAGTTATGTACTGTTACATGTAGATTATTGTGTACGTGTAGTATTCAAACTACAATCGCATAATTAGGACACAAGAAGTAACAAGGAGATTTTAAAATTTCGCACAGCTGCCATCTTGAGGTTATGGAAACAATTGAAATAAATTAGATGCCAGTGGATTACCATTCGTATAAGGATTTACTGTTCCAAGTTTCACTACACTCGGATGGTTAAATTGCGAGAAACGTCCATGTGAATTTTTATATTTCGCGTCGCCTCCATGTTGGATTTGTGAACACCAGGTTATTTAAAGTCCTATAGGTGAACATAAGTTCATAGCCCCTATGAACATTAAGAAATTCAGTTTGATTGCTATAATAGATTCGTAGATATTCAGAGCCGACTAAATATTTTGGATGGTCGCCATGTTGAATTGTTAAATGTATAGGCCATAGAGTCATGTACCACTAAAGGAAAATTATTGCGTAGGTTCATTATTCAAACTTTCACTTCGATCGCATGAGTACATCACAAGAAATAAAAACTTAATTTTAAAATTCGCACTGCCACCATCTTGAGGTTATGTAAACAATTGCACTAAATTAGATACCAGTGGATTACAATGTGTATAAATATTTCCTGTACCAGGTTTCAGTGCGCTTGGAACATTAAATCGCGAGAAAGGTGTATTTAAAATGTTCAAATTCGCTTGGCCGCCATGTTCGTTTTGTAGTTAACCGGTTTTTGAAAATCTTATAGATGGACTTCCAGTAGTGCCCTTTATCTCCGTACAAAATTTTAGGGAGATACCGCTAATAGTTTCAGAGATATAGAATGCCGGTGAAATATTTCGCACATCCGCCATCTTGTGATTATGTAAACAATTGAACGAAGTTAGATGTCGGTGCATTACAATGTATATAAACATATACTGTACCAAGTTTCATTGCGTTTGGTTGGTCAAATCGCGAGAAACGTCTATTTAAAGTCGCAAATTCGCTTGACCACCATGTTGGATTTGTAGTTACCAGGTTTTCAAAAGTCACATAAGTGAACTTATAGTAGTTCCCTCTATCACCATAGAAAATGTCAGGGTAATATCGGTAATAGTTTCGGAGATATTGAATGCTGGTGAAATATTTCGCACAGCCGCCATGTTGGATTGGTGAGTCGTAACAAAATTTGAAGGGCACGGTCGAGGTCGCCGGGAATAGTGCTATGAACTTTCCGAGTTTCATTGAAATCGCTCCTGCCGTTTAGATTTTATTAGGGGTGGGGGGGGGGGGGGGGTGGGACACACACACGAATCACACACACACACGCACACACACACGGACAAAAGGTGATCTCATAAGACTATTTTTTCAAAATTGAAAATAGGCTAATAATGGAGTGCTGCCGTAAGAAACCCGAAATCTTTGTTATCATGGAATTGGAAGGTTAAAGACTAAAGGAAGTAGGAGAACCATCATATTTGAGAAGAAAATAATCAGTGATGGACGAAGCAATGAGGATATAAAATAAGTCAGCACAGGTGAGAAATAGAAAACTTGTTTACATGAAATATAGATTCAAGTCATTTTGAAAGCCTTTTTAAGGAGGAGTTGTTGTTGATTCATTTTAGGGGCTTAGATATCGTGGTCATTTATCACCGTGTGCTTTGGTGTGTGTAGAATGTGTCTGTAGTAGTGTGTATTTGTAATTTAGGTAAAGATCGGGACGGAGGCTGCCGTGGCCTTTAGTTAGGAACCATCCTGTCATTTGCTCGGATTAGAAGTGGCTGACCACGGAAAACCACTTTCATGATGACTGAGGAGGGAAAACAAACCCTTCTATTCTCCATTTTGCCTCACAAAGCTGAGTGTACCCCATTCCAGCCCTCAGAGAAGAATTAAATATCTTGGCAGACCCGGGAATCAAACCCAGGATGTGGATTTTCTGTATAGGGGAGGGGCATCGTGAAATATGATTGATAACCTGTGTCTTTGTGCTGGCTTGACTATTTTGTGTATTTGTAGAAGGGGCTCATGGATAGGAGAAGTCAGTTAGGATTCATCCCAGCATTTTCCAGGAGTGGAAGTGGGAAACCACGGAGGTGGGAATAGAATCCTTCTCTTCTCAGTTTTGTCTAATGAGGCTGAGTGTATCCCGTTCCAGCCTTGGGACCGGTGTTAAATTTCTTCGAAAAGCCGAAAAACAATCCTGTGACCATTGGATCTGGAGTTTAAATACGTACCACAGAAGGAGACATCGTTTGTGTAGAGCGTGGCGCTCTATACGTCCAGTGCCAAAAAATAAAAACCCCACTAGCTGTAGTGACTTTAGACCAATAAATATCCTTTGTGCCCTTAGTAAAGCACTTGAGAAAATAGTTCATGAACAAGTATGTGAATACCTAACTAAATTTAATATCTTCAATCCTTACCAATCTGGGTTTAAAAAGGGTCATAGTACCACCACTGCATTGTTAAAGGTCAGCGATGATATACGCTCAGCTATGGACAAGCGTCAGCTTACAATCCTATGTCTTTTCGATTTCAGTAAGGCTTTTGACTGTGTGCACCACAATATACTTCTTGCAAAGCTGAAATCTTTTGGCTTCTCTCAGAGTGCTCTTTCCTGGTTCAAATCCTACCTTTCCATGCGTACACAGAGAGTGGTCCTCGCGGATGGCTCCTCCTCAGACTGGAAATCGGTAGAAAGTGGAGTACCTCAGGGATCTGTCTTAGGTCCACTATGCTTCTCGCTATATATAAACGATGTTTCTAATGAATTCCGAAATAGTTCTGTTCATATATACGCTGATGACCTCCAAGCCTATTTTCTCCTCACGCCTAACACTGCATGTGATCGTATAAATCTGTTTAATGAAGACATTTACAGGCTTTGTGAATGGGCCCAAAATCATAATCTTAACTTGAACATATCTAAAACACAACTTATATCCATTGGATACACAAAACTTCTGAATTCAGTAGATTTTAATTCACTACCACCCATCAAGATACTAGATAATAATATTAAATATAGAAACACTGTCAATAATCTCGGAGTGATATTTGATAGAACACTGTCGTGGGCAGAGAATACGTCTAATGTGGTAAGGAAGGTTGTATCAACTATGCATCTCCTGAAAAGAACTGTTTCTTACACCCCTCCTAACATACGTAAGCTCTTCGTCCAAACTCTCATCTTACCAATCATTGATTATGGCTCTGCAGTATACAATGATTTACCAGAAACACAGAACATCAAATTACAAAGAGTCCAGAATGCATGTGTTCGGTACATTCTGGATGTAAGGCGAGATGAACATATCACACCTTACTACGTGCAGCTGAAATGGCTGAAACTCCACGAGCGCAGGCAGTTATCAGTTGCCATCCTGACACATAAAATATTACATACCAAGACCCCGTTATATCTCTACAATGCCTTTACACCAATGCATTCTGTTCATAATCGAGAAAATAGATACACAGAATTAACACTCCAGATTCCTATACACCGAACCATGAAGTTCAATAAATCTTTTGTTTGCACCGCCTCACGCCTCTTCAACACCTTCGATTTATATAAGTTCGTCAACATTGCAAGCACTGCAGCTTTCAAAAGACATCTTTCATCCCGCTTCTTGGAGCAGTATACCTCTCACATTTGATTACTGTATTATGTTAAAATACTTTTTTAAAGTTCAATTATAACACAAGGACAATAGCTGACAACCTGTCTACTTCAATAGCTCTTCTTGTACAGTATATGGAGTTTGTTTTTCGGGCTGATAGTCTGTATGCACTCTCACTCTTTTGTATGTAATTTTTCCATTATCATTAGTAATATTATTATTATTGTATTGTTACTATATTTTTATTACTATAATTGTTAGACTATGATTATTTATATTGTAATGTAGGTGAAATGTTTTATTTGTATAAGCCCTAACTTTATTTTATATAGGGCGCTACTGTAAAGGAGCTCTTAAGCTCTAAGTGTAGCAGTGAAAATAAATCAAATCAAATCAAATCTATGGAAATGAACCTTGGACGGTTCGTGCAGCAGAAAACAGGAAAATTGCACTCTTGAATGTGTGGTGTTACAGAAAACGGTGAAGATTAGATGGGTAGATAGATCAAGAAATGAAGGGGTATTAACACGAGTGGTGGAATGGAAATGTTTCTGGCGGGTGCTAATGAAAAATAGAGATAGGTTGGTAATCACATGCCAATACAGCTAACTTAGTTATGGTAGGAAGTAATAATAGCTTATTTATTATTTAGCGTATGACGCTATACACACAATCAAAAGAATATCATATATGCAGTACAAATGATACTAAATTTCAATATCAAAGTTTTGCAACCACACGACTGCTTCGGAGCTACCTTCATTCAGCTCTTCCAGAGATCCAGAGAAAGCACGAATTGGACAGTCTTGCACCACATGCCGGATTGTTTCAGCTACTTCGCTGCAGTCGCGCTGAGGAGAATCTTGGCATCCACGTTTTTAAAGACTATTGGCAGTTCTTCCTGTGCCTCCGTGGCTTAGGCGACAGCTCGCCGGCCTCTCACCGCTGGGTCCGTGGTTCAAATCCCGGTCACTTCATGTGAGATCTGTGCTGGACAAAGCGGAGGCAGACAGGTTTCTCACCGGGTACTCCGGTTTTCCCTGTCACAAATATCATTCCAGCAACGCTCTACACTTTCATTCATTTCATCTGTCATTCATTTAATCATTGCCCCAGGGTAGTGCGACTGGCTTCGGTAGCCGGCACAGATCATATCCACGCCAGAACCGGTCGGTCGACTGGATGCAGGCTGTGGATTTTTATTGGCAGTTCATCCTGTCCCACAACGTATACGATCAAGCTTGCACAATGTGGCGCGAGGTTAACCCGCCGGTTTGAGAGTTGGCTTGTCAATTCGTAGGAAGATTTTTTTTGGGTGACGTTGTCCATTCTGCTTTCCACGTAGCCATAGGATCGAATACACCGGATAATAATATTAATAATAATAATAATAATAATGCAACGGATTTTATGTCCCTTTTAACTACTGCGGCATTTAGAGATATCGAGGTGCTGAAACGTTTCCCCTAAAGGGATATTTATCGTGCCAGTTAATCTACTATCACGACTCCCTCACCCTCAAATGCGAACTGACTGTGCCAGGAGTCGATCCCGCTATCTTGTGCTCAGCAGGCAATAACGTTACCGCTGAGCCGGACAGCCAGTTCATGGAAGGAAGGGTCAAAGATATGAACTGTAAGGGTAGACCAAAGTTGCAATATTTTAATCAGGTTTCCTCGAATGTAGCTGTGTAGGGAGCTCAGGACAGGGAGTTATTCAGCCAATGGCCATGCACAGGGAAGGGATATTGGAAGGAAATCGGCCGTGGATCTATTGAAAAGAACAGTCCTGGCATTTGTCCTGTGTCGTGCTTGGTGGCAGTTCCACATCTCGAATGGAATGTCTTGGTTATCTAGCCAGTTGTCAACGAAGTAGGCAACTTGGTCTTTTCCAAAGTAGCCTAGGGCGAGAGGGGAGATGTGTGTGGAAATGTCAGTCGAGATTATTTCTGAGTCATTAAACAGGTAGCCACGTCCAAGGGGTGTGTGGAAGTGTCAGTGTGGGGAACTGTCCGGACACCGTAATGGAACCCGGGGCCTCCAGGTGAGAGGCAGGCGCACTACCGCAACACCACGGGGCACATTTTCCCCTATGATAAAAACCAAAAAGTTTATGTGTGATTGGCGGACTGAGATGTCTGCGATGTTTCCTCGTCAGTAAACTAGTTGGAAGGGAGCTATTTAGAATGTCCCTGGAGGTGGAAGTGGGAACCATATACGCTTTTCACGGAATCACTTGTAACTCGCGACAGTCACCACAAGGATGTGATCAATCACCGCGCGTCACTTCTTACAGCCCTACAAATGGGGACCCGGTGTATATTCACTAATAGGGTAATCCCACAGCGTAGCAACGCGTGCTAAGTCCTGCATCACAACTGCAAATGAAAAGATCGAAGGTTCAAGTCCCGGCACATCTTGAGTGTTTCCTCGGGATCCTTAAAACCAACCTCTATTACAACGTATTAACTTGCTCACCAGTAGCCCGATGGGGAGCTGTATCAAGTTGGGAGATCGGAGGTTCAAAGCCCGTGAGGCTGATAGTGCATTCCACACAACTGCCAGGGTAGGGCCTGTTCAGGATTGCTTCTTGTGAGGGCAGTGTGTGGCCAAACCTCATTTACAGCCAGTTTTATGTACTGAACAGAGCGCACGGGATGCAGAGAATACCATGGTCTCCTGAATACCCCTCTATGACACTAAAAGCCACGCAGTGAAATTTAAAATAGGAGGCCGTGGATGTCAGCGCAGGTGCGACGCTATCCTTACCTAATTGGTCACACAACTGTTTCTTGAGCTCTGATTGGCGGGAGAAACTGTATGATAATGAAAGCTTGTACTGTAATGACCCTCATTATGATACAGTTTTCTGACATATAATATTTACATTTCGACATGGTCGAACATAAAGATATAAAGATGCTGTGCATTTAACGGGTAGAGTGTTTTAGTGAGACGGTGCGAAACGGATACCTGCAATCCAGGCCACCCCACTGAGCACATCCACATCCCATGTCTCGCAAAGGTGCTATGGACGTAAACATGTGTAACACCAATAACACGGTTATTGTTTATTGGTTGGTTAATTGACTGTAAATCTAACTTTCGATGGACATGAGAGAGAAGCTGGTATTCAGAAAGGTGTAAGGCACGGGAGAAACTTATCAACCATATATTTCAATCTTACATTGAACAAGCAATGTAGGAAATTGGAGAAAAATTTTAAGTGGGAGTGAAGATTCAAGGAGAAATGATTTCAACTCTGAGATTTGCTGATGACATCTTCGCCAACACGTCAGAGGATTTGAATGAGTTTTTGAATGGTATGGACTCCGTCTTGAGGAAAGAATTCATGATGAAAATCAATAAATGTAAAACAAAAATACTGGAATGCAGCCGAAATAAATCAGAAACCTCTATGGACATCAAATTGGCAGGTGAAAAGCTGAAGGAAGTAGGAGACTTCAGTTACTTAGATAGCAAAATAACCAGTGATGGACGAAGCAAAGACGATATAAAATGTAGGTCGGCTCATGCAAGGAAAGCATTTCAACAGATAAGGAATCTGTTGACATCGAATATAGATTTAGGTATTAGGAAGTCATTTTTGAAAGCCTTTGTCTGGAGCGTGACGCTCAATGGAAGTGAAACTTGGACTGTTGGTCCAGCAGAAAAGAGGAGAATTGAAGCATTTGAAATGTGGTGTTACAGGAGAATGATGAAGATCAGATGGGTAGATAGGGTTACAAACGATGATGTATTAAGACGAGTGGGAGAGGAGAGATGTTTCTGGCGACTGCTAATGAAGATAAGAGATAGGTTGGTAGGACACATACTAAGACACCCAGGAATAGCAAGCTTAGTTATGGAAGGAAGGGTCGAGGACAAGAACTGTAGGGGAAGACCAAGGTTAGTATAGGTTAAACAGATGGCCTCAGATATAGGGCGTGGTAGCTATGTAGAGATGAAACGATTAGCTAAGGACAGGGAGGCATGCAGAGCTGCATACAACCAGTCTAAAGACTGGAGACTTAAACAGCAAAAACAACAACTGATTATTATTTACTAATGTCCCGTTCAACGCCACGCACAACGTTGCCAGCTCGCTACCTCCACTACCGCAACATCTTCCTCGCTTGCAGCCAATGCCTTGACCTCCACCCTCCCCACGCAACCCCCGATTCAGAAAGGAAAGGCCGAGGCAGACGACTGCCTCCGTGACATTTTGCTAGGACAGGCCTGCTGTACTGTATGATGAAAGTAGGCTAAAAGCTATGGTAGCTGGTGAATCTGGTTTCTACACTTGCTCTTGGATAAAATATGTCATTTCTTGTTCCATATTCTGAGAGTCATTACCAACTGAAATTATTGTCCACTATCACTGGAATTATGTGCTAAATACAGTACGTGTTTGTGTTTCTTGCTCATTCAACGACAATTGCCATGTTTGTTTGGCGCATGAGGTCCCTTCAACTGTTACCGATGCGCACACATTGACGTCGCATCACTGTTACCAACATATGGGACACTAACTACAATTTGTAAATATGTGAAAGAGAATTAATTGGCAAAACGTTTGGTCTGGATAAGGATTATTGATGCGGGAGTACTGAGGTGTGCAATTTATTAGACTCGACGCAGTTTCCAAAATTGTCTGTATACTTTGCTCGGCTTAATGCACTAAAATATGTTTACAAGGCGGTGAAATTACTTCCAATGTTTAACAAAGAGTCTTAATTATATCTCGTTTTAAGAACACAAAGTAAATTGTTTTTTTAAGTATTTGCACCTACAGAGAAATTTTGCTACTGCAAAATGCCACACGTTATGTTTTGGTTACTTTACTCCACTTTTCGTGTGAATTTAGGGGTCTTTTTTACTGATGGCCCACTTTTAAATTATTCAAAGATTCGTGAACCATGGGTTGACATCACCTGACTTATAGGGCACATTCCAAAGTCAATGAAAATATAGAAAACGAACCCAGCTCAGGTATGCCACGGAATACCCAATTCTGAAAGTTTCCACACACAGTTCCTTATGGGAAAAGGTGTGAGTCCACGGGGGAGAAAACATTACTAACGAGGGAAGTACCCCAGCTCGAACGGCTAAAACCGACTGGCAGTGCGCTTAACATACGAAAATATGTCTGTCCTACTACCTATCACGGGCATTTATCTCCCCGCATTAGTGTACAATCAATGTTTGGAAGTTACGGCGTCCAAAGATTGCAGAAACACAATTCGCAGCAGAAAGTACCATGCAACAGGCAATTCGGACCATTATATTAACAAGAAACAGATGTTGTTCAGTATCATCTGGCAAAAGTTTGAACACTTGCTTGCAATAAGAAATCTTAACACATAGTCATCTTTCCCACAAAAGAAGACACTGTGTTGACTTTCATTCGACGTCGAAGTGTAAATGTGGAGTTTCAATGAAGTGATTAAAACACAGCGCAATGGAACAGTACGCACACTTAACCAGGGCAACATGTAGACATTACTTACAATGTTCTCGCATTGCAATAGTCCAAACTCAAATACCCCGGTTATCACATTATCACATACTCAGATGGCGCTGGCGACCGAACACGTACTTTTACAGATGAATGGCATTGATAACTATTGACATAGGTACATCTGTATATTTTAAACCACTTTCAGTCGGTTTTCACCGTCCGAGCTGGAGTACTTCCCGTGTCAGTAGGGTAACAAAAGATGCCAGCAGTTGGGCAATAAAATTATTTTGAAAAAAAAAAAAAAAAATCTGACTGATTTAAAATCATTTATTTGATTCTAATAATTTGCACACCACTATACTCTCACGGTGCGTGACAAACACCAGGTTGTATATATTAGCTAGCGCGGCCTCTAGTATATATTGGTCTAAGGAAAAGCCATTGGTCTGGATAAAGATTATTGATGAGTAGTACCGTATGCGCGGGGTTGGCAATACTGTTTATGTCCCATAATTGACGCGTATTATGGCGAACACAACTGGAATTTCACTACATAAGACGTGATCTAAAAAGGGGTTGGAGGGTGGGTTGTAGATACTGCAGGAGAAACCATCTATTACGACAACATTTCCACAATTTCATCATTACAAAAGGCTGGTTGAATGGTTGGTTGGTTCCTCAATTTAGGGGCTGTGACAACGCCATCATGTAGCCCCGTGTACCTTGGTGTGTGTAGAATCTGTTTGATAACCGGTGTTAATTGTGATGGCTGTATTAGTGTGAGTTATCTGTGTATCAGGTAAGAACTGCCCACAACAATTTCAAGTAGTTCCTACTTTTGTTACCAATTGCTACTGTCCACGACACCTATCTTGCAGACTTGGCTACTGGATGGCATTTCAGTCAGCAGCTGGCGGCGAACGTTGGAACTAATAGAGCGTTATCAATTCTAACCTACAAATTTTGCCTTCACACAAGTGTAGTTAGTGGAAATTTCTTTTTCATGCCATATCTATGACATGGGACCGCTGGTATTACTTCCCCTCCGAAGGAAGGCATACTGAGGGATTTTTAACGCTCTTAAAAATCCGACGGTTTAGAACCCGCGACCTTGATCATAGAAGCTCAGCATGCTACCAACTACGCCATTGAAGCTGCCTGTTACGAAAGGTATTTCTGATAATTGTAGAAGGTTCATCTTTCCTGAGCTCTAGCCCAAGTTCTCTCTCTTGATTACAGAGTCCGGTGTTCCCTTGTTTACACCATTCTGGAAATGTACGATGCGACAGATGTTTGTTCTGGTGAGCAACTGCGAATATGGTTCACCTCTGTTTACTTCCAGCACAGCGGTTACAAATACACTCGATTGGAGCAGCACCTGTCGTCATAATGCCATGGCCATTTCTCCATTGGACTGGCCTGAGCTCGATACTGCGTACACATGAATAAAATGCATATTTCACTTCCAGCAATTACGACAATTTCAGGAAGAGTTTACAGCTACGGTACTATAAGCTGAGCCAAAGTACTCGATACCACGGAGCTTAGCCATGTGCGTGCAGTCGTCCTCGAAGTCCTGCGATCGATGATTTGAATCCACGCAGTAGGACTTTTCTTTCCGTTCTTCATTGACCAGCACAAGACACACTAGTGGTCATAAACTGCCTTCCATTACCCTCTGGACGCTTCGACGACCGATAACCACAGCTAACCTGTAGTATCTCAACATAAATAGACCTACTATGAGTGTAAGAATTGTTCAGCTTGAAAAGTTCTACAAAACAGTCTGCGAGAGCACATCTCTATCTTCAATACATCGCCCACTATAAGTGTTATTATGTTTTCATTTCTTCCAACAATCTCCATTCAATTACTGAGAAGACATTTTACGAGATAATCTGGGGCGAGCCTATCACTCCAGTTACAGCCTAGCTAGCTGGCGAGCCTATTACCCCAGATACAGTCAGCAGCAAACTGTCGAGTCGTGTTAAGACTTCAGAGGAGAGAGGTTGTGTTTGGAGTTTCCCTGGAAGTGCAATTCGACTTTTCTTCATTTCGCCTATGAACTTTTCGTTCCGCAAAATACACAGTCAAGTGAAGATTGGATGGAAGGGGGATTTGTGTTTCATGCACCTCGCCATTTTTAATTACGTCTGACAAGAATTCGTTGCACATGATAATATAATTAATAGTCCAGTCAGTGATTTTAACCCATCATGCCGAGACGTAAAACGGATATAGTGAACCCATGTACCATTGGCTCAAAAGGGGTCGAATCCATGTATAATTGTGAAAGGAAGGAAATAAATATACAGTCTTTAATGGAACATAGAAAGATTTCATGCAAGGATGCTAGCATAACGTTGCGTAAGAAGTTAGACCCAGGAGGCCGAGAAATGAGATCATGCCTGACTCATTGATAAAGAGCCAGTCACGTGTATAAATAGACTGAGTGAAAAGTTTCAGATGTATGAGAGAGAAGCACGTTTCGGAAATCACCCTTACTTTGCATTAAAACGGCAACAGCGCAACTGTGCCAGAAGAAGAAGAATTAGATTTAACCCATTTGGAAGAATGAAAGTAAGTAATTAAATACAGCATTGTGAATGATTTCAGAAGAGAGATTTTTGTGTGGAGAAAAAGCTTTTAATAATTGTCCAGGAAAGAAGTGCAAACGTAGCCATACGTCATAGGGGAATTACCGAGGCCCGAGGAGTGGGGAAATAAAAATCAACAGCCACACCCACACAGCTGAAGACTAAAAATTATTTAATATCTCAGAAATGCACGATCGATTTTCATGCGCAGTGAGGCCATTTTACGTTTAGAAAACGAGCTTTCTGGAGATATAATTTTTATAATTGTGCGACAATTATTTCAAAAGTTGGTCACGAAAAGGACTAGGATTGTATCTTTTTTTTGACTAAAGAGTATAAAACTCCTGGCAGCACCAAGCCAATCATGCAGTTATTCCGAGAGCCCAGGGGGCGTGACGTGGAGCATCACCAAATGCAGTTTACCAGTACTCCTTGAGGGGAGATGCTACATCACATCGTGCAGTATTATTCCGTCCAGGGGACGTGAAGCTACATCACGCCGTATTCAAACGTATGAACTTCAGGGGAGGTCATACCGTACAACAAGTAGAAGCAGTAAATGCAGTTTCCGATAGCCCAGGTGGGCGTGGTATCGAGGACCAACGTGCATCCATAAGGAGTAGCCAAGAAGTATTATTACAGTATCGCCGTGTGGAGAATTAGGAAAATCCTAGTTACAGGATTTAGTTCCGACAGTATAAAGTTTACAGTGAAAAGTTCAGTAATTACAGTCAAAGCAGGCTGCGAACTTAGAACCAAGGGCGATTGGTCTTAAATTAAACGACCAAAAGGATCATAACGTATTGAAGTACCGTAACAGCGAGATAAACATTCTATCAACTTTAAAGAACCCGAGCAGGGACGGACAGAATAAGGTTCGCAAAGTATTCTGGAAGGATAGGAATTCGAGAACCGAATAAGCGGAGAGGAGAAGGAAACTCTAGACATTGTTTCAAGGAAGCAGACGAACTATTAAAAGGCACTAAGTTACGAGGAGTACTAGTTGCTAGAAATCAATAGGTCACCGATAGATTATTTAGGGGACCGTGGGCAAAACAGACTTTCGCTAGACCAACCAATAGGGTCTAGAAAGGAGCCGTTCGAGTTAATAAGAATAGCAGATCATCAGGAAACGGGATTTGAAGGAGTGCTATTGCAGAGAGGAAATAGATGGTTCGAGACTTTCACATTCTGGCAAGATAGGAAGCCGACATTTACTAAATTTCACCCTTGGAGACGGTAGGTCAAGAAGTCACGTGTGATAGGCTTAATAGCAGCCTTAGTGATTAGAATCTGTGAAGTGTAAATATATATAATTTGTGTTAAGAAGTAATATTTTTCAGTGTTTTTATCGTGTATTATAAACGAATACACCAGTGTATTTTAAAATGTTATCAGTGTTAAATGTATTTGAATTAAATGTGTGTCAAGATATGTCAGTACATGAAATGAATCTGTACAAAATGGAGTAATCACAAAATTGTGGGCAAAATGAAACATCGCAAGAGAAGGAAGGTCAGGGACCGACCTATAACATGTGAGTAAATATTTTCATTATGTTTTGGTGTTGGGAAAGTGTTTGTGTACAATCCACCGGAGTTTGAGGTAGAGGGATGTTTCTAAATAACAAATAACAGAATAAGAGCGCGGTCTGAACAAATAAAATTTGAGAAATTAATAATAATTATGGAAAAGAATATATCCTGTAGAGGAAATGTATGGAATAAAATGTCAGTGTATTTGACGAATGTTATAAAAGCAAGCGTACTAATAATAATAATAATATAAAAGAAATATAAATAAAGATTAAATTGAATGATATAAAAATAAGAGCGCTTGAGCCTTAATAAAAGTATAAAGACATGGTGTTAATGCATGTTCTTAAAATATAGCGATTATTGTCAAGGGAAAGGATTAATATAAAAATTGAGATATGGATCAATTGTTGATGTTGAATCTATCAGTTGTTTGGAAGACGCTAGGCCTTAAAATAATGTATAGCGCATTGTAGCGCATTAAAGTAAATTGTCACGCTAGGAATGCGTAGAATATAAAGGTACTTGGTAAATTATTATTGAGGGATAATTGATTGCGGTAATTGAGCCATATTAAAGTCCTCCAATAGTAACGTAGATCACGAGGCCATGTGTGTTATGTTGTATTAATAGGGAGCAAATGTATGGTATTATGAGCGCAGGTAATATAGGCCACGGTCGACCCTAAGTCGCATTTGTGTAAGTCCTCCAGTAAGGAAATGGTTCCCGAGGCATGTTAAGAGAGTCGAACCTAGACTCGTCTAGTTGAAGCCCCTAAGTATTCGTCGTTGTATGTGAATTACTCTTACCAATCAATGATGACCCTTCATAATTAATAAATGCCAAGGTTACGAAAGTGGTTTATGAACCTAATAATGTTGTTGAAAGAATATGAAAGAAACGCCAGGTCTCCCCAGAGAACTGAAGAAAAGAAAGATCTGTTTTAAAAGCATTGAGTATAGCGGCCACGCATGGGCAAGGCGGGAGGTTCCCCTCTCAGCCATAAATCTCGCCCCAGTGATTACGGTCCAACCCTTGTCATTGTAAGTTGTGCTAGGTCGGAAAGGAACGTCTAAGAGAAGTAATAATACACCGTGAGTGTTGAAAGTTGTTAATGACCCGGGATTTGAACCGAGGTCCTTGTAGATGAAAGTACCGCTTGCCAGTTCTGATCGTAGCTTTCTTGTGTGATAATGGTCTTATAAGACAAATAAATAAATAAAAATCCCTAATGTAATGTTGTATGGATGTAGGATTCCATGAGTTCAATGAAGATAACTAGATTCCGGGAGTAATCATAGTTTTTGACTTTGTCAAGTAATCTTTGTAACTCTGGAGTACACAAGTATTTTCCCGATCACTGTAGTGAATTTGTGAAACTTGAGAGAGATGGTAATGTTGAGAACATTGTTGAATGCCCAAACATTTAAGTAGAGAAGTAACATGTACATTAAATATGATTATATATTTGTTTGATGATAAGAAACTCATAAAATAGTTATTGAGGTGTATGAAAGAATGACACCGTTATTATTGGAAAGTATCGAGCCATTGGAGCTCGTGATTATGTTGAACTTTAAGATAGATACTTTATGGAAGTGAAAATAATTATGAATTTTTGGTTTGAAGGAAACCATGTATTTTAATACAATATTTGTTTGATTTTTACATATTCCTTGTTCACTTTGAACAAGTAAAAGGATTGGGTCAATAGTTTGTTTGTTTGTAGCGCCATAATTTTGGTTAATTAAATGTTTTGAAATAGGAGTTGATTTTGTTGTTATTTTTGGAAGTGTATCCTCTATTTAATCCAAAATGTGTAAGTCACAGAGTGGGAGAACGTACCAAAACCCCGAAAATCGCGATTTGAGCATTGCTGGCATACTGTGATTTGCATATTTCTTGCTGGAAGGGCACAATAGGTCGTACGTCATTGGCATCGGAAGAAAGCACTTATCATGCAATGCATTCATAACTGTTCCCGGACGAAGCTGGGGCGGGTTGCAAGTTAATAAACAAGTCACTAAATCGCAATATGCAAAACTTTCTTGAGCACAGTATTTGGGCACTCTGTGCTGATCGACTGAAGAGCAACTCTGTCTGATTGCTCATCGCGATGCCTATATTCTTTACTTAGCAGCTCAACTTTCGTCATGCACGCTATAGTCATGTTACAATTTAATAGACTAGCAATAATTACATTGCCGGCGCTGTGGTGTGGGAGTAGCACGCCTACCCCTCACCCGAAGGCCCCAACAGGATTTTTCAGCCTACTTTTCTCCTTTGGCAAAAATGAGGAAAATGTAGACTTATGAGAACGATCCGGGAAAATATGTGTCTGTCTGTCCTTCTGTCTGTCTGTCCTTCTGCCTGTGTGGGTCCCCCCCCCTATCAACTCCTAAACGACTGCAGCTATGGAAACCAAATTTCGTATGAGTAAAGATCTATGCCGGGATATCTCAAGGCCATATTTGAATATGATGTCAGTGCTACCAAATGCTGAAAAATCACAATTGAAATTTGAGCTCAATGTTGGATATCCTAGAAGGTATGCATAGGAGCAATTCCAAACTATAATATATAATAATAATAATAATAATAATAATAATAATAATAATAATAATAATATTTCAGTTTATTTTACAGGAGGCCATTCTTGACAGTGTTACCAACATGATTCTAAGCAAGCTGATAAGTCTAATTTTTAAATGCATGTAACTTCTACACTCAATTGGATTTCAAGCAAATTTCATATGTACTATGTGTACGATAACAAATATGACTATGCGTATTCTTAAGAGCAACCAGGGCTGCCAACTGTTAATAAATGCTCTCTCTATTATTTTATCCTAATACCAATATATCAGAAAGTATGCAAACCAAGAGCTCGAAATTTTTCACACGTATAGTGCATGACCTTCTACATCAATTTGGAGTACCTAGTATACGTCAGTACTGCCAATATAATTCTAAACTTGTTGATAGCTACAAATTAGAAATTCATATAACTACTGTACTAACAAATGGATTTCACCCAAATTTTGTATGTGACTTTTGTACCATAACTCATATGAATATGTGTATTCTTAAGAGCCAGCAGGGCTGCCAACTGTAAATAAATGCTCTCTCCATATATTCTTACCATAATATCTATAAATCTGAATATATGCAAGCCAACAGATCTAAACTTTGCATACGTATAGTACCTAACATTCTAAATTAATTTGGGGTAACTAATGTACATGAGTGCTGCCAACATTATTTAATCCTTCTGATAAGTCCACTTTTTACATGCATGTAAGTTGTATACTAACAAATGGATTTCATCCAAAATTGGCACAGTAATAGATCATAACATTTTAGATTAATTCATAAATTCCAAGAAAAGTAGGCTCTTTAGTTCGTCACGGAACTACTTGTTAACTGTAGGCATCAGGTATCCGCGCCAAATTCCTGCCTGAGTTTCACCTCACATTAACATCAGCATGCATGTTTTGAAATTTCGGAATTGTAACATTGATTTGAGTACTAATACGTCGAGGGGCGCGCAGAAGAAGCAGTCTCAGGGATCTCGGCAGATCGTAATTGCTCTCAACGCACACCAATGATGTAGGGAATATCATCTAGGCGCGTCACTTAGCAAACTCTGTCGCAAGAGGAAGATATGTTTCAGTTAATATGACTTAGTGCATTTAAAACAAGAAGTTCCGTGACGAACTAAAGAGCCTACTTTTCTTAAAATTTAAGATTCATGCCAATGATTAATCTATATGGACCTATCTAGAATAATGACGAAATAAAGTTGGTATTATCGAAATTTCTAATTAGTTCGAAATATACTTGGCATAATGTAGCCTAACAGAGCACTACAGTTGGCAGTCCTGGTGACTGAATATATTCTTAGTTCCATCTCTTAAGGTACAGAATACAAAATTTGGTTCAAGTCCAATGGATAGCATTGACGTTACATGCAGTTAGACATTGGATCCATCAGCGCGCGTAAAATCATGTTGGCAACAATGTCACGCATGTGTTGGTCAGAAATAATCTGAAATATTATGATCTTTTGTTGTGCCAATTTTGGATGCAATCCATTTGCTAGTATAGAAATTACTGGTATTTTAAAATTGGACTTATCATCAGGCTTAGAATCATGTTGGCAGCACTGACGTATATTAATTACTCCAAATTAATCTAGAATGTCAGGTACTATACGTGCGCAAAGTTTAGAGCTGTTGGCTTGCATACTTTCTGATATATTGATTGGTAAAGATTATAAACAGCATTTATTAACAGTTGGCAGCCCTGATTGCTCTTAAGAATACGCATATTCATATCTGTTACGGTACACATAGCACATACGAAATTCGGTTGAAATCCAATTGATGGAATAGAAGTTACATGTATTTAAAAATTGGTCGTATCAGCAGGCTTAGAATCATGTTGGTAGCACTGACATACATTAATTGCTCCCAATTAATCGATATACGTGTGCAAATTTTAAAGCTGGTGGCTTGCGTACTTTCTGATATATTGGTATTTGGATAAAAATTAGAGAGAGCATTCATTGACAGTTGGCAGTCTTGGTGGATCTTAATAATATGCTCATTTATATCTGTTTATGTACACATAGTACATACGAAATTTGGTTGAAATCCAATTGACAGTGTAGTAGTTATATGCATTTAAAAATTGGACTTATCAGTAGGCTTAGAATCATTTTGGCAACACTGTCATGTATCGCCTCCTGAAAATTAAACTGAAGTATTATTATCTATATATGTGCCAATTTTGGAATAGTTCCCATGTATACATTCCAAGATATCCAACATGGAGCTCAAATTTCAATTGCGATTTTTCAGCAGTTGGTAAAACTGACATCATTTTCAGGTATGACATTGAGATGTTCTGGTATAGATTTTTACTCATACAAAATTTGGTTTCGATTGCTGCCGTCGTTTAGGAGTTGATACACACACACACACGCCCAGACAGACAGACATTTTCCCGGATCGATCCCATAAGTCTACTTTTCCTCATTTTTGCAAAATGTGAAAAGTAGACTAATTATTGCTTTATATAATTTAATTAGCAACACTCCCCGGTTTCGCCTACTTTTTGCGCATTTTGTAAAACTTTAGTAAAAAGTAGACTTATGAGATCCATCCGGGCAAATATGTGTCTGTCTGTCCGTTCCCCCCCCCCCCCCCCTATCAACTCCTAAACGGCTGCAGCTATCGAAACCAGCCGACTGTGCCAGGATTCGAACCTGCAGCCTTGGGCCCAGCAAGCGAGAAGAACTGGTTAAAATACA
The DNA here is from genome assembly GCA_946902985.2 of Meconema thalassinum. Taxonomy (NCBI): domain Eukaryota; kingdom Metazoa; phylum Arthropoda; class Insecta; order Orthoptera; family Tettigoniidae; genus Meconema; species Meconema thalassinum. The sequence continues at coordinate 204,636,408 of OX336399.1, read as the reverse complement.
GCAGATTGAGGTCCGAATCCCCATTTTGAAGTCTAACACAACACCGAGTAGAAAAGCAGCATTGTCTTAGCCCAGCCTGTCGGTGTTGAGAGAGCCTGCTTACTCTTGTACGGCTTCAGCGACAGAGTTGTTTGTGTGGGGTCATTAACTTGAAGGGATTCGCACAAGAGTTACCGCCGCACCGAGTTTAGAGGTGAGAACCAATGCCAGTTCCCCAACATGTTTATACTTTTCATGACAATCCATGCAACCCTAAAACGTAGCCGTGCGAGTTAAACTACTACTGCCAGTCCGGACATCAATGCCTTGAATCACAGTGTCTGGACATTCCGAACCACCTGATGTCAGATGGGAATTCCTTTTCGAAAACTCAACACGACTCGACTGTTTGCAACAGGCTGTAGCTGGGGTAATAGGCTCGCCCGCTAGCTAGGCTGAACTGCGGTGTTAGGCTTGCCCTTAGCTAGCTCGTAAACTGTTTTTGGAAGAAATGAAAACGTAAAAACACTTATAGTGGGCGAAGTTTTGAAGATAGAGATATGCTCTCCCGGACTTTTTTTGTAGAACGTTTCATGCTGAACAATTCTTACGCTCATAGTAGGCTATATCGATATTTTTAACGATTTGCCCAGCGTAAGCTTAAAAAGCGCACGGCGCCGGTTAATTTTTCGTTTTTTTTTTCACTGAAATCGTTACTGCTTGGCTTCCTTTGATCATAAATAAATTATTTTCTACAGAAACCTTCCTCGAGATATCCTTAACAGAATGGTGAAAACCTCATCAAAATCCATCCAGTGGTTCTCGAGATTACCCGTGACATACAAGAATCGGGGACTTTTTTTTATACAAAGTAGAGATTTTTATTCCTATGCATCCATGCATTAAAGGTCATGCTAAAACCGGTTTCTATCGAGGTTGGGTCCAGTGGACACCGACACCATTGGTCAACAAAAGTTAGAAGCGATAAATAATTGTAAATGTGTTGCACTTGGAGGACCCGGTTTGATTGCCGGCCTTTTCGGGGATTTTCAAAACTGACGTGAGGGCTGGAAAGGGGTGACTCAGCCTCGTGAGGGCAATTGAGTTGTTGCCTGACTGTGTGGTGGCGCCTTGGTCACGGAGACCAAGACTATAATTTGTAGGCCAAAGGGCTGGGCAGCGGTCGCTTGGTAGGACCAGGCCCTTCATGGCCTGTAATGCTACGGGGTTTGGTTTGGATTGGTCTATCAAGCTGAGGAGCGAGTGGTGTAAGCAGTAATACTTGTTGGAGGTGTTCGATTATTCAACAGATTACGCGTTACTAATGGCAGATGTTGGCAGGTTGGTTCCTTAGTTTAGGGGCTACAACATCACAGTCATGCAGCCCCGTGTACTTTGTGTGTGTGTAGAATCTGTCTGATAACCGGTGTCAATTGTGATGGCTGTATTAGTGTGTGTGTGTGTGTGTGTGTGATTCAGGTAGAAGGACTGCAGACGATTATTCTTTTCAAGTAGTTCCTACTTTTGCTACCAAATGCTACCGTCCACGACACCTAGCTGCAGACGTGGCTACTAAATGCCATCGCAGTCAGCACCTAACGGCGAACTTTGGAACTAATATAGCGTTATCAAACTATGCTACAAACTTTAGCTTCCACAAGTGTAGTTAGTGGAATGTTCTTTTCCATGCCATAAATCTAAGACATGACGTGTTACGCATTTCCTTAAATATGTTAATTATTCAAATTCAATAAACCAAGGAAGCCAGAGGTGATTTTCACACTCTCGCCCGTTTAATTAACTTTCTTAATTTAGAATATAGAGACATTGGAAACACAAGAGATTTATCCCCACTTTCCTGACAGTAAGTAGGCTAACCAAACAAGAGCATATGCAGTTGGTAAAAAAGGCATTAATACACCATGTGTTTTTGAATGTTGGTTTAATGTATGGCCAGAGGACGTCATGTTTGCATTATGTAGAACGAAAAGTACCAATTATTATTTACAGAAAAAATAAAACCTTTCAAACACACTACGTATTACAATATGAAACAAAAACCATTCTTAGGGCACCAAAAAGTATTCATACACACCACAAATGAGACTTTCTACAGAATACAAATGCAATTAATATTTGGTATGCCAACCGTTTGCATTTATAATGGCCTGAAGTCTCCTTTGCATGGATTTAACAAGCCTGTTCGTGAAGTCTGGTGTAATTCCAGACCAACATTTTCGCAAATTGTCTACTAGTTGCGTTCCAGTTTCATTTTCGGATTTTGTTTTTGAAATGGGCCTACACATTTTCAATGGGGATATCGTCCGGCGATAGCAGTGGCGTGGAAATACTTTTCGGGCGTTGTACAACAGCCACTCTCGCGTTATTCTTGTTGTATATTTTCGGTCGTTGTCATGTTGAAATAAATAGGTGTCTTGTATGCCTAATTTTACATCACTCCTAGACATATTACCTCGGAACACTTTGATGTAGCCCTGAGCATTCATGATACATTCACTTACGCCCAGTTCACCAACTTATGCAGCACTCATGCAGCTCCATACCACGACGTGGCCTCCTCCATGTTTCACCGTTGGTAGTACATCTTTGCTTTCCAGTATTTGGTCTTCTGTCGACCATCAGATCCAAACATGTAGAATTTACTTTCGTCCGAAAATAAAATAGTCTTCCAGAAATCTTGTCCCATGTTTATATATTCCTTAGCGAATGCCAACCTCTTCCCTCGGTTTATCTCACTTATAAAAGGCTCTTTAACTCTGCTCTGCCGTTAATGCCTACTTCCTGGAGCCGACTCCAGATAGTTTGAGGTGTAACAATCTTCCCGGAACGTGAAGCACGCTGTTTCCCTAGTTCAGCTGCACTAATTCTAGGGTTCTCTAAGGCTTCACAAACCAACGGGCGAGATTCACGTTGCGAAATAACTTTTGGTCATCCCTGCCGCTTTGTAACATCGGTCGATCCCGTCTTCAACCTGTTAATAAAATACTGGACAGTCGCGTGAGATCGTTTCGCCAGCTTTCCAATCTTCCGATAGCTGAATCCTTGTTTAAGTAATGAAACTACAGTATGTGTTCTTTGCAGGCGGCCCTCAACTCTTGTGATTTCCGACCCATTTTGTACCACTATCAGACGTAAAGTAAACAGTCTCATCTAAGAACAGTACGGTGAGTCGACCTTCGCTTGTCGACACGTCCTACGACCGGGGAAGGGAGTGTAACAGTTGGACGCGAATGAATACTTGCTTTGCCTACGAATATAGGCTGCCATTTTTCCGTTATTATGATGATGATGATAATTGTTGTTTTAAGGGGCCTAACATCTAGGTTATCGGCCCCTAATGGTTAGGGTGATCGTGAAGATGAAAATGAAATGCAAACCACAACCAAAAACTAATTACTAACTTATAGACCAGAATAACAAATGGAAAACAAAAGGAGAATCAGGCAAACAAATGACAGGAGGAAAAGAAACGCCCTCAATCCTCGAAGAACGCGGATTGAGGGACCTGGAAGGAAGGAGAGCCATGATAGGCAGATAGGAAAGTGAAAGAGGAGAGGGTCCTCCCCACAGGTAAGGCACAAAAGGGGTAAACCGGACCCAGCTCAGGAATCTCTCGGGGTCGCCAACTCCCGAACTCACCAGCCTTGAGCCTCTGAGGGTGTAGCACTATCCAGGGTGCACCAGAAGTGGTGGGGCTACACACACCCTGCCTTCTTGAAGGCATTGTGCAAGGTTTGGAACTGATGTGTAACTATCTGACAGTCTGTTACTTCTTCACGCAAAATTTTATCTCCCGCAGAGATTGTTGTTGGTTCCTCAGTTTAGAAGCTGCGACAACGTGGTCATGTAACCCCGGGTACATTAGGTGTGTAGAATCTGATAAACGGTGTTAACTTAATTGTGATGACTGAATTAGTCTGTAATTCAGGTAAGATCTGCAGACGGTCAATTTTAAGTAGTAGTACCTAATTTTGTACCATATACTAACGTCAACGACACCTAGCTCTGAACTTGGCTACTAGATGCCACCACAACCAGCAACTTGCAACGAACGTTGGAACTTCTCCTCCAAAGGAAAGCATGCTGAGGGATTTTTAGCGCTCTTAGAAAATCCGACGACTTTGGCCGGCTTTGAACCAGCGACCTTGGGCATATAAGTTCAGCATGCTACCAGTTAGCCGCTTTCCACAGTCAGATGGAAAAATGAATGTGATCTCGTGCAATGGCGTTGTCTTGGCAACCTCTGATAGCTCATCCCTCATCAATTTAGAAGCGTTGTCATGGTAACCTCTGATGGCACTTGACATGTCCTTTAATTCCGAAATCATTTTTCTCATCCCTTGGCGTAATGGTAGGTCAGATCAAAAATTCTTTCAGACAAAGTTTTAGGTAATTATTAGGGGAATATTTTCCATTTTGTACGGTTTTGATATTGTGCCTATTAAGAGAGATATGATTAATGTTTCCCGAAAGAAAAAAACACTTCTTTCCACCCCTTTGGTCAATATTTGGTGCCATAAAAAATTTTCAAACATAAATTTTTGGCACTTATCCGACACATATTATGAACTTTGAATGGATTCGATAGTTCACGTATTAAGAGAGTTATAGCGATATTTCACTTTTTCGAACCCCCCCCCCCCCCAATTTTCACCCCCTTCAACCGATTTTGCCCATTAACGAACTCGACCGAGATTTTAAGGGGTCACATATTATGTAAAACATTCAAAGTGATTGGTGCAAAATTACGGCAGTTATCGTGTCCACAAGAAACTGATATATATGCATAGATTTACACACACATTTATATAAACGTTTGAATTGACGGTGGTTTGGGGTCTGGGGGATGTGAAACGCGATGATATGTCGAAATTTTCCGGAAGTCGAAACATAGCAGCCATTGCAATAGTTAGCTTTCTGATGAAATCTACCTAAAATAGGCTACATAATTTAAAAAAATACTACCATCAACGACACCTAGCTGTTAACTTGGCTACTAGATGCCACCGGAACCATCAACTCGCAACGAACGTTGGAGCTTCCCCTCCGAAGGAAAGCATACTCAGGGTTTTTTAGCGCTCTTAGTAAATCCGACGACTTCAGCCGGGTTTGAACCCGCGACCTTGGGCATAGAAGTTCAGCATGCTACCAGTTCCGATACCGAAGTCGCTTCCCACAGACATATGAAAACTGAATGTGATCTCGTGCAGTGTCGTTGTCATAGCAACTGCGGATGGCTCATCCCTTATCAATTAAAAGTAAAGTTGTCATGGTAACCTCTCTTGGCACTTGGAATTTTCTTATAATTTAAATCATTTTGCTCACCCCGTGGCGTAATGCTGGGTCATATCGAAAATTCTTTCAGACAAAAGTTTTAGGTAATTATTGGAGGAATATTGTCCATTAAGTACGGTTTTGATGTTGTGCCTATTAACAGAGATATGATTAATGTTTCCCGAAAAACCCACTTTTTCCCACCCCTTTGGTCAATGGTTGGTGCTATAAAAAAAATTCAAACATAAATTTTAGGGCCTTATCCGACACATACTATGAACTTTGAATGGATTCAATATTTCAGATATTAAGAGAGTTATAGCGATATTTCAATTTTTCGAAAAAGGCCTCCCATATTCGCCCCCATTTGACCGATTTTGCCCATTAACGAACTCGACCGAGATTTTAAGGGGATACATATTATGTAGAAAATTCAAAGTGATTAGTGCAAAATTACGGCAGTTATCGTGTCCACAAGAAACTGATATACATATATACATACATACATTATATATAAACTTTTGAACTGACGGTGGTTTTGGGGTCTGGGGAATGTGAAACGCGAAGATATGTCGAAATTTTCCGTTAGTCGAAACATGGGACCCATTGCAATAGTTAGCTTTCTAATGAAATCTACCTAAAATGAAATGGTGTGTCTCTTTCTGTCTGTCTGTCTGTCTGTCTGTGTGTGTGTTACTCAATAACACAAGAACCACTGGTTCGATTTAATTGAAATTTTGCATGGACGTAGCTGATTTACCAGGCTTACATATAGGCTACTTTTGATTTCGATATTTTGTACTATTTAAACATGGCGACTATTTTCATATTTCCATTTCAAATAAAAAGAGAACGCTAAGAAATAGCAAATTTTTGATGTCTTTTCGAGCTTTAAAATTTAATTTTCTATCCGAAAGGTCCTAATCAATTTTCGTGTATCTCCAACGGTTAGCGAGTAAAACCCACATTTGTGACGTCACTACACCTTTTGGTTTCTAAATATCATATTTCCATCATCTTTATATATATATAATTCTTCGACACGTGTGTATGTGACTGAACTCCTCCTAAACGACTGAACCGATTTTGATGGAATTTGGTATGTATATTAGGGTGGGTCCATGTATGGTTTAGATTCACAATCTGACCCGGTAGGTGGAATGAACACAATTTTAGAACCACAATTTACACACAATTTTAGAACCACAATATACAGTCAAAAACAGTCGTCATGGAAACCATTAGCCTTGGCCTTCGTGAAAGCTGATGTCTTTGGACGGTTTGTCTCTGCACGTTAGAGCCACCTGGTCGCAACCTGTGCAACTACCGCCATTACATACACTCCGCCCGTGGCGAAAAGTTGTGTTTTATACCAAAGGTGGCAGTGATGTCGAATTCTATTGTTTGTCTCTGCACGTTAGAGCGTTTCCAAGTCCCGTATGCGTTCATATACTATTCATCCGATTGACATGAAACTTGGCTGATATGTTGAGTGAGCTCCAGGGAAGGTGTTTGGCTTAGTAAATCCATTTTACAATAGATAGCACACGAATAGATTCAACAAATGAGCGACGACACGCGAAGCGTTTCAAAAAGGTCCCGTATGCTTTCAAATACCATTCGTCCGATAGCGATGAAACTTGGGTGAGATGTTGTGTACATTCCAGGGAAGGCTTCTGGCTTAGTAAATCAATTTCACATTAGGTAGCGCACGACTAGATTCAACAAATGAGTGACGACGCGCGAAGCGTTTCAACAAAATCCCGTATAAGTTTATATTCCATTCATAGATTGAGATGAAACTTTGATGAGTTGTTGTGCACACTTAAGTGAAGGCTTCTAACTTAGTAATCCATTTCACAGGAGGTTGCGCACGAGTTGATTCAACAAATGAGCGGCGACGTGCGAAGCGTTTCAACAAAGTCCCGTATGCGTTCAAATACCATTCGTCCGATAGCGATGAAACTTGGGTGAGCTGTTGTGTACACGTACGTGAGGGTTTCTAACTTAGTAAATCTATTTCACAGGAGATTTCGCACGAGTAGATTCAACAAATGGGCGACGACGCGCGAGACGTTTCAAAAAGGTCCCGTATGCGTTCAAATACCATTCGTCCGATTACGATGAAACTTGGGTGAGATGTTGTGTACAACGTACGGAAGGTTTCTGGCCTAATAAATCCATTTTACAATAGGTAGCGCACGAGTAGATTCAACAAATGTGTGACGGCACGCGAATCATTTCAACAAAGTACCGCATGCGTCCATATACCATTTATCCGATTGCGATGAAACTTTGGTGAATTGTTGTGTACACTCCAGGAAATGTTTCTGTCTTAGTAAATCCAGTTTTTAATAAGTAGCGCACGAGTAGATTCAACAAATGAGCGACGGCACGCGAATCGTTTCCACAATGTCCCGTATGCGGTCATATATCATTCATCCGATTACGATCAAACCTTGGTGAATCATTGAGTACACGCCCGAGAAGGTTTCAGGCTTAGTAAATCTATTTTAAAATAGGTAGCGCATGAGTAGATTCAACAAATGAGTGACGGCACGCGAATCGTTTAAAGAAAATCACTTATGCGTTCATATGTCATTCATCCGATGAAACTTTGATGAGATGTTGTGTACTCACCAGGGAAGGTGTTCAACTTGGTAAATACATTTTACAATATTGGTAGCGCACGAGTAGATGTAACAAATGAGTGACGACGCGCGAAGCGTTCCAACAAAATCCTGTATGCGTTCATATATTATTAATCGATTGCGATGAAACTTTGATGAGTTGTTGTGTACACTTACGTGAAGATTTCTAACTTAGTAAATCCATTTCACAGTTGGTAGAGTACGAGTAGATTCAACAAATGAGTGAGAGCGCACGAATCATTCAACCAAATCCCGTATGCGTTAAATGCCATTTATCCGTTTGCGATGAAACTTTGGAGAGTTGTTGTGCACGCTCCAACGAATGTTTCTAAATTAGTTAATTCAATTCACAATAATTTAGAGGCAGTTAACAAAATATTTAAAAAAATATTGTGTATCCAAAAGCACTTCAAGAAACAAAGTTACAACACTTTCTTTGATTGGCAGGACAACGTCTGCCGGGTCAGCTTGCACTAATATATAAAATTGAGATGGTGTGTCTTTCTGTCTGTCTGTGTGTTACTCAATAATTCAAGAACCACTGGTTCGATTTAAAAGAAATTTTGCACGGACGTAGCTGATTTACCAGGCTTACATATAGGCTTCTTTTGATTTCGATATTTTGCATTATTTAAAAATGGCGACTATTTTCATATTTCCATTTCAAATAAAAAGATAACGCTAAGAAATAGCAAACTTTTAATGGCTCTACGAGCTTTAAAATCTAATATTCTATCCGATAGGTCCTAATCAATTTTCGTATATCTCTAACGGTTAGCGAGTAAAGCCCACATTTGTGACGTCACTACACCCTTTGGTTTCAAAATTTCATATTTCCATCATACTAATATATAACAAGTAGTTCCGTGAAGAACTAAATAGCCAATTTTCATATATCATACTAATAATAATTGCCTCTATCAACATACAAATTGCCAGTTTGATTGCTGTAATAGATTCGTAGATATTGAGAACCGACTAAATATTTCGGATGGTCGCCATGATGGATTCTATATATCTAGGTCCTAGAGTTATGTACTGTTACATGAAGATTATTGTGTACGTGTAGCATTCAAACTTCAATCGCATGATTAGGATACAAGAAGTAAATACGAAATTTTAAAGATTCGCACAGCTGCCATCTTGTGGTTATGGAAACAATTGAAATAAATCAGATGCCAGTGGATTAACATTCGAATAAGGATTTACTGTACTAAGTTTCACTGCACTCGGATGGTTAAATTGCGAGAAACGTCCATCTGAATATTTATACTTCGCGTTGTCACCACGTTGGATTTGTGATCACCAGGTTATTGAAAGTCCTATAGGTGAACATAAGTTCATACCCATATGATCATAAAAAATCAGTTTGATTGCTATATTATATTCGTAGATATTCAGAGCCGTCGAAATATTTCGGTTGGTCGGCATGTTGGATTGTTAAATGTATAGGCCATAGAGTCATGTACCATTAAAGGAAAATTATTGCGTAGGTTCATTATTCAAACTTTCACTTCGATCGCATGATTACGACCCAAGAAATAAAAACTTAATTTTAAAATTCGCACAGCCGCCATCTTGAGGTTATGTAAACAATTGAACTCAATTAGATACCATTGCATTACAATGTGTATAAACATTTCCTGTACCAGATTTTATTGCGTTTGGAACATTAAATCGCGAGGAAGGTCTATTTAATTTTTTCAAATTCGCTTGGCCGCCATGTTCGTTTTGTAGTTAACCGGTTTTTGAAAGTCTTATAAATGAACTTCCGGTAATGCCCTTTATCTCCGTACAAAATTTCAGGGTGATACCGGTAATAGTTTCAGAGATATAGAATGCCGGTGAAATATTTCGCACATCCGCCATCTTGTGGTTATGAAAGCAATTGAACGAAGTTAGATGTCCTGTGCATTACAATAAGTATAGACATATACTGTACCAAGTTTTATTGCGTTTGCTTGGTTAAATCGCGAGAAACGTCTATTTAAAAGTCGAAAATTCGCGTGGCCGCCATGTTGGTGTTGTAGTTACCAGATTTTTAAAAGTCACATATGTGAACTTCCAGTAGTTCCCTTTATCACCGCAAAAAATTCCAGGGTGATATCGGGAATAGTTTCGGAGATATTGAATGCTGGTTAAATAATTCGCACAGCCACCATGTTGGATTGGTGAGACGTAACAAAATTTGAAGGGCATGGTCGGGGTCGACCGGAATAGTGCTATGAACTTACCAAGTTTCATTGAAATCGATCCAGCCGTTTAGATTTTATTAGGGACACACACACACACACACACACCTCACACGCACACACACACGCACACACACACACACACGGACAAAAGGTGATCTCTTAAGCCTATCATTTCAAAATTGAAAATAGGCTAAAAATGAGATAGTGTGTGTCTTTCTGTCTGTCTGTCTGTCTGTGTGTGTGTTACTCAACAACACAAGAACCACTGGTTCGATTTAAATGAAATTTTGCATGGACGTAGCTGATTCACCAGGCTTACATAGAGGCTACTTTTGATTTCGATATTTTGCACTATTTAAAAATGGCGACTATTTTCATATTTCCATTTCAAATATAAAGAGAACGCTAAGAAATAGCAAAATTTTGATGGCACTACAAGCTTTAAAATTAAATTTTCTATCCGAAAGGTCCTTATCACGTTTCGTGTATCTCCAATGGTTAGCGAGTAAAACCTAAATATGTCTTATAAAACACGGTCAATGCCGAGCGATGTTAGTCTATGTTAGTCTCTACTTGAACTGTTTTATTTATAGAGGTAGTTTGTGGGGTCCGAAACTAGACATGATTTTGGGTCTTATTTTATACTCTTTGTGCCGGTTATTTTATGTGAGTATTTGGATCTTTATGCTTTTTCACAATGTTATAGTGCTTTGTACTTTGCACGGTATGCTTTCATCAATTTTATCGATTTGTTTTTCGTTAAATGAATATTTTAGTTGGCCAATATTTATCTGCTTTTTTTTAATCATGATCAGAAACCCAAATTCACAGACGAATGTGTCGAAGACTATGGACTGTCATATCAGTTTATTTAGTGTTCATATTAATCTTACTGCAGAACTGGGCAAATTTATTTCAATAAAGTAGGTATCTTGACTTTTGCGGCCAATAAAAAACCCGCACGAAAGACAGCGTAAACCTAGAAAAATTGCCGAGTTTTAATTGCTTGGCCCTGAAATAGAATATACAATCATTTTGGAAGCCTTTATAGGGAGGTGAAAGACTGTTTTAACCCTTAGCACTCGCAGTAATGTAGCTGAGGTGTTATAAATAACTCCTTTGGTAGTTCGCAAATAAACCACAAGAGCCCGCTGATGAACCATCTCGGAGTTACTAGGCGCAAATAGCTTATTGCTAGGCGTAATCTCGCACAAGTCACGGCATAAACTTAGAAAATGTTTCTGTGATTAATTTGTTTTTGTTATTATTACTTGGGATGATTGAAGTTTGTTCCGTTACAGTTACTCTTTATCATGACATGGTACGTACATTCCGCAATATTACTTATTGCGGAAATGATAATTGCTATCAAGTTTGATGTGTTTTTAGCATAATGTTGATATGTTCAAATATAGTATGAAGACGTTAAACGATAGGTGTTCAGTATTTAAGACAGGTTATTTAACTTTTACTATATAGAAGCTGATATTTATTTCCAATATATAAACGCACTTTCTCACCTACAAAGCGGAGTCACAGGCTTTTCTCCGGGTACTCCGGTTTTCCCTGTCACAATTTCATTCCAACAACACTCTCCACTATCATTTCATTTCATCTGTCATTCATTTAATCATTGCCCCAGGGGAGTGCGACAGGCTTCGGCAGCCCGCACAGTTCATATCCTCGCTGTTAGATGGGGATTTCATTCATTCCATTCCCTGACCCGGTCGGTCGACTGAAAGCTGGCTAAGGATTTTCACTTTCCTACCTCTGATTAATAATTTGGAGAGTGAAAATTCATGTAGTCTACACGTGTAGTTGGTAACATGGAAATAACATAACTACATTAGGAATGTGTGATTATATATATTAATGATTTAGGCCAGCAACTACTAAAAGCCGTTCGAAGAACGGGTACTTCAGCTAGTACTCACTAAAATGCCCAGCTCCTACATTGAAAGACTTACTAAAAAGCAATTTAGATTGTCAATCCTTACAAAATGCAATTGAGGTTGAAAACAATCGTGAAATGCAATTTAGATGGAAAAAAAAAACCACAAAAATGCAACGTAGATTAAAAATACCTACAATATGTAGTGTAGATGAAAAAAATCCCTAAAGGGAATTTAGATACACGGGGAGCCAAATAACAAAAACAGTGCGGGAATCGTAAAGAGAAAAGGAAGTATAATGAAAATAATACAAGAGGTCTGACCCCTCGAAGAAGGAGGGTATCAGGAAAGATGAGACAAGGGCAAATTAAGGCGGGAAAGTGAAAGACTCCCTAGGCATCGAACCCGAGTCCTATGCGGTTGCGGCCAACTGCGCCAAGTGGTGGTATTTCATCCTCCAATTCACTTGCGTTGAACTTGTCTGATAACTTGTGTTTCTGCAGTGACTGTAGTGACAATGATTGGGTAAGTACCCCGGGACTTCAAATAAAAGCTTTTACATTTACGTGACCGTTAATCTCGTGACCATACGCTGTGGAACCTCCATTTATACGTGGAATCCGAACCACAAAACGTGATATTTCACTTCGAAGATCTCACATGCATTGACTGGGACTTAAAATAGGCTAAGGCTATTTATTTATTTATTTATTTATTTATTTATTTATTTATTTATCGTATGGCTTTTAGTGCCGGGAGTGTCCGAGGACATGTTCAGCTCGCCAGAGGCTGTAGCTGCTTCAAGTGGACACCCATGGGGTGAGCTACAAGTTCCTTCAATTTCAAGTAGTTCCAACGTTCGCTACGAGATGCCAATGATACCTAGTGGTGAACGTTGGAACTTTGATAGAGCACTCCAACGAAATCTAACCTTGAAATTTAGCTTCACATAAGTTTAGTCTGTGGAAGTATCTTTTCCATGCCGTAAATTTATGACATGGGACCGCCGGCTTTACTTCCCCTCCGAAGGAAGGCATACTAAATATTTTAACGCTCTTAAAAGATCCGAAGACTTCGGCTGGATTTGAACCCGCTATCTTGGGGACTGCAGTTCAGCATGCTTCTAACTACTTCACCGGAACCGCTTTAAAATACGTAGATATCCCAGCATTTGCATGTACAGAGTGGGGGGGGGGAGAAATTTACTCTCAGAATATCCACTGTCAGTGCTTCTGATCTACGGATTTGCTGCAGATTTTTTATTATTACTTTCTTTTAACTAGTTCCTGTTTATTTGTTCCCAGTGGTTGGTTTCTTTTGTACATGAAGACGTCACGATCACCCAGTTCCCGAGCCAGAGAAATTAACCACAGGAGAGTGAATTCCCCATGGCTCGGCCTGGAATCAAACCCGAGACCCTTCAGGCCAAATCCTAGGACGCTATTAGCCACGGAGATCGTAGTGAGCGATTTATCGCGCATGGCTACGCCGCGGGTTGCTGCAACTACTACACCCCGCATGCACCGCGGGTAGAGAGCTTTCCGGGCGAGAATACGCTCCTGAACAGCTCCCAAGTTTCCCTTCCAGATTCAGACAAGTGACAATGTCACGGAAGCCTGAACAGATTTGGGGATGAAATACCACCTCGTTCGTATGTTTTCCTAAAATGGTACGGGTAAAGTCTTGAGGAAATAATTATTGATGTGAAACAAAAGTAATGGAATGCTGCTGTAAGAAACCCGAAACCTCTGTAGTCATGGAATTGGAAGGCTAAAGGCTAAATGAAGTAGGAGAACTATCGTATTTGAGAAGAGAGTAATCAGTGATGGACGAAGCAAAGAGGATATAAAATAGGTAAGCACAAGTATGAAATAGAAACTTGTTTCATTAAATATAGATTCAAGTCATTTTTGAAGGCCTTTTTATGGAGGGGTTGTTGATTCATTTTAGGGCCTTGGATATCGTGGTCATTTATCACCGTGTGTGTCTGTAGTAGAGTGTATTTGTATTTTAGGCAAGGACTGGGAAGGAGGTGGCCGTGGCCTCGAGTTAGGAACCATCCTGGCATTTGCTTGGATTAGAAGTGGCTGACCACGGAAAACTACTTTCAGGATGGCTGAGGAGGAAACCCTTCTATTCTCCATTTTATCTCACAAGATCGACTTTATTCCGTTCCAGCCCACAGACAAGAGGTGGCTTTTCTGCATGGGGTGGGGATGAAATATGATTGATAACCTGTGTCTTTGTATTGACTAACTTAGACTATTTTGTGTATTTGTAGTAGGGGCTGCGATGGATAGGAGAAGGCTTTGGCCTTCAGTTTGGATTCATCCCAGCATTAGCCTGGAGTGGAAGTGGGAAACCACGGAGGTGGTAATAGAATCCTTCTCTTCTCAGTTTTGTCTTATGAGGCTGAGTGTACCCCGTTCCAGCCTTGGGATCGGTATTAAATTTCTTCGAAAAGCCGAAACACAAACCTTGGACTTTTGGGTCTGGAGATTCAATACGTACCACGGAAGGGGACATCGTTTGTCTTTGGTAGAGCGTGGAGCAGTATGGGAATGAAACTTGAGACGGTTCGTGCAGCATAAAAGAGGACAATTGAAGCTTTCGATATGTCGTTTTACAGAAGAATGGTAAGGATTAGATGGGTAGATAGAGCAACAATGATGATGATGATGATGATAATTGTTGTTTTAAGGGGCCTAACATCGAAGTTATCGGCCCCTGACGAAATGAAATGGCGTGAAATTAAAGGATGAAGATAAAAAACAGCTCACTGCTATGGATGAAACGAAAATGGTTTAGACAAAATAGACAGTGAGCCCAAACAATTATGCCTTATGTAGCAGGAAAAATACTTACAAAAAGGAACTCAGATTGAAACTACTTTCCAAATGGAGAGCGGTAATACGTACATCAGGGAATTTCGAACGAAAATACTCTCAAAAGGAATAGATTGAGAAATACGCACACAATGTAGGTTAAGTCCAAAATACGTACAAAATGCAACGTACAGTCGAAATACTTACAAAATGCTAGTGAAATCAAAATGCTTACACAATGCAAATGTGATTGAAAATACGCACAAAATGTAATGTAGATTCAAAATATCCACAAAATTCAATTGAGACTTAACTACTTGAACAAAGCGGGGTAGGTTGAAAATACAAAATGCAATTGAAATTCAAAATACTCACAAGAAGACCCCCCTATATTGAAAGACTTACTAAAGGGCAATTTTGATTGGCAATCCTTACAAAATGCAAGTGAGGTTGAAAAACACTCACAAAATGCAATTTAGATCGAAAAAAAACTTACAAAATGCAACGTAGATCAATAATACCTAGAAAAAGGTGCGGGAAACTAAAAGGAAATATAATGAAAGGCGGAGAGGAGAGGAGAGGAGAGGGGAGAGAGGAGAGGGTCCGACCCAAAGGTAAGGGACAAAAGGGGAAAACGGACCCAGCTCAGGAATGCCTCGGGATCGCCAACTCCCGAACTCACCAGTCGTGAGCCCCTGAGGGTGTAGCATTATCTAGGGTACACCAGAAGTGGTGGGGCTACATACACCCGGCCTCCTTAAGGGCCTTGAGCACAAGGCAGGAGGAAAAAGGAAAAGAAAAAGAAGGCTGACCCCTCCCAGAAGGAGGGTATCAGAAAAGATGAGACAAGGGCCAATTAAGGCGGGAAAGGAAGAGACTCCCTAGGCCTCGGATACCCTAATACCGTCGGGGTCGGAAGAGAACAAGAGTTGACCAAGTGAGGTCGACAGGAAAGAAGACGGAGAGGATAGAGCAACAAATGAAGGGGTATTAACAGGAGTGGCGGAAGGCAGATGTTTCTCGTGGATGCTAATGGAAAATAGAGATAGGTTGGTAGGGCACATGCCAATACAGCTAACTTAGTTATGGAAGGAAGTAGGCCTAATAATATTGTAATGGGTTTTATATCCCTCTTAACTACTGCAGCTTTTAGAGACGTCGAGGTGCCGAAATTTTTCCCCGAAAGGGATCTTTATCGAGTTATTAAATCCACTAACAGGGATTCCTTACCCTCAAATGCCAACTGACTGCACCAGGAGTCGATCCCACTATGTTGTGCTCAGCAGGGGAACACTTTACGCTGAGCCAGGTAGCCAGTTCATTGAATGAAGGGTGAAAGACATGAACTGTGAGGGTAGACCAAAGTTAGAATATTTTAAACAGTTTCCTCGAATGTAGGATGTGGTAGCTGTAGTAATGCAGCCAGGGCGGGTTTTGGAGGGAAATCCGCCGTGGACCTATTGAAAAGAACTGTCCCGGTATTTGCCTAGTGGTGGAAATGGGAAACAACGAAAGCCATTTTCAGGACGGGATTTGAACCACGCTCGAGGCACGAGGTAGCGCCTTCACGCTCTCGGCCACGGTGGCCAAAACAGGAAGTATTAGGTGGTTGCATTAAACCATCCTTCAGACAGAAGACTCAAACTCACCCACATTTTCCCTTATAAAAATAACCCCTGGCACTACAGCCCTTGAAGAGCCTAGACCTACCAAGCGACCGCTGCCCTGCCATTTAGCCTTCAGATATTAGGGGGGACGCGTGGGCAGCGCATCGGGTCCCCTCGGCCCTTAATCTTAGTTTTCGTGACCGGGGTGCTGCCTTGCTGTCAGACAGCTACTCAATTGACCTCACGAGGCTGAGTCCACCCCGTTGCAGCCCTCACGTGAGTTTCTTAAATCCCTGGTGGAGTCCGTAATGGAACCCGGGGCCTCCGGGTGAGAGGCAGGCGCACTACCGCAACACCACGGGGCACATTTTCCCCTATGATAAAAACCAAAAAGTTTATGTGTGATTGGCGGACTGAGATGTCTGCGATGTTTCCTCGTCAGTAAACTAGTTGGAAGGGAGCTATTTAGAATGTCCCTGGAGGTGGACGTGGGAACCATATACGCTTTTCACGGAATCACTTGTAACTCGCGACAGTCACCACAAGGATGTGATCAATCACCGCGCGTCACTTCTTACAGCCCTACAAATGGGGACCCGGTGTATATTCACTAATAGGATAATCCCACAACGTAGCAATGCGTGCTAAGTCCTGTATCACAACTGCAAATGAAAAGATCGAAGGTTCAAGTCCCGGCACATCTTGAGTGTTCCCTCGGGATCCTTAAAACCAACCTCTATTACAACGTATTAACTTGCTCACCAGTAGCCCGATGGGGAGCTGTATCAAGTTGGGAGATCGGAGGTTCAAAGCCCGTGAGGCTGATAGTGCATTCCACACAACTGCCAGGGTAGGGCCTGTTCAGGATTGCTTCTTGTGAGGGCAGTGTGTGGCCAAACCTCATTTACAGCCAGTTTTATGTACTGAACAGAGCGCACGGGATGCAGAGAATACCATGGTCTCCTGAATACCCCTCTATGACACTAAAAGCCACGCAGTGAAATTTAAAATAGGATGCCGTGGATGTCAGTGCAGGTGCGATGCTATCCTTACCTAATTGGTCATACAACTGTTTCCTGAGCTCTGATTGGTGGTAGAAACTGAATCATAATAAAAACTTGTACTATAGTGACCCTCATTATGATACAGTTTTCTGACATATAATATTTAATTGGACATGGTCGAACATAAAGATATAAAGATGCTGTACATTTAACTGGTAGAGTGTTTTAGTGAGACGGTGCCAAACTGATACCTGCAATCCAGGCCACCCCACTGAGCACATCCACATCCCAGGTCACACAAATGTGCTATGGACGTAAACATGTGTAACACCAACACGGTTATTGTTTATTGTTTGGTTAATTGACTGTAAATGCAACATTCCAGCTGAAGGACATGAGAGAGAAGCTAGTATTGATAAAGGTGTAAGGCAAGGCTGTAACTTATCACCCATACTTTTCAATCGTTACATTGAACAAGCAATGAAGGAAAATGGAGAAAAATTTAAAGTGGGAGTGAAGATTCAAGGAGAAATGATTTCAACTCTGAGATTTGCTGATGACATCTTCGCCAACACGTCAGAGGATTTGAATGAGTTTTTGAATGGTATGGACTCCGTCTTGAGGAAAGAATTCATGATGAAAATCAATAAATGTAAAACAAAAATATTGGAATGCAGCCGAAATAAATCAGAAACCTCTATGGACATCAAATTGGCAGATCAAAATCTTAAGGAAGTAGGAGACTTCAGTTACTTAGAAAGCAAAATAACCAGTGATGGACGAAGCAAAGGCGATATAAAATGTAGGTCGGCTTATGCAAGGAAAGCATTTCAACAGATAAGGAATCTGTTGACATCGAATATAGATTTAGGTATTAGGAAGTCATTTTTGAAAGTCTTTGTCTGGAGCGTGGCGCTCAATGGAAGTGAAACTTGGACTATTGGTGCAGCAGAAAAGAGGAGAATTGAAGCATTTGAAATGTGGTGTTACAGGGGAATGATGAAGATCAGATGAGTAGATAGGGTTACAAACGAAGATGTATTAAGACGAGTGGGAGAGGAGAGATGTTTCTGGCG
Source organism: Meconema thalassinum (assembly GCA_946902985.2). Taxonomy (NCBI): domain Eukaryota; kingdom Metazoa; phylum Arthropoda; class Insecta; order Orthoptera; family Tettigoniidae; genus Meconema; species Meconema thalassinum. The sequence continues at coordinate 204,617,884 of OX336399.1, read as the reverse complement.
ACTGATAATGAAGATAAAGAGATAGGTTGGTAGGACACATACTAGACACCTAGGAATAGCCAGCTTAGTTATGGATGGAAGGGTCGATGACAAGAATTGTAGGGGAAGACCAAGGTTAGTATATGTTAAACAGATTGCCTCGGATATAGCGTGTGGTAGCCATGTGGAGATGAAACGATTAGCTAAGGACAGGGAAGCATGGAGTGCTGCATACAAGCAGTCTAAAGACTGGAGACTTAAACAGCAACAACAACAACTGATTATTATTTACTAATGTCCCATTCAACGCCACGCAGAACGTTGCCAGCTCGCTACCTCCACTACCGCAACATCTTCCTCGCTTGCAGCCATGCCTCCCCACGCAACCCCCGATTCAGAAAGGAAAGGCCTCCGTGACATTTTGCGAGGACAGGCCTGCTGTACTGTATGATGTAAGTAGGCTAAAAGCTATGGTAGCTGGTGAATCTGGTTTCTACACTTGCACTTGGATAATATATGTCATTTCTTGTTCCATATTCATGTTCATATTACCAACTGAAATTATTGTCCACTATCACTGGAATTATGTGCTAAATGTCAGTTTTTGTTTCTTGCTCGTTCAACGACAATTGCCATGTTTGTTTAGTGCGTGAGGTCTCTTCAACTGTTACCGACGCGCACACATTGACGTCACATCACTGTTACCAACATGAAAAATCCACAGCCTGCTTCCAGTCTCCGACCGGGTCAGGAATGGAATGAATGGAGCCCCCATCTAGTGGCAAGGATATGAACTATGCCGGCTGCCGAGGCCTGACGCACTCCTCTGGGGCAATGATTAAATGCATGACAGATGAAAGGAAATTATAGTGGAAAGAGTTGCTGGAATGAAATGTTGACAGGGAAAACCGGAGTACCCGGAGAAAAACCTGTCTGCCTCATTTTGTCCAGCACAGATCTCACATGGAGTGACCGGGATTTGAACCACGGACCCAGCGGTGAGAGGCCGGCGTGTTGCCGCCTAAGCCACGGAGGCTTGTACTGTTACCAACATATGGGACACAAAATACAATTTGTAATTATGTGAAAAAGAATTAATTGGCAAAACCTTTGGTCTGGATAAAGATTATTGATGCGGGAGTGCAGACATCTGACGGCAATTTCCGAAAATAGCCTTTATACTTTTCACGGCTTAATACGCTAAAATATGTTTGTAACTTACTTCCAATGTTTAACGAAGAGTCTTAATTATATTTTCTTTTAAGAAGCTCAAAGTAAAATGGTTGTTATTTTTAGAATTTGCACCTACAGAAAAATTTTGCTAATGCAAAATGCCACACGTTTTGTTTTGGTTACAATACTCCACTTTTCGTGTGAATTTAGAGCAGAGCGATTTGGGATCTTTTTACTGATGGCCCACTTTTAAATTATTCCAAGATTCATGAACCATGGGTTGACATCACCTCACTTAGAGGGCACATTCCAAAGTCAATGAAAATATAGAAAACGGACCCAGTTCAGGTATCCTACGGCATACCCAATTCTGAAAGTTTTTACACATAATTCCTTATGGAAAAAGGTGTGAGTCTACGGGGGAGAAAACATTACTAACCAGGGAAGTACCCCAGCTCGAACGGCTAAAACAGACTGGCAGTGCTCTCAACATACGAAGACATGTCTGTCCTACTACCCATCACGGGCATTTATCTGTAAAACCCCGCATTAGTGTACAAACAATGTTTGGAAGTTACGGCGTCCAAAGATTGCAGAAACACAATTCGCAGCAGAAAGTACCATGCAACAGGAAATTCGGACCATTATATTAGGGAAAATCCATTCTTAGCAATTGGTTAGACCTTTAGCACATAACAAAAAGATTGCAGAAACACAATTCGCAATAGAAACTACTGTGCAACAGGCAATTGGGACCACTTTATTAACAAGAAACAGATGTGGTGCACTATCATCTGGCAAAAGGCTGAACACTTGCTTGCAACAAGAAATCTTAACGCATGCAGTACCGTGTTGACATAGTCATCTTTCCCACAAAAGAAGACACTGTGTTGTCTTTCATTCGACGTCGAAGTGTAAATGTGGAGTTTCAATGAAGTGATTAAAACACAGCGCAATGGAACTGTACGCACACTTAACCAGGGCAACATGTAGACATTACTTACAATGTTCTCGCATTGCAATAGTCCAAACTCGAATACCACGGTGATCACATTATCACATACTCAGATGGCACTGGCGACCGAACACGTACTTTTACAGATGAATGGCATTGATAGCTATTGATATATAGTAGGTACAACTGTAAACTTTAAACCCACTGCCAGTCGGTTTCGCCGTTTGAGCTGGGGTACTTCCGTCGTAAGTAGGGTTATAAAATATGCCAGCAGTTGCTCAATAAAATTATTTTGAATAAAAAATTGTGACTGATTAAAAATAACTTATTTGATTCTAATAATTTGCCACCCCTATACTCTCACTGTGCGTGACAAACACCAGGGTGTATATATTAGCTAGAGCGGCCTCTAGTATATATAGGTCTAAGCAAAAGCCATTGGTCTGGATAAAGATTATTGATGAGTAGTACCGTATGCGCGGGGTTGGCAATACTGTATTAATCCCATAATTGACGATTATGGCGAACACAACTGGAATTTCACTATATAAGTCGTGATCTAAAAAGAGCATGGAGGGTGGGTTGTAGATACTGCAGGAGAAAACATATTCTATTACGACAACTTTTCCACGATTTCATCATTACAAAAGGTTGGTTGGTTCCTCAGTTTAGGGACTGTGACAACGCCGTCATGTAGCCCCGTGCACCTTGGTGTGTGTAGAATCTGTCTGATAACCGGTGTTAATTGTGATGGCTGTATATCAGGTAAGAACTGCACACAATAATTTCAAGTAGTTCCTACTTTTGTTACCAAATGCTACTGTCCTCGACACCTATCTTGCGGACATGGCTACTAGATGGCCTTTCAGTCACCACCTGGCGGCGAACGTTGGAACTAATAGAGCGTTATCAATTCTAACCTACAAATTTTGTCTTCACACAAGTATAGTTAGTGGAAAGTTCTTTTTCATGCCATATCTATGACATGGGACCGCATACTGAGGGATTTTTAACGCTCGTAATAAATCCGACGACTTCGGCCGGGTTTGAACCCTCAACCTTTGGTATAGAAGCTCAGCATGCTACCAACTACGCCACTGATGCTACCTCTTACAAAAGGTATTTCTGTTAATTGTAGAAGGTTCATCACTCCTCCCCCCAGGGGCTCACAAGTGGGACATGGGTTGGCGACCATGGGATTCCAGCTGAGTCCGGCATCGCTTCCACTTACTTGTGCCGGGCTCCTCTCCGTCTTCTCCTCTGTCGACCTCTCTTGGTCAACCCTTGTTCTCTTCCGACCCCGACGGTATTAGGGTATCCGAGGCCTGGGGAGTCTTTCACTTTCCCGCCTTAATTGACCCTTGTCTCATCTTTCCTGATACCCTCCTTCTGCGAGGGGTCAGCCTACTTTTTCTTTTCATGTTATTTCCTACCTTCTGCTCAAGGCCCTCAAGGAGGCCGGGTGTGTGTAGCACCTCCACTTCTGGTGCACCCTGGATAGTGCTACACCTTCAAGGGCTCACGGCTGGTGAGTTTGGGAGTTGGCGACCCTGAGGGATTCCTGAGCTGGGTCCGTTTTGTCCCCTTTTCCCTCTGACTTTGGGGCGGACCCTCTCCTCTTTCCCTTTCCTATCTGCCTTTCATGGCTCTCCTTCCTTCCAAGTCCCTCAATCCTCATTCTTCGAGGGTTGAGGGCATTTCTTTTCTTCCTGTTCTTTATTTTTGCCTAATGCTTTATTTGTTTACCATTTCTTCTTCTAGTTTGTAAGTCTGTAGTTAGTATTAGTTATAGTTTTCATTCTCATCTCATCTTTCACTATCACCCAAACCATTAGGAGCCGATAACCTAGATGTTAGGCCCCTTAAAACAACAATTATCATCATCATCGTTATCACTCCTGAACTCTTGCCAAAGTTCTCTCTCTTGATTACAGAGTCCAGTGTTCCCTTGTTTACACTATTCTGGAATTGTACGATGCGACAGATGTTTGTTCTGGTGAGCGACAGTGAATATGGTTCACCTCTGTTTACTTCCACCACAGCGGTTACAAATGTACTCGATTGGAGCAGCACCTGTCGTGATAATGCCATGGCCATTTCTCCATTGGTCTGGCCTGAGCTCGATACTGCGTACACATGAATAAAATGCATATTTCACTTCAAACAATAACGACAATTTCAGGACGAGTTTACAGCTACGGTACTATAAGCTGAGCAAAATACTCGGTACCGCGGAGCCTAGCCGTGTGCGTGCAGTCATCCTGGAAGTCCTGCGATCGATGGTTTGAATCCTCGCAGTAGAACTTTTCTTTCTGTTCTTCATCGACCAGCACAAGACCCACTAGTAATCATAAACTGCCTTCCATTACCCTCTGGACGCTTCGACGACCGATAACCACAGCTAACCGGTAGTATATCAACATAAATAGACCTACTATTAGTGTAAGAATTGTTCAGTATGGAAAGTTCTACAAAACAGTCCGCGAGTGCATATCTCTATCTTCAATACATCGCCCACTATAAGTGTTATTATGTTTTCATTTCTTCCAACAATCTCCATTCAATTACTGAGACGACAGTTTACGAGCTAATCTGGGGCGAGACTATCACTCCAGTTACAGCCTAGCTAGCGGGTGAGCCTATTACCCCAGATACAGTCAGCAGCAAACTGTCGAGTCGTGTTGAGTTAAGACTTCAGAGGAGAGTGGTTGTGCTTGGAGTTTCCCTGGAAGTGCAATTCGACTTTTCTTCATTTCGCCTGTTAACTTTTCGTTCCGCAAAATACACAGTCAAGTGAAGATTGGATGGAAGGGGGATTTGTGTTTCATGCACCTCGCCATTTTTAATTACGTCTGACAAGAATTCGTTGCACATGCATCTCCATGATAATATAATTAATAGTCCAGTCAGGGATTTTAACCCATCAAGCCGAGACGTAAAACGGAAATAGGTCGTACGTCATTGACATCGAAAGAAAGCACTTATCATGTAATGCATTCATAATTGTTTCCGGGCGAAGCCGGGGCGGGTTGCTAGTTGTGTATAATTTGATTACATTGCAAAATAAACAAGTCTCTAAATCGCAATATGCAAGACTTTCTTGAGCACAGTATTTGGACACTCTGTGTTGATCGACTGAAGAGGGATTCTGTCTGATTGCTCATCGCGATGTCTATATTCTCTAGTTGGCAGCTCAACTACGTTCTCTAATCATGCAAGCTATAGTCATGTTACAATTTAATAGACTAGCAATTACATTGCCGGCGCTGTGGTGTTGGAGTACCACGCCTACCTCTCACCCGAAGGCCCCAACAGGGATTTTTAGCCTACTTTTCACATTTTGCAAAAATGAGGAAAAGGTAGACATGAGATCGATCCGGGCAAATGTGTGTGTGTCTGTCTGTCTGTCCTTATGTCTGTCTGTCTGTCTGTCTGTCTGTGTGTGTGTGTGTCCCTTTCAACTACTAAACGGCTGCAGCAATCGAAAAAAAATGGTAGCAGTAAAGATCTATACCTGAATATCTCAATGCAGTAATTGAAAATGATGTCAGTGATACCAAATGCTGAACAATCGCAATTGAAATATGAGTTCCATGTTTGATATCTTGGAAGGTATGAATGGGAGCTATTTCAAAATTGGCACAACTATAGAATATAATATTTTAGTTTAACTTCCAGGAGGCCTTACATGGCAGTGTTGCCGAAATGATTCTAAGCCTGCTGATAGGTCCAATTTTTAAATGCATATAACTTCTAAGCTTTCAATTGGAATTCAACCAAATTTCGTATGTGCTATGTGTACATAAACAGATACAACTGAGCGTATTCTTGAGAGCCACCAGGGCTGCCAACTGTTAATAAATGCTCTCAATTTATTTTATCCAAATAACAACATATCAGAAAGTATACAAGCCGACAGCTTTAAACTATGCTCACGTATAGTACCCGACATTCTATATTAATTTGGAGTAACTTATATACGTCAGTGCTGCCAACATGATTCTAAGCCGGCTGATAGGTCCAACTTTAAATGCATGTAACTTCTATACTGTATGTATGTATGTCTACCCCTTATTATTCCCGTTTTCCAACGGGGTCGGGGATGAGATGCGATGGAAGTCTTTGTGGCGATGGTTTTTATGACCGGATGCCCTTCCTGACGCCAACCTCATGAAAGGAGTTAATGAGAGATGAAATGAATGATGGTGAATGAAACTGGGCAAGGATGTGGAAGGAAGCGGCCGTGGCCTTTCAGAAGGTACCGTCCCAGCATTCGCCTGGTGCTGAAAATGGGGAAACCACGGAAAACCATTTCAAAGACGGCCGACGGTGGGGCTCGAACCCACGCGTCTACCGAGTCAGCAGAGAGCTTGGCCCCATGACCTAATGCTGCGCGTTAGCCAGCGTAGCCACTACTGTCGGTACATGTAACTTCTATACTAACTAATGGATTTCATTCAAAATTGGCACAACAATAGATCATATTATTTCAGATTATTTCTGACCAATACGTACATGACATTGTTGCCAACATGATTTAACGCGCGCTGTTAGATCCAATGTTTAACTGCATGTAACGTCCATGCTATCCATTGGACTTCAACCAAATTTTGTATTCTGTACCCTTAGAGATGAAACTAAGAATACATTCAGTTATCAGGGCTGCCAACTACAGTGCTCTATTAGGCTACATTATGCCAGGAATACAGTATTTCGAACTAATTAGAAATTTCGATATTGCCAACTTAATTTCGTCATTACTCTAGATAGATCCAAATAGATTAATTATTGGTATAAATCATAAATTTTAAGAAAAGTAGGCTCTTTAGATCGTCACGGAAATTCTTGTTAGCTGTAGGCATCAGGTATCCGCGCCAAATTCCTGCCTGAGTTTCACTTCACATTAACATCAGCATGCAGGTTTTGAAATTTCGGAATTGTAACATTGATTTGAGTACTAATACGTCGAGGGGCGCGCAGAAGAAGCAGTCTCAGGGATCTCGGCAACGGCAGATCGTAATTGCTCTCAATGCACACCAATGATGTAGGGAATATCTTGTAGGCGCGTCACTCAGCAAACTCTATCATGTGACTTATTGCATTTAAAAAACAAGAAGTTCCATGACGAACTAAAGAGCCTACTTTTCTTAAAATTTAAGATTCATGCCAATGATCAATCTATATGGACCTATCTAGAATGATGACGAAATAAAGTTGGTAATATCGAAATTTCTAATTAGTTCGAAATATACTTGGCATAATGTGGCCTAATAGAGCATTTAATTTGGCAGTCCTGGTGACTTAATATATTCTTAGTTCCATCTCTAAAGGTACAGAATACAATATTTGGTTGACGTCCAATGGCTAGCATGGACGTTACATGCAGTTACACATTTGATTTATCAGCACGCGTAAAATCATGTTGGCAACAATGTCATGCATGTGTTGGTCAGAAATAATCTGAAATATTATGATCGATTGTTGTGCCAATTTTGGATGCAATCCATTTGCTAGTATAGAAGTTACTGGTATTTTAAAATTGGACTTATCATCAGGCATAGAATCATGTTGGCAGCACTGACGTATATTAGTTACTTCAAATTAATCTATAATGGCAGGTACTATACGTGTGCAAAGTTTAGAGCTGTTGGCTTGCATACGTTCTGATATATTGATATTAAGGTAAAAAATATAAACAGCATTTATTAACAATTGGCAGCCCTGATTGCTCTTAAGAATACGCATAGTCATATCTGTTACGGTACACATAGCACATACGAAATTTGGTTGAAATCCAATTGATAGTATAGAAGTTACATGTATCTAAAAATTGGTCCTATCAGCAGGCTTAGAATCATGTTGGTAGCACTGACATACATTACTTGCTCCCAATTAATCAAGAATGTCAGGCACTATACGTGTGCAAAGTTTAAAACTGTTGGCTCACATACTTCCTGATATATTGGTATTTGGATAAAAAATAGAGAGGGCATTCATTGACAGTTGGCAGCCCTGTAGGCCCTTAAGAATATGCTCATTTATATCTGTCTATGTACACATAGTACTTACGAAATTTGGTTGAAATCCAATTGATAGAGTAGGAGTTATATGCATATAAAAATTGGACCTATCAGTAGGCTTAGAATCATTTTGGCAACACTCTCAGGTATGGCCTCCTGAAAATTAAACTGAAGTATTATTATCTACACACATCAAAAAAAGTTTTGCATCACCTCGGTTCCCAGATCTCCGGCATATAGACGTTGACTGTGTATATTGTATCCAAGATACAGTCCCTTTGACTGTTCATAGATGTCACTAAAACTGCTCAAAGATGTAAACAACCATGCATGAGCAGGGCCTATTAGACGGAGGGGGTACGACAGCCGATCAGTTCCAGTCATTCCACCAGGACGAAGGTACGCTTCTCATGTTGTCTGTAGTTCTATCATGCCTAGAAGGTCAATACCGCAGTTCGATCGCGTCCGCATTGTTACTTTGTGTCAAGAAGGGCTCTCAACAAGGGAAGTTTCCAGGCGTCTCAGAGTGAACCAAAGCGATGTTGTTCGGACATGGAGGAGGTACAGAGATACAGGAACTGTCGATGACAGGCCTCGCTCAGGCCGCCCAAGGGCTACTACTGTAGTGGATGACCGCTACTTACGGATTGCCGCTCGGAGGGACCCTGACAGCAATGCCACCATGTTGAATAATGCGTTTCGTTCAGCCACAGGACGTCGTGTTTCAACTCAAACTGTGCGCAATAGGCTGCATGATGCGCAACTTCACTCCCGACGTCCATGGCGAGGTCCAGCTTTGCAACCCCGACACCATGCAGCGCGGTACAGATGGGCCCAACAACATGCTGAATGGACCCCACGGAATTGGCATCACTTTTTCTTCACCGATGAGTGTCGCATATGCCTTCAACCAGACAATCGTTGGAGACGTGTTTGGAGGCACCCTGGTCAGGCTGAACGTCTTAGACACACTGTCCAGCGAGTGCAGCAAGGTGGTGGTTCCCTGATGTTTTGGGGTGGCATTATGCGGGGTCGACGTACGCCACTGGTGGTCATGGAAGGCTCCGAAACGGCTTTACGATACCTGAATGACATCCTCCGACCCATAGTGCAACCATATCGGCAGAATATTGGAGAGGCATTTGTCTTCATGGACGACAATTCTCGACCTCATCGTGCACATCTTGTGAATGTGTTCCTTCAAGATAACGACATCGCTCGACTACAGTGGCCAGCATGTTCGCCAGACATGAACCCTATCGAACATGCCTGGGATATGTTGAAAAGGGCTGTTTATGGACGTCTTGACCCACCAACCACTCTGCGAGATTTACGCCGAATTGTCGTTGAGGAGTGGGGCAATTTGGACCAACAGTGTCTTGATGAACTTGTGGATAGTATGCCACGGCGAATACAGGCATGCATCAATGCAAGAGGACGTGCTACTGGGTATTAGAGGTAGTGGTGTGTACTGCAATCTGGACCACAAATGCTGAAAGTCTAGCTGTATGATGGTACAACATGCAATGTGTGGGTCTCATGAGCAATAAAACGAGCTGAAATGTTGTTTGTGTTGATCTCTATTCCCTTTGTATTTAACGGTTCCGGAACTCTTGGAACCGAGGTGATGCAAAACGTTTTTTGATGTGTGTATATGTGTTCCAATTTTGGAATAGTTCCCATGTATACATTCCAAGATATCCAATATGGAGCTCAAATTTCTATTGCGATTTTTCAGCAGTTGGTAGCACTGACATCATTTTCCAGTACGGCATTGAGATGTTCCGGCATAGGTCGTTACTCATACCAAATTTGGTTTCGATTGCTGCAGCCGTTTAGGAGTTGATAGGGCGGGGGGGGGGGGGGGTGGACACACACACACAGACAGACAGACATTTTCCCCGATCGATCTCATAAGTCTACTTTTCCCTCATTTTTGCAAAATGTGAAAAATAGGCTAATTATTGCATTATATAATTCCATTATCAACCCGCCCCGGTTTCGCCTACTCTTTTTCATATTTTGTAAAACATTAGTAAAAAGTAGACTTACGAGATCCATCCGGGCAAATATGTGTCTCTCTGTCCCCCTCATAAATGGCTGCAGCTATTGAAACCAGCTGACAGTGCCAGGATTCGAACCTGCAGGCTTAAGCCCAGCAAGCGAGAAGAACTGGTAAAAATACAGCAGATTGAGGTCCGAATCCTCATTTTGAAGTCTAACACAACACCGAGTAGAAAAGCAGCATTGTCTTAGCCCAGCCTGTCGGTGTTGAGAGAGCCTGCTTACTCTTGTATGGCTTCAGCGACAGAGTTGTTTGTGTGGGGTCATTAACTTGAAGGGATTCGCACAAAGAGTTACCGCCGCACCGAGTTTAGAGGTGAGAACCAATGCCAGTTCCCCAACATGTTTATACTTTTCATGACAATCCATGCAACCCTAAAACGTAGCCGTGCGAGTTAAACTACTACTGCCAGTCCGGACATCAATGCCATGAATCCCAGTGTCTGGACATTCCGAACCACTTGATGTCAGATGGGAATTTCTTTTCGAAAACTCAACACGACTCGACAGTTTGCAACAGGCTGTAGCTGGGATAATAGGCTCGCCCGCTAGCTAGGCTGAACTGCGGTGTTAGGCTTGCCCCTAGCTAGCTCGTAAACTGTTTTTGGAAGAAATGAAAACGTAAAAACACTTATAGTGGGCGAGGTTTAGAAGATAGAGATATGCTCTCGCGGGCTTTTTTGTAGAATGTTTCATGCTGAACAATTCTTACGCTCATAGTAGGCTATATCGATATTTTTAACGGTTTGCCCAGCGTAAGCTTAAAAAGCGCACGGACGCCCGGTTAATTTTCGTTTTGTTTTTTTTCACTGAAATCGTTACTGCTTGGCTTCCTTTGATCATAAATAAATTATTTTCTTCAGAAACCTTCCTCGAGATATCCTTAACAGAATGATGAAAACCTCATCAATACCCATCCAGTGGTTCTCGAGATTACCCGTGACATACAAGAATCGGGAACTTTGTTTTATACAAAGTAGAGATTTTTATTCCTATGCATCCATGCATTAAAGGTCATGCTAAAACCGGTTTTTATCGAGGTTGGGTCCAATGGACACCAACACCATTGGTCAACAAAAGTTAGAAACGATAAATAATTGTAAAAGTATTGTTCTATCAGCCGGCCCTGTGGTGCACTTGGAGGACCCGGTTTGATTGCTGGCTCCTTCTGGGATTATCAAAACTGACGTGAGGGCTGGAAAGGGGTGCACTCAGCCTCGCGAGGGCAATTGAGTAGTTGCCTGACTGTGAGGTGGCGCCTTGGTCACGGGGACCAAGACTAACGGATGAGGGGACCCGACGCGCTATTATTTGCAGGCCAAATGAATGGTCAGCGGTCGCCTGGTAGGTCCAGGCCCTTCATGGGCTGTAAAGCCACGGGGTTTGGTTTGGATTGGTCTATCAAGCTGAGGAGCGAGTGGTGTAAGCAGTAATGCTTGTTGGAGGTGTTTGAGTATTCAACAGATTACGCGTTAATAATGGCAAATGTTGGCTGTTTGGTTCCTTGGTTTAGAGGCTACAACATCGCGGTCATGTAGCCCCGTGTACTTTGGGTGTGTGTAGAATCTGTCTGATAACCGGTGCCAATTGTGATGGCTGTATTAGTGTGTGTGTGATTCAGGACTGCAGACGATTATTCTTTTCAAGTAGTTCCTACTTTTGCTACCAAATGCTACCGTCCGCGACACCTAGCTGCAGACGTGGCCACTAAATGCCACCACAGTCAGCACCTAACGGCGAACTTTGGAACTAATATAGCGTTATCAAACTAAGCTACACATTTTAGCTTCCACAAGTGTAGTTAGTGGAAGGTTCTTTTTCATGCCATAAATCTAAGACACGACGTGTTACGCATTTCCTAAAATATGTTAATTATTCAAATTCAATGTAACCAAGGAAGCCAGAGCTGATTTTCACATTCTCGCGCGACTTTTCTAATTTAGATACACAAGAGATTGATCCTGACAGTAAATAGGCTGACCAAACAAGAGCATATGCAGTTGGTAAAAAAGGCATTAATACACCAAGTCTTTTTGAATGTTGGTTTGATGTATGACCAGAGAACGTCATGTTTGCATTATGTAGAACGAAAAGAACCAATTATTACTTACAGAAAAACTAAAACCTTTCAAACACAATACGTATTACAATATGAAACAAAAACCATTCTTAGGGCACCAAAAAGTATTCATACACACCACAAATGAGACTTTCTACAGTATACAAACGCAATTAATATTTGGTATGCCAACCGTTTGCATTTATAATGGCCTGAAGTCTCCTTTGCATTGGATTTAACAAGCCTGTTCGTGAAGTCTGGTGTAATTTCAGACCTAAATTTTCGCAAATTGTCTACTAGTTGCGTTCCAGTTTCATTTTCGGATTTTGTTTTTGAAATGGGCCTATACATATTCAATGGGGATATCGTCCGGCGATAGCAGTGGCGTGGAAATACTTTTCGGGCGTTGTACAACAGCTACTCGCGCGTTATTCTTGTTGTACACTTTCGGTCGTTGTCATGTTGAAATAAATAGGTGTCTTGTATGCCTAATTTCACATCACTCCTAGACATATTACCTCGGAACACTTTGATGTAGCCCTGAGCATTCATGATACATTCACTTACGCCCAGTTCACCAACTTATGCAGCACTCATGCAGCTCCATACCACGACGTGGCCTCCTCCATGCTTCACCGTTGGTAGTACATCTTTGCTTTCCAGTATTTGGTCTTCTGTCGACCATCAGATCCAAACATGTAGAATTTACTTTCGTCCGAAAATAAAATAGTCTTCCAGAAATCTTGTCCCATGTTTATATATTCCTTAGCGAATGCCAACCCCTTCCCTCGGTTTATCTCACTTATAAAAGGCTCTTTCATTCTGCTCTGCCGTTAATGCTTACTTCTTGCAGCCGACTCCGGATAGTTTGAGGTGTAACAATCTTCCCGGAACGTGAAGCACGCTGTATCCCTAGTTCAGCTGCACTAATTCTAGGGTTCTCTAAGGCTTCACAAACCAACGGCCGAGATTCACGTTGCGAAATGACCTTTGGTCATCCCTGCCGCTTTGAAACATCGGTCGATCCCGTCTTCAACCTGTTAATAAAATACTGGACAGTCGCGTGAGATCGTTTCGCCAGCTTTCCAATCTTCCGATAGCTGAACCCTTGTTTAAGTAATGAAACTACAGTATGTGTTCTTTGCAGGCGGCCCTCAACTCTTGTGATTTCCGACCCATTTTGTACCACTATCAGACGTAAAGTAAACAGTCTCATCTAAGAACAGTACGGTGAGTCGACCTTCGTTTGTCGACACGTCCTACGACCGGGGAAGGGAGTGTAACAGTTGGACGCGAATGAATACTTGCTTTGCCTACGAATATAGGCTGCCATTTTTCCGTTATTATGATGATGATGATAATTGTTGTTTAAAGGGGCCTAAAATCTAGGTTATCGGCCCCTAATGGTTTGGGTGATCGTGAAGATGAAAATGAAATGCAAACCACAACCAAAAACTAATTACTAACTTATAGACCAGAAGAACAAATGGAGAACTAAAGGAGAATCAGGCAAACAAATGACAGGAGGAAAAAAACGCCCTCAATCCTCGAAGAACGCGGATTGAGGGACCTGGAAGGAAGGAGAGCCATGATAGGCAGATAGGAAAGTGAAAGAGGAGAGGGTCCGCCCCACAGGTAAGGCACAAAAGGGGCAAACCGGACCCAGCTCAGGAATCCCTCGGGGTCGCCAACTCCCGAACTCACCAGCCGTGAGCCTCTGAGGGTGTAGCATTACCTAGGGTGCACCAGAAGTGGTGGGGCTACATACACCCTGCCTCCTTGAGGGCCTTGAGCAGAAGGCAGGAGAGAACATGAAAAGAAAAAGAAGGCTGACCCCTCGCAGAACGAGGGTATCAGGAAAAATGAGACAAGGCCCAATTAAGGCGGGAAAGGAAGAGATTCCCTAAGCCTCGGATACCCTAATACCGTCGGGGTCGGAAGAGAAGAAGAGTTGACCAATTGAGATCGACAGGAAAGAAGACGAGAGGAGCCCGGCACAAGTAAGTGGAAGCAATGCCGGACTCAGCTGGGATCCCGTGGTCGCCAACCCACGTCCCACAAGATGTGAGCCCCTGGGGGGTTTTCCGTTATTAACTAACGTGTTCACGTTACTAGAATATGTCTGTGTGTAATATACTGCCATACAAATTCATACACTAGTACAGGCATCATAATAACACAGGTTATCACACAAACTCCACACTCACACAAGTACACGAGGACACATGGCCATGATATTGCAAAGTCCTTGAAATAAGCAACAACAACAACTCTCTTCATTTCTGATTCTGAAAGAAGTTGCTTTATAATCTGAAAGGGCTTTGTTGTTGTTGCTTATTTTAGTGGCTGCGACATTGTGGTCATATAGCCCCGTGTATTTGGGTGTGTGTTTGTGGAATTCGTGTGCCAACCTGTGTTATTGTGATGACTGTACAAGTGTGTGGGTATTTGTAAACTGGGCACAGGATTGGTAATGAGGCGGCCGAGGCCTTATTTAGGATCCATCCCAGCATTTTCCTGGAGTAGAAGTCGGGAAACCACTGAAAACCACCTCCAGGATGGCTGAAGTGGGAATGAAACCATCCTCTTCCCAGTTTTGCCTCACAAGGCTGAGTGTACCCCGTTCCAGCACTCAGAGCAAAACTAAAATTTCTTGGCCGAGCCGTGAATCGAACCCAGAACTTCGGGTCTACATGCCAAAAGTGACAATCAGAATTCGCAGTATTGCATTTTATTGTTTAGTATTACCTAATAAATAGCTTAAATAACTTGCAAGTGTTTATATTTACACATCGCCCTGGTCCAAGTTACACGTCATCGGTCCGAATTACACGACATTACATTTTGATATAAACATAAATTTTAAGTTATACGCTGAGATAATATTAACATTTATTTTCACCGAATCATTTGATACATTGTACTAATTATCGTCCATAAAATTTGAGAAAGTTTAATTACGGTCAAAGAAGTTATTGACGTTTCAAGTTGAGTGGTCCAAATTACACGGACTTTCTCTACTACTGTACAATAAATGGAACAAAACTGCAATTAAGTACTTTTAAGTACTCGCATATCATTTAGGTTTTGTTAGCTTCTACAGAATTCGTGAATATGGCTCCTTTGAGTGTGATTCGGAAAAGTATTCAAGTTTTTTTAAATGTGTAACATCTTTCCGCTCGGTATCTGTTTTTTTTTTTGGGGGGGGGGGGGAAGGGGGGATTTTGAAAAATGAAACGGAAATGGTTGGGACGGAAACAATGAGCGCACGCGGTGGCGAAGATTGGTACTGTCAGCCATGTGGCTATGTGGAATGTATATCGTAAACGGTTTACTTCAGGGTTTGGAGGCCCCATTAAAGATATTTCTACAATAAATCATCTTCCAATTGTCGTTGTTTGGTGTGAAAATATTAATTATATCATGTTCGCTGAAAATAATCATGATTTATTAAATCTTCGTACTTTTTCTGTATTCTATTTTATGTAAGCACTCGAGGTACTGTCGGCCAAAATTACTTCATATTTGCTGGAGTTTTACAAGTAGTTATTTCAATGACCAACAGAGTTCACTGTTAACAAGGGATAACATGTCACATGTTACACATCATATGTGACTACTGTAAGGCTCGTGATTTTTTTAGCCTATTTTCATTTATGAAAAAAAAAAGGCTTATGAGATCACATTTTGTTCGTGTGTCTGTGTGTGCGTGTGTGATGGTGTGTCCCCCCCCCCTAATAACTTATAAATGGCTGGAGCGATTTCAATGAAACTCGGTAAGTTCATAGCACTATCCCGGACGACCCCGACTGTGCCCTTCAAATTTTGTTACGTCTCACCAATCGAAGATGGCGGCTGTGCGAAATATTTCACCAGCATTCAATATCTCCGAAATTATTACCAATATCACCCTGGAATATTTTACGGTGATATAGGGAACTAATAGAAGATCACCTATGTGAATCTTCAAAATCTGGTAACTACAAAACCAACATGGCGGCCAAGCGAAGTTGCGACTTTTAAATAGACGTTTCTCGCGATTTAACCAACCAAACGCAATGAAACTTGGTACAGTATATGTTTATACACAGTGTAATGCGCTGACATCTTACTTCGTTCAATTGTTTACTTAACCACAAGGTGGCGGCTGTTTGAAATATTTCACCGGCATTCTATATCTCTGAAACTATTAGCGGAATCACCCTGAATTTTTTTACGGAGATAAAGGGCTCTACTGGAAGTTCATCTATAAGACTTTCAAAAACCGGTTAACTACAAAACGAACATGGCGGCCAAGCGAATTTGAAAACTTTAAATAGACCATTCACGCGATTTAATGTTCCAAATGCAATGAAACTTGTTACAGGAAATTTTTATACACATTGCAATGCACTGGTATTTTATTTAGTTCAATTGTTTACGTAACCTCAAGATGGCGTCTGTGCAAAATACTAAAATTAAGTTTTTATTTCTTCTGTTCTTATCATGCGATCGAAATCAACATTTGAGTCATGAACGTACACAATAATCATCATCTAATAGTACGTAACTCTATGGCTTACATATAATAAAATCCAATATGGCGACCATCCGAAATATTTAGATGGTTCTCAATATCTAGTAATCTACTACAACAATCAAACTGAAATTTTGTAAGTGTATAGAGGCTATAAGCATAAGATCACCTATGGGACACCGGGTGAGTTAGCCGTGGTGGTTACGGCATGACTGATGGCAGTCGCTCACATCCGGGAGGCGAGGAGGTTCGAATCCCCCCGCCGGCAACCATGAAGATGGTCTTCTGTGGTTTCCCATCTTCCTTCCAGGCTAATGCCGGGGTTGGTCCCTAACTATAGGCCACAGCCGCTACCTTCCAACTCCTGAGTCCTTACATTCCAACTTCCCTCCTTCCCTCCCCAACGGTACTTGTAGCTCACCCATTGGGTGTCCGTCTCGAAGCAGCTACAAAACTGGCGAGCTGAACATGTCCTCGGACACTCCCGGCACTAAAAGCCATACGCTAAAAAAAAACCTATGGGACGTTCAATAACCTGGCGAGCACAAATCCAACATGTCGGCGACGCGAAATTTAAATATTCAAATGGACGTTTCTCGCGTTTTAACCATCCGAGCGCAGTGAAGATTGTTACGGTATATTCTTATACACATTTTAATCACTGGCATCTAATTCATTTAAATTATTTTCATAACCACAAGATGGCGGCTGAGCGAAATTTTAAAATCCCGCTTTTATTTCTTGTGTCCTAATCATGCGATTGAAGTTTGAATAAAACACCTACACAATAATCTTCATGCAATAGTACATAAACCTAAGCTCTATAATATAAAAATCCAACATGGTGACCATCCAAAATATTTAGACGGTTTTCAATATCTACGAATCTATTACAGCAATCAAACTGACAATTTGTATGTTGATAGAGGCAATTGATATTAGTAGGATATATGAAAATAGGCTATTTAGTTCTTCACGGAACTCCTTGTTGTATTTGGAAGTAAGGAAATAAATAGGTAAAATCCTAGTTACAGTACAACCACCTCGTGGTCACCCCTCAAGTCTGGGATTAATTCTACGCTCTGTCAAGAAATTTCATTCCGTTCTGAGGGCTGGAACGGGATACACTGAGCCTCATGTGATAAAACTGTGTAGAAGCGGGTTCGATTCATCTTCCATCCTGTAAGTGATTTCGCGTGTTTTCCTGCTTCCATTCCACGCATATACCTAACTTAAGGCCACGGCCGCTTCCTTCCCAAATCCTACCTCTATTACAAGCACACCAACTAGTACACACATCTCAGTGACACAGATTATAAGAAAACTTCTACACACACCCAAATACACGGGGATTCATGACCATGATGTCGTACAGCCACTAAAGATTTAACAACAGCAAATGCCGATGTAGCACCTTATTTGACACCTACCGAATTCCTGCCCCTATTCCAGCTACACACACCCAAGTACACGGGTATACATGACCACGATATCGTACAGCCACTAAAGATTTAACAACAGCAAATGCCGAAATAGCACCTTATTTGACACCTACCCCATTCCTGTCCTTGATACAGCTATATACACCCAAGTACACGGGGATACATGACCACGCTGTTGCACAGCCACCAAGTAATCAACAATAATAGCATAATAATAATGTTATTGGTTTTACGTCCATTTTAACTACTGCGTCTTTCAGAGACGCCGGGATTCCGGAATTTTGCCCCGAAGGGGATCTTTAACGTGCCAGTAAATTTACTGACACGGCTCCCTCGCATTTGCGCACCCTCAAATGCCAGCTGATAGCACCAGGATTCGATATTGCAACCTTGGGCTTAGCAAGCGAGAACGTTACCGCTGAGCCACGCAGCCAGCCAACAATAATAGCAAATGCTGAGATAGTACCTTATTTCATGTCCCCAGACACCCGATATGCTGATGACACTGTTATCCTTGCAACAAGTATGGATGATCTACAAACACTACTGGATTCTATTTCTGAAGAGAGTAATGCCATGGGATTACATTTAAATGTAAAAAAAAGTGGATGGTTGTTAGTAGACAGAAATATGAAATTCAGGGCATTTGTACACTTGGTAATGAAAGAATTGAAAGGGTTTCACCATATAAATATTTAGGATGTCAAATCAATGATAACTGGGACTTAACTCAAGGAATTCGCTGTAGAATTGAGCAGGCCAGAAGTTCTTTCATGAAAATGAGAAAAGTTTTGACCAGCCGTGATTTAAGTCTGTCATTACGCACCCGACTGCTTCGATGCTACGTTTTTAGTGTCCTGCTCTATGGAGTTAAATCATGGGCACTTACCGAGGTTTTAAGTAAGAAACTGATAGCATTTGAAATGAGGGCGTATCGCAGGATTTTAAGGATATCATGGACAGCTAAAGTCACAAATGTGGAAGTACTGCGGCGTATGAACAAAGACTCTGAAATTCTCAGTATCATCAAAAGGAGAAAACTAGAATACTTTGGTCATTTCATGCGCAACAACAATTACCACCTCTTGCAATTAATTATGCAAGGGAAGATTGAAGGCATTAGGGGTCCAGGACGCAGACGAATATCCTGGCTAAAGAACTTAAGCCAGCGGTTTGGACTTCATACAGTGTCACTGTGTAGAAGTCCGGCTCCGTGACTAAATGGTTAGCGCGCTAGACTTTGGCTCGAAGTCGATTCCCGGCCGAGCCATCAAGGATTTTAATCTCCTGGGGTTAATTCCCGTGGCTCGAGGACTGGGTGTATGTGACGTCTTCATCATCACCTCATCCTCATTACGACGCGCAGGTCGCCCACGGGCGTCAACTAGAAAGACCTGCACTCGGCCTCTCAGGAGGCCACACGATCACACACACACACACACACTGTTTAGAACAGGTATGGACAAACAGCAGATCATGCTACTGATCGCCAATGTTCTTGGAGGACGAGGCACTTGACGAAGAAGAAGAAGACACCCAAGTACATGGGGCTGAAAGGTCCAAGCCACCAGAATGAATGAACAATAACATTATAATTCCATGTTTATTTTTACATTAACGCCATATCGTTAGGAGTCCGATGACCTCGATGTTTCTCCCCTTAATTCTTTATAGGGAAAAACTACTTTTTTATTTTTATGTGTTTTTACCTCTTAATTTATTTTAATTATTATAATTATTAATAATGTTATTTTTTGTTTCTCTATGTTTAATGTCCATAGATTTACCGTACTTCTAATTTTCAATTTATGTCCTTATGGATTTAATTTCGATATTTTTATTGAATTAATTAATTAATTTACTATTTTCGAATTGATTTTTACAATTATTTTCATAATTCTCTTATAGTTAAGTAGCCTCCGTAGCTTAGCGGTCAGCATGGTTAGCTTCCGCCCCGGAGGTCCTGGATTCGATTCCCGGCTCTGCTACAAAACTTGAAAAGTCGTATGAGGACTGGAACGGGGTCCACTCAGCCTCGAGTGGTCCAAATGAGTCGAGGGGGTTTGATCCCCACCTCCGCCATCCTCGAAGTGGTTTTCCGTGGTTTCCCACTTCGTCTTTGGGCAAATGCTGGGATGCTACCTCCTGTAAGGCTACGACCGCCACCTTCCCTCTTCCTTGCCTCATGAGGCCTCTGTTCGCTTTGTAGGTGAGGCCGCCTGGGCGAAGTGCTGATCACACCTCCCCAGTTGTATCCAATCCAACCAAGTGTTCCCAGCTCTAGGACACTGCCAGGAAAGGCGGTAGTGGTGAGTCTGTGGGAACCACCAACCTGGAGGGTAAATTTGACTAAAACAAAAAACTTTTATGGTTATGTTAATTACATTAATTTTAATGTTTCTTTTATAATTGTAATTTAATTTGTATGATTTTTATTTCTACACTCTAATTGTTAATGATTTTTTTAAATTGTATCCAACTTATGATACTTCAAGTAGATACGTATATGATATTTTATTTTTAGAAATAATAGCACTTCAGCATGAGAATTCTCCAAAATTTGACTTAAAATTCAACTATCAGCATCTTTGAAAGCATAAAGTGTCCTTATGACAGGTGGTTAATATCGAGATCAATCACCTCCACGCTTGCTGATGGCAATAATTGAGGCGCTGACTGTACCTACCTGCAGCTAGAGGTCCCAGCAGAAGCAGGAGGTATATTCCCATGCTGACCGACAAGGTTCGGCAGTCAAATAGACACTTTAAAACCATAACACATTAATCACTTTCAAAACACACACTGGAATAAAAATTACAACACTGTTACGATACACGACACTTGTCACCACGAACCGTGCATCGCACACAAACCGTCAACACTCGCGGTGAGTCAAAAGGGGCAATCAAAATTATTCGAAATTCAAAGTGAACTTTCTGTTTGCTTGTCAGCGTTCTCCTTCACTCCTATTAATATATCGTAATAGCACTGATATTCTTTTTGTCTTATAAAAAAAAGGAAACCTGTTTCAGAGAAGCGTTGGACTTTTTGAAAGGTGCGGTATCGAATGTTTTGTTTTGTAGGACCGCGCGCGCTACGAAGCACCGTAGCAGAACTGTAGATGGCGCGGGAACTACGCTGCTCGTGGGTCAATGGAGAGGGGAGGAGTATGCAGTGCGCATGCGCGGAGGCTAGTGTGACGTGACGGATGGTAGGAACTAGCCTACATCATCTTTCTATTGAATGGCTATTAAGCTTACAAGAGGTCAACAATTTCTGTATTGTTATACACTGTAGTGGCCTCGACGTGATATGACAATGGAGCTTTGGTTTGATTCCTCTCAAGGGCGGCGAGAACAACAGGTATGCGTACGTATAAATCAGAAGGTCCCAGTTCTTAGGTATTGAGGTAGCATCATTTCTGGACTCTACAGGGTGTCTTTTATGTACCTTTGGAGAATGATGGGTCGTGTAGGGGACGGGTATAGAAGTAATTTGAAATAGGGACTTGGGGTCGGAGTGGCCTCCTTAACCCCTAAAATAAGGGTTGATTCAGGCCCTCCACCCTGTCAGTTGGGCAACCGACCCAATCCTCTATTACCTTTCTCAATCCTTTAACTCTTGGCAATATTCATTTCACCATGTGGCGCTGGTGTAATTGGTAGCGTTGCGGTGCGAAAGGCCGGTAGTCCCGGGTTCGATTCCGCGCTTAGGCATAATCTTTTTTTTTTAATGTTATTTATCGTATTTGCACTCTCTTCTCTGGCGTAGCACCAGACTGTATCATGAGACTACAATACAACAGATAACATAAAAAAGAAAGATTTTGCCCAATCCCGGAATCGAACCCGGGACTATCGGCCTTTCGCACCGCAACGCTACCAATTATGCCAGCGCCACATGGTGAAATGAATCTTGCCAAGAGTTAAAAGATTGAGAAAGGTAATAGAGGCTTGGGTCGGTTGCCCAACTGACAGGGTGGAGGGCCTGAATCAACCCTTATTTTAGGGGTTAAGGAGGCCGCTCTGACCCCAAGTTCCCTATTCCAAATTACTTCTATACCCGTCCCCTACATGACCTATCATTCTCCAAAGGTACATAAAAGACACCCTGTATACATAGATTGCCATACGTCCCGGTATTTTTCGCTTGTCCCGGTGTCCCGGCCGGTTTTATCAATGTCCCGGACAACGGCTGTAAGATGTAAAAAGTAATGAATTTATGTGTTTAAGGATCTTTTAAGAATCGGTTACTTTTCAACAATCAACATCGTTGACTGTCGCGCACAGCGTCAAAGAGGTCAGAAGTATTCAAACTTTGCCCTTTCTTGCTATGATTTTTATGAAAATGTCAAGCTTAAGAAAGACATTTTCAAAAAGTACATTCAAGTCAAAAATATGAGTGGTTTGAAAGCAAAGATTATCTCATCAATTAATTGTGTTTTTTAAGTAAAAAAAGCGTTTTTTTGGAATTGTTTTTGTAGTTAGACAAAAAGTTGTAGTTTTTCAAAAAATAATAAGACCTAGTAATTGTTCAATTAAACAATTGTATAAGTATTTTGAATTGTATTTTATTAACATTTCTTTCTGGATAGTAAACCAGAAAAAATTATCATTATAAAGGAAAAATTATATATTTTTATGTAGCAAAAATTACCGTCTTATTTTTAAAAGGTGTGTAGAACTAACAGTTTAGGGTGCCAGATTCCCCTCTCCCGTCACTTGCGAGGCTTAAAACTCACCATTTTGCTTCTAATTTTTAAACAAGAAGTTCCGTGACGAACTACAGAGCCTACTTTTCTTAAAATTTAAGATTCATGCCAATGATTAATCTATCAAGAATAATGACGAAATTAAGTTGGTAATATCGAAATTTCTAATTAGTTCAAAATACTCTATACCTGGCATAATGTAGCCTAATAGAGAACTACAGTTGGCAGCCCTGGTGACTGAATATATTCTTAGTTCCATCCCTTAAGGTATAGAATACAAAGTTTGGTTGAAGTCCAATGGATAGCATGGACGTTACATGCAGTTAAACATTGGATCTAACAGAGCGCGTAAAATCATGTTGGCAAAAATGACATACATGTATTGGTCAGAAATAATCTGAAATAATATGATCTATTGTTGTGTCAAATTTGAATGAAATCCATTAGTTAGTATAGAAGTTACATGCATTTTAAAATTGTACCTCTCAGCAGGCTTAGAATCATGTTGGTAGCACTGACGTATATAAGTTACTCCTAATTAATGTAGAATGTCAGTTACTATACGAGTGCATAGTTTAAAGCTGTCGGCTGGCATACTTTGTGATATGTGGGTCTGTCTGTTAGGTAGTCAGCCCGAAGGCTGTTTGGATAAAAAAAAAATGAGAGCATTTATTAACAGCTGGCAGCCCTGGTGGCTCTTAAGAATATGCTCAGTCATATCTGTTTATGTACACATAGTACATAGGAAATTTGGTTGAATTCCAATTGATAGTGTAGAAGTTATATGCATTTAAAATTGGACCTATCAGCAGGCTTATAATCATTTTGGCAACACTGCCATGTATGGCCTCCTGGAAATTAAAATGCAATAGTATTATCTATACGTGTGCCAATTTTGAAATAGCTCCCATTTATACTTTCCAAGATATCCAACATGGAGCTAAAATTTCAATTGCGATTCTTCAGCAGTTGGTAGCACTGACGTTATTTTCAAATATGGCCGTAGGATATTCAGGTATAGAAATTTACTCATACCAAATTTTGTTTCGATTGCTGCAGCCGTTTAGGAGTTGATGGGGGGACACAGACAGACAGACAGACTGACTGACAGAAGGACAGACAGACAGAAGGACTGACAGACACACATTTACCCGATCTCATAAGTCTACCTTTTCCTCATTTTTGCAAAATGTGAAAAGTAGGCTAAAACTTGTTTTCAGTTTCAGTACATGTTTCGAGGATTAATTACATTTTATCCCCTTCATCAGCTAAAAAACATATTGAAAGAACAAAAAATAAAACGTAGCACTGTAATAAGATGCGTTATTAAACCTAATATGGTGTTCCATATAATTTAGGTTATAAGATCAGAATAAAATGAAATGAAATAGAAGGTGACGGTTATCAGCTTGCAGGCGCTTATGACAAATAGTTGTTCCGTATTGAAGCTTGAAATGGTAGATTTGGAACACCAATACTTCACCAATCCGTGTAGGTCTATAATTAATGAAGAGCCTGTATGCTTAAAGATCCATTTTTTAATCCTTTTCAAATCCAAGCGGCTTCAAGTTACACAACGTGATGGAAAGTGATCTCTTGGTAAGAGAGGTTATTTCAAAGCATATGGTGTATGAGGTTATGACATTGTTACATTTAGAAAATGATTTTCGGATTGGAAGTAAAGCCGGCACAGGACCAGAGATGGACGAATTAGCGCGCAAGAACTTGTCGCGGCTCTGTTGTAGGGGGTAGGCAACCCACATGGCTGTTGTGTATCCAAGTGAAACGCGCTGTACGTGTTAATTTAATTATTAAACTACTTTTAGTGTTTGACAAGGTGGCTTTTATTATTGGAGATTATTTATCATCTATAATAATAGTGTAGTAGGCCTATGGAGAATTTCAAAATTATAGAAGTCCTATAGAATCACATGGAACACAAAATATCAATATCGAAGTACTCAAAAATAAGTCATTGAACCACACTAATCTAACATGACGCACTAGCCTATACTGTATGCCTCGGAAACTTTGATCATTGGAGGCAGATCTCTTATTAAATACGTAGTGAAACAAGAATGGAAAATATCGAGGAAAATCCTTGGTCCAGTTTGCTCAGAAGGAATGTGGATGAAACGGAAGTCTCAGGAGTTTTATCAGCTCGCTCACTGACACCTTCAGGAAAAGGCGATTGATGTTCTACGACCACATTCTCAGAATGAACAATCACAGACTCACCGAAATGATTCCAACCTTGCTCTCTTAATGGAAGTCAAGAACAACTGGATTAGTGAACAAACAAAAAAAAGTTCAAGAAATTGGCATTACAGAGGAGATTAGACAAGATTGACTCCAGTTAGGAACATTAATCAACAACCATCATTCTTCTGTGACAATGACTAGCAGGACCAAGAAATCATGGGCTGAAGAACGGAGGGAGATTTCCAGTGGCCAGATGAAGAGATTTTGGGACAAGAAATGAAACAGCTAAATAAGTTCCATCGCGCTCCAGAGATGAGCATAGCGATGTAAAAACGTAATAATAATAATAATGGTTTGGAAAAATCTGCTGTAGAAGAAAGAATACGAAGGATGGAAATAAGTCATTACACCACAGAAATCACTCACACCTTCAGAAAAAGGCGATTCAAGTTCTACGACCACATTCTCAGAATGAACAAAAACAGGCTCACCAAAATGATTCTCAGTCTTGCACTCTTAATGGAAGTCAAGAACAACATTACTGGATCAGTGAAAAGGAAATAGACCTTCACATGGCTTTCACCACAAGTTCTGCCGAAACAAGAGATCCCACCAACCAAAAAATGCGTGTGTTGTCAATGCAGTGAATTCTGTTCTCGATATCATGAAAAATATTGCCGACAAAGACATGCATCAATAACTCATTTGGCAACACTCATTCAAAAGCCAGAAGACGTATATCCGGAGTTTTTTTTGCATCTGGCGCCTTGATTGATTGATCATGGACGAAAGCAAACTTTAAAATGCGTCACGTCTATACAAGAATGGCAGTACATGACTTCCATCACATCATTTGTCACAACAAGACGTATCATACCTTCAGCAAAAAGTGTTTGTCTAAAGAGTAACAGCAGCGATAAAACCAATTTACCATATTCAACAGCATCAATAGCTCTCAATAAAAACGGCTATGACATTATTTAAAACGGCCATAGCACCAATAGTGACTTACGGAATTCACATAATTTGGGACAAACTTAAGTCAAAGCCAGCTATATGAAAAGAGACTTGGGTATCGGGAAGACAGCGCTGTTCAGACTAACTTATGTCTTCACAAAATAAGTTTTCTTCATACAAGACATTAGACTATGCGAATGCCCTCAAATACTCAAAGAAAAGCAAAACGCTATCTGGGATGATTTCTACTCTACTGACGCCATAATGACTGACGAATAGAAACAGGAAAACTATGAACTCCGACACATAATGACACGATACGTTACACATGGCTTTCACTGCAAGTTCTACAAAAACAAGAGATTCCAACAGCCAACTGAAAAATGTGTGCGTGATCCATGCAGCGAATGCTGTTTTCGATATCATGCAAAATATTGATACAAAGACATACTTCAATAACCAAATTGGGATTGGAATAATGTACAGTAGGTTACTCAGTTTTGTATTTTGCACATTGTGAGCTGTTTCAATAATAATTCAATAATAATAACAATAAAGATCTTAAAAGACAGCACAACAACGTAGTCAAACCGTAATGCCTGTGTGCGAGTGAATGTCTCGTACTGAACTACAAATTGAATAAATTAAAAGTACTAGAAAGAAGAATTATTGGCAAAATACTCGGTCCATTAAAAACTGCATAATTCTGGAAATTAACAAGTAATGAAATATAAAAATAGAAAACATATCAGAAACAATACGGAAGAGGAGATTGCTACAGGATGGACGACAGTAGGTTAACCAAGCAGATCTTCACATTCCTGTGGGACAACCTGGGTACAAGAAGTCAAAAAGGATTTGGAAAGAAACAATATCAGAGAAAAAGATACACCACAAAGAGATAGTTTTAGGCAAAATGTGCTAAAATGGAAGGATTCCAAGGGTGGAAGGGAAAGATAACCGGCTCGAAATGGTCCGAGGAAAGGAAGAGGAAACATAGTGAGATGATGAAGGAATACTGGAGAAAGAAGTAGGAACAGCAAAGGACAGTTGGTTATCTCCGTCCGCTGTTCAAAATGGTTAATGTATTGTTACGTACTGGACATATTACACACTGTTTCGCAATTTACACGTCCCCGTAATACCACTATCTTTTTCTCTGATATTGTTTCTTTCCAAATCCCTTTAGACTTCTTGTACCCAGGTTGTTCCACAGGAATGTGAAGATCTGCCTGATTATCCTACTGTCATACATCCTGTACACACTCCTCAAAACTCAGTCCGTCCCTCGTTGGCCAGGTCGCTTTATATGGCGGGGCTGGCGATTCAATGGATGCTTCCAGAGCAAACCAGGATTCACGGTTACTCGAGAATTCCATTACTGGGTGGGCCGCGAAGGTTCGAGACGGTCTCTTTGTTACTGTCTGTCTTCTTGTTGCGCAAACCGCTGGTTAACACAGGGGCAGGGGGTAGCCCAGGGCGGATTGTGAATCACGCGGCGAGGTGATGAAGCAACCGCGCAGCCGTAACAGTATATTTTCTAGGTAATTTTATAATTATAGGATATGTGATATACAGGGTCATTAAACATGTGCGCGCTAGTAAACACCGCAAGCTAATCTGGCTGTGAATAGCGCGCTCCCAGTTCAGCCGGTTGTGGCGCGCACTTTCACACTTTTACCAAACATGTTCAATAATGTGTACTTACAGTGCTCATAGGCGATGCTGAAAATGTCCTCCCTCTCTTGTAACACACACCTGACATCTTCTGATGAAAGAATGACTTTTTTTTTGTTATTCATGTAGGCTGTTTCATTAAATCGTTTAGCGAGCCTCCTAATTATTGAAGAAGCAAAAGCCCTCATCGCTCAGGATCAATTAGATGACGCGGCGCAGTGTGTTAGCTTGTTGATCAGCAAAGCCTTCGTCTTCAGAAGAAAGAGACATGCACAAAAATGGTTCGATAGTGAGTGCTACATTACTCGGAAAATTACACTACAATCGTTGTACAAAGCAAAGTGCACAAACGACAAATTTGATTTGGATGATTACGCTACGATAAACTACTACTTCAGACTAAAAGAACCGAGCACATTGAAGCCGAAGCTAGGGAAACAGCGGAACTAGCGAGATCAGATCCTTACTTAGCTCTAAGAAAGAGGCAAGCTCCTAAGGCAAGATAGATACCAATAGAGACATGGGTGGAACATTTCTCTGGGATCCTCAACAAGAATGGAACATTGGAAGAACACCAAGTCTGCTACAAATTGCATAGCTGATGATTTCCTCCAAATAACCACCGATGAAATACAAACTAATATCACGTCATCTAAGAAGGGTAAAGCGGCAGGACCTGACAAGATATTCATAGAATACATAAAAGACACAAGATCTGCTTCTGCCCATCTGGACAGACCTATTTAATAAGTGCTTGTATACAGGAGTCATTCCTGTTAGCTGGAGAACGGCCCAAATGACAATTCTGTACACGGGGAAAGGAAACACTGAAGATCCCAACTCTTACAGAGGAATAATACTAGAGCCCACGATATTCAAGATTTTCTCTAAAATTTTAACAAAAAGACTAGCCAAGGAGGTGGATATATACATACCAGATTGCCAATTCGGCTTTCGAGAAAGACGGAGTACTCTACAAGCAGTGGCATTACTACAAGAAGAAGTGGAACAGGCTCCGAGGCATAAGAAAGGGAAATTTCACGTGGTCTTCATAGACTATCGTAAAGCTTTTGACTTGATAGAAAGGAATATCCTCAGAAATAAACTTAAAGTGATGCTAGGAAACTCTAACCCCCTAGCGAGAATAGTTGAGGTAATCCTAGCATACAAATATATCATTTTAAATGACGGTGTAGTTCTGTCTGAAAAGGTCCGTCAGACAAATGGCGTACTTCAGGGCGATCCTATGAGTCCCCTACTTTTTAACATCTTGACAGCTGACATTATTAACACCATCCAAGACTACCCAACAGTGAAACTTATCATGTACGCCGATGACATAGCTCTAGGTTCACATTGCATAAGTGATCTGCGTGCCTCTCTTCAGAAACTTGAATTATGGGCTGACGAAAACAGTTTAGTGATCAACAAAGAAAAAACAGTGCACATGACTTTTAGAAAAGGAGGCAAACTGGCGTTGGATGATCATTTAACTCTGCAAGGAGATATGCTAAGAGTAGTAAATAATTTCCGGTATTTAGGAATATATCTACAAACGACACTGTCTTCCTACAGGATACACACTCAGGAAAGAGCTTCAGCAGCTACGAAAGCCACTCATCGAATTAAAAATATCCGACAACTTTCTTTGCCCACTGCAATGCCATTGTTCAAAACAGTAATAACTCCAATTGCCTCATATGGAATAGAATTAATATGGGATAAGCTTTCGAGTAGCGATTTCAAACGATTAGAAAGTGTTAAAGCACGATATCTGAAGAGTGCTTTGTGAGTTGGGATTTATGCACCCTCTAGGATTGTACACGAATTAGCCAGGGAAAGCTTCTTCTTGGAAGACCTGAGACTGCAATTCACGCTGCCATCTACCGGCCCTTTCCAAGCGCATCTCGAACTTCGGCGGAGGAAGAGAAATGACATCGACCCTGATTTTTATAGCACTAGCGCAATGATGGATCGACAATGGACTGAGGCAGATCAAGATCTAAGACATGTGGTAACGAGACTTGCAACTCATGGTTTTCATCATAAGATCTGCTTAACTCAAGGTTTTCACCAGCCAGATGATGATTGCGTATGTTCGTTGTGTGACAAGAGATGTGACCGTTATCACTTAACTAAGTGTGCAAAAAGATCTAAATCCATCAGAGACTACAGTGAAAACTAAATAGCATTGTAAGATCAAATTGTATTTAGAATGATATTTTCGTGTATTATGTAGGTTAAGTAATGCTCTTTCGAGCGCATCTTATTAAATTATATATAGGACGAATTATTGATATACACAAGTTCGCGCAATGTGAATTGGTGTCAAGGCATGACCAACAATCACAGTAATCACAATACTCACTAAACATGCAACACTAACTTCTAAGCTTTGCAGATACACGTCCATGTGAATGATAACGATGAACTAACGATATGAGTCAGCGGAGCGCGCCACGCCGGATGAACTGGGAGCGCGCGCCCGCGATCTACGCTAGTCACAGCCGGCTTAGCTTGCGGTGATTACTGGCGCGCACATGTTTAATGATCCTGTACTTGGACATTGATATTCACACCGTGTGTGGACAAGGTGGCTTTTGTAATTTGAGATTAATATCAGTCAGCACATCTACATAATGGTTAATGTCCATGCATTATCATTTTATGAATAAAAGAGGCTTATGAGATCACCTTTTGTCCGTGTGTGTGTGCCTGTCTGAGTGTGTATCCCCCTAATAACTTCTAAACGACTAGAGCGATTTCAATGAAACTCGGTAAGGTCATAGATCTAACATGGCCGACCCAGACCGTGCCCTTCAAATTTTATTACTTCTCACCAATCTAACATGGCCGCTGTGCGAAATATTTCACCGGCATTCTATATCTCCAAACTTATTACTAATATCACCCTGACATTTTGTACGATCATAAAGGTCACTACTACAATTTTATATACCGTCATGTAAGTGTCAGAAACCTGTAAAGTACACAACGAACATGGCGGCCAAGCGAATTTGAAACATTTTAATAGACTTTCCTCGCGGTTTACCCATCTTAGCGCAGTGAAATATGGTACAGTAAATGTTTAAACAAATTGTAATTCACTGGCATCCAATTTAGTTCAATTGTTTACACACCATCAAGATGGCGGCTGAGCGAAATTTTAAAATTAAGTTTTCATTTCTTGTGTCGTAATCATGCGATCGAAGTGAAAGTTTGAATAATTGAACCTACGCAATAATTTTCCTTTAATGGTACATACTGTAACACTATGGCCTATACATATAACAATCCAATATGGCGACCATCCGAAACATTTAGACGGTTCTTAATATCTACGAATCTTTCACAGCAATCCAACTGATTTTTTTAATGTTCATAGAGGCTATGAACATAAGTTCACCTATGTGACTTTCAATAACCTGGTGAGCACAGATCCAACATGGCGGGGACGCGAACTATAAATATTTAAATGGACGTTTCTCGCGATTTAACCATCCGAGTGCAGTAAAACTTGGTACGCGAAATTCTTATACAAATGTTAATCTACTGGCATCAAATTTATTTCAATTGTTTTCATAACCACAAGATGGCATTCGTGCGAAATTTTAAAATCTCGTTTTTACTTCTTGTGTCCTAATCATGCGATTAAAGTTTGATTACTACCCGTACGCAATAGTCTTCGTGTAATAATACATAACTCTAAGACCTACATATATAAAATCCAACATGGCGACCACCCGAAATGTTAGACGGTTCTCTATATCTACGAATCTATTACAGCAATCAAACTGAAATTTTGTTTTTAGACAGAGGCAATTAACATAAGTAGGATATATGAAAATAGGCTGTAGTTCTTCACGGAACTACTTGTTTGAGTTGCTTACATAACTGCAAGTATCTCTTGGAACGTTGACAGACTGAACGCTATATTATTAACCGCCACATTCTATTCGCTCGCCTCAATGGTCACTGATGGTAACTAACACATTTGTCACAGTTGAAGGCAAATCCTGAAGTGTTTGAGAACGTAGAGAATTTAATTTTCAATGGTCGGGACTCGGCTAAGTGGTGCTGACGTTGATTCAATCAATAAATCAATAGCCGTCAATCCTGTCTGTCTCTATGGCATTCCTCTACGTCAAGATAATCACTTGATTGTTTAACACGGGATCAATGACACCTCGGGAATTCAGAAATGTACCATGATAAATTGATATAATTGATTTAGAAAATACCAATTAAACTCCCATATTTTTACTTTATTCAGTATCAACTTCCCATCCAGAAGGGCTGAGTTTGTTAACTCCCATCGGTTGGTTTACAGCTTTGGCAGGGATTATATGCTCATCGCCATTTAGCCCGTGAGAAATGGCGAGAAAAAATATAACACGAGGACTCGCGCCGGGTCATAATGTGTCACTCCATTTTTGTCGTAGTCGTACGGATTTTAATGAAGTAATTATACACCTGGTGTCTTCCTATGAACTATTCCCAATATAAAATGAGCTTTATTTAAATTTTTCAAATTTCACATGCAGAAGAATAACAATTATTTTTGTAACTGTATCATTGACCCTGCGGCAAAGCAGTCATCTCAATTTTTTTGAACAAAGGAGCTGATGACCAAGGTGTCCCTAGACTCTAAACATAGATCAACAAGAACCTGAGCTATGTTATTGTGCTGCACCAAAATATGAGGATTTCCCTCTTATTTCTTACAGATTGTCTCGACTAACGTAAGCCGAAAATTGTCACGCAAGGAGTGGCGCCATGGGTAAATCCTACCCGACCGTAAATAATGTTACGGCTGTGAGTTTGTGTCATCACTCGCCGCATGAGTCACAACTGCCCCAGGGCTGGGCTGTGGCCTGCCTCCTGTATTGCGTGTGCCTTATGCAACAGGGCTACTAGGACAAAGGGGTAGTCCAGAATATTCGTGACTGGACCAGCGATGGAAACCTCGAGAAGCCGTGAACTCTGGATGGATCTAGAAGCATTTATTGAGTCACCGGCCTGCTATATAAGTGCGACCTGTCTAGCAGTTGTTGTTGTTGTGTTTTACGAGCTAGTGCGAGCGATTATCTTATGCGACAGAAGTGTGGTGACGAAGTGCTGTGCGAGTTACGAAATCCAGTGACATTGTTTCTCCAGCTTGTGGACAGCGAAATAGCCTGCAGCAAGTGATCGTAAGTAATTGTGGTCGGTGAACATAAAGGAGAGGAGCAGGTAGTTTCTGTCAAGGCCACCGTACTCATTAGGACGGATTAACTTCTGTGATCTGTTGACAAGTGGAAGGGCCAAGAGCGCTCAAGGAAGAGACTTGAGGAAACTGGAGTAAGGCTCCTAATTGCTTGTATTTGCTGATTAGTGTAATTTTCTGGCCACAATAAAGTTAATTATTTCTTTAGGCAGTAATTGGTGTTGTGCTTTGTACCCCCACCGTAATCCAGTTAACAAAAGTGCCACTAGGGGGTGGCACGTAACAACTGGTGTCAGAAGCCGGATTACGAACTCAAGCACAACACCTGACGGTCCTGGTTTCAAAACCCGAGCAGGTCATTTCCTCTAATATTCCTGTGAGTGCATGCCCTTTACAAGGCAAACAACTAAAATGGAGGCGCAATTGGCAGCATTGCTAGAAAAGTTAAATGGCATAGAAGACGGCCAGAAGAATTTAACCAAGGACCTAACTGCCAAATTAGAAGACGGCCAGAATAAGCTAGAAGACGGCCAGAAGAAGATGGAGGATGGCCAGAAGAAGATGGAGGATGGCCAGAAGAAGTTAGCAGAGGACCTGAAGGACAGCCAAAATATGTTAGAAGAGGACCTAACCGCCAAATTTCTGGATGGCCAGAAAAATCTGGAAGAGTGTCTGCTGACGAAATGAGAGGAGAGCCAAAGGAAATTAGAACAGGGCCTACGTGAGGAAGTCGCAGCAGTGGAAAAGAAGTTCGACGCCTTGCAAGTGGAAGTTGCCGAGCTGCGCCAACGCCCGCTGATGGGGGTGGAGGAGAAATTCAACGCTTTACAAGAGGAAGTTGCCGAGCTGCGCCAACGCCCGCCCACCGTTACACCGGGAATATCAGGAACGGGACATAGCAGAGTGACGCCCCCAACCTCCGACGGAAAGGTCCCGTGGAGCACCTACTTACGTCAGTTCGAGGCAGCCTGTTCCATAAATAACTGGAACAACACAGAAAAGGCTACAGCTCTCATTGTAGCGCTGAGAGGCGACGCCCTTAACGTCCTTCAGGCCATCCCGACTGGATCCCAGGACTACGCTGCACTGATCGCCCTTATGGAGTCCCGATATGGAGATAGCCATCTTCAGCAGGCCTACCAGATGCAGCTCCGGACCCGGGTACAGAAGAACGCGGAAACCCTGCAGGAGTTCGAGATGGACATCGCACGCCTCGTAAGGCTCGCTTACCCAACAGCGCCGGCCGACTTTCTGGAGCAGATAGCGACGCAGACTTTCACCGACGGGCTACGGGACTCGGACACTCAACAGGCACTGCGACTCGCGCGCAATAAGACCCTGGCAGATGCGCTGAGCCACGCACTTGAGTTCGAGACGGCAAAGCAGGTATCTAGAATGTGCGCGCGGGTGCGTCAAGTGGACGTCGACGAACCAGCAAAAACCAACGAGACCAAGCCCCTGGCCGACGAATTGATGGAGGTGCTAAGCCGTTTCTTCGACAGTCGCGCCAGTACCACCATCAAAAACGTAGCCGAAGAACATCCTCGTAGGTTAACAAACAATACCGTTATTGATGTTGTCCTTGCGACATCGTGGTCATGTAACCCCGTGTACGTGGGTGTGTGTAGAAATGTCTGATAACGTGTGTCACTGTGATGTCTGTACTAGTGTATGTATTTTTAATTGAGGTAATATTTGGGGAGGAAGTGGCCGGGGCCTTACGTTAGGACCCATCTCGGCGTCAAGCGATCATCATCAGATCCATTACACTTAGGCTATAACATCTATGTTTTAGAATACAGGTGAAAAATATTTACAATATGTACAATTATTTAGTTGCAGTGTATGATAAATGTAGTATATCCAATGTTAGGTGAAATGCTAAAATGGTGATAGAAATCCGGAGTTTGTTTGTTTGGGGTGAATATATGGTTATAAAAATCAACAATGGTTATACTGTAATAATACAGGCTGATACTTATCCGGTTGTCTTCCTGGTTGGAACTTCGGGCAGTTTCGTGTTCACTCTAGCACCAGTTGTGGTCGTCTGAACCCGGGTGTTAACTGGACGAAACTGTTTTTTCCTTTCTCCCCCCTTTGTTCTGTCAGAGGTCAGTGCAATGTTTATAATCACAAAATTAAGGATTATCTTAGTCCTTGTGAAGGTAATACTCAGCATTTTCCCCTCCAATGCTTTTACGGAGAGAGTGTATTTCTTCATGAATATCAAATGGAGAGATGATAGAAACAGAAGCTCCATTAGTTTGATAAAACAAGAATTGTTCACATATTACAATTATGATGAAAGCTGTAGTGAATTTTATCAGAATGTAATTACAAATAAAAAATCCTTTCAAAGGGTCGTTCAGATGAAAAGCATTTGTAAGTTGCTGGTGCCATAGGCCTATATGATATGTCTGCAATATCTAGTTTTAATTTTGTGTATTTGATTATGTAATGCTTATTTAATATGTGTATTATTTATTACTACATTTAACAACCTTGATAAAAAAGAACAATGTTTCGAGACATGTGTTCCATTTTTCCATTCTTGAAGTGTGGCGACCCTGGCCGTAGCGAGCTTTTGAAGTGAATAGGCTACGTTCTAAACGTTTTTGCTAGTAACCGAGGATGTTC
This sequence comes from Meconema thalassinum, assembly GCA_946902985.2. NCBI lineage: Eukaryota > Metazoa > Arthropoda > Insecta > Orthoptera > Tettigoniidae > Meconema > Meconema thalassinum. Next base: position 204,582,286 of record OX336399.1, on the reverse strand, counting down.
AGATTTCCTGTTTTGGTAATGAGCTTTTGTAATTGATTGGTTTGATTAATCACTTGAACAAACACGACAATAGAACTGTTGCCAAGAAATGCAATTCTGGTCTGAGAGCTGGAACGAGGAACACTCAGCCTCGTTTGGCAAAAGTGACAAGGGCGGGTTCGATTCCTACCTCAGCCATCTTGGAGGTGGTATTCCGTCGTTCCACACTTCTACTCCAGGCAAATGCCGGAATGGTTCCTAACTTAAGGCCACGGCCGCTTACTTCCCAATTCCTATCTGAATTACAGATACACACAGCCATCACAATGATAACCGACAGTGGTGGCTAGGCTCGCTAAAGCGCAGCGTTAGGTCAAGAGGCCAAGCTCTCTGCTGACTCGGTACATGCGTGGGATCGAGCCCCACCGTCGGCCGTCCTTGAAATGGTTTTCCGTGATTTTCCATTTTCAACACCAGGCAAATGCTAGGACGGTAACTTCTGACAGGCCACGGCCGCTTCCTTCCACATCCTCGCCCAGTTTCATTCACCATCATTCATTTCATCTCTCATTAACTCCTATCATGAGGTTGGCGTCAGGAAGGGCATCCGGCCGTAAAAACCATCGCCACAACTACTTCCATCGCATCTTATCCCAGACCCCGTTGAAAAACGGGAATAATAAGGGGTAGATATACATACAGCCATCACAATGATACAGGTTATCAGACACATTCCATACAAACCCGAATTCACGGGAACACTTGACCTTGAAGTCGCAAAACTCTTTAAAGAACAACAAGAAGAATTGTTGGCTTCGGTGGCGCAGTCGGTAGCATGCTGAGCTTCTATGCCCAAGATAACGGGTTCAAACCCGCCCAAAGTCGTCGGATTATTTAAGACAGTTAAATATCTCTCAGTATGCTTTCCTTCGGAGGGGGAGTAAAGCCGGTGGGCCCATGTTTAGAATTATGGCGTGTAAAAGGACCTTCTAGTAACTACAATTGTGACAAGCTAAATTTGTATGTTAGATTTGATTAACGCTCTATTAGTTCCTGCGTTCGCCGCCGGTTGCTGAATTACCTGAATTACAGATAACACACACTAATACAGCCATCACAATTAACACCGGTTATCAGACAGATTCTTCACACACCCAAAGTACACGGGGCTACATGACCGCGTTGTCACAGCCGCTAAACTGAGGAACCAACCAATCAAGAATAGTTGTTTTGCAGATTAAAGTTATCAATTCAGAATAGTGTACATATCATTTCAAACACTTTGAATACAGAATCACAGACATAATTTTAAGGAGTGGTATATTTGGTGAGTAAGACTGAAGATCGTAGTTGGGGCTCGAACACGGATCTTTTGGTTTTCATAATTCCTGCATTCATCATTTGATCTCTGTGTAACATTCAGAGCAATGTGCTTGCAGTATGAGTGCCTTGTGCTGTAGCTATTTAACATTCCACACCACGAGGAGAGCTATTGATTGCAGCATCACTTGTTGCGGGGCAGCTCGCTACACACCCTGGATGGCCCCAGTTCTCAGTAACGTAACCACCAGTCATATGATTAGTATGTCGCGTACCAGCAACATCCTCAATTTATATGAATAGTTTGTCGTCTCTCGGGCAGTCGAAATTCATCTCTGATCATGTGATTAGTTGTTATTCGTAAAATACATCATCCAATTACATGATAAGTGCTGTGATATTAACTTGGCAAAAAGCATCATCCACTCACATGAGTAGTAGCTCTTTATGGGGTTTGAAGCCATTTTTCAGTGTTGCCTAAGTAAACAAAGGTTTGGTGCTTTTCAGTCGGTCAACACGAATGTACCCTAAAAGAGTTGGGTTATACCCTAATCCCGAAAAAAATTACATGCGATTAATAAATACACTAGGATGACCACTTCTGATCGTCAAGCGATCATCAGTTGCAGTATGGGTAATGCAATTTGACAATGTATGCTAGTTTTACTATTATGATGTTAGGTGAAATGCTAAAATGGTGATTTTTATCAACTAAATAATTGTACATATTGTAAATACTTTCGTCTGTATTTTCAACGTAGATTTTACAGCCTAAGTGTAATGGATCTGATGATGATCGCTTGACGTTCGAAACTGGTCATCCTAGTGAATTTATTAATCTCATTTAATGTTTTTCAGGATTAGGGCATAACCCAGCTCTTTTGGGTAAATTCGTGTTGATCGACTGAAAAGAACCAAACCTTCGTTTAGTAGTAGCCCTGGAAATCACATGATTAGTGGCTCTAGCTTTCCACGGTGGGTGAGTGGATAGCGTGTCGGTCTACTAACCCCAAGATTGCAGGTTCGCTCCTGGCCATGGTAAGTGATTTTTGAAAGGCGGCAAAAATACGATACGCATGTCATACGATGTTGACATGTCAAAGAACCCATTTGAATTCAGTAGGCCGTGTTCATAATGGCAAAATTAATCTCGGGAGTTTCCGCCAACACAAAGTTCCTCATTTCTCTACTAGAACGCGCTATGGTGTTCAAGGAGATTAGATATCTAACCTCCTTGACTTTCATAGTGATTCAAGGAACAGCGAAATTCGACAGGCAAGCTACCCTCTGGGTGTCAAATTGCAAAGCTCGCACCCGGCATCCGAGGCCATACGATATTATTATTATTATTAGTGGCTCTTTCATTAATTTGGCAAAATATATCGGAAGTTGCAGATGACATTTAGAACAAGTGTTCCATGACGAACTAAAGAGCCTACTTTTCTTAAAATGTGAGATTCATGCCAATGAATAATCTATATAACAGAAATAAAATGATACATTGAATTAATCAGCGCTCGTAAAATCATGTTGGCAACAATGTCATATATGTGTTGCTTAGAATTAATCTGAAACATTATGATCCATTATTGTCCCAATTTTGGACAAAATCCGTTTGTAAATATAGAAGTTACAAGTATTTAAAAATTGGACATATAAGCAGGGTTAGAATCATGTTGGCAGCACTGACATGTATGAGTTGTTCCAAATTAATCTACAATGTTAAGTACTATACGTGTGCAGAGTTTAGAGCTGTTGGCTTGCATGCTTTCGGATATATTGTTATTAATTAAACAAAATAGGGACAGCCATGCTGGCTCTCAAGAATTCGCATAGGTATATCTGTTATGGTACACAACGCACATACGAAATTTGGTTGAAATCCCATTGATATCATAGAAGTAATATGCATTTAAATGTTGGACCTATCAGCAGGCTTAGAATCATATTGACAACACTATCATATATGGGCTCCTGAAAATTAATCTGGTATATCATTGTCCGTGTGTGTGTGACAATTTTGGAACAGTTCGCATACATAACCTCTGAGATATCCAACATACAAATTCAAATTTCAATTGTGATTTTACAGCAGTTAGTAGCACTGATGTTTTTTTTTTTTTTTTTTTTTTTTTTTTTTTTTTTATATGACCGTGAGATATTCGGGTATAGATCTTTACTCCTACCAAATTTGGTTTCTATTATCTACAGCCGTTTAGGAGTTGATAGGGGGGACTCACTCACAGACAGACAGACACACATTTTCCCGGATCGATCTCATAAGTCTACTTTTTCCTCTTTTTTTTCGCAAAATGAGAAAAGTAGGCTAAAACAGACGAATGCTTTTTCTTGTAAATATAAACCCCACTGTGCGAGGGGTAAATATATTGTTGCGTGCCACCCCCTAGTGGCACTTTTGTTAACTGGATTACGGTGGGGTACAAAGCACAACACCAATTACTGCTTAAAGAAATAATTAACTTTATTGTGGCCAGAAAATTACACTAATCAGTAAATACAAGCAATTTGGAGCCTTACTCCAGTTTCCTCAAGTCTCTTCCTTGAGCGCTCTTGGCCCTTCCACTTGTCAACAGATCACAGAAGTTAATCCGTCCTAATGAGTACGGTGGCCTTGACAGAAACTACCTGCTCCTCTCCTTTATGTTCACCGACCAGAATTACTTACGATCACTTGCTGCAGGCTATTTCGCTGTCCACAAGCTGGAGAAACAATGTCACTGGATTTCGTAACTCGCACAGCACTTCGTCACCACACTTCTGTCGCACAAGATAATCGCTCGCACTAGCTCGTAAAACACAACAACAACAACTGCTAGACAGGTCGCACTTATATAGCAGGCCGGTGACTCAATAAATGCTTCTAGATCCATCCAGGGTCCACGGCTTCTCGATGTTTCCATCGCTGGTCCAGTCACGAATATTCTGGACTATCTCTTTGTCCTAGTAGCCCTGTTGCATAAGGCGCGCGCAATACAGGAGGCAGGGCACAGCCCAGCCCTGGGGCAGTTGTGACTCATGCGGCGAGTGATGACACAAACTCACAACCGTAACAATATTCTTTGCTTCAAGCTTCGCTGATGTAAAGACGAGGGTGGATCAAAAAGTAAGTTACACTTCCCAGTTATGGCCCATTATTAAACCACATACACACAGGCAACATGACTGTGACATCATACAATGTAAGTTCACTTTTCCAAGAGACTGTTAACACTCAGCGGAACGGTCAACCAACTTTTCGATTCTGGATGCGTAGAAATCACATCCAGCGCAAGCGGCTTCGGTGGCGTAGTCGGTAGTATGCTGAACTGCTGTGCCCAAGGTCGCTGGTTGAAACCCGGCCGAAGGCGTCGGATTTTTTAAGAGCGTTAAAAACCCTTCAGTATGCCTTCCTTGGGAGGGGAAGTAAAGTCGGCGGTCCCATATCATAGATTTATGGCATGTAAAAGATCCTTCCACAGACTAAACTTGTGTGAAGCTAAATTGTTAGGTTAGATTTGGTCGGAACGCTCTATCAAAGTTCCAACGTTTACCACTAGGTATCATTGATATCTGGTAGCGAAAGTAGGAACTACTTGAAATTGAACGGAACTTGTAGCTCACCCTAAGTGTGTCCGCTGGAAGTAGCTACAGAATCAGGTGGTGCGCACCCTTGCCGTCGATATTCTCCTTCTTTCAGTTTTGTTTCTTTACTCTCTCTTTTGTTTTCGTGAGGCTTCCGGAGAGGCCGAGTGCAGGTCTTTCTAGTTGATGCCTATGGGTGACCTGCGCGTCGTAATGAGAATCAAGGGGTGATGAAGACGTCATGTACATCCAGTCCCCGAGCCACGGGAATTAACCCCAGGAGATTAAATTCCCTGATGGCTGGGCCGGGAACCGAACCCGGGGCACTATGGACCAAAGCCTAGCACGCTAGCCATTTAGCCACGAAGCCGGACTCTTTCAGGGGTGAAGTGGTGGCCGATCAGAATCTTAAATGCCAGAGTAGTTAAACGGGACGTAACACCAATAACATTATTATTATCAGGAGAATTCTTAAAATACTTGAAAACATTTTCGGAAACGCTTTCAGATTGTCTAAGAGTTCATTAGGGAGGTCTCACTTGCCGTCACAACGTCTTCTTCTTATTTTGCCTTATCCAATCCGAACGTTGGCTACCACCATGGCTAACACCTTCTTATCCTTCTTATCCTTGATAGTTCCGTGGAAGGCAACCCAAACCACGTTCGTAAATTATCCATCCAAATTATTTGTCTCCTTCCCGGTCCACGCTGACCTTCTTTCACCCTGAAGTATAACTTGGAGCAGACGGTATTTTGGACTCCTCATCATGTGTCCCCCGTATTCCAGTTTCCTCTTCTTAATTGTGTTTAACAGCTCAGGTTGGCTGCTCACACGCTGAAGAACCTCGGCATTACTCACATGTTCTGTCCACGAAATTTTAAGAATCCGCCGGTATATCCACATTTCAAAAGCTCGAATCTTCTTTTCTGTAGCTTCCGACAAGGTCCAAGCTTCAACACCATAAAGAAGGGTGGAGACAACATAACATTTCACAATTCTTTTCTTAGGCACACACACCAGAGGATTTGAATGATTTCTTAATTTGTATGGACTCCGTCTTGACGAAAGAATTCATGATCCAAATCAATAAATGTAAAACGAGACTATTGGACTGCAGCACAAAGAAATCAGAAAGCCCTATCGACGTCAAATTGGCAAAATAAAAGGTAAAAGAAGTAGGAGAATTCTGCTACTTAGGAATAAAAATAACCTGTGATGGACGAAGCAAAGAAGATATAAAATGTTGACTGGTTAGGGCAATTAAAGTATTTCTATAAAATAGAAATCTGTTGACATCGAATAGAGATGTCATTTTTGAAAGTCTTTGTCTGGAGCGTGGTGCTCTATGGAAGTGAAACTTGGACTGTTGGTGCAGCAGAAAACAGAAGAATAGAAGCATTTGAAATGTGGTGTTACAGGTGAAATGAAGGTCACGTGGGTAGATAGACTAACAAATGAAGATGTATTTAGACGAGTGGGAGAGGCGAGATGTTTCTGGCGACTGCCAATGAAGAGACGAGATAGGTTGGTAGGACACATACTAAGACACCCAGGAATAGCAAACTTAATTATGGAAGGAAGGGTCGAGGACAAGAACTGTAGGGGTAGACCAAGGTTAGGATATGTTAAACAGATTGCCTCGGATGTAGTGTGTGGTAGCTATGTAGAGCTGAAACGATTAGCTCAGGACAGGGAGACATGGAGTGCTGCATCATCAAACGAGTATAAAGACTGAAGACTCAAAGAACAACACTTCTAATAAATAATTGACCTGCTTACCAAAGGAATCGATGTTGGTAAATGGAATTGAAAGAAATACAGTATATGGCATATATTTATATAACTAAGAAACACTTAAGTTAATTATACGCCAAATCAATACTAACAGAAACACACTTAAATGTCTACAATTAATCATTTAAGTGTGATTCTGTTAGTATTGATTTGGCGTATAATTAACTTAATTGTTTCTTAGTTATTCTGTCAATACGGACCCAAACAATTTGCTATTATGGCAAATATTTTTGCTTATTATACATTTATATTTCTAATTACCGCACGTTTTGCAGCAATCTCCTTGTGTAAGACGTCACGTTGTTCAGCAGTTAATATAAACATGATATTATCAAGAATACTAACGGTGGTTGTGGGGCCATTCACAGACGGGAGAGAGCGTCTCGACGGGCTATTAAGGGGACAGTAATATAGGCAAACTGTTCCTTCGCTGTGTGAGACGTGGGCTATTGCCATAGTTCCACGTTGCTTCTCTCCAGCAACATCTTAGAATAGACCTTCATTATCTTTATTTCCACGCTTTTCTTAGCTTTTAGAATCCACGCAAATGACGATGTAAAATGACAATATACGTCAGTATGTTCGTACTTTGGAGTTTCACCGAGCCAACACCAGCACGTGACCGATACCTAAATTGACCAGACTGATCCTTGGTCAATGGAGGACGATACCGTAGTTGAGAACTTGAAATTAAATGCCTATATTGTAGCATCTGGGTCCAGTACCGACATACATTCAGAATTTGTTGTTGTTTGGGTCTTCGGTCTTTTGACTGGTTTGATGCAGCTCTCCATGCCTCCCTGTACTCAGATAATTGTTTCATCTCTACATAGCTACCACATCCTACATCCGAGGCAATCTGTTTAACATTATTCAAATCTTGGTCTACCCCTACAGTTCTTGTCCACGAACTTTCCTTCCATAACTAAGTTTGCTTCGTCCATCACTGGTAATTTTGCTTCCTAAGTAACAGAAGTCTCCTACTTCCTTTAGATTTTCACCTGCCAATTTGATGTCCATAGAGGTTTATGATTTATTTCAGCTGCATTTCGATATGTTTTGTTTTACATTTATTAATTTTCATCATGAATTCTTTCCTCAAGACGGAGTCGATAGGCTACCATTCAAATCCTCTGGCGTGTCGGCCAATCAAGGAATTTATTTATTTCTTTAATTATTTATTTAATGATCTCCATTCATTCAACACGATGTTATCACATTATAATGGGTGTTCCGCTGAAGCTAAAAAATATTACATGAGATTAACGAATTCACTTGGACGACCAGGTTCGATCGTCAATTGTTCATCATCAGATCATTTACACTTAGGCCATTAATTCTGTGTCAACAATTGCAGTGATCGTAATAATATTTAAACAAAATGAACGCTTAGGTCATCAGTTCATAATGGGATTAATATGAATTAAGGTATAACTACAAAGAATTATTGGAATTGAAACAGTGTTATTACTGTAAGTGCAAGAGATTACGAATTAATGTTCACTAGCGGACCCGTGCTAGAAATCTCACATGTTCATAAACCACTTTCCCCAATAGGTTTATGAAAGACTTAAGGAGAAAGGTTGAAATGTTTTTATTTCAACCAAATGATTATAGAACACTATTTGCAACATGCTACAGCAACAGTATTTGCAAATCCCACACTTCTTACAAAGATCGATATTTATGAAATTAGAATGCAGAAGAAAAACCCGTAAAAGAATTATCGTTTAATAGCTTTACAGTTTTAGAGGACAACTCATAATTGCAGCATGTTAGAGCATCAGTATTTGCAAATCCAGCTTAGCTGCAACACTCGTCGGTTATCCGATATTTACGAAATTATACGATTTGAGTACTCATTCCTTTCATTTACTGTTTCTGAAATCCATGCATAATGATAAAGGAAACACCTCAGAATGTTAAAATTGCATGAAACAGGCGTCACAGCGGCCAAAATGTCAAGTGGACAGCAAATACCGAGCATATTTTCCTACAGCAACAGTATCTGAAAATCGTACTTCGTACATCTTTTTTAAAGAAATTATAAATATTTATGAAATTAGAGTGCAATTTGTCACTGCTAATGCCTATTCTCTTTCATTTGAATGCTCATTTGTCACGATCGGTCGCTGAAAACCGCAATGGAAACGATATAAAGACAAATAGTGATAGCCACTCTTATGTTAGAATGAAGATCGTTACCGATTCATGCACTGCACCGAAAGATGAAGGTGAAATTGCCCATTGAGCTAAAACAGCATTCAATGAAGACTAAACAAATACTTCATTTTAATTTGACAAACGCTGAGACTTTTTCCAGTGTGTGATTCTTTACGAGAATACAAATACATTAGAAGTAGGCCTACTCATGTTTATGGTAACTGGAGAATGAGGAAGGCCCGGGTATTGATACCGTAAAAAGTTTAAAAAATGGACTTAAAATTTTCAAAAATACTGAAAAAATTGACCTAAAATTCGAAAAATGCACTATAAAATAGAGAAAATGATCTTATAATAATAAACTCATCAATATTTCAAAAATGACATTCCGCTAATAACTGGCTTGCGACGCGAACAAGAGCATCACCGGTCTTCCGCATCCAAGATATATATTTTTCTACTAACAGCAATACTGAAATATTTCAATTCAAAATTTTTATCATTTTAAGTGACTTAGTCGACTTCGTCGTTATCTTATGGCGACGTCACGAAATGTACCAAGAATGCACTGAGGTGTGTGACGTCATAGTACCGCTTGGTGCATGTGTACCGAGTTCACTGGCGAGCTCTGGAGTTACGACACGGCAACGACACGGCGTGCGTGACGTCATCCAGCCAGCTCCCTCCTTACACCGCGCGCTCCAGCTCCCTCAAGACTTGTAACTTTCTAGCGTTCTAATTGTTTCTTGATCATTTAACATGTCAAGAGTCTTTTGCTTCGAGCGAAGCGAGAATCTTCCAGCCTTTCTAGCATTTTTCAGCATTTGTAGCATTTAAAATGATATTAAGTCCAGTCTTTCTGACTGACTGTCTCTTGTACCAGCTACTAGCTTCTGAGAGACGTAGCTCCCTCAGATAAAAGCTGTGACATGACTAAATTGAAGAAAAATGACCTTAAAAGCCTGATTTCTCTAAAATATGACCGAACAAATCTTCAAAACTCAAAAAAGGCTCTTAAAATGGAAAAATATATAAACAAGTAGTTCCGTGAAGAACTATACAGCCTATTTTCATATAACCTACTAATGTTAATTGCCACTATCAACATACAAAATTTCAGTTTGATTGCTGTAATTAATTCGTAGATATTCAGAACCGACTAAATAATTTGGATGGTCGCCATATTGGATTTCAAATATGTAGGTCTTAGAGTTATGTACTGTTACATGAAGATTATTGTGTACGTGTAGCATTCAAACTTCAATCGCATGATTAGGGCACAAGAAGTAACAACGAGATTTTAAAATTTCGCACAGCTGCCATCTTGTGGTTATCAAAACAATTGAATTAAATTAGATGCCAGTGGATTAACATTCGTATAAGGATTTACTGTACGAAGTTTCACTGCACTCGGTTGGTTAAATTGCGAGAAACGTCCATGTGAATATTTATACTTCGCGTCGCCGCCATGTTGGTTTTGTGATCACCAGGTTATTGAAAGTCCTATAGGTGAACTTATGTTCATAGCCCCTATGAACATTAAAAAATCACTTTGATTGCTATAATAGATTCGTAGATATTCAGAACCGTCTAAATATTTCGGATGGTCGCCTTGTTGGATTGTTAAATGTATATGCCATAGAGTCATGTACCATTAAAGGAAAATTATTGCGTAGATTCATTATTCAAACTTTTATTTCGATCGCATGATTACGACACAAGAAATAAAAACTTAATTTTAAAATTCGCACAGCCGCCATCTTGAGGTTATGTAAACAATTGAGCCAAATTAGATACCAGTGCATTACAATGTGTATGAACATTTCCTGTACCAAGTTTCATTGCGGTTGGAACATTAAATCGCGAGAAAGGTCTGTTTAAAATTTTCAAATTCGGTTGGCCGCCATGTTCGTTTTGTAGTTAGTAGGTTTTTGAAAGTCTTATAAATGAACTTCCAGTAGTACCCTTCATCTCCGTACAAAATTTCAGAGTGATACCGCTAACAGTTTCAGAGATATAGAATGCCGGTGAAATATTTCGCACAGCCGCTTCTTGTGGTTATGTAAACAATTGTACGAAGTTAGATGTCGGTGCATTACAATGTGTATAAACATATACTGTACCAAGTTTTATTGCGTTTGGTTGGTTAAATCGCGAGAAACGTCTATTTAAAAGTCGCAAATTCGCTTGGCCTCCATATTGGTTCGGTAGTTACCAGTTTTTCAAAAGTCACATAGGTGAACTTCTAGTAGTTCCCTTTAATACCGTAAAAATGCTAGGGTGATATCCGTAATAGTTTCGCAGATATTGAATGCTGGTGAAATATTTCGCACAGCCGCCATGTTGGATTGGTGAGACGTAACAAAATTTGAAGAGCACGGTCTGCGTCGTCCGGAATAGTGCTATGATCTTACCGAGTTTTATTGAAATCGCTCCAGCCGTTTAGAGGTTATAAGGGACACACACACACCATCACACACACACACTCACACAGGCACACACACACGGGCAAAAGGTGATATCATAAGCCTATTTTTTCAAAATTGAAAATAGGCTGAAAATGCAAAATGATGCAAAATAAACATGACATATTTGAAGACGGGATGGCCCGTCCGGAGTTTCTTTTTACTTCAGCATTGTTTCAGACAGCTCTGTAAAAAGATGACATGTCATCAACATCCGGGCCCCAGTGATGAGTATAATAGTGTCCCTGGCGGCTTCGGTGGCGTAGTTGGTAGCATGCTGAACTTCTATGCCCAAGATAGTGGGTTCAAACCCGGCTGAAGTCGTCGGATTTTTAAGAGCATTAAATCCGTCAGTATGCCTTCCTTCGGAGGGGAAGTAAAGCCGACGGTCTCATCTCATAGAGTTATGGCATGTGAAGGATCCTTCCACAGAATAAACTTGTGTGATGCTAAATTTCTAGGTCAGATTTCGTTGGAACGCTCTATCAAAGTTCAAACGTTCGCCACTAGGTATCAGTGACATCTGGTGGTGAAAGTTGGAACTACTTAAAATTGAACGGAACTTGTAGCTCACCCTATGGGTGTCCGCTTGAAGCAGCTACAGCCTCTGGCGAATCGAACGTGTCCTCCAACACTCCCGGCACTAAAAGCCATAAGATAAATAAATAAATAAATAAATAAATAAATAAAAATAATGTTCCTATATGACCCAATGTTTGTAAATGGTGATATCTTGCACAGTAAATAACTGTCCTATCCAATGATCCATGTGTCTTTTATGTAGTGTTTGAGAAAACTCATGCCATTCTCCATATGTCATGTGGTAAATAGCCATTGATCGAGTGAAAGTACCATCCTTGGGATCGACCTGTCGGAGCAATCCACATGAATACTGGCCCTCATTTCATTAGCGTATGGCATCACACATGAAACACTATAATAATAACAAACATAATAATGAAGACTACATACTGTACAAGCACAGATATCCACCTTACGTGCAGTATATTTATCCAGTGCAGGGTCGATGGTGTAGCACTGAAAAAGTCGATACGGTCACCTAGCCTAGGTATGCTCTTATTTTGCAGTCTTCCACAATGTGCCTGATGGTCTGACTTGATGCACCATAATCACAGCAGGGGTTTGGCCGCTTCCCCCATGTGTGCAGGTTGTATGCACAAACTCCATGTCCTGTACGGATGCGATAAATAGTCTTCCATATACAGTGAGTCTCTCTCACGACTCGGCCGGCCGGCGCGCCCAGCATATCTGCCTCCCGTTGACTCATCACTCCCCGCTCGGCATAGCAAAGCAATAAGAACAAAACAGCACTTGGCTCACTTTATCCGCGCATGACATGAGATACCAATTAAAATTTAGAAGGTAAGAATTAATAAACTAAGGTCGTACCTTATGACAGAAGATGTTGGAAATGTTCTGCTCCTACATCCACACATTTCCGGCATCGTCTTAGGAAACTCCGATTCACACGCATAAGTTCGTCTTCCGTAATTGAGGCTATTTCTCTCCGGATATGTTCTGCGATTTCATTTACGTTATCCTCCTTAAACACTTCGCTTCTTATCGAGTAGAGAACCAGTTCCCCTCAATTTGTTTACGAGCTTCCGCACGGTCTCTCTATGTGGAGGGCGCACACCTGGAAAATGTGGTATGAAACGTTCAACGATTTCCCTGCAAGACTCTGTTTTTACATAATTATCGTACATAAATACCCTTTCCTCTACCGAGTACACACGTGGAGGCATTATAAGAATTATACCCAAAAGTAACACTTCACAACTCGAGATTAGTTGGAGCGACAGATGAACACTAAATACACGTTATAAGCATGGACCAGAACTGCGAAGTGCGCGCTGTGAAACAGGAAGTGATCAGTCAACGGGAGGCAGAGAAGCTTGGTGCGCTGGTCGGCCGGACGAGTCGTGAGAGAGACTCACTGTATGTCGCGGTTGTTCAAAGCCCTTGGTTTTCTTTACGGGATCAATGAGGTCACGTACTTCGTTTGGGGCATTTCTAGTCCATGTTTCACGTCATTTAGCTGCAATGCTGTTATCAGTAATCTGTTGAGCCAGCCGCAGGGGTGGATTCCTGGTCCTCAAATTACACAATAGGCTATGTATACACATACACCCAAGTACACAGGGCTAAATGACCATTATATTCAAGCCCATTAAATAAAACAACAACAACAAAAATTGGGAGCTCACTTGAGTGCTGAGCAGCGTCTGTATCCGTGCGCCTCGTTGTCTGGCTTAGCGATATCTGCTTTCCTACAAACATGGCGCCATAAGTCAATCGCTTCTCACAGGAAAGCAACAACGCAATAAATGTTGATAACAACTTAATAAGAAAACAAAGGCTGATACGTACACCAAGAAAGCCACTCGACAGTGACTGCGCGTGTGTTTTAATGTTGACTGGTTTGATGCAGCCCTCCATCGCTCCCAGTTCTGAGTTAATCGCTTCATCTCCAAATAGCTGCCAATCCTTACATCCTAAGCTGTTTAACGTATTATAACCTAGGCCGACCTCTGCAGTTCTTGTCTTCGGCCTCTCCGTCCATAACTAAGTGTGGTATCTATTCCTGGGTGTCTTAATATATCTCCTCTCTCATTAGGAGTCGCCAGAAACATCTCTCCTCGCCCTCTCGTCTTAATACCTCATTAATTGTAACTCTATCCATATGATCTTCATCATTCCCCTGTAACACCACATTTTAAATGTTTCTATTCTCCTCTTTCCTGCTGCTCCAACAGTCCAAGTTTCACTTCCATAGAGCGCCACGCTCCAGACAAAGGTTTTCTGAAAGCACTTCCTAATACCTAAATTAATATTCGATATCGACAGATTTCATTTATGCAGGAATGCTTTCCTTGCCTGAGCCAACCTCCTTTCCATATCCGCTTTGATTCGTCCATCACTGGTTATTTTGCTCCGTAAGTAACATAAGTCTCCTATTTCCTTGAGCTTTTCACCTGCCAATTCGACATCCATAGGGGTTTCTGATTTATTTTGGCTGAATTCCAATATATTTGTTTTACATTTTTTGCCACGGTGGGTGAGTGGTTATAGTGTCCGACTACCAACCCCAAGCTTGGAGGTTCGCTCCTGGCCATGGTACGTGATTTTTTGAAAAGGCAACAAAAATCACGATACTCATGTCATACGTCGTTGGCATGTTAAAGAACCCATTTGAATTCAGTAGGCCGTGTTCATAATGGCAAAATTAATCTCGGGATTTTCCGCCAACACAAAGTTCCTCATTTCTCTACTAGAAAGCGGTATAGCGTCAAGGAGCTTAGATATCTAACCTCCTTGACATTCATAGCACTCCAAGGAACATTAAGTTTGACACGCAAGCTGCCCTCTGGGTGTCAATTAACATAGCTTGCACCCGACACCCGAGGCCACACGATATTATTATTATTATTATTACATTATTTGTTGATTTTCATCATGATTTTTTTCTTTAAGGCGGACTCCATACGATTCAAATACTCATTCCAATCCTCTGGTGTGTCGGCTAAGACGATGTCATCAGCAAATATCAGAGTTGAAATTATTTCTCCTAGTTAAAAATGTTCTATAATTTCCTTCCTCGCTTGTTCAATGAGTTGAAAAGTTTTGGTGATAAGTTGCAGCCTTGCCTTACACCTTTCTGAATACCAGCTTCTCTCTCATGTCCTTCAGCTCGAATGACTGCTGTCTGGTTTCTGTATAGATTGTAGATCACCCTGCTATCCCTGTACTTTATTCCAATCCTTTTGTAAATGTCAAACAACTTACTCCAATCAACGTTGTCAAAATCGTTTTCTAAGTCTACAAATGGCATGCGTGGCTGCGCAACGGGACGATATATTGTACCGAGTTGTCGGCAGGTTTCCATGGCTACGGGAGGAACGCTGGGAAGAGGAAGGAAGCTCCTCTGTTTCACCCCGCACTCACAAACAAGTGAACTTAAAACTGTAAATATTGGCGTACATTGGATAGTAGAGCCATCATTACTTCCGACTTGAAGTTTCAGTGCTACGCTACGGTTATCTAACAGTCAGAAATGAAATCACTTTAACTAGCCAATCACAGGCAGCTATTCAAATACCGACAGCAGTGGCTACGCACGCTAAAGCACAGCGTTAGGCCATGGGGCTAAGCTCTCAGCTGACTCAGTAGACGTGGGTTCGAGCCCCACTGTCGGCCGTCCTTGAAATGGTTTTCCGTGATTTCCCCATTTTCAACACCAGGCAAATGCTGGGACGGTACATTCTGACTGGCCACGGTCGCTTCCTTCCACATCCCTGCCCAGTTTCATTCATCTTCAGCCATTCCATCTCTCATCCCGACGCGCAGGTCGCCCACGGGCGTTGGCTAGAAAGACCTGCACTCGGCCTCTCAGGAGGCCACACGACAAAAAAAAAAGTTATTCAAATCGATATATCACGAAAAATCGAGTGTTGTTCGCTAAATCGCGTCATCATGTACGAAATTCGATTCGTCATTATTATATCGATTTGAATGGCTGCCAGTGATTGGCTAGTTAAAGTGATTTCACTTCTCGACGCTAGATAGCAGTGGCGTAGCACTAAAACGTCAAGTCGGAAGTAGCGATGGCTCTACTATAGTTCATGTTGTGTGTGATCCCTGAAAGTCCTCAGAGATATAATTCAGTATTTTCTAGTAGTGACAGGAGTAGCGGTAAACTATTCAATTTCATGTCATCTTTAATATCACCCTGAAGTTACATGACCTAGATGTTCCACCCCTTAAAACAGCAATCGTCAATCTAACAGGTGGCTTCGGTGGCGTAGTTGGTAGCATGCTGAGCTTCTATGCCCAAGATCGTGGGTTCAAGCCCGGCCGAAGTCGCCGGATTTCTTGAGCGTTAACAATCCTTCAGTATGCCTTCATTCGGAGGGGAAGTAAAGCCGGTGGACCCTTGTCATAGATTTATGGCACGTAAAAGAACCTTCCACTAACTAAACTTGTGTGATGCCAACATTTGTAGGTTAGGTTTGATTAATTCCCTTAAGTTCCAACGTTCGTCACCGGGTGCTGGTTGCGATGGCATATAGTAGTAGCAAAGTTCACTGCTAGGTGACGTGGACGGTAGCATTTGGTAGCGAAAGTAGGAACTACTTGAAATTATCGTTTGCAGTCCTTACTTGAATTATAAACAAATAACACACACTAATACAGCCATCACAATTAACACCGGTTATACACACACCCAAAGTACACGGGGCTACATGAACGCGTTTTCGCAGCCCCTAAACTAAGGAACCAACCAACCGTCAATGTAACACAGTGTAGTACATTATGCAACGAGCCTCTAATGGCAATAATTAAGATACGAGTATGTTTATAAAACGAGCGAAGCAAATTTTGTAATTTGCGTCCGAGTGCCTTAATTACCATTATAGGCGAGTTGCATACGACTGTTTATGTTCGACGATAATTATAACTAGTTTATGTTCGACCATAAATATTCATAAATACGTGTCGAGAATTCGCCAGTTTTATGTACTGAACAGAGCGCATGGGACGCAGAGAATATCTTGTACTTGAGCATGGCCTCCTCGAATACCCCCACTATGACACTAGCCAAATTTAAAATAGGAGGCCGTGGATGTCAGCGCCGGTGCGATGCTATCCCAATGTAATTGGTCACACAACTGTGTCTTGAGCTTTGATTGGTGGGAGAAACTGTTTCATAATAAACAAGATGTTCAGCAAAGAACATATAGCCTACTTTCTCCTAAATGCATGGGTATATTTATAACTCTTTGTCCTCATCCCTAAAACAATCACCTCTACCACCATGCAGTGTTTGTTTTCTTTTATATTGATAATTAGCCAGTAAGTGTCAAAATCAATATTATATACTTTATGATGATTGAATAACAAAACTACTAACTTATTGTAATGCATTCACGTCCGTTAATCTCTATATTAAGCCAGCCTGCAAACTTAAGAATCTTTCGTTTTGGGTACCTTCCCCTTTAAAAATCCGCGCCGATCACAGTAGGTTGGTGCTGCGACCTAGCAGTGAATTAATATTTATCTTGTACGCCTCTGGGTGTTCAACGAGCAGGCAGTTTAAAGTAGCCAGGAGGGAGGCGATCCTGCTGGCAGTGTTTAAAGGTAATCGGAGCGCGATCGTGGCTAATAGTTGAACTACCAGTATTACAAAATTGCCATACTTCAGGAGGCCAGGTATTTACACAGCGGTATGTTTGGAACAATATTACCCACATAACCCACAAGAGGACAGCACCGTACAGAGACATTAAGAAGGCTGTGGTTAATGACAACGTATCTGTGGAAAGAGCTTGTGCACATCATTTGTAAAAGAATTCAAGAAAAAAAAAGTTAACTGAAGCAGTATTCGATCCCCAGTCAACTGCGTGACAGACTAGCACGGTAGCCCAGAGCTAACTATATCCTTAAGATCATGCCGTTCTTAACTGATATATTAGATACAACCTGTTGGCAAATAATGACTTGAAATAAACGATTTCTTCACTGCAGTACATCTTCATTATAGATAATTTCATACAAAGTTTATATTATTCTATCAGTAGGGTATATTACATACAACATACTAAAACTACTGAAATATAAGACAGGCACATGAGGACAACTGCCATCTTGTCGTGTGGCAGAGACGGCTCAGCTCTTCTAAGCCACTCATACAGAATAATATTATAATATTAAATTATAATAAATAACGGATCACGACCTTCAGGATAGCTTAAACCGCCCTAGGCTTGATAATCTGAATTGGTGGGTCTTAAGCTATTGATTATAATGGTTGCATAATTCACACGCCCGCCATCCTGAAATGGCAAGGCCGATGACCTTGAAGTTTGGGTGAAAGACGCGTCCTATATAAAGGTATGTTGTCACCAAATTTGGTAGAGATCGGATGATTAGTTTAGCCGTAATTTGAGTTTACGTTTTGAACGTTTGAGTGGCCGCCATTCAGTTTTGGTAAAGATGGCGGCAATATAAAACATGACACTGAGGTGCCCTATACTAGAGCTACCTCTGTACCAAATTTCGTTCAATTCGGTTTCACCGTGTTCGAATTGATAGGGGGGGACAGACATTCAGAGCACACACACTCTCTCTCTCACACACACACACACACACACATACACACACACAGACAGACACACAATTTTTCGCCCTGTGTTGATCTCATAAGTCTACTTTCATTTTTTGCAAAAATCGAAAGTAGGCTAAAAATAGTGTTAAAATGACCCCTATTATGATACAGTTTTCTGACATATAATATTTACATTTCGAAATGGTCGAACATAAACAAATATTGTTCCACAGTTTGTGAACACTCATAGTTGTTGGAAGTTTGATGCGTACCCAGAAAATATTTTTTGGGGATGGAATATCTGATGCAGTAAATGGCCCCAAGGTCGCCCAAAGATTGGACGAGGTGACAAATGAGACATTGTGGGTATATCCCTCAAAATCCCCACCCCTCTTGAGTACACACCTGATGTAACTGAACGGCATTGTTGCGTAAGATGTATTGTTTCTGCTACCACACATGGAGTTAGCTGCGAAATAGTTCGTATTCTCAATTATACTCTACTATTGGGATTCAGTGGAGTGCACATACAAACACTCCTACATAATGGGCACCCAACGGAGTATGAGTAATCTCCTTTACCTTCGTATGTTAACAAAGAGGACTTCGCTAAATACCGCACAGTGTTAGACTCAACAGTTTTAGCGCTTCCACGATTGATACTAAGGCAGTACAAAGTTAATGAAATCATTCCAAATGTTTTATCTACGGTCCTTCAAACGAATTAGCAGGAATAATTCTCTTTTGTGAGTTTGCACAAGCAGGGACAGTCACGAATATTCAGAATATCACACACAAGTCACTTTGCTTACTTAACTCTAGCTTCTCTGTACTTTTACAAGTCTTCAAACTCTTTTTATATCCCCCAGGGGCTCACAATTTGTGGGATTGGGTTGGTGACCACGGGACCCCAGCTGAGTCCGGCAATGCTTCCACTTACTTGATACGGGCTCCTCTCTGTTATCTTTTCTCTCGACCTCCCTTGGTCAACTCTTGTTCTTTTCCGACCCCGACGGTATTAGGGTATCCGAGGCCTAGGGAGTCTTACACTTTCCCGCCTTAATTGGCCCTTGCCTCATCTTTCCTGATGCCTCATTCTTCGAGGGGTCAGTCCTCTTGTTTTCTTTTCATTGTATCTCCTGCCTTCTGCTCAAGGCCCTCAAGGAGGCAGGGAGTTTGTGTAGCCACACCAATTATGGTGCACCTTGGATTGTGCTACACCCTCAAGGGCTCACGTCTGGTGAGTTTGGGAGTTGGAGACCCCGAGGGCTTCCTGAGCTACGTCCGGTTTTTCTCCTTTTGCGTTGCCTTTGAGGCGATCCCTCTCCTCTTTACCTTTGCTGGCTCTCCTCTCTTCCAAGTCCCTTAATTCTCATTCTTCGAGGGTTTGGGGCATTTCCTTTCCTCCTGTCTTTTGTTTGCCTTCTTCTTCTTTTGGTGTGTCATTTCCTCTTCTAGTAGCCTATGTAGTTAGTTTTGGGTTTAGTTTCATTACATTTATTTTTTCACATCACCCAAACCATTAGGGGCTGATAACCCAGCTGTTAGGCCACTTGAAACCACAGTTATCATCATCTTCACCATCATCTTTTTAATATCGGGCCTCACCTGAACTTTCAAAGCTCCTCATGGATGAAGTTTTATTGTTTTCTACGATATAAAATAAGCCGAACTTTTCTGGGTTTAAAAAGTCCATCGTTTGTTTGCTGGTCCAATCTACGACGTGTTTAATTATCCCTCCTCGCACGGCCCTTCTCATGGCCTTGGGGGCGTGGTGGTGCAGCATGCCTCTCAATGTTGAGATGCATGGGATATTTAGGTCGATTTCATTAGAAAGCTAACTATTGCAATGGGTCCCATGTTTCGACTTCCGGAAAATGTCGACATATCTTCGCGTTTCACATCCCCCAGACCCCAAAACCACCGTCA
This sequence comes from Meconema thalassinum, assembly GCA_946902985.2. NCBI lineage: Eukaryota > Metazoa > Arthropoda > Insecta > Orthoptera > Tettigoniidae > Meconema > Meconema thalassinum. The sequence goes on along the minus strand of OX336399.1, from coordinate 204,561,927 downwards.
GTTCAAAAGTTTATATATAATTTATGTATTATTATTTCCGATTATTCCCCTTCAGGAGAGCGTGAGAACTTGAGCCAATCACAGCTTCACTTCCTTTTCCTCTCTTCTTTTCTTCCCAAAACCTCTTCATTAGTTCACTGTGCTTTTTCTTCCTTTCCTCTGTCCATTTTTTCCCTGATGTATCTTTCCTTGAAACTTGTACAATTTTCGTGTTTCTGATTTTATTTCTAAATTGTTCTCTGTCCTTAATGTCGTCTTCAGAGATTTTAAGTAATTCGATGTCTTCATGTACTTCTTTTATCCAACTGGTCTTTAATTTACTTGCATTCACGATATTGAAAATCTTCTTAGTGAGTCTGTTCTCATCCATCCTATGTATGTGTCCATAGAACTGCAGACGTCTCTTCCTAAATTTATCTACAATGGTGTCTGTATTTTCATAAAGTTCCTTTGTTGGTCTCCTGACCCAAATTCCATTACGGAAAACAGCGCCATGGATTTTCCTAAGAATTTTTCGTTCCTGTTTCTCAATATCATGAATTCTTGTCATTCCTCTAATGACGGTGGTTTCTGCCGCGTACAAGGCTTCAGGCAAGACAACTGTGTTATAATGGCGCAATTTTGCATTGCGAGATACTGCTCTTTTGTTATAATGATTCCTTGTCAGCTTGTACGCCTTCTGCAATTTTACTATTCTATCTGCATTAGAAATTGTGTTCAATCCTGTGGGTTGGATGGCTTCTCCTAAATATTTGAAGTGAGTGACCTGCGAGATTTTTCCATATTGCGTTCGCAAGGCGATGTTTCCTGTTGATTTGGTATCCATATACTGTGTTTTTTCATAGGAAATATCAAGTCCCGTTTTACTGGAGATTTCATGTAGTTTCTCTAGCGCTAATATGGCTTCATCCTTGTTGTTTGTTAAGATGGCCAGATCATCTGCAAAGGCCAAGCATTTCACAGTGACTCTTTTCCCTTTCTCCTTTCCAATTTGGATACCTTTCACATGCTTTTCCCATTCTGTGATGATTTTGTCCAGTACGATGTTGAACAAGAGTGGTGATAAACCATCCCCTTGTCGAACTCCAGTATGTATTGCAAAAGAGTTAGAGATTTCTCCCATGAATTTCACCTTTGAGGTAGTTCCCAATAATGTTTCCTGGATGATGGCCCTCGTCTTCCTGTCAACTCCTAATTCTTCTAGTCTGTTAAACAAGGTTTGTCTGTCAACCGAATCGTAAGCCTTTTTGAAATCCACAAATGTGACTGTAGTGTTCCTGCATCGTCGGATGTGCAGTATGGTCTTGAGGTTCCAGATCTGCTCAATACATGACCTTCCCTTCCTGAAACCTGCCTGATATTCTCCAATATGGTGGTCCACCTGTGGCTCGAGTCGATTCAGCAAAGCTTTAGAGAGAATTTTATAAGCGACTGGAAGAAGCGAAATTCCTCTATAATTATTCGGATCAGTTTTGCTTCCCTTCTTATGGAGTGGGTGTATCAAAGCACTCTTCCATTCTTTTGGGATTTTCTCTGTTTTCCATACATCTGATATTATTCTGTGAATTTTTGGTGTTATGTGTTCATGATCCAATTTCCAAACTTCTGCAATAAGTCCATCTTCACCAGGGGCTCTATTGTTTTTTAATGACTTGATTATGTCCACTATTTCTTCATGTGATGGTGGAAGTGAATCAAGGTTGGGCACTGGTTTTGCAAATTGAAGTTGTTCAGAAGGTGCTTCGCAATTAAGGAGTGTACTGAAATATTTAGCTAGAATTTCACAATTATTGCTCGTATTTGTTTCCAGAGATCCATCAGGTCGTTGGAAGCATAAACTAGGGGGTTGAAAGCCTGCTATATTTTCTCTAAAGGTCTTGTAAAAATTTCTGGTGTTGTTCTTAGTGAAGTCCTGTTCTATTTCATTTAGCCTATTATTATCATAATTGCGCTTTTCTCGGCGAATAATTTTAGAAGTGTTTTTCCGAACCTGCACAAATTCTTGCCATTTTTCTGTTGTTTTATGGCTATTGAAATTATTCCATGCTTTAAACCTATATTCAATAGCATGATCGCATGTGATGTTCCACCACCTATGTTTTCTCTTTCTCGGAGGTTGACCGAATTTTATTGCTTGTTTCATTTTCTCTGCAAGTTCCGACCAGCTCGTGGTATCCATTTGACGGATTTCTTCAATGATGTTCATCTTGTTGAATTCAAGGTATTCTGGATCAGTTCGGAAAAGCTGGGTTCCCCTTATCCTTTGTCTGTTGGGTTGAAATTTTACCTTGATTTGTAGTAAATGATGATCTGAGTCAAAGAATCCTCTCCTGGTTTTCACATTAAGGACTTCTTTAGCGTTCCTTCTAGAGATAGCAACGTGGTCAATCTGGAATTCTCCAAGTGTTTCATTGGGGGATATCCATGTTGTTAATTTACGCGTAGGCTTCTGGAATTGTGTTGACATAATTTGGAGATTGAAATTTTGACAGAAGCTTATAAGGTGTTCACCATTTTTATTGGTTCTGCTATGAGCAGTGTATGGTCCTGTAATTCTCCTATATTTCTTTTCTTTTCCTAACTGACCATTAAAATCCCCCAGTAGAATCTTGACATGATGTTTGGGAATTTTGTTCGTGATTTCCTCCAGAAGTTCCCAAAAGTCTTCTATTACCTGAGGGTCTTTCCTGTTGTAGTCATTCGTTGGTGCATGCACGTTAATCAGTGTGTATACCTTGTTTCCCGATTTTATTGAGAGTGTTGAGAGTCTTTCTGATGGTGAAGTAAAATCAATTACTGAATCTGTGACGGACTTGCTAACCGCAAAACCTGTGCCAAATTGTCTTGGTCCTGTGTTGATCTGCACTGCAGGTTTTCCTTTATAGAGCCTGTAATTCTCAGAATCAAAGTGATGTTCATCTGTAAATCGTGTTTCCTGCAATGCCAAAATTTTGATGCTGAATTTATCAAGCGTGTTCGTTAGATGTTTGAGTTTCCCAGGCTTAAGCAAAGTGTTCACATTAAGTGTACCTATGAAACACTTTCGTTTAGGTCGAAGAGGTTTTGAGAAGCTCCGATCCTTCTCTACATGACATGTCTGGTCCCCCAGAATCCTATGACCAGAACAGGGATCCAATCTATTGACTGGGGCCTGGGGTAGTGGAATCTTTTCCTGTCGTTCTGCCATGGTTGCTTCAAGTTGAAGATTGTTTGTGGTGATCTCCGATGGAGATCACAAGATTTTAAGACTTAATTGTTGAGATTAAGCCGTACTTCGAACAGCCGCACCAACTAGGTGAACAGACGCTGCTCACTAGCCGCTGGATGCCAGAACAGACACTAGTGAGTTGGATATATGGACATCCATATACCTTTTACTCTTATCAACCCCGAGCACTGGGGTGCCTCCTCCGCCTCATACGCTGTACTGAAGTCCATCTTCTCCACCGTATTCGCCGTTGAGATCTTCACTACTAACCCTGAGCTTGGGCCCTCCGTATTTGTAACCCCTGGAGAGAGGGTGTCCCAGCATTATAAAGCCCCCAGGAGTTGGGCTACCTGTTGGTCCGCGGGTTCTATTGGGGGGTATTTGAACCAACCCTACAAACTGTAGGGGCCCCCTATCCGCCACCTGGGGACGCGCTCTCTAGAGGTTACAGGTTCCCCCGAGAGATAATTTATGTATGTATATATATATATATATCAGTTCCTTGTGGACACGATAACTGTCGTAATTTTGCACCAATCACTTTGAATTTTTTACATAATATGTATACCCTTAAAATGTCGGTCGAGTTCGTTAATGGGCAAAATCGGTCAAAGGGGGTGAAAATGGGAGGCTTTTTTCGAAAAAGTGAAATATCGCTATAACTCTCTTAATATATGAAATATTGAATCCACTCAAAGTTCATACTATGTGTCGGACAAGGCCCTAAAATTTATGTTTGAAAAGTTTTTTGATAGCACCAACCATTGACCAAACGGGTGGGAAAAAGTGGGTTTTTCGGGAAACATTAATCATATCTCTGTTAATAGGCACAATATCAAAACCGTAAAAAATGGACAATATTCCTCCAATAATTACCTAAAACTTTTGTCTGAAAGAATTTTTGATATGACCCACCATTACGCCACGGGGTGAGCAAAATGATTTAATTATAAGAAAATGCCAAGTGCCAAGAGAGGTTGCCATGACAACTTTACTTTTAATTGATAAGGGATGAGCCATCAGCAGTTGCTATGACAACGCCACTGCACGAGATCACATTCAGTTTTCCATCTGTCTGTGGGAAGCGACTTCGGTATCGGAACTGGTAGCATGCTGAACTTCTATGCCAAAGGTCGCGGGTTCAAACCCGGCTTAAGTCGTCGGATTTACTAAGAGCGCTAAAAAAAACTGAGTTTGCTTTCCTTCGGAGGAGAAGTTCCAACGTTCGTTGCGAGTTGATGGTTCCGGTGGCATCTAGTAGCCAAGTTCACAGATAGGTGTCGTTGATGGTAGTATTTTAGGTAGATTTCATTAGAAAGCTAACTATTGCAATGGGTACCATGTTTTGATTTCCGGAAAATTTCGACATATCTTCGCGTTTCACATCCCCCAGACCCCAAAACCACCGTCAGTTCAAAAGTTTATATATAATTTATGTATGTTTATATATATATATATATATATATATATATATATATATATATCAGTTTCTTGTGGACACGATAACTGCCGTAATTTTGCACCAATCACTTTGAAATTTTTACCGAATATGTATACCCATAAAATCTCGGTCGAGTTCGTTACTGGGCTAAATCGGTTGAAGGGGATGAATATGGGGGACTTTTTTTTTTCGAAAAAATGAAATATTGCTATAACTCTCTTAATATGTGAAATATCGAATCCGTTCAAAGTTCATACTATGTGCGGGATAAAGCTCAAAAATGTATGTTTGAAGAGTTTTTTTATAGCATCAACCATTGACCAAAGGGGTGGTAAAAAGTGTTTTTTTCGGGAAACATTAATCATATCTCTCTTAATAGGCACAATATCATAACCGTACAAAATGGACAATACTCCCCTAATAATTACCTAAAACTTTTGTCTGAAAGAATTTTTGATATGACCCACCATTACGCCAAGGGATGAGAAAAATGATTTCGGAATTATAAGAAAATGCCAAGAGCTATCAGTGGTTGCCATGGCAACACTACTAAATTGATGAGGGATGAGCCATCATACGTTGCCATGACAACGCACTTGCGCGAGATCAGATTCAGATTTCCATCTGACTAAGTGTGAAGCGGCTTCGGTGACGTAACTGGTAGCATGCCCAATGTCGCGGGTTCAAAGCTGGCCAAAGTCGTCGGATTTTCTAAGAGCGTTAAAAATACCTCAGTATGCTTTCCTTTGGAGGGGAGGTTCCAACGTTCGTTGCAAGTTGCTGATTGCGGTGGCATCTAGTAGCCAAGTTCACAGCTAGGTGTCGTTGACGGTAGTATCTGGTAGCAACATTAGGAACTGCTGCTTGAAATTGAGCGTCTGCATTCCTTACCTGAATTACAGACTAATACAGCCATCACAATTCACACCGTTTATCAGACAGATTCTACACTCACCCAAAGTACACGGGGTTACATGTTTGCGCTGTCGCAGCCCCTAAACTGAGGAACCAACCAACATCTCTGTGGGAGATATAATTTTGCCTGAAGACGTAACAGACCGTTACATAGTTACACATCAGTGTCGAAACCTTGCATAAGGACAGTGTGACCACAAGTATAAAAATGGACTCCAAATGACAAGAAGGTTACCGTCATCATAAGACAATAAAATATTTAAAATATGCATAAAATGACGAAAAACAAAGTTAATTAATCTCCAATTATAAAATACTTTCACGCAATAAATGAGGTCTGATCCTTCTACGAAAACCTGTATATTCTGCCTATTTTCGCCTATCCCCAAGTTTGTCCGGTGAAATCTACCTCCGCCTTCCGGCGTGCCGAGAGGATTTTTTTTGAAGTGAGATATTGCGGTCAGTTGTTCGGATTCCACGTAAAACTGGAGGTCCCATTGCTCATGATCGCGAGGAAATTACAAGCTTCCTTTTCATGGCTTCGAAAAGCATTAACTAATAGTATTTTAATGCTGGAAAATGAAGCAATAGAAGAGGAGGAAGATGTTAGGCCCCACATATGAACCGGGAAGGTTTTATCGTGAATGTTTGCATTAAATTTTCGATTGCTGATTTCTCGCTCTTTTATTGTTTAGTTTTCATTGTATAAAATGCTCCTTGGGAGACGGTCTGATGAAACCTGACACCCAAGTAAATACACATTGCCCTAGATTTTATTGTGAGTAGAATTTTAATATTATAGCTGTTTTGGTTTTTGGTTTTTAGTTAAGTTTATAGTTCAATTAAATTTAATGTGCAGTTAGATTTAGTTTTCAGTGTTGGTTGGTTCTTAAGTTTAGGGTCTGCGACAACGCGGTCATGTAGCCCCGTGCACTTTGGATGCGTGTAGTATCTGTCTGATAACCGGTGTTAATTGTGATGGCTGTATTAGTGTGTGTATCTGTTAGGTAGATTTCATTAGAAAGCTAACTATTGCAATGGGTACCATGTTTCGACTTCCGGAAAATTTCGACATATCTTCGCGTTTCACATCCCCTAGACCCCAAAACCACCGTCAGTTCGAATGTTAATATATAATTTATGTATATAACAAGATGTTCAGCAAAGAACATATAGCCTACTTTCTCTTAAATGTATGGGTATTTTTATGACTCTTTGTCCTCATCCCTAAAACAATCACCCCAACCACAATGTATTGTTTGTTTTCTTTTATATTGATAATAAGCCAGTAAGTGTCAAGATCAATATTGTATACTTTATGATGATTGAATAACAAAACTACTAACTTATTGTAATGCATTCACGTCCGTTAATCTCTATATTAAGCCAGCCTGCAAAATTAAGAATCTTCCGCCCCAATCACAGTAGGTGGTGCTGCGACCTATCAGTGAATTAATCTTTATCTTGTACGCCTATGCACTGCCATCGTAATGTACTACGATGGCAGTGTTCTATGGGTGTTGAATGAGTAGGCAGTTTAAAGTAGCCAAGAGGGAGGCGATCCAGCTGGCAGTGTTTAAAGGTATTCGGAGCGCGATCGTGGCTAATAGTTGAACTACCAGTATTACAAAATTGCCCTACTTCAGGAGGCCAGCTCAGGCATTTACACAGCGTTATGTTTGGAACAATATTACCCACATAACCCACAAGAGGACAGCACCGTACAGAGGCATTAAGAAGGCTGTGGTTAATGACAACGTGTATCTAGTTCTTCTATTCTCCTTTTTCTAATGTCTTCTGTTTATGTGCGATGCCGGGACTGTGATTTTATTAATATACGAGTGTATACTTTATCCTCTCCTTTGAGCTAAATGACATTTTATTCAGTATCTGTGGAAAAAGCTCGTGCACATCATTTGTAAAAGAATTCAAGAAAAAAAAACCTAACTGTAGCAGTATTCGATCCCCAGCCAACTGCGTGTCAGACTAACATGCTAGCCCAGAGCTAACCGTATCCATGACGTCAGGTGTTCTTAACTGACATATTAGATACAAACTGTTGGCAAATAACGACTTTAAATAAACGATTTCTTCACTGCAGTACATCTTCATTAAAGATCATTTCATACAAAGTTTATATTATTGTATCAGTACGGTATATCACATACAACATACTAAAACTACTGAAATATAAGACAGGCACATGAGGACAGCTGCCATCTTGTCGTGTGACACAAACGGCTCAGCTCTTTTAAGCCACTCATACTGTATAATATTATAATATTAAATTATAATAAATAACGGATCACGACCTTCAGGATAGCTTAAACCCCCCTAGGCTCGATAATCGGAATTGGTGGGTCTTAAGCTATTTATTAAAATGGTTGCATAATTCACACGGCCGCCATCCTGAAATGGCAAGTCCGATGACCTTGAAGTTTGGGTGAAAGACGCGTCCTATCTAAAGGTATGTTGTCACCAAATTTGGTAGAGATCGGATGATTAGTTTAGCCGTTATTTGATTTTACGTTTTGAACATTTGAGTGGCCGCCTTCTGTTTTGGTAAAGATGGCGGCGATATAAAGTATGACACTGAGGTATCCTTTACTAGTGCTACCTCTGTACCAAATTTCGTTCAATTCGGTTTCACCGTGTTCGAATTGATAGGGGGGGGGACAGACATTCAGAGTACACACACTCACACACACACAGACACACACACACACACACACAGACTCACACACACACACAGACTCACACACACACATACACACACACACACAGACTCACACACACACATACACACACACAGACAGACACACTTTTTTCGCCCTGTGTTGATCTCATAAGTCTACTTTCATTTTTTGCAAAAATCGAAAGTAGGCTAAAAATGTATCTATATATATATATATCACTTTTTTGTGGACACGATAACAACCGCAATTTTGCACCAATCACTTTGAAATGTTTACATAATATGTATTCCTATAAAATCTCGGTCGAGTTCGTAAATGGGCACAATCGGTCGACGGGGGGGTGAAAATGGGGGGGCTTTTTTCGAAAAACTGAAATATCACTATAACTCTCTTAATATTTGAAATATCGAATCCATTCAAAGTTCATACTATGTGGCGGATAAGGCCCAAAAATGTATGTTTGAAAAGTTTTTTGATAGCACCAACCATTGACCAAAGGGGTGAGAAAAAGTGGGTTTTTCGGGAAACAATAATCATATCTCTATTAATAGGCACAATATCAAAACCGTACAAAATGGACAATATCCCCCTAGTAATTACCTAAAACTTTTGTCTGAAAGAATTTTTGATATGACCCACCATTACGCCAAGGGATGAGAAAAATAATTTCGGAATTATAAGAAAATGCCAAGAGCCATCAGAGGTTGCCATGGCAACACTACTAAGTTGATGAGGGATGAGCCCTCAGATGTTGCCCTGACAACGCACTCGCTCGAGATCACAATCAGTTTTCCATCTGACTAAGTGTGAAGCGGCTTCGGTGACTTAACTGGTAGTATGCTGGACTTTTAAGCCCAAGGTCGCGGGTTCAAAGCCGGCCGAAGTCGTCGGATTTTCTAAGAAGGCTAAAAATCCCTCAGTATGCTTTCCTTTGGAGGGGAAGTTCCAACATTCGTTGTGAGTTGCTGGTTGCGGTGGCATCTAGTAGCCAAGTTCACAGCTAGGTGTCGTTGACGGTAGTATTTGGTAGCAACATTAGGAACTACTGCTTGAAATTGACCGTCTGCAGTCCTTACCTGAATTACAGACTAATACAGCCATCACAATTCACACCGTTTATCATGCAGATTCTACACTCACCCAAAGTACACGGGGTTACATGACCGCGTTGTCGCAGCCCCGAAACTGAGGAACCGACCAAAATCTCTGCGGAAGATAAAGATTTGCGTGAAGAAGTAACAGACAGTTAGATAGTTACACATCAGTGTCGAAACCATGCATCAGGACAGTGTGACCACAAGTTTAAAAATGGACCCCAAATGACAAGAAGGTTACCTTCCCGATAAGACAATAAAATGTTTATAATATGCATAAAATGATGAAAAACAAAGTTAATTAAGTTCCAATTATAAAAAACTTTCTCGCAATAAATGAGGTCTGATCTTTCTACGAAATCCTGCATATTCTGCCTATTTTCGCCTTTCCCCAAGTTTGCCCGGTGAAATCTACCTCCGCCTTCCGGCGTGCCGAGAGGATTTTTTTAAATTCAAGTAATGACTGCAGACGATCAATTTTCAAGTAGTTCCTACTTTTGCCGCCAAACGCCACCGTCAACGACTACTAGTTCAGAACTTAGCTGCCAGACGTCACTGCAGTCGGCTCTTGACAACGAACGTAGGAACCTAAGAGCGTTGTTTACATTCTTAACCTATACAATTTAGCTTCACACAGGTGTAATTAGTGGAAGATTCTTTAACATGCTATAAACCTATGACATGGGACTACCGGCTTTACTTCCCCTCCGAAGGAAGGCATACTGAGGGATTTTAACGCTCTTAAAAATCCGACGAATTCGGCCGGATTTGAACCTGCGATCTTGTGCATAGAAGCTCAGCATGCTACCAACTACGCCACCGAAGCCACTAGCTTTCAGTGTACTTCATAGTTAAATTTAATTTATAGTTTATATTTCAGTTTATAGTACAGTTACATTTAATTTGTAGTTAAATTAGTTAAATTTAGTTTAGTTTATAGTGACTGAGAACAAAGCCTGTAATTTGAATTTCATATTTATTTATTGTAGTGGTTGAAAAACATAGGACAAAATCTTTTTGATTCACGTTCGTAATTCACCCTTGAAAATGCCCTACGTAGAAGACAGCGAAACACCGGCAATGTTTAAAAGAAACATTATGCTACACATTAACCTAGCATTAAGCTTTAATAACCAATCAATGTAGAAAGATTTGAAGGCCTTAACTTTTCAGTTAACACGATACGAACTGAAAAAAAATTAAATTTGATTAAAAGTTATTTCCTACGGCTTACAATAACAGGGAGAAAATACAGGATGAAATGGTTCGCTTGTCAAACGAGCATCATCAAATCTAAGAGTTCACATCTACAAGAACAAATAGCTCTACAAGAATACACCAAATCGCACAAATTTCAACCTAGGAGGGATGGTATTTGAGGACCGTATCTATATTTTCTCCATTTCTTGTAAACCTTAGCAAATTACCTGTTTTTACATGTATTTTTTCAGGTTGTGACATTTCCAGTAATTTCGATTGTATCGTCTAGACAGGTTGAAACATCAAATCAATGAATTCTTAGCAAGTATAAAGAACATTACAAATACTGAATATGCTATGTAACTTACAGATTCTTTCTGATAATTCAGAATAGCCAAAGTGGAAATCGTTAGATCCGAATAGTTCAAATTTGTAGCTATACGAAAACACCACCAAATACCACAAATGTCAATAGAAATCTAAATCAGCTTATAATATATATATCAAATATAGGAACATTTAATTGCCGTCCATTTTAAATAGCACTTGCCATTCTGTATCACGAAGTAGGACGTTTCTGTTTCAGTGGCTATCGAAGATTAATCTTTCAAAATCACAATTCACGATGACGATCACTGAAATATATAATTAAAATGTCTTGCTGCCTTTGTCTGATTTTTGCAATCACAGCCTGTCCTCTTAAATGTTTCAATTAGGTGATACAACTGAAGATTGTCATTTCCATATGCAAATGTTGTATTTTTCGGAGGATCTTCAAAATAAGTTTGAAATTTCGGAAATAAATCATCCCTCAAAACAGGGTATAAATCCTAAAAATGAATTCAATAATGAATGATTTATGGAAATTCACTGGCCTGGTACATGTATCCGTAAAAGACATCGCTTCTATAACTTGCACGCCAAAATGCCGTTTCTGTACTTAACACTTTCTTATAAAGAAAGCTTTCCAGTCGGTCAACATAAACTATGTGGGTTGTTTAGTTTAGATAAATTAATTTCTATGGCTTTTTTAAGTCAAGTTCCCTGCAAGAGTATGACGTTTAGGTCTGTTTCGATAATTGTGAAGCTATATCTGGTGTCAGACATGTGTTCACAAACTGCTGAATGTTTCCTGTGTTTGATAGCATTTCTGTGCTCTTTATACTGTTTGCCCATTCTCCTCTCTGTCTGCCCTACATAGTTTGTGTCAACCGACTGGAAAGCTTCCTTTATTAGTTCGAGGCAACATTGAAAAAATTACTTCTATTACTTCAATTAACACTTTCTTACACAGTCGAAAATCGAAGACATCCCACCAGGGTGGTAGCCATTACACCTCGAGACATGTATCTCCTTTCTCAACCCTTTATATTGGCAAATATATTTTTATGTGCTTTTACATTTTAATTTATTTTGTTATTATTAGAATTATTATTACCTAATGTTATTTTCTCTTTGATTTCAATGTTTATATATTGTTTTAATTTATATTCTTATAGATTTAATATTGATATTTTTATTTAAATAATTAACTATTTTCGAATTGATTTTCACAATTATTTTCATATATCTCTTAGAGTTATGTTTATTGTTTCTATTTTTATATTTCTTTTATTATTATATTTTTTTATGATTTTTGTATCTAAATTTAGCCTATATTATTTTTTTAACTTTAATTGTTAATGTTTTTAGTTTAAATTTTTTAAATTTTATCCAGCATATACTATTTGATTTTTAGAAATACTAGAACTTCATGAAAATTCTCCGAAATTTGGCTGAAAGATTTAACCATCAGCATCTTTGAAAGCATAAACTGTCCTTATGACAGGTGGATAATATAGAGACCGCTATCCCATAAAAGATTAAGGGATATCCATAATCCACCAAATACATTATGTTCTTAATTGAAGGAGCACGATGATGTAAGTGGTGATGGCGCCCGCCATGGCGTACAGCAGAGTGTGGTCAAGGGGGAAGAACCCACAGGCTGAGAAGTGCAGCTTGCAGTGGAGCAGCTGCGTGGAGAAGAGTTTTAGCTCTCTGCGCAGCTTGGAGTCCAGAGGGTCCAGCAGTAGCATATTTGTGACAGCCTCTCCTGTATGAGCTGCTTGGGAACTGGCTGCATCGCACACGGCTGATAGTACCACAAGGTTCATCACTCGCTCCGTCAACAAGCATCCCTAGAAGTAAAGACACTATCAGGGCTACCAACATATTGTAGGGAGTATAACGAGATTCATCACCCCCACCGGCAACAGACTACCCTGCAACGGTGATAGAACCATATTCTTTTAGCTGTGTGAATGGTACGGGATTATCTTACATGATTAATATTGGGCAAGAGTGACATAATTTCAGGAAATAATTGAAGAATATGACTGTAATGTAGTTGTGCATTTTATTCGTGGAAGTTTCAAAAATCTTAGCGGTGCGCAGATAAGTTCTCTACCAGTCCTTGTCCTCGACATTCATCGAAGATTAAATAACTGATCACGATCCAGTCACTGCTACCATGCAAAAACCTTGAAGAGGGGTCATTTCAGGACTAGCCTGAAACACATAGTACAGAAGGGCCAAAAACCAAATAAAGGAGCTATTAACTGAACCTACAGTAAAGTTACGATGCTGCTCAGTTTGGGATGACGCCTGGACCACGTGGTATGGTATCTGCGTCCGAGCAAAATACAAGAAAACACTAATCAACAAGTAATAAAGAGCAAAACCTGATCAGGGCTAAGCACGAAAGTGAAGGAGCACAGTCAACGCGTCCATTACACAAGGGGCCACAGATACCAAACCGTCTAGTCTCTTTGGGCATTCCCAATTCAAAAGTCCATGAGCACAAAGAAAGTTGGACGTATGATTACCAGAGGCATCACGTGCGAGACAGAGTAATGAATCCCTGCTGAATGGTTCAAGGAAGTACACCCGGTGGAGGTCCCAGGCGACGAGATCGACGAATAAATTGGAACGCCTGCGAGAGAAAGGAACAATAACTCTGTTCACTAGATAAGCGACAGCAAGAAACTACGGGATCACTTGTAAATTGAAGAGTGAATCTTTACTGGAATAAACCATTATCGGGTGAATTATGTGCGTAGGTTACACACGGGTGCATTTCCCTCTGCAAAGGTCATAGACATCTGATTGGTAGCGAGTGCAGGGGAAAGGGAAAGGGACGCTGTGCAAATTTTGGAATATTCAGCGTTTGAATGTTCAAATGATTCACAGGAATTTGATCACCATAACTTTTGTAACCCGATGAAGTTATTTGCCTCGTGATAAAAACGCTGTATGAGAATGTGTGCATCCGCCCATTGTTTGCCAGGAATAGTTGTATAAATGGCTGAAGCGGACTACAACAGTTGTTCAGTTTTCACATTTTAACGCGCCCACGAGGTCATCTGTACGTATTAGACCCTGCGCGCATTAGGATAGTGGTTGGGGAAACGTCGGCCGCGAGTGCCGAAAAACCAAGGAACAATTAGCAGTGGCAAGGCTGATGTTAAAAGTAAGAAATATCATTCTAGAAAGAAGATAGAAGAATGAAGATCACTGGACGAGCCATCGATGGAATCGAATCCAAAAATGCCTTACCTCCGGTTAGCCTTTAGGATTAAGCAAACTGAACACTCCCTCAGGAGGTACCTGACGGGTACAATATGTATAGCTCAAAATACATATGAATGTGTGTAGAGTTTAACATTTTTATATGAACAAATTCTGCAATATTGAGTCGAATGTTCAAATGCCGAATGTAACTATGCAGTTGGTAGCCCTGAGAACTTGTATTGACCGACTGGAAAGCTTCTACTATTAACTGTGTTGTTGTTGTTTCACCACCGCCTGTTTACCAGCTCTTGATGAATGAAGTATTTTTGCATTTGTCTGTAGGCACAGGCAAGAGTATCACCGATGTCTCAGTCTCACTCATGGCTGTGATTATATGGAAACTACTGAGGTATGGGTGGTGCTTAGTAATGGCATTCAGGGCACAGTCAGTGTATGTTGGCACAGGCTAGAGTATCACCGATGTCTCAGTCTCACTCATGGCTGTGATTATATGGAAGCTACTGAGGTATGGGTGGTGCTTAGTAATGACATTCAGGGCACATTCAGTGTCTGTTGGCACAGGCTAGAGTATCACCGATGTCTCAGTCTCACTCATGGCAGTGATTATATGGAAGCTACTGAGCTATGGGTGGTGCTTAGTAATGACATTCAGGGTACAGTCAGTGTCTGTTGGCACAAGATAGAGTATCACCAATGTCTCAGTCTCACTCATGGCTGTGATTATATGGAAGCTACTGAGGTATGCGTGGTGATTAGTAATGACATTCAGGGCACAGTCAGTGTCTGTTGGCACAGGCTAGAGTATCACCGATGTCTCAGTCTCACTCATGGCTGTGATTATATGGAAGCTACTGAGGTATGGGTGGTGATTAGTAATGGACTCAGGGCACAGTCAGTGTCTGTTGGTACAGGCTAGAGTATCACCGATGTCTCAGTCTCACTCATGGCTGTGATTATATGGAAGCTACTGAGGTATGGATGGTGCTTAGTAATGACATTCAGGGCACAGTCGGTGTCTGTTGGCACAGGCTAGAGTATCACCGATGTCTCAGTCTCACTCTTGGCTGTGATTATATGGAAGCTACTGAGGTATGGGTGGTGCTTAGTAATGACATTCAGGGCACAGTCAGTGCCTGTTGGCACAGGCTAGAGTATCACCAATGTCTCAGTCTCACTCATGGCTGTGATTATATGGAAGCTACTGAGGTATGGGTGGTGCTGAGTAATGGACTCAGGGCACAGTCAGTGTCTGTTGGCACAGGCTAGAGTATCACCGATGTCTCAGTCTCACTCATGGCTGTGATTATATGGAAGCTACTGAGGTATGGGTGGTGCTGAGTAATGGACTCAGGGCACAGTCAGTGCTTGTTGGCACAGGGTAGAGTATCACCGATGTCTCAGTCTCACTCATGGCTGTGATTATATGGAAGCTACTGAGGTATGGGTGGTGCTTAGTAATGACATTCAGGGCACAGTCAGTGCCTGTGGATGCTGTGAAAGGTTCTACTCATAGGGTTAGAACAGCTGTTCTGATTCAGTGAGGAAATCAATGCCAAACTACCTAAATCCTCTCCTTGCCTAGTACGCCTCATTGTAGTACTGCCTTGGTTTTATGGGTTTCTACTACATAACCTATGGTGGTGCTTTTTGAGGATCCAACCAGCCTTCGGGCTGACTACCTATCAGACAGTTGTTAGTCTACTTTTCACATTTTGCAAAAATGAGGAAAAAGTAGACTTATGAAATCGATCCGGGCGAATGTGAGTCTGTCCTTCTGTGAGTGTGTGTGTCCCCCCCATCAACTCCTAAACGGCTGCAGCAATCAAAACAAAATTTCCTAGGAGTAAATATCTATACCTGAATATCTCAATGCCGTATTTGAAAATGATGTCAGTGCTACCAACTGTTGAAAAATCGCAATTGAAATTTGAGCTCCATGTTGGATATCATGAAAGGTATGAATGGGAGGCCATAAAAGGTGGTGTTGCCAAAATGATTATAAGCCTGCTGATAGGTCCAATTTTTAATGTATATAACTTCTACACTATCAATTGGAATTCAACCAAATTTTGTATGTGCTATGCGTACATAAATAGATATGACTGAGCGTATTCTTAAGATCCACCAGGGCTGCCAGCTCTTAGTAAATACTCTCAATTTATTTTATCCAAATACCAATTTATCAGAAAGTGTGCAAGCCGACAGCTTTAAACCATGAACACGTATAGTACCTGACATTCTATATTAATTTGGAGTAACTTATATACGTTAGTGCTACCAACATCATTCTAACCCTGCTGAGAGGTCCAACTTTAAATACATGTAACTTCTATACTGTCATTTGGATTTCAACCAAATTTCGTATGTGCTGTGTGTACCATAACAGATATGACTATGCGTATTCTGAAGAGCAACCAGGGCTGCTAACTGTTAATAAATGCTGTCTCAATTTTTGTTACCCTAATATCAATATGTCAGAAAGTATGCAAGCCAATAGCTCTAAACTTTGCACACGTATAGTACCTGGAATTCTAGATTAATTTGGAATAACTAATATACGTCTGTGCTGCCAACTATATTCTAAGCCTGTTGATAGGCCCAATTTTAAAATGCATATAACTTCTATACTAACTAATGGATTTCATTCAAAATTGGCACAACAATAGATCGTATTATTTCAGATTATTTCAGACCAATTAATGCATGACATTGTTGCAAACATGATTTTACGCACGCTGTTAGATCCAATGTTTAACTGCATGTAACGACCATGCTATCCATTTGACTTCAACCAAATTTTGAATTCTGTACCTTAAGAGATGGAACTAAGAATATATTCATTCATCAGGGCTGCCAATTGTAGAGCTCTATTAGGCTACATTATGCCAGGTATACAGTAGTTCAAACTAATTTGAAATTTCTATATTACCAACCTAATTTCGTGATTATTCTACATAGATCCAAACAGATTAATCATTGGCATGAATGTTTAATTTTAAGAAAATTAAGCTCTTTAGTTCGTCACGGAACTCCTTTTTTCACCATGGCGTGCTAGTCAGATGAAGGGGTGAAGAATCCCTCATGCCAAAGTGCCAGGGATGAACAGTTGATTACAACTGTCACTGCAGATGAGCGAGGAAATTTTGTAGAGGTAGTTTAGGGCATTTTTTGCTTGCTGTGTTATATTAGAGAGATAGGTTGTGTCTGAGGATAGTTCAAAACATAGGCCAACGTATCACAGGTAGATTAGGGAGAAATATAGGTATCTGTGTAACCCCGTATGTGGGGATTAGTTAGCTCATTTTTAAGTTGACGCTCAACTTTGACATCATGTAGAAGCAAAAATAATTTATGTAATTTATTTATTGAGCTAGGAAATTAATTGAAAATCCCCACACACTCGTATTGACCGATTGAAAAGCATCTACTATTAACTGTGTTGTTGTTTCTTCTGCGCTGCATGACTGCAGTTTTTTTCCGCGGTGCTACAGAACGTGAAGGCTTAGACCTACCAAGCGAATGCTGCCCAGCCATTTTGCCTGCAGATTATGGGGTGACGCGTGATCAGCGTGTCGGGTCCCCATGGCCGTTAATCTAGGCTTTCATGACCCCGGTGCTGCCTCATTGTCAGACAGCTAATCAATTGTCCTCACGAGGCTGAGTGCACCCCGTTCCAGCCCTCACTTTAGTTTCTTAATCCCTGACGCAGCTGGGAAGCGACCCCGTGACAGGCGCGCTACCCCAAAACCACGGTGCCAGCCGCACAGTTAGTACCGACACAAATTCAAATTTTGCCCAGTTGAGAGTGGATCAAGTAAAGAGTATGCCTACTTATCTTGTTCTCAGCCACAATCAAACGCAATTTCCATCACAAATCACATTCCCTACCTTTTGCTTGATTTAGTTCCTTTTTGACAGGGGTTCTTTTTTTATTTTTTAGCCTACTTTTCACATTTTGCAAAAATGAGGAAAAAGTAGACTTATGAGATCGGGCAAATGTCTGTCTGTCTGTCGGTCTGTCTGGCTGTGTGTGTGTCCCCCCCCCCCCCTATCAACTCCTAAACGGCTGGAGCAATCGAAGCAAAATTTGGTAGGAGTAAAGATCTATACCTGAATATCTCACGGCCATATTTGAAAATGATGTCAGTGCTACCAACTGCTGAAAAATCGCAATTGAAATTTGAGCTCCATGTTGGATATTCTGGAAGGTATGAATGGGAGCTATTTTAAAATTGGCACACGTTTAGATAATAATATTGCAGTTTAATTTCCAGGAGGCCATACATGGCAGTGTTGCCAAAATGATTATAAGCTTGCTGATAGGTCCAATTTTTAAATGCATATAACTTCTACACTATCAATTGGAATTCAACCAAATTTCGTATGTAGTATGTGTACATACACAGATATGAATGAGCATATTCTGAAGAACCACCAGGGCTGCCAACTGTTAATAAATGCACTCCTTATTGTTTTTATCCAAATACCAATATATCAGGAAGTATGCAAGCAGACAGTTTTAAACTATGCTCACGCATAGTACCTGACATTCCGTATTAATTTGGAGTAACTTATATACGTCAGTGCTACCAACATGATTCTAAGCCTGCTGAGAGGTCCAACTTTAAATACACGTAACTTCTATACTATCATTTGGATTTCAACCAAATTTCGTGTGTGTTATGTGTACCATAACAGATATGACTATGCGTATATTTAGAAGCAACCAGGGCTGACAACTGTTAATAAATACTGTCTCTATTTTTGTTACCCTAATATCAATATATCAGAAAGTATGCAAGCCAATAGCTCTAAACTTTGCGCACGTATAGTACCTGGCATTCTAGATTAATTTGGAGTAACTAATATAGGCCTACGCCAGTGCTGCCAACATGATTCTAAGCCTGTTGATAGGTCCAATTTTAAAATGCATGTTACTTCTATAATACTAACTAATGGATTTCATTCTAAATTGACACAACAATAGATCATATTATTTCAGATTATTTTTGACCAATACATGTATGTCATTGATGCCAACATGATTTTACGCGCGCTGTTAGATGCAATGTTTAACTGCATGGAACGTCCATGCTATCCGTTGGATTTCAACCAAATTTTGTATTCTGTACCTTAAGAGAAGGAACTAAGAATATACTCAGTCACCAGGACTGCCAACTGTAGTTCTCTATTAGGCTACATTATGCCAGGTATACAGTATTTCGAACAAATTAGAAATTTCGATATTACCAACTTAATTTCGTCATTATTCTAGATAGATCCATTTCGATTAATCACTGGCATGAATCTTTAACTTTAAGAAAAGTAGGCTCTTTAGTTCGTAACGGAACTTCTTGTTATTTATGAAAACAAGGTGTTCAGGAAAGAACGTACAGCCTACTTTCTCCTAAATACTATAGTTATAACCGGTGCTTTTTTCAGGGGGACCGCGGGGGTACGCGTACCCCTTTATCATTTGAAAACTGTTTAAGAAAAAATATTCACACATAACTTCCGACTTGAAAGTTCATTGATCAGCTGGCGTCAATGCGCTGTACACAACAGCTAGAGGATATTTCGAGTTATCCTCGATTTAATTCGACCTATCGAATCAGTTTCTTTTGGTCGGCAACTCGGCACTCCATTCTTATAAGCATGCAGGCTATTGTGGAGGCGGGGTACGTTGTTATTTTGTGTGTGTTTTGACGATGAAGAAAATAACGAACAATATTACATTCACCCTAGCATCGAAAAAGCTGAAATTAAAAAAAAATGCCTGCTGATTTCAGAGATAGTCTGATAGTTCCTATATTTAAGAAAGGTGATCGTGCAGACTGCAACAACTATCGTGGTATATCATTGTTATCATGCCTTGGAAAGCTTATTGTTCGTATTTTGGCGAATTGTATTCTATCCCTGGTGGAGAAAATACTCCCAGAGAGCCAATGTAGTTTCAGGCCTTCTAGAGGAACCGCAGATATGATATTCACTGTTCGTCAGCTTCAGGAGAAATGTAGAGAGCAAAATAGACCTCTTTATATTGCCTTTATAGACCTCAGTAAGGCATTTGACTCGGTAAACCGTGAAGCCTTGTGGAAGATTTTAGCATTGTATGGTTTTCCACTAAAATTTATTACCATCTTAAGACTATTCTACACTGATATGAAGGCAAATGTCATAGGTAACGACTCTATTGGGGAACCATTTCATATAAATACCGGCGTTATACAAGGCTGTGTGATTGCCCCTACATAGTTTTCTCTGTACATTGCCACTGTCATGCAGTTAGTTAAAGATGCTCTTCCTTCACCCTTACAGATAGCTTACAGGATGGATGGGAAGATCTTTAATTTGAGCCGTCTAAAGGCAAGGACTCGAACATCTCTTGCTGCATTGCTTGAGTTACAGTACACTGATGATAATGTAGTAGTAGCTCAATCAGAGGACGAACTAAGGAAAATTCTGAATGCTTTTCCTTCAGCATGCAAAAAGATTAGGCTGAAACTTAACACCTGTAAAACCCAAGTCCTCTACCAACCAGCCCCTGGACAAGGACAAAGAAACATCAATGTCATCATCGACGGAGCGAAGCTTCAAGAAGTTAACACCTTCCCTTATTTTGGCAGCACCCTGTCATCAAGTGCAAATATAGATTCCGAAATCCAACACGGGATTAACCGTGCTGGGGCATCCTTTGCAAGATTAAGGTCAAGAGTTTTTGACAACCATGATATCAATGCTGCAACGAAGATCCTTGTGTACAACTAAGTTGTAGTTCCCACCTTACTTTACGAATCTGAATCCTGGACATGTTACAGACGTCATTTAAAAAGCTGGAGCAATATCACCAGCGATGTTTGAGGAGAATTCTTCGTGTGACATGGCAAGACAAACGCACAAACACCAGCATTCTCGAAGAAGCATATACTACCAGTGTTGAAGCCATGCTTTTAAAACGTCAGCTGCGATGGACAGGACACGTAATCCGCATGCCCAATAATCGCATTCCCAAGCAGGGGTTTTGCTCTGAACTAACTGAGGGCAAGCGCTGTGTGGGAGGTCCGAGGAAGCGATTCAAAGACGTACTAAAGGCTAATATGCAAATGTGCCACATTGATATCAACAACTGGGAGAACTTAGCCCTTGATCGCTCATCCTGGAGAACACTTGTTCATCGTGGTGCGATACCTTTTGAATAAAACCGCCGACATAATGATGGTAGAGGATTGGAGGCAACGCAGAAAGAACAGAGTGTTCATTAGAAGACAGGGAATGAATGCGGATGTCTCACCTGGACCTGATACTACCTGTCATCACTGCGGAAAACTGTGTGTCTCACGCATTGGGCTTTATAGTCACCTCCGGACTCATCGATGAAGAGTCATTCGGCATTGGAAGGCAAACCTACTAGAGACGAGTGTTTGCGATCAGTATCAGTATCAAACATTGAACCTATCAGTAAGCTTAGATTCATGTTGGTGACACTGTCATGTATGGACCGTTCAAAATGAATATGCAGCATTATAGCCCTTATGTGTGCCAAATTTGGAACCTTTACAGGCATATTTTCTTAGATACATTTATCATCAATACGATAGTTGCAATAGGATGCGTAAAATAACAAGTAGTTCCGTGAAGAACTAAATAGCCTATTTTCACATATCTACTTATATTAATTGCCTCTATCAACATACAAATTGTCAGTTTGTTTGCTGTAATAGATTCGTAGATATTGAGAATCGTCTAAATATTTTGGATGGTCACCATTTTGGTTTTTATATTATAGGCCTTAGATTTATGTACTACTAGCAGTAGTACCCGGTTTCGCCCGGTGGAATGATGATAATATTTCAGTCTCCTTAACACTCAACGTCATAAATTATATTTATTTATGTATTCATTTCTTACAATATCAAACCCAGGGACAATGTTTATACTTAAGTCACTATGGGAAGGCTCTGTAAAATAATGATCATTCTCGTGATATTTGTCTTCAGTCCGAGTCGAGATATGTCGTTAGCGGTCCCAGAATTCGTGACATCTCAGTCGTAGAAGACTTTATGTGGTGGTGATTAGAAATATAATGGACTTAAAATCTAGGTCATTTGCCCCCAATGACGTTGAGGGCGTAACATCTAGGTAATTTGCCCTACTGATCAAGATGATATTGAAAATTACTACATAACTGACATATGAAACTTAGAAAATAATAGAAAAAGTTATTTTTAGGACTCACATTTCGGGAAAGACTTGATTATTTTTTGCCAAAGAGCTCCCACTTAGATCGCTATCTGGTTAAAAGTTTCGTCTTGTTAATGTTTAAACTGTACGATAAATGTCTGAAGCAATTCCTCCAAGAGAAGCTTTCAGATTTCGCAGTCGATATATCGTTAACGTTCCTGAGCATCCAGTTGTCTTTTCTTCTGACGCAAAACATCTTCTACATAGTGATGATGAACATAGAAGCGACTACTGGCACATGTAACTCATCAACGAATGGGAAAAATTGATACTTTAAAGGAATGAGAGGAATAAAATAGAAAAGAGATGTACGATATACCATAACACTCGCTGTGAATTTTCTACGTGACCGGCTTACATGTTTCGGTACAGGTTCTCAAGAAGAGGAAAGAAGTAATTTGGAAGCATGAATTGTACTTCCTAATGTTTTTCAGGAAGTGCTTAGATTCTTGAGTCGTTTCTGACGTGTACGAAAGAAGTGGTTCTGGAGGAGGATTTAAAGCGGCTAGCTTAATTTTCCCGTTAGAGCAACATATTCCAGGCGACTCCGATCTGAATTTTTTGGCTAGACAGTGATGGCATACACCATCCATTTTTCCAATTGTTACTTTGGGGTGTATTCCATAATTGTAAGTGTGATCGTACTGAAATGCCTCTAATTTCAAATCAGACTGCCTAAATGTTTGCCTGGATTGAAAAAGTCGCGTACGTTCGATTTCAAGCCGGTCTTGACGCTGCTGAGGAGTTTCAGCAGCCCTGAGCTCAGCGTGCCTTCTTTCGTCCTGTTCAAGTCGGACTTGACGCTGCTAAGGTGTTTCAGCAGCCCTGAATTCAGCAAGCCTTCTTTCATCCTGTTCACGCCGATATTGACGCTGCTCAGATGGTTCAGCAGCCCTAGTCTGAGACTGCCTTATTTGCTGATCTTCAAGCCGGTCTTGACGCTGCTGAGGAGTTTCAGCAGCCCTGAGCTCAGCGTGCCATCTTTCGTCCTGTTCAAGTCGGTCTTGACGCTGCTGAGGTGTTTCAGCAGCCCTGAACTCAGCGTGCCTTCTTTCGTCCTGTTCAAGTCGGTCTTTACGCTGATGAGGAGTTTCAGCAGCCCTGAGCTCAGCGTGCCTTCTTACATCCTGATCAAGCCGATATTGACGCTGCTCAGATGGTTCAGCAGCCCTAGTCTGAGACTGCCTTATATTCTGATCTTCAAGCCGGTCTTGACGCTGCTGAGGAGTTTCAGCAGCCCTGAGCTCAGCGTGCCTTTTTTCGTCCTGTTCAAGCCGATATTGACGCTGCTCAGGTGTTTCAGCAGTCCTTAATAATCTAACTTTCTTGGTTTGTTGGCTGTTTTTTCCAATAGATTGTCGCTTTTTGGGAAGCATTTTGAAATAGTTAAAAGAAAAATTTGCAGTGGAAAGCCGTTGGTGATTGTACCATGTACCTGTAAATCGCAGTCAAGAACGATTTTATGTCGTATTATTTAAAAGTAGTATGAACGGAGCATATTATAGGTCATTGGCCCCTAATGACTACTATTGCATTGAACACATGAAACTTAGAAATTAATAGACAAAGTCATTTTTAAGAATCATAGTTCGTGCAAGACTATTTTTTGGTGATTATTACTATAGTAATGGGCGTAACATGTGGGTAACTTGCACTAATGATGAAGATGATAATGAAGACGACTACTACTGAACGGGCACATCAAACTTACACTCTAATAGAAATACATATTTTTAAATCACCGGCGAGGAAGAATGTGGTGTTGCCTTGTAGTATAATGGACGTAACATCTAGGTCATTTGCCCTTTTGATAAGAATTATAATGAAGACGACTACTGAACTGGTACATCAAAATTTTAAACTAATGGAATAACAGCTTTTAAAAATCACAGGCGATGAAGACTGTGGTGCTGTATAGTAGTATAATGGACGTAACATCTAGGTCATTTGCCCTTTTGATGAGGATGTTAATGAAGACGACTACTACTGAACGGGTATATCAAACTTACAAACTAATGGAAATACATATTTTAAAAATCACAGGCGATGAAGACTGTGGTGCTGTAGAGTAGTATAATGGACGGAACATCTAGGTCATTTGCCCTTTTGATGAAGATGATACTGAACATGGTGTAATTTTAAATCAGATATAGGTAATTCAGATTTCTACCTTCGATGTCTTCCAAAGTCTGAACGTTATTTTCTGGCTTAGGCCTATACTCGATGCGTGTAGTGAAAGAGCTTATCGAGTACTGCTCGGGTCCAAGCTGCACGAACCTGAGAATATCGCAGATGATGACGATATATGATGACAGACGTTTGGCGGTGAGGGGGGGGGGGGGTTCCCAGTCCTATTCACATTGACCGGTGAATCACAAATTCTTTCGTAACACTATAGTGGTTTGAGCGAAGACCCTGTATGAACATCAGCATAGTCAGCAATACGAGGTAACACGGCGGGGTCTGGACATTTCTCTCATGTCACCTCGCGATGAATCAGCAAGTTATTCTCACACCTGCCCCCTCCTCCCCCCCTCCACCTACCAGGGTCTCACAACTTGTGGGACGTGGGTTTGCGACCACGGGACCACAGATGAGTCCGGCATTGCTTCTACTTATTGGTGCCGGGCTCCTTTCAATTCTCTTTCCTGTCAGCCTCCCTTGGTCAAACTCTTGTACTCTTCCGACCCCGATGGTATCAGGGTATCCAAGGCCTAGCGACTCTTTCACTTTCCCGCCTTAATTGGCCCTTGTCTAATCATTCCTGATAGCCTCATTCTTCGAGGTGTCAGCCTTCTTTTTCTTTTCTTAATATCTCATGTCTTCTGCTCAAGACCCTCAAGGAGGCAGGGTGTGTGTAGCCCCACCACTTCTGTTGCACCCTGGATAGTGCTGCATCCTCAAGGGCTCATGGCTGGTGAGTTCGGGAGCTGGCAACCCTGAGGGTTTCCTGAGCGGGTCCGGTTTTACCCCTTTTTTTTTCCTTGCCTTTGGGACGGACCCTGTCCTCTTTCCGGGAATGGAGTGGTCCGTCCGCAATTTCAAGCAGACAGTGTTACTCGCAGGGTACCAAAGGGTAAGTATACACATTTTGGTTCTGATCGGTGAAACGGTGTAGATTTGTGCGAAAGGGCCTAAATGCAGGGAATGGGGTGATCTGTCCGCAATTTCAAGTGGACAGGGTTACCCGCAGGGTTCGAAAGGGTAAGTATACAAATTTTGGTCCGGATCGGTGAAACGATATAGATTTTTGGCATAGGGCCTAAATGCAGGAAATGGGGTGGTCTGTCCGAAATTTTAGGTGGACAGTGATATTCACAGGGTTACAAAGGGTATGTATACACATTTTGGTTCAGATCGGTGAAACGGTGTAGATTTGAGCCAAGGGGCCTAAATGCAGGGAATGGAGTGGTCTGTCCGCAATTTCAAGCAAACAGTGTTACTCGCAGGGTACCAAAGGGTAAGTATACAAATTTTGGTTCTGATCGGTGAAACGGTGTAGATTTGTGCCAAAGGGCCTAAATGCAGGGAATGGAGTGGTCTGCCCGAAACTTCAAGCAGACAGTGTTACTCGCAGGGTTCCTGACGGAAAAAACAAATTTTGGTTGGGATCTGTGAAACGGTGTAGATTTTGGCCAAAGGGCCTAAATGCAGGGAATGGAGTGATCTGTCCGCAATTTCAAGTAAACAGTGTTACTCGCAGGGTACCAAAGGGTAAGTATACAAATTTTGGTTCTGATCGGTGAAACGGCGTGGATTTGGGCCAAAGGGCCTAAATGCAGATAATGGGGTGGTCTGTCCGAAATTTCAAGTGGACAGGGTTACCCGCAGGGTTGCAAAGGGTAAGTATACAAAATTTGGTTCGGATCGGTGAAACGGATCGGTGAAACGGTGTAGATGTTTGCCAAAGGGCCTAAATGCAGGAAATGGGGTGGTCTGTCCGAAATGCTAAGAGGACAGTGTTATTCACAGGGTTACGTAGGGTAAGTACACAAATTCTGGTTGAGATCGGTGAAACGGTGTAGATTTGGGCCAAAGGGCCTAAATGCAGGGAATGGGGTGGTCTGTCGTAAATTTCAAGTGGACAGGGTTACCCGCAGGGTTCCGAAGGGTAAGTATACAAATTTTGGTTCAGATCGGTGAAACGGTGTGGATTTGCATACATAACAGACAAACAGACAGACAGACAAACATAGAGCTTTATATATATAGATTACATGAAGATTATTATGTAGGTGTTTTATTCAAACTTCAATCGCATGATTAGGACACAAGAAATAATAAAAACGGGATTTTAAAATTTCGCTCAGTCGCCATCTTGTGGTTATGAAAATAATTTAAATGAATTAGGTGCCAGTCGATTAAAATTTGTATAAGCATATACCGTAACAAGTTTCACTGCACTCGGATGGTTAAAACGCGAGATACGTCCATTTGAATATTTAAATTTCGCGTCGCTGGCATGTTGGATTTGTACTCGCCAGGTTATTGAACGTCCCATAGGTGAACGTATGCTTATAGCCTCTATACACTTACAAAATTTCAGTTTGATTGCTGCAGTAGATTAATAAATATTGAGAACCGTCTAAATATTTTGGATGGTCGCCATGTTGGATTTTAATATATGTAGGCCATAGAGTTACGTACTATTATATGTTGATTATTGTGTACGTTCATTATTCAAATGTTGATTTCGATCGCATGATAAGAACACAAGAAATAAAAACTAAATTTTCGAAGTTTGCACAGCCGCCATCTTGAGGTTACATAAACAATTGAACTAAATTAGATACCAGTGCATTACAATGTGTATAAACATTTCCTGTACCAAGTTTCATTGCGTTTGGATCATTAAATCGCGAGAAAAGTCTATTTAAAACTTTCAACTTCACTTGGCCGCCATGTTCGTTTTGTAGTTAACCGGTTTTTAAAAGTCTCATAGATGAACTTCCAGTAGTGCCCTTTATCTTCGTACAAAATTTCAGGGTGATACCGGAAATAGTTTCAGAGATGTAGAATGCCGGTGAAATATTTGGCACAGGCGCCATCTTGAGGTTATGTAAACAATTAAACGAAGTTAGATGTCGGTGCAATATAATGTGTATAATAATATAATGTACCATGTTTCATTGCGTTTGGTTAGTTAAATCGCAAGAAATTATATGTTATGTTATGTTATTGGTTTTACGTCCCTTTTAACTACTCTGGCTTTTAGAGACGCCGCGGTGCCGGAATTTTGCCCCGAAGGGGATTTTTAATGTGCCAATAAATCTAGTGACACGGCTCCCTCGCATTTGCGCACCCTCAAATTCCAGCTGACTGCGAATCGCGAGAAACATCTATTTAAAAGTCGCAAATTCGCTTGGCCACCATGTTGGTTTTGTAGTTACCAGGTTTTCAAGCGTCACATAGGTGAACTTCTAGTAGTTTCCTTTATCTCCGTACAAAATTCCAGGGTGATATCGGCGATAGTTTCGGAGATATTGAATGCTGGTGAAATATTTCGCACAGCCGCCATGTTGGATTAGTGAAACGTAACAAAATTTGAAGGGCACAGTCGGGGTCGCCCGGAGTAGTGCTATAAACTTACCGAGTCTCATTGAAATCACTCCAGCCGTTTAGATTTTATTAGGGGGGGGGGCACACACACACACGCACACACAGACAGACACACGGTCAAAAGGTGATCTCATAAGCCTATTTTTTTCATAAATGAAAATAGGCTAAAAATATACATTTATAAATATTAAGGGAAATCACCTTGAATTTTATAAACAATTTAATTTGAACATACGCCATATTATAAGCCACAAAGAACGATTAGGTCGCTAGAAAGAGGAATTAATTCTTAAAACATTGCGTAGTTGCCATCTTGGTTTCACTCTTGTTATGATTATAAAACGTATATTATTCTTCAGTTGCAGTACACAATTTCCGGTTTATAGTTGTTATACCTGAAGATACCGAGGAGAGGCAATTGAATGTTGAATTTTTCACGGCCATCATTTTGATTTTGAACTAACGTTGGGTTTGAAAGTCTTTTCGGTGAACCAGTTTTATAGTCTTCTGTATTGGTACAAAAATTTAGGCTGATACATTTAATGGGGTCAGGGGTGTTTAATACTGGTGAAATATTTCGTGCGGCCACCATGTTGCATTTATATTTCTTATAAAATTTGAAAAGCACGGTTTAGGTGTTGGGAGATTAAACTAGCTTAATATCGCATGTTAATAACATCGATCCAGTCGATGAAAAGTTTTCAGGGGAACGAGCACACTCATGCATGCATACTCAGGAACAAAATTCTATCTAACAAGTCTATTTTTAGCCTATTTTATCAAAAAAAAGGCTTATGAGAGCACCTTTTGTTCGTGTGTGTGTGTGTGTGCCCCTCCCTAATAACTTCTAAACGGCTGAAGATTTCAATGAAACTCATTAAGGTCTTAGTACTATTTTGGTCGACCCCGACAGTGCCCTTCAAATTGTATTCGGCTGTGCGAAATATTTCACCGGCATTCTATACCTCCGAAACTATTACAGATATCACCCGGACATTTTGTACGGTGATAAAGAGAACTACTAGAAGTTCACCTATAAGATTCTCAAAAACACGTCAACTATAAAACGAACAAGGCGCCCAAGGGAATTTGAAACATTTAAATATACTTTTCTTGCGATTTAACCATCCAAACACAATGCAACTTAGTACAGCAAATGTTTACACACATCGTAATGCTCTGGAATATAATTTAGTTCATTTTCTTACATAACCTCGAGATGGCGGCTGTGCGAAATATTTCACCGGCATTCTATATCTCTGAAACTGTTACTGATATCACCCTGAACTTTTATACCATGATAAAGGGCACTACTACAAGCTCATCTAAGCAACTTTCAAAAACCTGTTGAGAACAAAACGAACATGGTGGCCAAACGAATTTGAAACATTTTAATAACACTTTCTCACGATTTAACCATCCGAGCGCAGTTAAATATGGTACAGTAAAGTTTTATACATATTGTAATGCACTGGCATCTAATTTAGTTCAATTGTTTACATAACCTCAAGATGGTGGCTGTCCGAAAATTTAAAATTAAGCATTTTTCTTGTGTATTAATCATGCGATCGAAGTGATCGTTTGAATAAAGGACCCACGCAATAATAGTCATCTAATAGTACATAGCTGTATGGGCTACATATATCAAAATCCAACATGGCGACCATATTTAGACGGTTCTCAATATCTATTAATCTATGAGAGAAATCAAACTGAAATTTTGTATGTTGATAGAGTCTATGAACGTAAGTTCACCTTTGGGACTTTCAATAACTTGGTGACCACAAATCTAATATGGTGGCGTCGCGAAATATAAATATTTAAGTGGACGTTTCTCACGATTCAACCCTCCGAGCACAGTAAAACATTGTACGTTAAATGCTTATAAAGTAAATTATCCACTGGGATCTAATTTATTTCAATTGTCTTCATAACCACAAGATGGCAGCTGTGCGAAATTTTAAAATATCGCTTTTATTTCTTGTGTCGTAATCATGGGATTGAAGTTTGAATAATACACCTACACAATAATAGTACATAACTCTAAGACCTACATATATAAAAATGCAACATGGCGACCATCTGAAATATTTTTACGGTTCTCAATATCTACGAATCTATTACAGCAATCAAACTGAAATTTTGTATGTTGATAGAGGCAATTAACATAAGTAGGATATATGAAAATAGGCTGTATAGTTCCTCACGGAACTACTTGTTTTATGAAGAAATAGGTTAAAAGCGTACTAATTGTTCTTCACTAATTCAAATAATAGGACATCAGTATTCAACTTTTCACTCATAGAAATATGGACAATACGTGCATTACTTGCTCACCTGCATTACAACGTCCATCCAGTTCATGCCTTCAAGATCTGATGTCCCTGAAGCGCCCATCAAGCGGTAGGCCCACACGACAATGTCAGTGAAGCAGTGGATTATATGAACCAATATCTGTTTAGAGAAGCAAGCGCTTATCTTGCCAGATATTTTGTAGAGAAACATGTAAATGTTGCGGAGTATGTAGATTCGATGGTGCAGCTGGTCTAGTTGTGGGTGGATGTAAATAACCAAGGGATGTTTTCCAATGTTGGTAACATCCAAGATAGAATAAATCTCTCCATTCAATGTTGCAAACCGATGTCGAATAATCAAAACCAGACCTGAAAACTGTAGCATCATAAATGCTATTACTAAGTCCGACCATACAAGCCATAATACTAAAAATGGTCTTCCAAATCGGTAGAGTAGAAGAATTCCTCTGAATGTATAATATAAAATCAGTGTCGCCACGGGAACACATCCAATGATACATGTCTTCCTGTAAACTGCACGCGGATTCTTAAGAATCACTTCATCAACAGATGAGATGTCAGATATGATTTGTCCAATTTTATGACTTAATGTGATAATACTCAATGCAAGGCAGATGGTTACCGTGAAGGTGTATCCTATATCCAGGATAAGTGTGGATACAAGTTCGTGTGTAGTCAGCTTTGCGTAGTTCCCTGATGCGTCCTCCACCAACAGCTGAGTTCGAGCCCCCACTGCTAGGAAAATACCAAATATAGTATACAATTTTGTCCACAGTGAAGTTGCAAATGTTGATGCACTCTTCACGTAAGTCAAAGGAGCCACGCCGATCACTTTAGACACATAATACACTGGTAATAAAGAAGATATCAAATTAGTTGGTCTCAGCCAATAGGTGACAGCCATCGCACACTGATGACAGACAGCAAGTTTAGTGAATACCAAATATTATTGTTGACACAGTGTTACTATGGAGACCTAATTGCCTGTTTTGATGGAAAAATATTATGAATGAAGTATCTCTAGCGTTCCGTGAGTCATCAGTAATAAGTATGTTGCATGTTGTCTGTCCGGTAAGTGACTAACGTCATGATGGGACAGGATAATGTCCTGTTATTTCAGTGCCGTTAATTGAATATTGCCATCAATAAGGAACCTTAAATGAAGACTGGGCTGCAGTAGCGACAGTTACTGACAGCTACTGATGTGGATATAAACAAACATAATACATGGCGTGACCTGACGTGAAAAACAAGCTGGCTACAAAATTGATTGAGTTGCTCAGCACACATCTAGATGGTTATCCGTGTAGTCGTTCAGATCAAATTAGGAGCTAACAAAACAATATATCCTTGAAACTGCGCACTCATGGCAGCCCATGTCCTGAATACAGCGTGATCTTTATTATAGGGTTGCGGTATTTCTAGTTACAGTGTGTATTTGAGTCCTTAGTGTTCTGACTTGTTTGATGCAGCCATCCGGCCTCCCTGTCTTGGCCTTACCTACCACACCCTATATCAGAGTCAATCTGTTTGACCTTGGTCTACCCCTACAGTTCTTGTCCTCAACCCTTCCTTCCCTAACTAAGTTTGATATTCCTGGGTGTCTTAGTATGTGTCGTACCAACGTACTTCTTCTCTTCATTAGCAGTCGCCAGAAACATCCCTTCTCTCCCACTCGTCTTAATACCTCTTCATTTGTTACATTACCAATCTGATCTTCATCATTATCCTGCAACACCACATTTCAAACTCTTCTATTTTTCTCTTTTCTGCTGTACCAACAGTTCAAGTTTCACTTCCACAGAGCACCACACGCCAGACAAAGGCTTTCAAAAATGACTTTCTAATACCGACATCTATAATTTTTGATGTCAACGAACTTCATTTATATACAAATGCTATCCTAGCCTGAACTAACCTACTTTTAATATCCTCTTTATTTCTTAGGTGGCACAAGTAGCATACTTCCTTTCGATTTTCACCTACCAATTTGGCGTCAATAGGGTTTTCTGTTTTCCATCGGCTGCATTCCATAATTTGTGTTTTAAATTTATTGACTTTCATCAAGAATTCTTTCCTCAAGACGCAGTGCGTACCTTTTAAAAACTCATTCAAATCCTCCGGTTGCACGTGACGTCTGTTGACGGAAGTGCTAACTAACTGAGGCTGGAATGAATTATCAAAATGGCGTATATTATGGATTCTGGAACTATTCTCATTACTATTGTAGGCCATTTAAACCATCTGCCACAGCCTAGAAGAAATTACGGTATATGTTTGCAACCGGTCAATTAGATGGGATAGGGACTTACGATATTTTCGTACAAGGTGTAAGTTAGTACTGTACCGGAGGTTTCTAACAAAAAAATGTAGACTAATATTTAAGCCTGGCATGATTAATTTGGTTAGCATTTAACAAACCTCATAGTTTCCATCATAGTTCAAGTATTTGCCGTGTCGTGGCACCAGTTTTTGTATCGCGTCATCATAGAAAGTTCACACCTGGGATGAAAGTCATCCTTCCACTCCACAGTTAACAGTAGGTGTCGCGTTTTGTGCTTTCTAATA
The DNA here is from genome assembly GCA_946902985.2 of Meconema thalassinum. Taxonomy (NCBI): domain Eukaryota; kingdom Metazoa; phylum Arthropoda; class Insecta; order Orthoptera; family Tettigoniidae; genus Meconema; species Meconema thalassinum. The sequence goes on along the minus strand of OX336399.1, from coordinate 204,529,117 downwards.
ACAAATAACTGATCGCATTTCACAATTGGAGGGTCTATTGTGATTGTCGTGAAGAGAAACTTCAGAAAACTACAAGAAATAGTTTACAAGGGTCTGTGACTCACTGACGTATGCAGCGAGTCAGTGAATACCTGTAAGATTGCGGCTGCAGCGATATAGCGGCAATATTTGTAAACCGTAGGCCTATGTAGTTCCCGAAGTTGGTAGCTTTGTGTCTTCCGACATCTTTCTTCAAGGAATGAAGAACTTACTCATCAGTGGATGTTCCTATGTAGGGTATTCATTTTTATGAATTTTCGTCTGGAAGTCTCCATATTTCTGAAAACCAATATGTTTCCTAGATCTACTGGTCAAAACCTAATAAAAAGGTACAAAAATAAAAACAAAAACAAAAAAAAACAAAAAAACAAAACAAAAAAAAAACAACAAAAAACAAAGACAAAGACAAAAACTAAAACTAAAACTAAAACTAAAACTAAAACTAAAACAAAAACTAAAATAAAATGAAACACAAAAACAAAAACAAAAACAAAAACAAAAACAAAAACAAAAACAAAAACAAAAACAAAAACAAAAACAAAAACAAAAACAAAAACAAAAACAAAAACAAAAACAAAAACAAAAACAAAAACAAAAACAAAAACAAAAACAAAAACAAAAACAAAAACAAAAACAAAAACAAAAACAAGAAACAAGAAACAAGAAACAAAAAACAAAAAACAAAAAAACAAAAAAACAAAAAAACAAAAAAACAAAAAACAAAAACAAACACAAAAACAAAGGAAAAAGCAAATGCAGAAGCTAAATCAACAACAAAAACAAAAGAAAAAACAAAAGCAAAAATAAAAATTTAAACAAAAAACAAAAGCAAAAACGAAAACGATAACAAATCTAAAACAAAAACAAACACAAACACAACAACAACAACAACAACAAAAGAACAACAACAAAATCATAAACAAAAACAAAAGCAAAACAAAAAGAAAAAACAAAAACAAAAAAGCAAAACAAAAATCAAGAACATAAACGAAAACAAAATCAAAAATCAAAAACAAACACCTAGAGAAAAGAAACAATACATGAACAAAATCCAAAGCAGGAATCAAAAAACAAAGCAAAACCAAGAAACCAAAAGCAAAGCAAAAACAAAATCCAAGCAAACCCAAAAGCAAAACCGTAAGCAAAACAAAATAAGACCGTAAACTAAAAACAAAATCCAAAATAAACAACATAAACAAAACAGTCTAACAAATAAAAAAACAGAAACTAAATCCAAAAGCAAAGCTAAAAAGAAAACAGAAAGATAACATAATGCAATAACCAAACCCAAAACAATATCAACAACGAAGTCAAAACAGAAACCTAAATCAGTAAACAAAAGCAAACACAAACTACAAAAACAAAACTGCAATGTCAAGTCAAACAACAATAACAAGACATGAACTAATACAAAAGCAATGTTTAAAAGCAAGAAAAGAAGCAAAACATAAAATTATAAACCAATGCAAAAGAAAATTAAAAAGAAAACTGACACAAAATCAACACCAAAAATACAGCCGCAACTTAAAGCTAATCAAAACATCCGAAAAGAGAGTTTTGTTATATAAAGTGTTCTGAAACCAAAAGCTGACCTCGCTGTTCCGCCCCTTAAAACAACAATATAATAATAATTTCTTCCAGAGGGAATGATAATCCCCAGAGATCCTACAGCGCCTTTGCTAGTATCTTACGATTGCTATGTTTTCCAAGGTCCAAATATCTGCGGGTTGAAAAAAGGACATTGATTATAGTGTTATGTCGGAGATCTTAAGTTCAGCTTTTTCCGGTGTTTTACCGATTTAAGACAGGAGGAAACCTAAAACATAGCACAAGTCAACACGAATTTTCAGTCTGGGTTCTGTACGCCTGGTTTTGATTTGTCGTGCCTAACTAATGAAAGAAATAAATTGTTTTACCAAATAAAGTTTGATTTTGTAGCTACCACAATGAAAGTTCAAATTTGAAAGAAATTCTCTATTTTTATTTTATAAGTTGAAACGAAAATAAACGTTAATTTATATATCTCTATCACGTTTATTTAAAAAGCATAGTTAACATTAATCTACAAATCAAAGAAACTGCACAAACAAGAAGATGCTATATTGGCTTTCACAGCCAGTGAATTAAAACTCAGCAATATTACAGGGTTTGTGCCGTGTCTTGTGTGGGGTTTCGCCTAGGACACCATGCTGGCTCATCAGGTACAAGATACGGCACAAACTAGAAAAATTGCTGAGTTCTAATTCACTGGCCGTGAAAGCCAATATACCATCTTTTTGGAAGCTTTCATAGGGAGGTTATGGCTGCTTGAGCTTTTAGTTCTCGCAGTAAAGTGGCGCAGGTGTGCTTCATAAAAAGGGAGGTAGCACGCAGTTTGCTACTTCTGTGGGGGTCTGGGCGTAAAACACCAATAGCCCACTGATGAGCCAGCTTGATGTCCTAGGCGAAACCCCACACAAGACACGGCACAAACCCTGTAATATTGCTGAGTTTTAATACAACAAAGTTTTAAAAATGAATATTTTTTAGCATTTCTTCTGTGTGGGTAAAAAGCTTCTCGTATTAGTCCCCAAATGTAATCACCCATCATGGTCTCATTGTATTGTCCTTGATAACGATGCTCAAAGTTCACCACGTCTTGGGGAAAACGTTTCCTTTGTTCTTCTGAATATGCCATTAAGTTATCTCTAAATTGGTCCAAGTGTACTTTAAGGGACATTCTGCAACCAAATAATATTTTTTATCTTCTTGAACTGGGCTGCTTGATGAAATTATATTAAAACAAGTAGTTCCGTGAAGAACTATACAGCCTATTTTCATATATCCTACTTATGTCAACTGCCACTATCAACATACAAAATTTCAGTTTGATTGCTGTAATAGATTCGTAGATATTGATAACCGACTAAATATTTCGGATGGTCGCCATGTTGTATTTTATGCTTGTAGGTCCTAGAGTTATGTACTGTTACATGAGGATTATTGTGTACGTGTAGCATTCAATTTTCAATACCATGATTAGGATACAAGAAGTAACAAGGAGATTTTAAAAATTCGCACAGCTGCCATCTTGTGGTTATGAAAACAATTGAAATAAATTAGATGCCAGTGGATTGACACTCGTATAAGGATTTACTGTACCAAGTTTAACTGCACTCGGATGGTTAAATTGCGAGAAACGTCCATGTGAATATTGATATTTCGCGTCTCCGCCATGTTCGATTTGTGATCACCAGGTTATTTAAAGTCCTATAGGTGAACTTAAGTTCATAGCCCCTATGAACATTAAATATTCAGTTTGATTGCTCTAATAGATTAGTAGTGTTCCAGCCCCAGCCCTTTATACAAGGACTGTGCCTATACCTACACAAAAGATAATTAAAAGTAACCACATAAAAGACGGGAATTACGACATGGCAACACGACTGCGAAGTAAGCCGTAGGTCATAGACCTAAGGTCCAACAGCAAGCAGTTAGACAGGACACAGCGGACATTACACTCCAAAGATACCGCTGAGTGGACTGAAAACGCACATTTTGCCTATAAATAGAGGTACGAATACGCAGCACGCTCTCTTGGAATTTGGCGGCCTTCACTTACAGTCTTATACTCTATCGGAGTTGTTCTACGGCGGACCGATATGGGGCGCTGCCCCATATCGAGTCCCAACGCCACCAACATCATAGAAGACCGGTATCAACGGTGGGGTGAGTGATAACGTGCCTGCTAGACTCCTTTTTCCCCCCTAGGTTATTATTTCCATCCTCCCCTCTTGTCATTGCCACTATTGCGTAATAAACCCCCTTTTTGAACAGTCTACTTTATTTCGTTTAGATTAAGAAGCCCTTCCCTTTAGATTAGAACCTAGTTTAAGATCTCCACCGAACGCTGCCCAGCAGGAGGCGGTGCACAGCAAGCGTGCGGCCTACTAAGCCACCTTAGGGTAAGCTAGGTGAGTATTCCTCCCACCAGTTCCCCTGTATGTCAATTGCTCTCTAAACGTGTCCGCAGTACTTAATAAAACACCGAACACTTTAAACACGAGTCCCACACAAAAGTAGAACAAATGCAAGAGGCTCGGAGGGAGTAGTTCCACATAAAAGTAGAACTAATGGTAGGAGTGGAATGAGCTCTACATAAAAGTAGAACAAATGGTGAGACGCGCGGGGTACCGTGACGTTGTCGTAAGACAATGCCTAAAGGGGTGCAGACAACGCACTTCTACGGTAAAGATCCCTAAAACCCTCTTATTTCGCCAAGCAAAAGTTACCCAAAATTAAGAAAAATTTTTGAAGTACGGGTCAAATATTATTTTGGTACCCACCCAAAAACTAATACATTTTTAAACGCCCCCATCTTAAACAACACGTCTAGCAACAAACGACCCTATACTCATTACATTAGCGAAGCGAGTGAGACAATTTAACCCCCCCCCCCGAGCAGATTTTTTTTAGTAGATTAAGTCAGAGGATTTTTTTACACAATAATTATAATTCAGAGCCGTCTAAATATTTCGGATGGTCGCCATGTTGGATTGTTAAATGTATAGGCCATAGAGTGATGTACCATTAAAGGAAAATTATTGCGTAGGTTCATTATTCAGACTTTCACTTCGATCGCATGATTACGACACAAGAAATAAAAACTTAATTTTAAAATTCGCACAGCCGCCATCTTGAGGTTATGTAAACAATTGAACTAAATTAGTTACCAGTGCATTACAATGTGTATAAACATTTTCTGTACCAGATTTCATTGCGTTTGGAACATTAAATCGCGGGAAAGGTCTATTTAAATTTTTCAAATTCGCTTGGCCGCCATGTTCGTTTTGTAGTTCACGGGTTTTTAAAAGTCTTATAGATGAACTTCTAGTAGTGCCCTTTATCTCCGTACAAATTTTCAGGGTGATACCGCTACTAGTTTCAGAGATATAGAATGCCGGTGAAATATTTCGCACAACCGCCATCTTGTGGTTATGTAAACAATTGAACGAAGTTATATGTCGGTGCATTACAATGTGTATAAACATATACTGTACCATGTTTTATTGCGTTTGGTTGGTTAAATTGCGAGAAACGTCTATTTAAATGTCGCAAATTCGCGTGGCCGCCATGTTGGTTTTTTAGTTTCCAGTTTTTCAAACGTCACATAGGTGAACTTCTAGTAGTTCCCTTTATCACCGTAATAAATTCGAGGGTGATATCGCTAATAGTTTGGGAGATATTGAATGCTGGTGAAATATTTCGCACAGCCACCATGTTGGATTGGTGACACGTAACAAAATTTGAAGGGCACGGTCGGGGTCGCCCGGAATAGTGCTATGAACTTACCGAGTTTCATTGAAATCGGTCCAGCCGTTTAAAAGTTATTAGGGGGGGACACACACACAGCTCACACACACACACACACACACGCGCACACACACACGGACGAAAGGTGATCTCATCAGCCTATTTTTTCAAAATTGAAAATAGGCTAAAAATGTAAATAATAAAATAAGAAACATCAGTGATGGACCAGAATGGATGAAAACAAACCAAGGGAAGATTAACCGTGTAGAGAAATTTAAATACCTGGGTGAGGTAATCCAGCAAAATGGCCTAGAACAGGAAGCAATTAATGTTAGAATCTGGAAATTAGACCGAGCCTATCACCTGACAAAAAAATATCTATAATAAGATGTCACTGAGCATTGGAGCCAAATTAAGACACTACAGCACGGTTGTCAAACCAGAAGCATCATATGTTTCGGAGACGTTGACTATGAACAGACGGGGACTAGTCGACCAGTTAGTCAAAAGAGAACGCAGGGTATTGAGAAAAATTTTAGGCAACAGATGGGTTGACGGACACTTACGGTTGAAGTCAAACGAAGAGTTATATAGAAAGATAGAACCTGTCACGTCAATAATAAAACGGAAAAGGTTGTTGTTCTATGGACACGTTTTCAGAATGTCCATTGATCGTTTAACAAAGAAAATTTGGAATTTCGTGAAACCAAAGAGGGACATTTTGGCATGGTTCGAAGAATGTAACAAAGACCTTATGGAAATAGGCAAAATTATGAACAAGGGTGAATTCAGACACCTAATCAAAAATAACCAGGGATTTAAGGTAGGGGCAGAACCCAAAAGACGGAGGGGACCTCTTCTCAGAACATCGGAAGAAGGCGCTGAGCGATGGGCTCAAGAGATACTGATAGAACATCAAAGCTGGCAGACGATCTAGAATAAAATATTGATTTTCATTGTTACTCCGTAGTCCCCAGTGGCTGAATTCAAATATAAAAAAATTAAGAAAAAATTAATATAAGTAAACTGTAAAAATTAATAAGCTTATAAAATTGCTATTAAAATTAAATAAGCTGATACAATAGCAAAAAATAAAATTACAAAAACGTTTAATCACAAAAATTAAAAAGATAAAACAAATAAGAATAATATATTAAAATTTTGGCTAAAATTAAATTTTAATAAATACAAATAAAACCTATAAAGGGTTAAACACAAAAAGTTTTGTTTGTTGACTTGTGTAGTGGCTACCCTGCTTCTAATGGTCCGTGAAGATGCCTGAGTTAAATTTATAGCTTACCGAGATTCGTGGCAAATTACAAGTTTTGTCCCCTCAGGTTCTCCACGAGTCTGAGTGTTGACTATTTCAAATAAACGAATACTTTGATAATGCGGTTTATTGGTCGACCAACACCAAGTATTTTACAAATATTTAGCCCACATAGACAAATTCTGTCTGTTTGCCTTAGCAAACTATATGCATATATGCAGAACACCTCAAAGAATCCTATCACATGCTGGAAGATTACTGGGCAGAACTATTCAATAAATGCATGAGCACAGGAAAAATACCAGAGCAATGGAGAATTTCAACTATTAAAGTTCTTTTCAAAGGGAAATGAGAGACCAGTAATCCAGATTCCTATAGAGGCATAGCCCTTGAAAACACATCTATCAAAATTTTCATGGAAATATTGACCAGCAGGCTTACCTCTCACGAAGATGCACAAATACCAGATAACCAATTTGGTTTCCGAAAGGAAAGAAGTACCCTTCAAGCAGTAAACTGCTTACTTGAGCAGGCTTAAGATACACTACGACATCCAGGAAAAAAGTTTTATGTAGTCTTTATAGAGTACAGTAAAGCCTTCGACTCCATTAACAGGAAAGCAATCCTTCGAAAACTCAGCCAGATGATTGGTGACACACATCCAATTACAAACATTATCTCCGACATCCTTACATACAATCACATACAAATATTTGATGATATCACACTATCCAAGACAATAACGCAAACTTCCGGAGTACTACAAGGAGACCCAATCAGTCCGATCCTATTCAATGTCATGACGGCTGACATCACAAAAATTATTATGGACACCTCAGCAACACTCATGCTTTCTGCAGATGATATGGTAATAGGCTCAGAAGATAAAGAAGAGCTACAAAACGTACTAAACAGTCTCACCTCATGGGCTTTGGAAAATGACCTCCAAATAAATCACGACAAAACTAAACAACTGATTTTCATAAGAGGTGGAAAATTCTCCGCAAATGACACACTGACCCTTCAAAATAATCACCCAGAATTAGTTTCAAAATTCAAACACCTTGGAGTTACTCTCCAAACAACACTGACATCATTCAACATTCATGTGAAAGAAAGAGCAACAGCAGCGATAACAGCAATTTACCACATTCAACAGCCTCAAAAACTCTCAATAAAATCGGCAATGACATTATCTAAAACGGCCATAGCACCAATAGCGACTTATGGAATCCACATAATTTGGGACAAACTAAAAGAGAACGACCTATTAACATTAGAGAAAGTCAAAGCCCGCTATATGAAAAGAGTCTTGGGTATTGGGAAGACAGTGCTGTCAAGACTTACTTGTGTCTTCAGAAAAGAAATTTTCTTCGTACAAGATATTAGACTGCAGATGTTACTACCGTGCACCAAGGCCTATGAGAATGTCCTTCAAATACTAAAATAAAATAAAAATGCTATCTGGGATGATTTCTTCTCTACTGACGCCATAATGACTGACGAATGGAAACAGGCAAACTACGAACTACGACACGTAATGACACGATATGCTACACATGGCTTTCACTACAAGTTCTGCAAAAACAAGAGATTCCACCAGCCAACTGAAGAATGTGTGTGTGATCTATGCAGTGAATGCTGTACATGGTATCATGCAAAATAGGCCTATTGCTGGTTACTCAGTTTTGTATTTTGCACATTGTGCGCTTTTTCAATAATAATAAACTATATGCATAATTCAAATGTTGTGAAGAGATCGAGAGAGCCTCTGCCAGATATTATATACTAGAGTAAGTTTGGTGGGTGGGCAACGAACACAGTCGAGCTTCTCCGAAGTAAAAGACCAATAAGAAAGCGCTCTTAATTAGATAATAGCCAATAGAGGGTAAACTCAGCAAAGAGTAAGAGAACAGCCAATTACAGTATGGCTTCTGGGAAGTTGGCTCTATGGCGCCATTCAGGTTTTCTCGGAATCAGGGAATTCTGAGGAACTCCTAGATACAGGAAAACAGCTCGCTATTCCAAGTATTGTTTACTATGCGTTATTTACCCCCATGTTCTGAAAGTAATTCTCTGTGTTCTCTGAAAGTAAGGATACAAGGTGGTAGTTATTTCTAGGGACCAGATTATTAGGTTGTTTAAATTGTCATTTTTGGTTTTCAAAATCATAAAATAGGTTTTTAGGTTTTGAATAGATGATTTACAGAGATCAGATTATAATCTTCACACAACAGAAAGAAATAACAACATGAAGATTTCCCTTACTATCAACAAACAAACAAAAGAACAAAAATCGCAATAGAAAATACAACCCTTGAGCAGGTATCAACATTCAAATATCTCGGCTATAACCTCAGTTACATCCAAGAAACCGATGTGCAGCACAAAATCATCAACTTCGCTAAGGTCGCTGGACTAATAAATAACATCTTCAGGACATATTTTGGCCAGAGGAACATACGCTCAAACTATATAACATCCTAGCCAAACCTACCCTTCTATATTATGACAGCGAAACTTGGACCCTTCGCAAAGGGGATGAATGGATACTAACTAGTGCCGAGAGGCGGTTTATGAGGAAAACAGCTGGATACACACTATGGGATAGTAAACGATCTGTGGATATCCTTACAGAACTAAAAATAAAACCAATTATCAACACAGTGCAGAATTTCAGATTAGCTTGGGAGGACCATGTACTACTTATGAAGACCGGTCGGATCACCAGACGAGTCCTCAAATAGCAAACTAGAGTCTGAAGAGACGTAGGTCGACCAACAAAGAGATGGGACGAGACCGTATCAGGCCACCTGGCCTAACACTTGATAGGAAGGATAAGAAGAAGAAGGCTTTGAAGGTGCAGAAAAGGTTGACATTAATTTCGCAAAGCTTAAGATTAATACCTCATTGTTTGTAGGCAATCTGATTGCAACGAGAGTGTAAATATGTTATACAATGATACGTCTTTTATCGAATTATCACCGAGAACTTGACAGTCTTAAGGAATAATTTGCTCTCATTTTAAACCACCAGATACGAGAAACAATACTCGAAGGTCTCCTAGGGACCCCGAGACACACTTTTTGAGGTCCTAAAATGAATGGTTTCGGAGATATTCCCAAGAAACTGTGTTCTCTCTGAGAAACAGATCAACGTTATCCATACTAATATATAAAAATGAGATCGTGTGTGTCTGTCTGTCTGTGTGTTACACAATCACTCAAGAACCACCGGTCCAATTTAAATGAACTTTTGCATGGATGTAGCTGGTTTACCAGGTTTCATACAGGCTAATTTTGATTTATATATTTTGCAATAATTAAAAATGGTGACCATTTTAGTGATGTCACTACGCCCTTTTGTTTCAAAATTTCATATTTCCATTTCAAACAAAAATATAACGCTAAGTAATAGCAAACTTTTGATGACATATACGACGTTTAAAATTTAATTTTCTATCCGAAAGGTCCGTATCAGTATTCGTGTATCTCCAACGGTTAGCGAGTAAAACCTAAATTTTTGCTATAAAACACGGTCAACGCCGAGCGATGTTAGTCTATGTTAGTCCCTACATGCACTGTTTTATTTATGGAGGTGGTTTGTGGGGTCTGAAACGAGGCGTGATTGTCTAATTTTATACTCTTTGTGCCGGTTATTGTATGTGAGTATTTGGATCTGCCGTGATTTTGAGTCTAATTTTATATTCTTTGTGCCAGTTATTGTATGTATTTGGATCGCTACGCTGTTTTACAATGTTATAGTGCTTTATACTATGCAGGGTATGGTTTCTTACTTTTTATAGATTTGTTTTTTGTTAACTGAATATTTCTGTTGGCCAATATTTATCTGCTTTTTGTCGTTTTTTACCATGATCAGAAATCCAAATTCACAGACGAATGTGTCGAAATCTACCGACTGTCACAATAGTTTATTTAGTTTTCATATTGATCTTGCTGCAGAACTGGGCAAACTTATTTAAATAAAGTTGGTATTTTGCCTTTCACGGCCAATGAAACCCCGCACAAAACACGGCGTAAACCTAGAAAAGTTGCTGAGTTTTAATTGCTTGGCCCTGAAATTCAATATACAATCTTTTTGGAAGCCTTTATAGGGAGGTGAAAGACTGTTTTAGCGTTTAGCTCTCGCAGTGAAGTACTGGAGGTGTTCTAGATAAGAATTGAGGTATCGCGCAGTTTGCGACTCCTTTGGTAGTCAACAAATGGACCACAAGAGCTTGTGATGAACCATCTCGGAGTTACTAGGCGAAATCTCGCACAAGACACGGCATAAACATAGAAAATTTGCTATGATTAAAACTGATTTTGTTATTATTACTTGGGATGATTAATGTTTGTTTTGTTACTGTTACTCCTTATCATGACGTGATACGTAGTTTCCGCAATATTACTTACTGCGGATGTGGCAATTGCTACCAAGTTTGATGTATTTTTAGCATACTGTTTATATGTTTAAATATAGTATGAAGACGTTAAACGATAGGTGTTCAGTATTTAAGAAAGGTTATTTAACTTTTACTACATAGAAGCTGCTATTTATTTCCAATATATAAACGCACTTTCCTACCTACAAAGCGGAGGCAGAATGGTTTTTCTCCGGGTACTCCGGTTTTCCCAGTCACAATTCCATTCCAGCAACAATCTCCACTATCATTTAATTTCATCTGTCATTTATTTAATAATTGCCCCAGGAGAGTGCGACTGGCTTAGGCAACCAGCACAGTTCATATCCTCGCTGCTAGATGGGGATTTCATTCATTCCATTCCCTGACCCGGTCGGTCGACTTAAAGCAGGCTGTGGATTTTCACTTTCCTACCTCTGATTAATAATTGGGTGAGTGAAAATGCATGTAGTCTACACATGTAGTTGGTAACTTGGAAATAACATAACTACATTACGAATGTGTGATTATATTAGTGATTTAGGTCAGCAAGTACTAAAGGCCGTTCGAAGGACGGGTACTTCAGCTAGTAATAAATAATCTCATGTTTTTTTTTTTTCAGGATTAGGGAAATACCCATTACAATTAGGTACAATCGTGTTGAGCGAATGAAAAACATTACACTTCGATTACTAGGGCAACAATGAAATATGGCTTCCTACACAATAAAACACGTCAATCTGAAATGTTAACACTCTGTCTACCACGCACGACCACTCACCGAATCGCGCCCCACAGTTCGAAGCACAAACACATTAGTGTGGCAGTTATCGCACGATCTCGCATGAAGATCAGTGATAGGTCAGCACCACACGACACTGACCCCCGAGGTGGTAAATATTGTGGTTTACGGGCGATAACAGGAATAATAAATTAGCAATAGGTAACAAACAACTTGTTTTCGAGCCGTGCCCCCGCAACGAGCCTCCAGTCTCCATGGCATCGGAATACAAACAATACGCGACTGATCAGTCCATTGTTCTTTCAGTCGGCGGCACCATGGGTAAATTTTCGATGCCAATCGACTTCGCGTCTTCGTTCTTGCCTCTGTACTACGCACTCAAAGTCATAGGCCTAGCTCCTTACACTTACCGCGACAAGCCTGGTCGGTTTGAGGCGTCCAACTGGGCCAGACTTTATACTCTTCTCTGTGTTTGTTTAGCTTTAGGCTATCGTGGCTTCTTGATTGTTCAAGACATTTACTACGACAATTATAGCAGACAGGAAATCTCTGAACTCGTGCCATCAGTTATTGCTACGATCACATACACCGCTACTGCGACAACCGCCTTTGTATTGGCGGCCACGTATAGCAATCAAAGACTTAGAATGATCATCTCCGATATTAACGAGTTGGATAAAGTATTGCTACCACAACCAGGTGCCGTGTACAGGAAGTCAGTAACAATATCCTTCCTCCCAGTTCTTGCTGTGGTATGCTATTATAGTTTCAGGTTTGGTTTTATGTTGAGGCTAAATACCTTGCCATATATGGCATTGTATTATATTTGGCTGGATGCTGTGATTGACTCGATAATGATTCAGTTTGCCTGTCTCGTGATGACGGTACGTCACCGATTCAGTGTGCTTAACAAAGAGTTGGCCTCGTGTTCGAACTTCTACCAACTACCGGAAGTGCCATACTTTACTTACATACACGTGAACACAGTGGACATCTATCACCGAATTTATTCGGTTAGAAATATGTACGTTATCCTGCATGACATTGCTGGCAACATCATGCAATGCTTCTCGAAGCAGGTGCTCATGTTTGTTCTGTATAACTTCAGTGACACAGTAATTTGGACGTATCGTGTTCTCGGAAGATCTGTGGACGGAGATCTGCGAGGAGAATCCTGGATCAATCTTACGCTCGAGGTAAAGTTATAGCCTAGGCCTATTATTATAATGAGCAGTATTGTTTGGAAGCCTGATCTTCCCTCTGAGAAGCTTGCCACAGCGGGTGAGTGGTTATCGTATCGGACTACCAACCCCAAGCTTGCAGGTTCACTCCCACTTTGTGAACAAAATTTGAGAGTGTTCCATCGGTAAACAACTGAGATGTGTGAACCTGAAGTAACTTTTTTCTAAAAATGTCTATGTCAAAATTCGTACTCAATTCATACATTCTACTAAAGCAAAGTAGCATTTCACGGCCAAAATCAGCTCAGAATATTCTGCTTTTTATATATTACAAGAATATTTACCAGAAACCCATAAAATGCATAGTATAATGATGCCAGCTAATGTGCCCAATTCGTATGCCCAAGAGTACGGTGTGTCCTAACCATCATGTTCTCATTAACGTTGCTCAAAGTCCATCACGTCTTGGTGAAAAGGTTCCCCTTGCTCTAAGTTATCTTGGTCCAAGTGAGCATGTAACATGTGTAGCCTACTTTAAGGGACATTCTGCAACCCATGAGTTTAAATTCTCAAGCATACTGGAAATAAGCTCTTTGTAATTCTCAGCTTTGTTATTTCCAAGGAAGCCATGGGTGTTCATTAATTGTGGAAATTCTTCACTGGTCATTAGTTTCATTACTTGAGGACAGATGAAGATACCAGCTTTAATTTATCTTCTGACAATTTAGGGGGGAAAAGTCCTTAAAAACTGAAAAGCTTCAGAATGTTGAAGAAGAGCCTTTCCAAACTGCTTCTTGAGCCTAATTTTATATGCAACGTTATTTATCATTGCATAAAGTGCAAAAGCAAACTTTATTTAATGAATGGCGTTTTCGGTTCCTGTTCGATGTAGACAGTCAGAATATATGCATTAAATAAACACAAAATGTTTTGTTTGTTGACTTGTGTAGTGAGTGGTACGGTGAAATATTGGTACCCTGCTTTTAATGGTCCGTGCAAACAGTGAGCCAGGGAGATATGCGCACATTTGTCGAAGTGCATTACTCCGAGGAGATTTACCAACACACACAAAACTTTGATTATTATTATGGACTATGGCATTGGTTCTCAAACATTTCCAATTGGCGTTCCCCGAATTCCACACCCTCCTTATACGGTAGTTATTACTAGGGACCAGATTAGTAGGTTGTTTAAATTGTAATTTTAGGTTTTGAAATACATAAATAGGTTTTTAGGTTTTGAATAGTTTATTTACAGAGATCAGATTATAATGACAACATGAAGATTTCCCTTACTAAAACTAAAGTTATGGCCTTCATTGGGAAAAACCATGAGAGAACAAAAATCGCAATAGAAAATACAACCCTTGAGTAGGTAAAGCAACAGAAATCTCGGCTATAACCTCAGTTACATCCAAGAAACCGATTATGCAGCACAAAATCATCAACTTCACTAAGAAGAAGAAGAAGTGTAGCAAAAGTTGAAGTAAACTGCGCAAATGCCTAATTGTTAGTAGAAAATCTGATTGCAACGAGAGTGTACATTTTTTACCTAATGATACATCTTTTATCAATTTATCAACGAGAACTTCCCACTTTCAAGCAATATTTGCTCTCATTAAATATGTTAATTATTGAAATTCAATACCACCAAGGATGTCAGCGGTGATTTTCACATTCCAGCCTGGTTAATTAACTATGTTTATTTAGAATATTGGGAACATTGACTTTCCTGATGGTAAATAACCAAACAAGAAGTTATAAGCTGGAAGGTGCTGAAAATATTTAAACTTTCTGGCAGGTAGGATTTCTCTAAATCAGCTAGAGCTAAGAATAAACACTGTCTTGTTGTTTACTTTTAAAACTTATGGACTAAAAGTTCAAATATACTATAATAAATGGAACAAAAATGCAATTGGGTATTTTAGGTGCTCGCATATCATTTAGGTTTTGTTAGGTGCTACAGAATTAATTAATATGGCCCCTTAAAGTGTTATTCGGTAACGTATTTTTGTATTTAGAATTAAGGAAAAAAATAGGTAAAACCCTAAGGATCTGGTCTCTAGTTATTACAAATATTTTTTTTCCTAAACAGTTACATTTTTGTTGGATTTGAAGCCATATTTTCAGTGTTGCCTATGTAAACAAAAGTTTGGTGCTTTTCAGTCGGTCAACACGAATGTACCCAAAAAGAGCTGGGTTATGCCCTGATCCTGAAATAAATTACGTGAAATTAATACACTAGGATGACCAGTTTCGATCGTCATGCGATCATCATGAGATCCATTCCACTTAGGCTATAACATCTATGTTTAAGAATACAGGTGAAAAATATATACAATATGTACACATATTTAGTCGCAGTATTGGTAATGCAACTGTCGGTGTATGCTAAATGTAGTATATCTAATGTTATATCAAAAGCTAAAATGGTGATAGGAATCCGGAGTTTGTCTGTTCGGGGTGATTATATGGTTGTAAAAAATTAACTATGGTTATACTGTAATAATACAGGCTGATACTTATCCGGTTGTCTTCCACTGGAACTTCGAGCAGTTTCGTGTTCACTCTGGCACCAGTTGTGGTCGACTGAACCCGGGTGTTAACTGGACCAAACTGGTTTTCCTTTTCTCCCCCCTTTGTTCCTATGTGCTCTCTGAGGTCAGTGCAATGTTTATTTGTGTGACGTTGCCAAATCTAGATAAGAATGTATATTATTGAATACGGGAAGATCTACAACTATTTAAGACCGTTGAACTGTCTTCGCCACGCGTGGACTAAAAAGTCATTCAACTAAGCGCTGCTCGGTCTATTGAAGACGTCCCGGCACCTTTAATAATGCCACGCGTACCGGCCTAGGTTTATTGCAGAAACAAGTACATAGTACCCCTGATCCAGATAACATTTACAGTCGTGGTTTTGTAGGGGTTCTGGCCCCACCTCCACCACCCCACCTCACAAGATGGCGGCGGCGCGATATCTCTCGAACGCATGGTCGGATTTTGACGAATGAGGTGTCATTGAACTCGGGCTGATACCCCCTTTCCAATGGACAACATATTTCAACCTCAAAAATAAAATCTACCCTACTAGAGGGTGAAATTGTATTTTTTTTTAGAGAATCTCTCTTTCCAATTGCAACATGTGAGAGTTTGAATGCCGATATGGATTTAAACGTTGTTCTACATAAAGTGCATGTGTTCGGTGGATAGCCACTATGAATTAACATGCTTGTTTTTTGTTTTTGTTTTTTATGCATGCCCACTCATGGCTTTTGTAAGAGGGTGGGGGAGTGGATCCCTGTGGATGGGTTATTGTTGACAGGTCATTGTTGGCAGGTCATTGATGACAGGTCCTTGTGGACGAGTCCTTGTGGAAAAGTCTGTGTGAACAGGTCCTTGTGGACAAGTCCTTGTGGACGAGTCCTTGTCCCTTTGGACTGATCCCTTTGGACGGGTCCCTTTGGCCTGGTTCCTACGGACTAGCCCATGAATTTATTTAAATTATGTCAAAGGGCCTAACTACATTTGTGTGTGTGTTGAATTGACGTTGTTCACCAACCCCCACTACTATAATGGGATAACGATATGAAAGGAAAGTGATGAAATACATGTGAACATACAAGGGATCTAACTTGGTGGATGGATGTGTTCTAACGAGTCATTTGTAGTTGAAAGAGAATAATACATGTTCTTAAGATGTTAAAACTGAGGAGATGGTACGTGCAGTAAACCGACTTGTTACTTCCTGTGTCATATTACAGACATGACAGAGAGCGCGCAGATCTGTTGCTATGACTAACACTGCAGTAATTTGAAACCGCAAGTGTTCATTAAGACAATGGATGATGATCATGCAATGTTAGCAGTTATTGGATATTACGCAGGTGTTCCTTCTTGTGTCATGTTGCTGACATGGCAGGGAGCGCACACTGCTGTTGCTATGACTGACTCTGCAGTAATTTGAAACCCCATGTGTTGATTAAGACAATGGGTGATGATCATGCAAAGTCAGCAGTCATTGGATACCACACAGGTGTTCCTAGTGTACTTTGGACTCTCAGCTGTATTGGGAAAGGAATTGCAATGATCTGCAAAAAACTGCTGACACGAGCGATGAGAGTTTATATAAGAGAGGTGTCATCTATCTCCCTACTGTCAGTCTTTATTACTCGCTTTGAGTGAACAGTGCTCTATTACTGCTCAAGAGTTGTAAAAAAAAACGTTTTGGTAGAAAATCATTAAATTATTTTGCAAGGTAAGTACTTATTATTAATGGATTGTAGTCTTTTATTACTAATTGATGTTGAAGTTATTGATTGGAATGTATTTATTGATTGATTAATTGATTGATTGATTTGTTTACAGATAATTGGGTACCTGTAGGATACCCGATTCCTACAATCTGTTCATTCAGTGACAGCAGTTGATCAATTATAAAAAGGTAAGTGCCCCTCTAATAACTTTTAAACAGCTAGAGTATTATTTTCCAATGTTCACCACTACATGTCAGTGAAAATGGTATATTTAACAGTAAAAAGTTGGAACTACTTGACCATGATGTGTAAAGCTAAATTTTTAGGTTAGATTTTGATTACCTCTCTATTAAGTTCGAATGTTCATTGCTAGGTGTCAGTGACAGAGGGAATATTTAAAGTCTTAACCTCAGTTCACTTAACTTTACCTAACTTAACCTTGTCATGTGACATGTTTTACAAGTTTAAACTTGTTTTAAGACTGACTATGACGTCACACTTAGGTCACTTAACTGACGATCGCTGGTTTCCAATATGTGACATGTTCTACAAGTTTAGACTTGTTTTAAGACTGGCTATGACGTCACACTTAGCTCACTTAACTGGTGATCGCTGGTTTCTATCACGTGGCATGTTCTACAAGTTTAGACTTGTTTTAAGATTGGTTATGACGTCACACTTAGCTCACTTAACTGACGATCACTGGTTTCTATCACTCTATCATGTTCCAATGTTCACTGCTAGGTGTCAGTGACAGTGGTATATAGTAACCCCCAGTTAGAACTACATGAAGTTAGACTTGCTAGGAGTTCACAGATGATCGATTTAAATACCCTGCTATAACCATTGACTGGAATGTAATTAAACTATTTATATTGTACTTTTGTTTATCATTTATTAACATATATGATTTCTTTCTTTTATAGGTAATTTCGAAAGGGATCATCATGTTCAAGTGTGGTGACTGTAAGAAACAGTTCTCAAGACCTGACAGCCTTCAACGACACGCAAATGTTAAACATGACATTGAAATGTTTGTGTGCAGTCATTGTGCTACCACATTTAACAGAGAAGATAATCTTGCACGTCATGTAAATTTAATGCATGTTAGTTCAGCACCATTTTCATGTTCAGTTTGTGAACCTGGTTTTTCTGCTGAAAAGCGATATCAATCCCACATGGTTGAAGTGCATGGTGAACAACAACAATTAAAACCTGTAAAACCAACAACTAGCACGGAACCTTTAAATGAATGTAATGCTCAAAAGCGTAAACGTTCTCAAGATTGTGAAAATAGTTGTGCATCAAAAAGAAAGAAGAATGGTGAACCTTCAATAACACATTGTGATGTATGTAATATTGATATACCTTCTTCAATCATTCATGGACATTTACGCAGTATTCAACATAAAAATAACACTTGCCATGAAAGAAATTCTGGAAATGTTCAACAAATTGGTAGTGCATTTAAAAGTCGAATTGCTAGTTATAGACTTCATAGTGAAGAAAAAACTCAAAGTAATGAATCATTTTTAAAAAATGTTCAACCTACTGTGTTTGGCTTGGTAGGTAATGTTTTATTAGAGCATAAAACATTTAAAATGAATTTTGAACTTTTTGGCCTCTATGTAAAAACTGGGAGCGAAGGTGAAATTACGGATATCAAATCTTTTAATACAAAAAACGTAATTGTTAGTGAATCAACTAATATTAGTGATATATATCAAAATATTTCAAGTGCTATCATCGTGAAGAGTGAAGAGTTCCAGGAAAGGTAGTCGGGCTGGGCATTGGTTGAAGTACTTTATTTAGAAACCAACATGAATAAATATAATCCCCTTCGAGCATCATCATACATTGATTTGCCAGCATGGATCAAACGTAAGAAAGCTGTTGTGAACGTTATGAATAATGATGACGCATGCTTTGCATGGGCTGTAACCTCAGCTCTCCATCCAGCAGTGGGACATGTGGAGAGAACATCATCATATCCTCACTATTCCTCAGTGTTAGATTTAAAAGAAATGGAATTTCCTATGGCGATAAAAGACATTAAACGTTTTGAAGAGCTGAACAATGTAAGTATTAATGTTTATGAAATTGAAAATAAGAGTATAGTAGGCCCTCTATATTATACTCAGGAAAAAAAGGATGCTCATGTAAATTTACTTTACATAACCGAAGGTGAAAATGCCCACTATTGTTGGATAAAACATTTATGTAGACTTGTTGGTAGTCAACTATCAAACTACAAGGGTAAAAAGTGGTTGTGTGAAGGCTGTTTGATCTATTTTACAAAAGAGGGTCAACTAACTCAACATCAAAAATGGGGATGTAATCATGTTTGTACGGTATTACCAACTCCTAAAAATAACATTCTAAAATTTAAGGATTATGAGAAACAGCTTCGAGTACCATTTGTTAAATATGCTGACTTCGAGGCTTTGCTAAAACCATTTAATACATGTTCATCGAATCCAGCCCAACCTTTCACCAACACTACTCACATTCATGAACCATTTAGCTTTGCATATTATATTAAATGTAGTTATGATGACTCTTTAAATAAGTTTGAGCTCTATAGAGGACCTGATGCACCTAAAGTTTTTATGGAAAGGCTTGAGAAAGATGCCGTCCGTATATCCTCTATTTTAAATACGATCATTCCAATGGAGCCACTAACTTCATTAGAGCAAATGAATTTTGAAACTGAAACTAATTGTTTTATATGTGGTGAATGTTTATATACAGACAGGGTTCGCGATCATGACCATTTAACAGGAAAATATAGTGGTGCTGCTCACCAAGAATGTAATTTAAATTATAGAGTAAGTAAATTCATTCCGGTCATTCTACACAACGGTAGCAAATACGATAACCACTTTATCGTTAAAGAATTTGGAGCTTCAGATGTGAAAATTGATATTATTGCAAATAATAAGGAACAATACATATCGTTCACAAAATACATCAAAACTAACAATAAGAAAACGATAAAACTGCGATTTTTAGATTCATTCCGCTTTATGCCGAGTAGTCTTGATAAGCTTGCTAGTAATTTAAAATCAGATCAGTTTCATGAAATTCAACGTGTCTTTCCTAAAGAAGATGATTTTAATTTGATTTGTCAAAAGGGTATATTCCCTTACGAATATATTAACTGTGTGGAACGTCTTGAGGAGTGTTCTTTACCACCGAAAGATGCATTTTACAGTTCCTTAAACCCAAGTCATGTCAGTGATCAGGAATATTTACATGCACAACGTGTATGGACACAGTTCCACATTCAAACATTAGGAGAATTTTCAGACATATATTTGAAGACAGATGTGTTATTATTAGCAGATGTTTTGGAAATTTTCGAAATGTTTGTATGAAAACTAATGACCTTGATCCGTGTCAGTATTTCACTGCTCCTGGGTTAAGTTTCAGTTCAATGTTGAAAAAAACGAAAGTAAATTTAGAATTAATGACTGATATAGACATGATCAATTTTATAAAATCATCAATTCGAGGTGGAAGCCAATGTAGTGGACGGTACTCTAAAGCGAATAATAAATACATGCCTAGCTACAACCCTTGTGAAGAGTCAAAGTATAATGTCTACCTCGATGCAAATAACCAATATGGTTGGGCTATGAGTCAATATCTACCACTGAAAGATTTTCGCTGGCTGACACAACCTGAAATTGATGTCTTACATGTTGACACTCTTAATGATAACGATGATAAAGGATATATTTTAGAGGTAAATCTTGAGTACCCTAAAGAGATACATGATGATCATAATGATTTACCATTTTGTCCTGAGAATAAGAAATCTCCATACATCTCATCACGAACAAAAATGTTAATTGCTAATGTAAATGATAAATGTAAATATGTAATACATTATCAAAACTTGAAACAGTGTCTACAGCATGGATTAAAATTAACTAAAATCCATCGCGTATTGCAATTTCATCAGTCAGCATGGCTCAAACCGTATATTGATCTAAACAATAATTTAAGAACACAGTCAACAAACGCGTTTGAAAAGGATTTTTATAAACTCATGAATAATAGTGTTTTTGGAAAGACTATGGAGAATGTTGATAAACGAGTTGATGTAAAGCTGATAACAAAGTGGGAGAATGATGGTAAAAGGTATGGTGCGAGCAACTTAATAAGCAAGCCTAACTTTCATAGCTGTTGAATTATTCATGAGGATTTAGTTGTAATACAAATGAATCGTCTTAAAGTAACTTACAACAAACCCATATATGTGGGTTACACCATTCTGGAATTGTCAAAAACACTTATGTATGAATTTCACTATGATTATGTAAAGAAAAACTATCTTGATAATGCTAAATTACTCTACACAGACACAGATTCTTTTATTTATGAGTTTAAAACTGATGATTTTTATGATGATATCAAAACTGAGCAAAATAGGTTTGATACAAGTGACTATCCAGAGGATAATATTTACCATTTACCTCTTGTAAACAAAAAGGTTCTTGGGAAATTTAAGGATGAATGTGCTGGTGTTATCATAGACACCTTTGTAGGCACAAAATCTAAATCATACAGCTATATGACAATTGATGATGTAGTAGTAAAAAAATTAAAAGGAGTGAAAAAGAATGTTGTTAGTAAAGAGTTAGATATAAGTGATTATAAGAACTGTATAGTTAGTAACCCACCTGTGTTATATAAGAAAATGTGTGTATTTAGAAGTAAAAATCATCAGCTACATACCAATTTGTTGAACAAAGTTGCTTTAAGTAATGAAGACAACAAACGATTCATTATACCCAACACATTTAATACTCTTGCTTGGGGAAACAGTCGTATTGACGACTATTACTTTACTTAAGTCTAATGATCACTATATTGTAATATTTGTAGTGTGTTTTATATTGTAATATTTTTTTTGTAAAAACTGTAAGTAGAATGTATAATGTTAGGCTACAGTAGTTTAGTAAAAATAAGATAAGTAATACATTTTAGTGTAAAATGTTTGCTTTTGTATATTACGAAAAAGATTTTAAAAAATTTACTGAATGTGTGAACTAAACAAGGGGAATGTAAAAAATGTAAAGTGGAAATTGTAAATATCCATGTGTGAAAAAGTGAAATGGCTATCACCATTTTAAAATTAAAAAGACATTGTAATCTGGTAAACCTTGTTTTTTATTTCACAACAACAAAAATGTATAGAATGTGTAAACCAAACAAGGGAATGTAAAAAATAAAAAGTGGAAATTGTAAATATTCATGTGTGAAAAAATGAAATGGCTATCACCATTTTTAAAAATTAAAAGATATAGTGATTTAGTGAACCTTATTTATATTTCACAAAAAAATGTACAGAATGTGTGAACTAAACAAGGGGAATGTAAAAAAATGTAAAGTGGAAATTGTAAATATTCATGTGTGAAAAAATGAAAATGAAGAAATGACTATCACCATTTTTAGAATTAAAAGACATTGTGATCTGGTAAACCTTGTTTTTTATTTCACAACAACAAAAATGTACAGAATGTTTAAACTAAACAAGGGAATGTAAAAAAATGTAAAGTGGAAATTGTAAATATTCATGTGTGAAAAAAATGAAATGGCTATCACCATTTTTTTAAATAAAAGACATTGTGATCTTGTAAACCTTGTTTTTATTTCACAACAAATAGAGCTTTACAAAAATAGAATACAAAGAAATACCCATTCCTCAATCCTTTTCAATGTCCATGTCCACTCATTATCAACTTTCCTTTTATAACACTAATCACAATGACGACTGCCAACCTCTCACCCACTGAGACATCACAGAATGTCAAAAGTTGTTTAGCTTTTCAACGATACTTTATCCGCTACACGTCTTAATGCAGAATGACTGTGGTGATAAGAAAGGAGCATGCTTGATCCAAAGGATTAATAGGTATATCACTATGCTGCAAAGGTACTTCAAGACAAGTTCCAGGACTACACAAATAATAACCAGGTAGGTAGATTTCGAAAGTCAAGTATTGAATTACTTTGTTAATGACGCCATTGCCAGTACAGGTCTGGCATATCCTTTTCCATCGATGGTAAAAAGGTTTGATCTTCCTCCTCCTCTGTGGATGATGTTTGTTGTTGTTGCTTTTTTCTTCATTACTCCCGTGGTATGAGGAAACAAAGTCTTTACACTGACTTTTATGACCATGATACAGTTTGACTAGCTGACAAGTAGCACACTGTCGCATAGAGGGTATTTTTGCAATAGCCACTTGCTTATGGTGATCATAATCTGTACATGGTTGCAATTCACTTAACACAGGGTCTTGAGTCCATGATTTTGGTACATGTTGCCAGATTTCTTTCACTGCATTTGCTGCGACATAATAAATGAATGATTTTGGAAGAGCCAATAATTCTTCTTTAGTAAAACTGTCTAGTTTCTTTTTACACACAAAGAACTTTCCAATCGCTTTATCGATAGCATCCCCTTTCTCCATGGTATCACGTTGATGTTTACACGTCGCTTGTAGAAATCTCACTGGTGTCATTCACAGGTAAACCTTTAGTTTTAATTTTATTTAACAACTCCCAGCAGGCATTGGTGGATAGCCAATGAAACAATTGCCACACCTGTGCCAAGGCTTTATGGGTAATATTGTCACAGGGGCAGCGATCCATGAGTGCTTGCAGCGATGGACAGCCCATGTCCATTAAATCGATACATTGACAGTAAGACGCTAAAAATGGTTGTAGCCATTGACGTTTTTCACTACCTTTCACAAATATTACATGGGCAGAAGACAAGTGGGCTTTCATGACCATGTCCAGGTGCTTATATGAAATGGTTCCTCGCTTCCAGTCTAGTTGCATATGAGTTTCAATCCACTGGGTTTGTTTACGGTCTTTATCACACAACAAATCAAACGCATAAGGTGGTTTAAACACCAAATGAGTAGCTTGTGATATCCAAAAAGTGGAACAATCGATGATGGCCACTTCTTTAAATATAAATTTGCTATCTCCAATTTTAAACCCTTGACAGTCGACAATCAGTGTACGCAACATGTTCACTCTTGTCTGGATCAAGTCCAACTGACCACAGACTGACAATTGTTCAGTAAGGTGTACCCATGTCATTTACTTACATTCCATTCTAGTAAAAGAAAAGAAAAACATCGAGTAGTCACTATAGAGGTTAGGATATGACAGGGGGGGCATAAGAAATAATAATATAACAACAACAACCAATTTTTTTGTTTCATTATTTTATTAGCATAACAAGTTTTACATTCTTTTTTCATACTAGGATAGAGGCGGTACCATCTCATACAACAAAAAAGTCTTTTGTGTTTATAGTGTCCATAACACCGATGATATCCCAATGCCTCTAAACTGGATGTTTTTGACTGTGAGCTGCTCACTGAAGCACCGCCGGCACCATAAAGTCCACACGTATCATAACTTTTTTCATCACTCAGAGGCATGAGTGAGGGGTAACTTGAATGACAGGGTATATTACCCACTTCCATTCTGCACAGGTAGGGGCAGGCAGGTGACCAGCGCTGATGTTCCTGCATGGGTTCATCGCTCTCTTGCCATTGGTCTAAGATGATGGGACAAAACACACATTTCACTTCATCTCTTCTTTTTAAATAGTAGAATCCAGCGGCTGCTAAGGCTTGAGGGTTTATAAAAGGCACCGGCCACGTCGCAAAGGTCTTGAAACGTTGTTCCTCAGATTTTAAATTCATGGATGTAACTTCTCTTGAGGCTTGAAAGCAAGACATGACTGAGTGGTTTGATGTGTGTTGACCTGCTATTTATACACTTGTCACTTGGTTGGACAGTGGATAATAGTTGACTTGTTTGTGATGAATAATCAAACAGTAGGCCGTGGTATTGGCTGGAACATTGTCATGCGTTTCAAAATCTAGTCGAATGTCAATATTGGATGGTTTGACAGACTCTTCCAAGTAGGAACAGTCAAAGACAATCAGTGGCGCCCTTGTCTTAAAAGCTTGGGGTGACAACATTGGACAATTCTCTTTTTGATAATACGACCATCTAAATTTAGAAAACAAGTCGTACAGGGGGGCAAACTTATTTTTTGAAAAATCTAAATCCAGTCCTTCATAGGGAAACACAGCACCGTTGAGGAAAAGACGTGCATTTCTCAATTGCAGGTGATCAAATTGCGTGACATCTTTGGTTTGTTGATACTTGCTATTCGTTTGAAAACCTACAATCATGTAGAGAGGTCTCTGTATAGCGGGCTGTTTTTATAGACCAACTGTGTGTGTTGGTGGTGGGCAATAACGGGTACTCCTGGAGTGCCCAGCTTCTAAATTCCATGGGTAGAGGAATATCTCTCTTTACCATTTTGAGTATGTCCAGTTTTTTGCTATCGTTGAGGGTCACATGAGGCACTTTCCATAGCAAGCGTTGTAGTTGAATTTTTGAATCAATGGGGGCATTGTCGACTCCCTTGAGTGCATTATTATCACTCCTGTATCTCACTAGGTAAAGCACTTGCCTTGCGTTGACCACAATGCGCTGGTGATCTTCAGCAAAGCCTAAAATCAGTTTAAGAGGTAAATATCCAGTGAAGGTGCCATCGGTGTGTACCATCCAGTCATTGGTCGAGTCAGGGCACCAACCCGCCATGCAAAGTGTTTTAGCTTCTTACTCACTATAAGAGGAATATAGTTTCATGACACTGGAAATACCCACATTTCGAGTGCTATCCACCACGATATCGTTAATGACATAACGTACCTCAGAAAACAGGAAGGCGAAAGCATGGTTGGCTAACTTGGATGTAGTGGGTGTAGAACCATCGGCTTTGGTGAGCCGACCTTCAATCTGAATAACACTTCCATGCGGTAGAGTGTAAATATCTTGGTTGTTGATAACAAATTGAATTTCATCATTGTTATTGAGTCCAGGTGTTTGAGCTTGATAAGAATGCAGATCAATTCTTACCACTCCTGGTTGCTCCTCGATGTGGTTCGCTACCTCTAGAATAGAATTCATCGCGGGGGTTAATGTGGTAACCCAAATGCTGTAAAATCTGCTTGTTCTGAGATGTTAACGTGTATTCACGTGGTAAACAACTAACACCATTCCTAGACGGTGCTGTTGCTTTATATACAAACTTCATAGTGGTTTTAGCACCAACTTGTAAGTCACTGGTGTGGTAGAATCTAGATCAATGAGTTGTTGCTCTCTATTGATCAGTCTTAATGTTATATTACTAATACCATCGACAGCCACAGAATGAAAAAGCACCACTGGAGGGTTTTCACGAATAATATAGCCATTGGGCGATGTTACAATAAAGTCATAAAGCGAATGCGACGGTTCTTGATTGGTGTACACTTGACTAATAATATTACACGTCACCGACACATGATGGTCCTCAATGAATTTCACTTCATGGTCTGATTCATGTTTTTTGTTGGGCTCTAACACACGTGGTTTAAATCCTAGTAATGGACCAATGGAATCGGGGTGAGTTTTAAAGTCAATTTTGAATGTAGAAAAAATACTGCAGCGATGAGTGTTGGTATTTCCTACAAGTTCAAACTTGCGCGTTCCATCGAGAAATGAATTTAAACCATATTCATTGATCAACACCACATAAATGTGTTCATAAATGTCATCTATCGTGTATCCACCAGAGTTCAGGGTGAGCACAGAATCATCATAGTAAAATTTGTTGTTCACATTTTCACGTATGTTGTATATTCGATTGTACGTTTCAAGAGAAACAAGTCCCAAACCATAAGGTTTTTCACTCAATTCGATAGGTGGGTAAAAGTCTAGGCTCACTTCAGGTCCACGTCCATGCAGTGTAAACGTCTTACTTTCCGCCGACATACTGTTGACGTTTTTGCTTATGTTGCGTCTTATATAAAAAAAATTAAACACAAACGTCCACACTGTTGGCTGTTAAACGTTTGCTCACGTTTCACATTATAATATATCTTGATCCTGTTTCCAAAATAGGCCACTAGTTCCATGGGCGGGGGCAAATTCCCAAAACTGTCAAAGTACCATACAGTAGATCCCTCTTTGACATAAGCTACATAATGTGTTCCAGGTCCTCGGTGATCATCCAAATTGACAACAGCACATTCATGTTTCCCGGGTTGTGAGGGTAATTGGTTTCGCATAAACACACCTCGAAAATGAGAAAGCTTCAGTTGTTTAGCATAGCTTTCCACTTGCTGATGCGTCAGGGCATGTCTTGCTATGGCTGAGGTTAAAGATGTTTTTTATTTTATTTCGAAAAGGTGAAATTCCAAATCCTTGTTGATAAAAGGCTGGCTTCAAATTGACATTTCTAGCCCCCATAGCAATGGCCTCCATTGTTTCATTGTGTCGCTGATTTTCATTGAGTTGTTGCTTGCCCTGTTGCACGGCTTTAATGGTTTTTGCCACTGCACTGGCGCCGCCTAAAAGTGAACCTAGAGCAGCCAGACCAGCGAATAATGCAGGTAAAAATCCCGCTCGTTTGGGGACGGGGATCACTCGCCCTTGTTTTGAACCCTGTCGCTGACGTTTTGGAATAACATGTCTCTGTGCTACTCGAAGAGCTTTCCTTATGGTCAACACATCATTTTTTCTTTTTTTCTTTCGCAAGGGCTTGTCGACAAATGTGATAAGCCCAGGCTTTGCCAAGGACAGGCTCATATTTTTAGTCTTTCTCACCACATATCTTTGTTTCACCATGATGATGATGACCAACAACCTTTCACAAGAAAGTTTAAGTCACAACTAACATAAGTTTGTTATTTCATGGCTGTATATTACAATTCTACATAAAGTGGGAAATCATTTATGGTTTTTCCAGCTTGCTTTTCATTCCATGTCAACAGGAGATGAAAGGATAATTCGTCTCCTGCATTGACCATTTCATGGTTATGGACCAACATCCTATGACCATTTATCTCTATTTGTAAATGGTTCTCATCAGGTATGGCATATTTGATGTGAATGGTTCCATTATAGTGTAGTCGATAGTGGCTTAAACCCGAAGCAAGCACATAGGTCAAGTGCTGGTCATGTCCTGGTTTCTCTCATTCACAGGTTTTACATTTGTCAGATGCACTAAAAATACAGATGGGATAAATTTATAAAGACTTTTCATTTCATAGGTCACGTATCGCTTGGTACAGACATCATCATCTTCTTGTGGGTCTTCCACGTGAATAATGCGGTGATGATTAGCGCTATAGCCATCCACCGTAAGCTGAGGCACTTTATCATAAAACTCATGCACCTTGTTATCCACATACTTTTTTGTAGTAACGTCTGTAGACACTTGAGGATGTTTTACATGAGTTAACCGCTTTCCTTTAAAGTCATAATCTCCGTGTTTTGTGCGTGGCACTACTGACCTATCCACATAGTGTTTATTAGCAGGATCTGTTTATTGTTTAGGATCATGTATGGGAACAGACTTAGCTTTGACCATCAACGCACGTCCAAAGACATCCATCGTCAACCTGTAGTACGAGTCTACTGTTTCTATGACAAGGCTCGGTGCGATGTATATAGACAGCCTGCTAGCCTCTCTAAGCCTTAGTTGAAATGAAGATAATTAAACAGCAAGAGTCATTCCCCGTGAGGGACATGGTTTCCCATCTCTGCCCCACATCACGTGAACAACGCCATGGTTCACTGTTTCCATCTTCCATTCGCTGCATCATTGTGGGACCTTCCGGCTGTGGAAAGACCAATCTTTTGCTGACACTTATTACAGCGCCCAATGGTCTGTGTTTTCAAAATATTTATATTTTCGCAAAATCTCTCTACCAACCCCTCTACGTGTTTCTGGATCAAGTCATGTCTGGATTAAAAAAATGAGAATATGGGGTATTTTATATTTTCCACGCAAGAAAATGTTATTTCACCTAATGAGGTAAAGCCTGATTCACTCATGATTTTCGATGATGTATCCACTGAACGACAAGGTATCATTCAAAGCTATTTCAGCATGGGTCGACACAAACATATCGATTGCTTCTATCTTGGACAAACGTATTCTAAAATGTCCTAACAGTTGATTCGTGACAATGCCAATGTCATTGTTTTGTTTCGCCAGGACGAGAGGAACAGTCGTTACATTTATAATGAACAAGTGAATCCGGATATGACCTTTCAAATGTTTACAGAATTGTGTGGCAAGTGCTGGAACACACAACGTCATGCCTGTTTAGTGATTGACAAACAAAGTGAACTCAACCAAGGGCGGTATCGCTTAGGGTTTGATCATTTTATTGCTATTTAAGGCACTGTATCATTCCCTCTCAAGTCATTTGTCACGACATCATGGCGTTAGCAGAGAGTCAATTGAAAAAGCATATTATTAGAGCAAAAAGTACTATTCGCCAAAAGTTTCGTCAATTGAAACGATCGCGTGCGGATCATGCTTTGTTTATTCAACAACATTTAGCACCTCCGCTAAAAGCCATGCTGAAACCCTCTTTCAAGCCATCTGAAACGCTACCTACCGTTTCACAAGCCAGTCAGACGCACCACGAGGACTCTGAGGAAGAGAAAGAGGAAAATGAAGAGGAACAGGAAGATTTAACTAGTGTTAGCGAAGTTGAGGATACTGAGGAACAAGTGTTTACGCCTCAAAAAAGGCATCACCCCTTGCAGAGTTTTTAAGAAAAAGGAAATCCTTGGCCATGGTCGAAACCCCTTGCCCTTCCAGATCGTCTCCATTTTCACAACTCTTGGCCACCCCTCAACATAAAGCTCAACTGAAAAACATTTTAATAAAATATTATGGATCAACACTGGAACCCTATTTCACCAATCTATTTATTGGAAACACAGATACCACATATGGCGTTCGCTATGAGGATGATAGTTTTAAAATTGGTGATTCATCGATTAAATTTAGTCGTACTAAAGCTGTCATTAAAAAGATCAACTATAAATTAACGCCAGGACTGTTAAAGCTACTATTCTCTCGGACTCCCTCATCTCAAGATTATACGTCAGAGGACCTTAGTAAATATAAATCCATTTTATTGGATACCCATGCTCACAAAAGACAGTATGATCCCACTCAACAAGTGAATGCCAATATATCTCAAAAATATAAAACCATCATTGCAAAAATGTTCCCCACTAGTCAAAGTGGTCGTCGTAAAGTGTCCGCTTCAGGAGTGACATTTAAACCATTAAAACCCCTTGTGGATGTTACCTACTGGCACAATCCAAATAAACTCGTCCAACGACTACAGCTGTTGCATGCTTCACGCCAAGCCGGCCATACTGGTCACGATTTGGAAATTCAAGAAATTGAGGAAGAACTTCGAAATGCCAAAATTATTGTTTAAACCCTCACCCATTAAAATGGGTATTGCTCACGAGTTGCATCGTCCAGCTAGACGTCACTATCAGCGACTCAAGGTGATTTCACAGGGTGTGGATGAACTTTGGCAAGCAGACTTGGTTGAAATGATTCCCTATGCTAGCGTTAACGATGGTGTACGCTATATGTTGACGGTCACTGATGTTTATTCCAAAATGGCGTTTGTTGAACCTGTGCGTCGCAAGTCTAGTCCACTAGTTACCAAAGCCTTTCAACATATTATTCAACAATCCAAACGTCAACCTCAGCTGCTACAAACCGATCAGGGAAAAGAATGTTTCAACAAAGATTTCTCCAGTTTTCTCAAATCTAAGGATATTCACCATTACACCACGTACAGCAATCTCAAAGCCAGCGTGGTCGAGCGGTTCAACCGAACATTGAAAACCCATATGTGGAAAGCGTTTACCGCTCAGGGCACTTATCGCTGGTTGGACTTGTTACCTGAGTTAGTGTCACGTTACAACGACACCAAACACAGAACCATTGGGACCAAGCCACGACTTGTAACTAAAAATATTCCACAACTGGATAAACTGTTTAACCCCATAAAAACAGCAGACCCTAAACGTCATCGCCTTAACATTGGGGACCATGTTCGTGTGAGCAAATTCAAGTCCGTCTTCGACAAGGGCTACACATCAAATTGGGGGACTGAACTATTTCGAATTCGTCAAGTCAACCTGAACAGTCCAGTCACCTATTTACTCGAGGACCTCAACCATCAACCCATAAAAGGCGGGTTTTATCTTCAAGAACTTCTAAAGACAGCGTTTCCTAAACATTACCTTGTGGAAAAAGTGTTGAAACAAAAAGGAATTAAACTATATGTAAAATGGTTGGGATTTAGCTCAGCCTTTAATTCTTGGATTAATAAATTACATGTTGTGTGAACCTGTGTGTCTTGTATTTATTTATTTACTCATGTTGTACTTAACCTACAGTCCTATGTACAGTCCTCAGCTATACATGTATTATGAGCAATACATATTTCTTTCTCTCCTCACCTGTGTTCTCTCTTACACTAACCCCCCCCCCCCTTCACCTCCCACCACTGTCAAAACAGGTTGTGACTTGTTAGCTCTTATCGTGCGCGTGTACAGGTGAACACCTGTGTGTTAGATCATATTACACATGAACTCACATTTTCTCACGTATGAAGCAAAACAGGATGTGACTTGTTTCACAAGGAGGACGGTAATAAGGTCATTTCACACGTGTTCACATGTATTTCGTCACTTTCCTTTCATATCGTTATCCCATTATAGTAGTGGGGGATTAGTGAACAACATCAATTCAACACACACACAAATGTAGTTAGGCCCTTTGACATAATTTAAATAAATGCATGGGCTAGTCCGTAGGAACCAGGCCAAAGGGACCCGTCCAAAGGGATCAGTCCAAAGGGACAAGGACTCGTCCACAAGGACTTGTCCACAAGGACCTGTCCACACAGACTTGTCCACAAGGACTCGTCCACAAGGACCTGTCATCAATGACCTGCCAACAATGGCCTGTCAACAATAACCCATCCACAGGGATCCACTCCCCCACCCTCTTACAAAAGCCATGAGTGGGCATGCATAAAAAACAAAAACAAAAAAACAAGCATGTTAATTCATAGTGGCTATCCACCGAACACATGCACTTTATGTAGAACAACGTTTAAATCCATATCGGCATTCAAACTCTCACATGTTGCAATTGGAAAGAGAGATTCTCTAAAAAAAAAAAAAAAATTTCACCCCCTAGTAGGGTAGATTTTATTTTTGAGGTTGAAATATGTTGTCCATTGGAAAGGGGGTATCAGCCCGAGTTCAATGACACCTCATTCGTCAAAATCCGACCATGCGTTCGAGAGATATCGCGCTGCCGCCATCTTGTGAGGTTGGGAGGTGGAGGTGGGGCCAGAACCCCTACAAAACCACTACTATTTACGTAAAGCTGTGCCCCGTGTCACACATTGTTCGCATACGGCTGAATGTGTTCCGTATCTTATCGCATTCCTATGTTCATTATAACGTGTATCTACTCGTCTTCCACTCTGTCCTATGCAATTAGCTTGACAACCAGTGTCTTGGCATGTAATAGAATGTTTTCAAGATGGCGACAAGTGACAAATCAATCAAATGCGGTCAGTGTGAAAAATGTGTAACTGATAACGAAGACTACATAATTTGTGATGGAGAATGTGGTAAATCATACCACAGAACCTTTGTAAACATAAAAAAGAAAGTTTTTAACCGGCTTTTGTCCGACAAAGCCAAGCAATGGTATCGTGTCGAGTGCGGTGCAGTAAGTAGGTCAACTACGGAAAAGGTTTCGCCAGACGAGAATGTAAGTAAACCAGATTTAGAAGATCTTGTTTGTGAAATCAACCTCCGACTGATAAAACTCGAAAACATTGAAAATACTCAGAATGACATGCTTAAGTCCGTGACATACTTTTCTGATAGTTTCGATAGTATGAAAAGTGACATTCCAACTGCCGCACAAACTCTGAAGAAAGCCTTGTCAGAAATTACAAAGCTCAGCCAAAGAGTTTGTGGGTTAGAGAAGGATAAGGATATCGCTTGCAGTGAGGTTAAAATGTTAAAGCAAGAGAATCTCGAGCTTCAACAGTACGTTCGGCGAAACAACTTAGAGCTTCATGGCGTGCCGCACACTTCAAAGGAAAACACCGTTCAGATTGTCCAAACTATCGCTGACCAATTGGGCGTCACAGTTGTCGAGTCCGATATTGACGCCTGCCATCGGCTACCACAAAGCAGAGAAGGTCTTCCACCTCCTTTACTAGTCAATTCTGCAGCCGGCTAAAAAAAGAGGCAATTATAAAAGGCAAAAGGTCCAAACCTAACCTGAACTCAAGTGATGCTGGAATCATTGAAAGGGCTAGGCCTATCTACATAAACGAGCATTTGACGCCAGCTAATAAAGTACTCCACAAACAGGCAAGAGACCTCCGTAAATTAGGTTTTAAATACGTCTGGACCCGGGACTGCAAAATATTCGTCCGTAAATCAGATAGTGACAAGGCTGTCAGGATCAGCTCACCAGAAGACATTGAAAGGCTAGTAAGAGACTCGTCCATCAACAAGCCTCAGCCATCCCATTCACAGAAATACTAATGAATCAAGACATGGACCTATTAGTTGATGTTGACTTACACACATCAATTGATGAGCGTAAATATGACTGTATCCACGACTACGTAGCAGACACTAAAATGAGGTTAGCCAAATCAAGTGTCTTTACCTAAATAGCAGAAGCATCAAAAATAAACTAGAAGATATCAAGATACTAATACATATTGTTGAAAATCTAGATGTCATAGTGGTAACCGAGACTTGGGTAAAAAGTAATGAAGCTAAATACTTCAACCTAAACAGCTATTATGTTGCTTTTGTACACAGAGACAATCAGGACGGTGGAGGCGTGGGAGTTTATGTCCACAAAAAATGGAATATCAAAGTTCTTAACCTAGTTGAGAGTAACCATAGCTTGATCCAGTTAGAGCTTATAAGAAGTAATAGTGTTCGTTTCAATAACCTGCATACTATTAATATAATTGCAGTATTTAATCCTAACATAATTAACGCAACAAATTTCATGCAATCTCTAGAGCACATTCTCTCGAAAAATAATGCCAATCTTTGCTTATGCATTGGTGATACAAATATTAACTTACTAAACAAAAATAATGTAACCAAATCATACCTCAATCTACTATCAAGCTATGGTTTCACACAAGGTAATACTCGGTATCCAACAAGAATATGTGAATCAACAAGTACACTCCTTGATCAGGTAGCCACTAATAATTGTAAATATACCTATAGGATAAGCAATATAAATAGTGATATTAGTGATCATAATATTCTTGTAACTGAGATTTTCTGGTCAAATTACTATCCAGGCAAAAGCCCAATCTTGAACATGACATTTAAATACGCCCCCAACAAGCAAAGGTCTAGTTCAAAAAATGTAAATAAAAATTACCGGTACGTGAACAAAAACATATTCTCCAATGATCTCAATCAAACAGACTGCTTAGATGATCTAAACGAAACTTACATCGCCATGAAACACAAAATCTTGACACAGACACCCAACAAAGAAAACACTGACTCACCTTTGAGGGAAATACACCAGAACCACAAAAACCCATGGATAACAACAGAATGAATTCAACTAATAAAACAAAGGGACCTACTACATGCTAAACTTAAAACTAGCATTCACAGAAACAACAACCTCTTAAAGGAAGAGCACATAATATGTAGGAACAAAGTGACAGCTTTAAAACGGAAACTGAAATCCTCATACTATGAACATAAATTAACATTGAATGCCAATAGAATAAAAAATACTTGGAAAGTAATCAATGAAATGATCTACAACTTCACAACTGAAAACAAAGAATGTCCCAGTGAGATAATAATTGACGGTAAATCTTTCACAGGAAAAGAAAATATTTGCAATGCTCTAAACACTCACTTTATAAACATAGCACACAAGTTAGCCAAAAACAACCTCCCAGGGAAGAAAGTTAATGAAATTAAAGTCAACACAGATTCCATATTTATGACCCCGACTAATGAGATGGAAATTCGCAATATTATATTAAGGCTAAAAATGAAAAGTAGCCAAGACAAAGATGGTGGTTAGGATCTGTCAATGCGAGACCTCCTTTTTCGGGAAGGACTAGAAGTGAAGCTTCTAGTCTAATAAGCAAATGAACTTTAAGCAGGAACAGATTGAACATTGATGAGTAAATAGGAATGGAAACAGTTTGCCAATAACAGTGGTATTTTATTCAAAAGCCAACATTCAAAAGATTAACAATAAATAAATATATAAACATGTAATGGAAACGTGACCTTTGACAGGCCCACAACAAGCGAACAAGATTTCATAAGTTTGAAAAGGATTAACAATAAATATATAAATATGTAAGGGAAATGTGACCTTTGACAGGCCAACAACAAGCGAACAAGATTTCATAAGCTTGAATGCCAACAACCCTGAGAATAAGTAACCACTTTGTGGCCAGTTAGTCTGAAGTAGAACTATGCAGGGTAAAATAGTGAGTAACTATAGTGCTCAAATGAAGGCTTAAAATTTAGCCTAGGACTGCACACAGAGAGTAGGCTAGTTTATTTATAGAAAAAAAAATCAACATTAATTAACATGCCAGTAGGGATAACATCCTGCTAGTCGCTTGATAGTTATAAGACAAAGTTGTTTGCAATTGAAATGGGAGCATTCCCAAGAACTCTTTGATAGATTAAATGAAGAACAAGCCATTCACTTCGTCAGATAGGTGAACTGGTGTTAAGCCCAATAGTTTGTACAAAAATAGAGAAAAGAATGATTTGTTTTGAAGGAAAGTTAACATGCGAAAGAGAGAGAACAGCCGTTTTCTCATAGCCTACAATTTAAAGGCATAATACATGCTTAAACCACTTAATAGAAAGAAATAAGTTGACTTTGGCATAGTTTGACAAGTTGTTTAAGTCGGGTAACATAACCCTAAAAAGAAAGACACATTTTTAAGATTTAGAAATTTTTGAGGTTATAATAAACACTTAGCTTGTTGGCGTTGGTGTAGAGGAATTTCCACATAATATAAATAGAGGAAGAGCGTGATGATCACTTTTTTCCGTCTTGGAAATGTTGAAGACTTCGTGCCCAGCACAAAACTGACGTAGGCCAATCATCGATGTAAACTTATATAGACTTTGTAGAACTCGGTTTTGATCACTTTTTTCCGTCTTGGAAATGTTGAAGACTTCGTGCCCAGCACAGAAGAAAATTTGTTTATCGTTTTTTGCTCATGACAAACTGACGTAGGCCAAGTATCGATGTTAACTTAAATAGATTTCGTAGATTTTAGAATGCACTGCTGGATTGACTAGAAGCATTTTGCGATGTATTAGCACACAGCGTTGAGACACATTCAAGCGTTGTGCAAACAGCGTGAAGACAGCTGACGACGAGTGATTGGCATTGTGACTTGCTGGAGACAGACGAGACAGGCAGTTGATGTAGGCCAGGGCAGGCTATATACCGGAGATCACGCAGAATGCGTGACGCGGACAGGTGGCGTCGGCCAATCCGAGAGCATGGAAGATTCTCGAAAACTGCTGAGGCCAATCAGAGCAAGGGGCCAACTGAAAATGAACCTCGTGACCAACATTAGTTCCGGAAATCATTACAGTGTCATGGAACACGTGCTAGCAAGAACAGATTGAAGAAAAATGGAATGACATGACAGGTGAGAGGTTATGTTATAATAAAAATAAGTGAACTTTGTAAATTTCACTGAAAAGTGAACATACTGCCAGAGGGGCAACAGAGAAAAAAAAATACATGAGAGAGAAGAGCTAGAGTGGCAGAGGGCAAATGACTGAAATAGGACGAACACAGTGTCCTGATGAAGTTTTAAGTTTGACCACTCGAACTCTAGCATCTCTGCCATAATAGCATTTTATAACACGACCAGTTTTCCATACAAGAGGAGGACTTGGGTCTTTGAGAAGAACCAAATCACCCTCCTGAAGGTTAGGCTGAGAGAGCTGCCACTTGTTCCTCCTTTGGAGCGAGTGAAAATACTCAAGTCTCCACCTCTTCCAAAATTGAGCTTTAAGGGATTCTATCTTTCTCCACAAGATAGGCAAAGACAGATCAAGTTTACGATCAAGCAACGGAGGAGACGCAGCTAAGGAACTGCCCACCAGAAAATGACCTGGAGTCAAAGGAAGGAAATCACAAGGATCGTTGGAAAGAGGAGAAAGAGGTCGTGAGTTGACAATTCCCTCAATGAGTATAATTAAAGAATTGAATTCTTCGTAAGTTACAATACCAGAGCCTAGAGTTTTCTTTAAATGATTTTTTGTGAGTTTCACACAAGATTCCCATCGTCCGCCATGATGGGGAGCATAAGGAGGGATGAAATGCCATTTGAATTGGTTTAAGTGCGAGTAATTGGAGATTTGTTCTTTCGCACGAGGGGAACAAAGGGCTTTATACCATTGCTGCGAAGCTCCAACAAAGGTTTTGGCATTATCAGAGAAGACTTCTGAAGGAATGCCTCTTCGTGAAATGAATCTAGAGTAAGCGGAAAGAAAGTATGAGGTGGAGGCACTAGTTACGAGCTCAAGATGAATAGAGCCAGTGACCATACAGACAAATAGAGAAACGTATAATTTTCCAAGGATTTTCCTTTTAGCACTGGGGTGATTTTGTTGATACACAAACGGACCGGCGTAATCAATGCCGGTGAAGGAAAAAGGCCTGCAGGGAGCTGAACGAAATGGGGGAAGGTCAGCCATGAGTTGCTGATTAGGTTTAGGCTTAGCTTTGAAACAAGTAATGCATTTATGTATAACAGAAGTGACTTCGTGTAAACCATTAATAGGCCAGTATTTTTCCCGTATCAAGCATAGAAGGGTTCTAGAACCAACATGCAAGTTTTGATAATGAAACTGACGAATGATTATCCGAGTAACATGATGTTTAGACGGAAGGATAATAGGGTGCTTTTTTTCATCGGAGAAGTCAGAAAGAGAAAGTCTGCCGCCCACTCTTAACAAACCATCGCCATCGAGAAAAGGGCATAAGGCAAAAAGCCTGCTGTGTTTCTTGAGAGTTTTACCTTTAGCCAATATGTTTATTTCGACTGAGAATGCCTCTCTCTGGGTGAGCCAAAGAACTTTGATGGTGGCAATTTGCAGTTCCACAGCCGAAAGAAAAGGCTGAGGGAATAGAGGTTGATCTAGTACTAAAAATTTCCATCTGAGCACATAAGCAGTGACGCGCACTAGTTTTTGAAAAGAAGAGTAACGTTCCAACAAGGAAGGAGTGTTGGCAGTTACAAAGGCAGAAGCTTTTTTGCTGATTTCAGGAATATCCTCTAACGGGAAATTAGAGTTGGAAGGTCGGTTTTGAATTCTTTCAGAAAGCCATGAAGGGCCGTGCCAGTACAAACAGGATTGAGATAGTGACTTAGGTGAACAACCACGAGAAATGAGGTCGGCGGGGTTGTCTTTGCTAGAAACATGGTTCCATTGTTCTGGTTTAGAAACAGTTTGAATTTTCTCAACTCTGTTAGCTACAAAAGTTTGCCAATTAGAAGGAGGTTTAGAAATCCATGCCAAAGCAATAGAGGAATCTGTCCAAAAATATGTGTGCGAGAACTTACAGTTGAGTGTTTGTTTGAGTTTGTTAGCTAATTCGGCAGCAAGTAGTGCGGCACAGAGTTCAAGACGAGGTAATGAAACTGGTTTCAAAGGCGCAACCTTAGATTTAGCACATATCAAATTGGAGAAAAAGGGGGAGCGGCTTACAATGTAAGCACAACAACCGTATGCTTTGGTCGAACTGTCAGCGAAAAGGTGCAAATCCAAGACAAGAGAGCAAGAGAACGGAACTAGCACTCTAGGAATGTCTATTAATGAGAGATCACAAAGACTGTGCCGAAAGGTAAGCCACTTTTGTAAAAGCGAAGGAGGAATGGGATCATCCCAATCCGAGTTCGATGACCATAGCTCTTGCATAAAGATTTTAGCTAGAACAATTACGGGTGCAATGAACTGAAGCGGGTCATATATCTTAGCTATTTCTGATAGCACTTGTCTTTTGGTTTGTGGAGGTGAGGAAGACAAATTTACTTCGTAAAAGAATGAGTCAGCTTTAGGATACCAGTGTATTCCCAAAACTTTAGTAGCATCCTCCAATTTACAAAGCTCTACTGGAGTATCAACAGGACATTGTGGCAAGAGATTGGATAGAAGTTCCTCAGAATTTGAGTTCCAACGATGAAGTAAGAATCCTCCTCTGCTAAGTAAAGTTTTTAAACTTTGAGAGAGTTCGATAGCCTCAGATACATTCTTGAAAGAAAAAAGAAAGTCATCAACGTAGAAGGAATTTTTCAACAAAATAGGAGTTTCAGAAGTAAACAAGTGACCATCTTGGTCGGCAAGATGTTTCAAAGTGCGAATGGCAAGAAAAGCCGATGGTTTGAGCCCATACGTTACGGTTTTTAATTTAAAGATCTTGATGGTTTTGGTAGGAGCATCACGCCAGAGAATTCGTTGAAGATTTTGTTGTTCGGAATTAATCAGAATTTGTCTATACATTTGTTGTATGTCAGCTATGATTCCAATTGGAAATAGACGGAAATTTAAAAGAATAGACGGGAGATCAGACTGAATGGCAGGTCCAGATAGGAGAGTGTCATTTAAGGAAATGCCATTGGCATCAGGAGCAGAACCATTAAAAACAACTCTTATCTTTTCTTTGGTGGAGGGATTCTTCCAAACGGGATGGTGATTTAAATACA
Source organism: Meconema thalassinum (assembly GCA_946902985.2). Classification (NCBI taxonomy): domain Eukaryota; kingdom Metazoa; phylum Arthropoda; class Insecta; order Orthoptera; family Tettigoniidae; genus Meconema; species Meconema thalassinum. Next base: position 204,489,216 of record OX336399.1, on the reverse strand, counting down.
CTGAATCTAAAGAAGGGTCGAAATCTTGAACAGTCTCCATATGGTTTGAAGCTTCATAATCCTCCATGAATTCAAGGTATTGTTTGCGAGTGGAAGGATCTTGCTTGAGTTGATTCTCAACTGCAAATAAAGCTTTAAGAGCTTTCGGATAGGAATCACATAAAGAAGGAGGAGAAGGAATGCGTGGCATTGTGACAATAAATCTGCCATCTGGGTTACGAACAGTGGTTTCTAAAAAATGTTGTTCACAAAATTCATCTTCTGATGAAAGAGAAGGAGCAGATTCAATGGACTCGATTTGCCAAAATTTTTCCAGACGCTGATGAAGATCTGCATTAGTGAAATGGCATTGAGAGGAACCTTGAACAGTTTGAAGAGGAATATAACCTGTGATAAGCCAGCCAAATTTTGTATGGTGGGCGTAGATACCAGATGAAATATTAACCCTTGACGGAAGAAGATTTTGCCAAAATGTGTTAGCTCCAAAAAGAATGTCAACGTGAGAGCTTTTATAGAATTGAGGGTCAGCCAGTTTTAGATCAGAGGGAAATTTCCATTCGTCAATGGAAAAAGAGCGACTGGGAGTAGGACTGCCAATACTCGGAATGGACAGACAGTTTAGATGAAAGTTAGTGCCATATTGGACTGAATCTTTCACCTGCAGCTTGACATAATTTAAGGAAGTAGACTTGCTGTTGTTGATACCAGATATTTCAATATTGGTGGAGAGTGGTTTGAGACCTAACCTTTCAACTAATGATGAGGTTATGAAGTCATGAGTTGCCGCATTGTCGAGCAAGGCTCGTACTAAGTTCCAATTGCCGGAAGAATCTTTAACTTGGACCTGGATCGTAGATAACAAAACTTGAGCACTACGCCATGAGGGGGTTGTTTGATTGTAGGATTGGGCAACTGTATTTACAGTAGAAACAGAAGAGCTTGGTGGAGAAGCATCACTAGTGAGGCTCAGCGCAGGTTGGGCATTAGGATTTGAAACTGTTCCAGGAATAGACCGTGGCTTTTCGAAGCGGTGCAAGGTAGAATGATGTCTTAGCTTGCAATGCATGCAAACTCCTTTCGAAGGGCAGTCCGCTAAGATATGCTTTGAAGAGAGGCAGTTGAAACAAGATTTGGTTTGCGACACAGCTTTTCTACGATCGTCAACTGAAAAGCCTTTGAAGGTATTGCAGAAATATAAAGGGTGCAAATTATTGCAAAGAATGCATGAGGTTTTATTACCTTGTATAGAGAAAACATGAGAATGTGAAGCTTTTTCCGAGAAATGCTTGATGGGTTTACTTTTGCTGACATCGGTGGAACCTTCAGCTTTATTGATTAAAGCAGAAAGAATTTGACAACGTTTCTTTATGAAAGAGATCAACACTTTAAATGTGGGTTCAGGTTTGTCCACTAAATCAGATTCCCATGCTTTACGAGTATTAAGGTCAAATTTGGAGGTAGTGAGATGTATAAGAAAAAGATCCCAATGTTCAACAGGTTGTTTAAGATGTTCTAGGGCTCTTACATGAAGTTCAACGGTGTCTCCCAGATTTCTAAGGGATGATAAATTATCAGGGCGTGAAGCGGGTAAATTAAACAATGCGTTCATATGGCGTTGAATTCTAAGTTTGGCATTGCCATATCGCTGTTGGATGAGGTCAATAGCTACCGAGTAATTTTCGGTTGTGAGAGGTAAAGCTTCAATTAACTTTAAAGGAGGACCCTCCCCTGAAAAGGTAGGAAGTTGGATTTTAGGAAGAAACGGTTTGCTAACTTCGGTGTTTTGATGGGTTGCTAATTGCTTAATTAAATCCTTAGCTTCGCCATACATATTGTAATACAGTTCTTCAACAGAACTACGATCCTGTTCTTGATCAGGTTCGATTGTTTCAATTTCGGTTTGCAACACATCATACTCTTGAAAATGTTGCTGATAAACATTAAAACGTTGAACTAGAACGTCATAATTGTGATCATCAAAAGATTTGGAACCTAAAAACTGCTGAAAACGAGTAAGTTTGTTTTTACAGGCGGTTCTTTTGGCTACAAGCTCTTTAGGAAGAGACATGGCGGAACTTTGAGTACTTTCACTCACCGATCTGCTAGACTGCCGAGCGTCTGAAGTGGTAGTGGTAGTATTGGTACTGGTAGAGGTGGTAACAAGGGACATCTCCGCTCACCCCAACACAGCTTTCATAGCGATAGCTGAAAAATACAATTAGCATTAGTGACAGAAGTGAAAAGCTGCAATAGCTTATCGAATGGCTTGGCAACCTGTTTCATACAATAAACAATTATGAAAGTTATTTAAAGGTCCCGGGTTTCGGCACCAACATGGTAAGGATCTGTCAATGCGAGACCTCCTTTTTCGGGAAGGACTAGAAGTGAAGCTTCTAGTCTAATAAGCAAATGAACTTTAAGCAGGAACAGATTGAACATTGATGAGTAAATAGGAATGGAAACAGTTTGCCAATAACAGTGGTATTTTATTCAAAAGCCAACATTCAAAAGATTAACAATAAATAAATATATAAACATGTAATGGAAACGTGACCTTTGACAGGCCCACAACAAGCGAACAAGATTTCATAAGTTTGAAAAGGATTAACAATAAATATATAAATATGTAAGGGAAATGTGACCTTTGACAGGCCAACAACAAGCGAACAAGATTTCATAAGCTTGAATGCCAACAACCCTGAGAATAAGTAACCACTTTGTGGCCAGTTAGTCTGAAGTAGAACTATGCAGGGTAAAATAGTGAGTAACTATAGTGCTCAAATGAAGGCTTAAAATTTAGCCTAGGACTGCACACAGAGAGTAGGCTAGTTTATTTATAGAAAAAAAAATCAACATTAATTAACATGCCAGTAGGGATAACATCCTGCTAGTCGCTTGATAGTTATAAGACAAAGTTGTTTGCAATTGAAATGGGAGCATTCCCAAGAACTCTTTGATAGATTAAATGAAGAACAAGCCATTCAGTTCGTCAGATAGGTGAACTGGTATTAAGCCCAATAGTTTGTACAAAAATAGAGAAAAGAATGATTTGTTTTGAAGGAAAGTTAACATGCGAAAGAGAGAGAACAGCCGTTTTCTCATAGCCTACAATTTAAAGGCATAATACATGCTTAAACCACTTAATAGAAAGAAATAAGTTGACTTTGGCATAGTTTGACAAGTTGTTTAAGTCGGGTAACATAACCCTAAAAAGAAAGACACATTTTTAAGATTTAGAAATTTTTGAGGTTATAATAAACACTTAGCTTGTTGGCGTTGGTGTAGAGGAATTTCCACATAATATAAATAGAGGAAGAGCGTGATGATCACTTTTTTCCGTCTTGGAAATGTTGAAGACTTCGTGCCCAGCACAAAACTGACGTAGGCCAATCATCGATGTAAACTTATATAGACTTTGTAGAACTCGGTTTTGATCACTTTTTTCCGTCTTGGAAATGTTGAAGACTTCGTGCCCAGCACAGAAGAAAATTTGTTTATCGTTTTTTGCTCATGACAAACTGACGTAGGCCAAGTATCGATGTTAACTTAAATAGATTTCGTAGATTTTAGAATGCACTGCTGGATTGACTAGAAGCATTTTGCGATGTATTAGCACACAGCGTTGAGACACATTCAAGCGTTGTGCAAACAGCGTGAAGACAGCTGACGACGAGTGATTGGCATTGTGACTTGCTGGAGACAGACGAGACAGGCAGTTGATGTAGGCCAGGGCAGGCTATATACCGGAGATCACGCGGAATGCGTGACGCGGACAGGTGGCGTCGGCCAATCCGAGAGCATGGAAGATTCTCGAAAACTGCTGAGGCCAATCAGAGCAAGGGGCCAACTGAAAATGAACCTCGTGACCAACATTAGTTCCGGAAATCATTACAGTGTCATGGAACACGTGCTAGCAAGAACAGATTGAAGAAAAATGGAATGACATGACAGGTGAGAGGTTATGTTATAATAAAAATAAGTGAACTTTGTAAATTTCACTGAAAAGTGAACAGATGGTATGTCAGTGAAATTGTTAAAAACTCCATTGACATGCTAAGTAGCCCACTAACTACTTTAATAAATTTATCGTTAGAGACTGGTCTGGTGCCTGATGATCTAAAAATAGCACGAGTCATACCAGTCTATAAAGGAGGTGACAAAAGCAATCCAGACAATTACAGACCCATTTACATCCTCCCACCCATATCCAAGGTACTCGAAACAGTAGTAAAAACAGAATTGTTAATTTTTTAAATAAAAATGATTACTTCTACAAAGGGCAGTATGGATTCCGTGAAAACTCTAGCACAGAAATAGCCACAATTGATATAATCTCTAACTTGCAGGATGTCATAGACAATAAGATGACAGTGAGTGGCCTTTTCATAGACCTGAGAAAGGCGTTTGATACTGTTGACCATGAAATTCTCTTAGGGAAACTTGATAAAGCAGGTATCCGAGGAGTAGCTTGGACATGGTTTAAAAATTACCTATCTAATCGTAAGCAGTATGTTGAAATAAATGGCTACAGAAGTGAGGAAGTAAATATTACCATCGGTGTGCCCCAAGGATCAATACTGGGTCCTTCCCTCTTCTTAGTATATATTAATGACAAAGCAACACTCAGTTTTCATGGTAATATAACGTTGTTTGCAGATGACTTAAGCATCTTTTACAATGCGTACTCCAGCAACACGCTGATTACACACATGCAGGAGGACATGAATACAATACTTGGCTGAACCCAGTCAAATAAATTAACAATAAATGAAGATAAAACAAATTATTTAATAATATCTAAGCGCAGAACAAAGTTAGACATCACTCAGAATATATAGCTGAATGGAAAGGCAGTTAAAAGGGTCTCATCTGTCAAATACCTAGGCCTAATAATAGATGAAAATCTCTCCTGGCAAAAGCACATTGATGCATTAGTTAAAAAAATATCACCTGCTGCTGGGATGATAAAACATTGAGCTACTATATCCCAAAATATCTACTCAGGAACGTATATTTTTCCTTAATCCATAGCCACTTACAATATTTGAATACAATTTGGATAAAATGTTCAAATTACCAAAAAAAGGAAATTGAGGTAATTCAGAATAGAGCCATAAGAAATATGTATAACTACCCTTTTTTAACACCAACCAAACACCTTTATATTACGAGTAAAATTCAACCAGTAGCCCTAAATGCAGAAATCAAATCAAATGTCCTGATGTACCAAATCCTACACAAAGGTATCCACACAAATTTAAACTTCACTAAACAATCTGATTTACACGCTTACAAAACTAGACATGCAGATGACATATCACTTTTCCATATCAATTCCAAACAATATGGCAGTAATAGCATTAAGTATAGGGCCTTTGTAAAGTTCAATAGACTACCTGAAAATATAAAAATTGCACCTAGCCTACCAATCTTTAAAAGGAGGCTAAAACAGTTTATGTGGAATGATTATAAAATGTCAGTTTGAAGAAATTCCAAAATCTGAGAAGACAAAAGAAGACTACATTGTGTACAAAAACTTATGAAAGCTACAAAATGTTGTATATATTTTCATACTGAAAACTTTGTAAACTAAACATTGAATTGTAATTCGTCGCCAACATGTTAAAACTGTACGATTCCTTTGTATATGAGTCCTTGACTCCTTAAGTGATTAATAAAATGCATTATTATTATTATTACCCCTGACTTTGAACACGGGTCTTGTTTATTTAGATTACTATTTTGTAGGTGTCTACCGGATGTATTGTTCGTTGTGAATGCTATTTTTATGCCTTGATTTTTGAAAAGATTAGTGATTTTATATGTGTTCGTATTCACATAGTTGAAGTGCGCAAATTTTTTCTCATTACTGTCCGGTTTGGGAATAGCCAAACATAAAATTAAAGATAAAACCAGAGGCCTGATGACCTTGTAGATTGGTCAAAAAATATTTAATATAAAAAGGTATAACGTTGCATAAATTGGTAGGGATCAGATGATTCGTTTTGTCGTGATTTGATTTAAGCTTTCAACATTTGGGTGGTCGCCCTTACGTTTCCTTCATGATGGCGGCGATATAAAACATGACACTGAGGTGCCCTTTGCTAGTGCTACCTCTGTACCAAATTTCGTTCAATTCGGATTCACCGTGTTTGAATTGATAGGGGGGGGGGGGAGGGACAGATATTCAGAGTACACACACTCACGCACACACACACACACACACACACAGACACACAGACTTTTTCGCCCTGTGTTGATCACATAAGTCTACTTTCATTTTTTGCAAAAATCGAAAGTAGGCTTATAAGCAGACACATGTCTAAGGGTTTTTCGATGAGGTGTATTTTATAAGGTGAAAGGGGTAAAAATTAGGGGTTGAAGGATTCCTAAAAGAGCGTGTATCTCTTAAACGACATAGGTGAGAAGTATAAAACTCAAGGAGAGATAATCAGCTTAATGAATAAGTAAATAGGTGTTCGACCGTTCTTTTCATAAATTCTGGAAAATACGAAAGAATGTGTCCTGACTGACTAACTCACTCATCATCGTCCAGCCGAAACTATTGAAGTTAGAAACATGACATTTTGGGGATATGTTCGTTGTATTTCGAAATCGTCCACTAAGGAAGGATTTTTGGATATTCAGGTTCTAAAGGGGAGTTAAGGCGTTTAAACCTACATTTCATTGGAAGTGCAGTTCTTATGTAACACGCCGAATCCATCTGAGCGTGATTACCTTTTTAGGAATGACCAATGATACAAAACAGAGCAATCAAAACTTTATTTGATAAATTTAAAGACAAATTATTATTTCTTATTCAAAATGAAACAATAAATACGTCATAGCATTCTTGATTGACACGTTGCTAAGTGTACTCTTTACAACTGCAATATTCTCGGGCGAAGCCGGGATGGGTAATGCTAGTGTTACATATTTTTGTTAACACCCTGTCTACCACGTACGACGACTCACTGATTGAATAGAATCGCGCCCCACAGTTTGAAGCACAAAGGCAGTAGTGTGAGTGTTATCGCACGATCTCGCATGAAGATCACTGATAGGTCAGCACCACACGACACTGAGGTGGTAAATATTGTGGTTTACGTGCGATAACTAGAATAATTAATCACCAATAGGTAACAAACAACCTGTTTTTGAGCCGTGCCCCCGCAACGAGCCTCCAGTCTCCATGGCAACTGAATACAAACAAATAACCCACTGATCAGTCTGTTGTTCTTATTTCAGTCGGCGCGCCATGGCCAAGTTTTCGAAACCTGTCGACTTCGCGTCTTCGTTCTTGCCTCTGTACTACGCACTCAAAGTCATAGGCTTAGCTCCTTACACTTACCGCGACAAGCCTGGTCGGTTTGAGGCGTCCAACTGGGCCAGACTTTATACTCTTTTCTGTGTTTGTTTAGCTTTAGGCTATCGTGGCTTCTTGATTGGTCAAGACATTTACTACGACAATTATACCAGACAGGAAATCTCTGAACTCGTGCCATCAGTTATTGCTACGATCACATACACCGCTACTACGACAACCGCCTTTGTGTTCGCGGCCACGTATAGCAATCAAAGACTTAGAATGATCATCTCCGATATTAACGAGTTGGATAAAATATTGCTACCACAACCAGCTGCTTTGTACAGGAAGTCAGTAACAATATCCTTCCTCCCAGTCCTTGCTGTGGTATGCTATTATAGTTTCAGGTTCGGTTTTCTCTTGAGGCTAAATTCCTTGCCATATATGGCACTGTATTTTATTTGGCTGGATGCAGTGATTGACTCGATAATGATCCAGTTTGCCTGTCTCGTGTTGACGGTACGTCATCGATTCAGTGTGCTTAACAAGGAGTTAGCCTCGTGTTCGAACTTCTACCAGCTACCTGAAGTGCCATACTTTACTTACATACACGTGAACACAGTGGACATCTATCACCGTATTTACTCGCTTAGAAATATCTACGTTATCCTGCATGACATTGCTGGCAACATCATGCAATGCTTCTCCAAACAGGTTCTCTTGTATGTTCTGTATAACTTCAGTGACACAGTGATTTGGACGTATCGTTTTCTGGGAAGATCTGTGGACGGAGACTACCGAGGAGAATCCTGGATCCATCTCACTCTCGAGGTAAAGTTATATTACTGCCAGGGAATGTTCTCCGCAGTGTCCACATGCAGCTGCTGCGAGAACTAGTATCAGTATTTACGTTGGCAGCACGGGTGCCGCTTGTATCAAAACATACTAACAGTAAACATTGTAGCCTACTCACTACAGCCATTCATAACAGATGTTAGAAGTGTTGTCCTTGAAGCTTGTCGCTTACAGCATTATATGCTGTCTACTCAGAGATTCCTGTATGTTGAGCTAATTTGCGCGTTGATTTACATGGTCTACGCAGCATTATATCGGAGATTTCATCAATTTTTCATATGTTAAGATCGTAGTCCTGCCTGTTCCCGGTACATCGAGACATTTACTTATCAAATCCCGAACGGTATCACGGTTTGAACAGTATGAATTAGGAACCCGCGTCTGAAATTTAATTTTAAATTTTCTGTAAACCAATCACCTTCGCGAAAAAACGTATTCCACCAAAGAAGCTCTCTGTTCAATAGTAAACATTAACGCCTGTATACTGCTGAACTCTTGAAACTTGTTGTTGGTTCTGAAAAGAACCTTTTGCATCAATCATTTTAATGTTTGATAGTCAGGAGATCACAAGGATAATCTGACAGCTTGATCGCTATTGTTCGTTTAGCACCGCCTGGGGGTCACGTGTAGGGCAATTTGAGGTTACACAGACGGACTTGAGCAATGCCTTCTGATTGGAATCGGTTTGCCCCTCCAGAGAGTTCCCTAATGCCATGCATAGCTGAGAAGGTGCCAGGGTTCACTCAGCCTAGAAAGACCTGGTCGAAATCAAATAGAATCCGGACCAATCACGGTGTATGCGGGGATCTCCTGTACTAGCTGCATATGATAGCTAATTGTTCATTTATTTATATAACATATTTTCTGATAATTTTATTTTCCTATCTATTAGGTTATTCCATGTCGACGTAATAACATGTTGGCACCTATCCAAATTTAAACTCCGCATTTGATCCAAATTCAAACTCCGTAAGAAGATTTTGCTTACTCGTTCAAGCGCTGAGCTGAATTATTTATTGATTTTTTGCACTTGTTCTTTATTATTATTATTTATTTGTGTATATTTTAATTTTTTAATACAAAGCTTGATATTTATTTACACTTATCATTAATATTTCTTATTTTCTAACTGCATTTTTGAAAAATTATTAAAAAAGACCAATATTGAATTTTATTTTATTTAATACTACATTGTATGGATATCCATTTTAGTACTATATTTCACTTCATTACAGCTTTTATCTTTAACATTTCACTTCTTATTTAGATTTAACTACATATATATTATTTCATTTTAATTCTTAATTGATTTTCATTTATTTTAAGCTGAAGATGACCTCATCGTAAGGTCGAAACATGTCCAATATATAAAATATATATTTGTTGAGAATTGATTTGGCGTATAATTTTTAACTTTTAATTCTATTTTATCATAGTTCACCAAAATGGATGAATGACACATCCTTGTTCACTTTACTGTATTATGGTTATTGAAACTCTGTAGTGGCAATACCGGTAAGTACATGGTCATTATCTATGTGCGCCCCGATAAACACGGCAAGCTAAGCCGGCGGGGACTGGCTCAGATCGCGGGCGTGCGTACCCGGTTCAGCCGGTGGTGGCGCGCACTATCACACTTTTACCAAACATGTTCAATAATGTGTACTTACAGTGCTCATAGCCGATGATGAAAATGTCCTCCTCCTCTTGTAAAACACACCTGACATCTTCTGATGAAAGAATGTCTGTCAACTCTTTTATTATTTGCGGAGCCTGTTTCCTTGAATCGTTTAGCGAGCCTCCTAATTGTACTGGCATTAGGCACAGGTCTTCCTGGAAACTTGATTCGAAATTTTCATCTCGTTTCAGAGCATGATTTTCTGCTTTTCATATACGAATTATGAATATATTGTGCCCGTTTCACGAGGATTTCGGGGAGTCATAGACCTTAAATGACCCTTCCGAAACCCCCTCTAACAGGAGGGCATATAGGACGGGGTGGAATGCATTCTTGTACTGGAGAAGCACAGGGAAACTTAACTCGGGGGTGTCGGGTATAATGAGAGATCAAACTACCAGTCCAGAGGAATACAAACTCAAAAATAAAATAAAGAGGCCAGGCTTACATTTAAATCGCACTCAATTTATTCAAATAAGTGGCAGACCCCTAACTACTTCAGAGAGGAAAAAACGGCTAGTCCGTGCTAAACAATGCAGATAATAACTTAACTCGTCTCCGTACGATAAATCCTAATAATTAAGCCACTCGAAGTCCTACTAAAAATGAAGAAGTCAATAAGCAAAACTAAGAGAATGACACCTAATCCATCCCTATGCAATTACTTCGGAGATGCAAAATAATAATATTACAAGCCTGAATCTACAGCAAAGAAAGATATTTACTTGTTTACAATGCAAGGAATTCATTACATTTACTGCACAATAAGTTTAATGCTACGCTATGATGGTGTCACCTCTAACATTTAAGGTTACAGTAATTTAAGCTAATACCTATCGTACGTTAACAGTAGCAATGATGTAGACGTGATGCGTTCCATCCAAAATTTATTCCAAAGCAATATCTCAGCACATTCTGAACCTAACAGATTATAAGAAAAAGCTATCCTAAATTACAACACAAATGAATAACATGTAACCCTTTAATAATGCGCAATTGGCGCCACTGTCCTGCCTACACGCAGCTTCACTGTTAATGAAGTTGGGTCATGAATGTATGGGAGAGAAAATTAGGTCAGCGACTGCATGAGCAATTCATGTCTAACTCCCCCAGGGGCTCAGTGGGTCGTGGGTTGGCGACCACGAGACCCCAGCTGAGTCCGGCATTGCTTCCACTTACTTGTGCCGGGATCCTCTCTGTCTTCTTTCCGTCGACCTCCCTTGGTCAACTCTTGTTCTTTTCCGACCCCGGCGGTATTAGGGTATCCTTGGCCTAGGGAGTCTTTCACTTTCCCGCCTTAATTGGCCCTTGTCTCATCTTTTCTGATTCTCTCCTTCTGCGAGGGTCAGCCTTCTTTTTCTTTTCATGTTATCTCCTGCCTTCAGCTCAATGCCCTCAAGGAGGCCGGGTGTATGTAGCTCCACCACTTTCGGTGGACCCTAGATAATGCTACACCCTCAGGGGCTCACGGCTGGTGAGTTCGGGAATTGGCGACTCCGAGGGATTCCTGAGCTGGGTCTGTTTTCCCCTTTTGTCCCTTACCTGTGGGGAGGACCCTCTCCTGTTCCATTTTCCTATCTGCCTTTCATGGCTCTCTTTCCTTCCAAGTCCCTCAATCCGCATTCTTCGAGGGTTGAGGGCATTTCTTTTTCTCCTGTCCTTTATTTGCCTTATTCTCCTTTAGTTTTCCATTTCTTCTTCTAGTATGTAGGTTAGTAGTTATTTTTAGTTTTAAGTTTGCATTTCATTTTCATTTTCATCTTCACGATCACCCAACCCATCAGGGGCCGATAACCTAGATGTTAGGCCCTTTAAAACAACAATTATCATCATCATCATCATCGTCATGTCTAACGTCATATTATCAGGTTGGCTACCGTGTCTAAACACGTAACGAACTGATTGTCGTCTCTCAATAGGGAAAAGCTGTAATTGTATTTAGATGTGTCAAAGAATCAAATCTAAGCACTGGTCATCAAGGTTTCATTATGTTTAGTGGTTTATTTATCTTTTAGAAGATTTTTCTAACACATTATTTAGGTTCCAGTTTAGATAAAAATCCTGATATTTGATTATTACATTCTTATTTATCAAATTCTCTTTTAGTCCTATCAGTTTCTTTGTATTGGTTTAGTGACCATGTTAACCTCGAAAAGTGTGAAAAATTGGTGTAAAACAATCCAATATCAGACTCATAATTGGAAGAAAAACCTCATTCCAAACTTTCATTCGCAACTCTAAGTGCTTAACAATAACACTGACCCGTCGGTATCAGCTCAGTTAACGAGACAAAAGTCGTTCACGTTACTAGCTCAAATAGTACCAAAACTTGTACTTTGCAACTAAGGGTAATCAGATCCTACCTCTGTAGTGCATTCAAAAACATAACAGTGGTTTTCACTAGCCTTATACAATTCCAGCTTGTGGACAAGATCATTACTCTGCTGTGCAAACAGCTGTGGATTCTGAATATCATTCTAAACCTATTTATAGTGTGCATCAACTGCTTTTATATCAGACTTCTACAGTCAAGAAACATGTGTTAATAAACCGGTCTCTCTTACAGTCCTAAAATTACCCCTCACTTCGAACGCAAGATAGCCTGCTTGGCTCATCTTATGAATTACAGATTACAGCTTTTATCACAGTCGTCAGATTGTCAAAAATAAACAAAAGAAACACTCCCATCAGTCCATGTGGCGTGAAACAGGTTTTATGCAGTGTGGGCTAGCGTTTATTTCACTCACTGCCTTCTAAATAATATCACTGTATTAAAGAGCGCGCTGTGTTCACGGCTACAAGGTCAACTAAAAATGACATTGGCTTTGCTATGGCGTTGGCCAACATGTGGTTACTGGATTTACTGTTCCAGTGGAATGCAGTTCTGACATGAATATATAACCAAAATACCTCCACGCAAATGAGTGTTGGTTCGATGCACAGTTGAACTATAAAAATGTGTATTTACAAGAATAAGGTCAAGAGCGTTTGTCCCAAGCTCTGGCAAATGATACGAAATAACGTGGTGGTAAACTAACCACTAGAAAAACATAGCGATGAATCCTACCTAGGAACGTGCTGCGTAAGGTCTACTAATACTAATCCCCTCTACCATGACCGTACATAAAAAGTATTCGACTGCTAGTCGAACTCACATGTTTCCTTCACGTCTCCAGCGTGAATTCGCCTGGTCTCGGTGGCAATGTGGCATGATGGTAATTAGCCAATGAACACCGTCCTTCCTTCGGGAAATTTCAGCCATCACTATACCCCTCCATTATTGGGGTTTCTATTCCATTCCAAACTTCGTTATAACGGGAATAGTAATCGTGTCTTCAGCATGTTGAATAAATGGAGTAAATTCCATGGTAATAAAGTATTCGTAGTTTTTCACTGGCTTTAAGTGTGGTAAATTATCAATTACCATTCTCACTGAATTTACACTTGAGTAGTGGGTTAGTGCAATAAATGGCCATGAGTTTCATCCGCTCACAGAATTTAATTAGTAGCTTGTGCCACTACGTTCACTAAAAACTGGTGCATTAAATTACACGCAAAATTTGCTTAGCATAATTCACTGTACGTTTTACCTGGAAATGCTTTAACACTTCGAACAAAATTATATGCACCTGGCAAACACATGCTTGACGGCGTGTTCGATTCCGGCGTGGTTGAAAATTATTAATTCCACGAATATTAGGAATTCGCTTTCACTGATAGTTTTAAACAGATTTAGCAGCTTTACTGCGTGCATGTGCACATCACAATTCACTTGATTAAACCTTTTGCACTAGATATTCGTCAATTTAGACGACGACCAAATTTAACGTCTCAACAGGACCATGCCTGCGGTAGAAGTGGTGCTTATCGAAATACCGGATGCTCGATTCTGTTATCAGTCAAAAGTTCGACGGTAAATGTTCATCGCATTCTCTGCGGGGTTTCATCTCTATTTCTTCTCATCAACAAAAATCAAATTCTCTTCCAGTGCATCGAAATATTTACAAATAATTAATAACAATTCAGTCTCACAGAAAAATCAAATATAATTTACATTGGTGGCGCGGTAACTTGTAATTAATCAAATGATAGTTACACATACTTTCTCCTTGGAAGTCCTCGGTTCATCCAGAGATGTTACATTCTTCATGAGCCATGGCTGTCACATCGCAGATGTGAGGACGGGTTCAATATCTTACTGTTTTCGTACATAAATTTGCTCCAAATAGCATCAAAATCCTCCATAGAACATCTACACTACGTATTAGAGCCTCAATAACATCGCTGAAGCTTCGTACAATAACTACGCACGGCATTCCTTCTTCAACCCAACGAATACTTGTATACCATCATAAAAGCAACTTTAGATCTCTCTCAGAGTTTTCCACTTAAACCTCCAATAACAATTCATCGACTATAACATTCCATATTCCCCGTGGTTTTAATAATCCTATAATAATGGCCACGTGCGTCAATGCATGACCTCCCGTCGGTTTACTACTGTAGTTACTATGCTTATAACAATCGTCGTTAATATTCAATAACAATAATAAATTCGCAGTGCTCCACACAAGTGGCGTACCTACGGGGAGTGATTAGGTGGATGAATCCACCTCCAGAGCCATAATATAATAACAATAATAATAATAATAATAATAATAATAATAATAATAATAATAATAATATCGTATGGCCTCGGATGCCGGGTGCAAGCGTTGTTATTTGACACCCAAAGGGTAGCTTGCATTTCGAATTTCATTTTTCCTTGAAGCACTATGAAAGTCAAGGAGGTTAGATATATAAGCACCTTGAACACTATAGCGCATTCTAGTAGAGAAATGAGGAACTATGTGTTGGCTGAAACTCTCGAGATTAATTTTGCCATTATGAACACGGCCTACTGAATTTAAATGGGTTCTTTGACATGCCAACATCGTATGATATGGTGTCGTAATTTTTGCCGTCTTTCAAAAAAAATCACTTGCCACGGCCAGGAGCGAACCTGCAATCTTGGGGTTAATAGACCGACACGTTGACAACTCACCCACCGTGGCAAGTTAGCAAAGAAAATTGTAACATATGAACTAAAAAGTACAGTAAGTGGGATTCGATCCCTGGTCCTCTCATACTCTACTCATCTCGCCAACTATACACTAGCTTGTTAAGGTTGGTTACATGTATTACCTACCGGTAAAGATGAAGTGGTTATTTACACTCTGTTCTAATACCATAAGTGAAATTGACGAATTATAATACAAATATAAAATGCACTACTATTCACGGCCAATTTCAGCCTGTTAAACTATTTAATTCTTCTTTATGTCCTGAAATGCGCGTCCTTTGTGTGCAGCGCCAATAGCCTCGGCTATTTTTACCTACAGTTTATATCTGTTATTTGTTTTACATTATGAAACATTTCATGCATTTCACACACTGATATGAACATTTTAGTTGTGGTAATATTCCAGCTGTTTTCATCCGCCATTTTGGTTTGAATCTTTATTCAAAGATGCTCATACATTTTATAAAACCAACTTTTATAAAAGATTTCCCCATTCCACTGCCATATATTTTAAAAAGGATATTTGATCAGAGATCTTAAAAAATTTTCTTTGAAAATGTTATGCCGACCTTACACTACTACAACAGTCATCACATAATACAGGTTATCAGACAAGTTCAACACACACCAAACTACACGGGTATGATGACGAAACAGTTTTGTCTCTGAACTGTCGCGCGCAGTGATAGACCGGGACAAAACTGTCCTGTTTAAAAATGTCCCTAGTGTATGAAGGTACTGCGACAAAACAATCCTGTTCCTGAACTGTCGCGCGCAGCGGTACACAGGGACATACTCTTTCGTGACAAATTGTCCCTAGTGTGCGCAGATACTGCAACAAAACGGTCTTGACTCTGAGCTGTCACGCGCAACGGCAGACAGGGACAAAACTGTCCCGCGAAAAAATGTCCCTGTATGTGAAGGTACTGCGACAAAAAAGTATTGCCGCAGGGCTGTCGCATGCAGCGGTAGACAGGGACAAAATGTCCCAAGACAAAATGTTCCCAGTGTGCGCAGGTACTGAGACAAAACAGTCTTGTTCCTGTACTGTTGCGTGCAGTGGTAGACAGGGACAGAACTCTCCCGCGACAAAATGTCCCCATTATATGCAGGTACTGCGACAAAAAGTCTTGTTTCGAGCTGTCGGGCGCAGCGGTAGATAGGGACAAAACTTTCCCACGACAAAATGTCCCCAGTGTGTGCAGGTACTGCGACAAATCAGTCTTGTCCCTGAACTGTCGCGTGCAGCGGTAGACAGGAAAAAAACTGTCCCGCGACAAAATGCGCCTAGTGTGTGCAGGTACTGCGACAAAACTGTTTTGTTCCTGAACTGTCGCGCGCAGCGGTAGACCAGGACAAAACTGTCCCGCGGCAAGATGTCGCTAGTGTGTGCTGGTACTGCGACAAAACTGTCTTGTTCCTGAACTGTCGCGCGCAGTGGTACACAGGGACAAAACTGTCCCACGACAAAATGTCCCTAGTTTGCGCAGATACTGCGACAAAACAGTCCTATCCCTGATATGTCGCGCGCAGCGTTAGAAAGGAACAAAACTTTCCCGCGACAAAATGTCCGTAGTGTGTGCTGGTACTGCGACAAAACAGTCTTGTCCCTGAGCTGTGGCGCGCAGCGGTAGACAGGGACAAAACTGTCCCGCGAAAAATAGGTCCCCATTATGTGGAGGTACTGTGACAAAACAGTCTTTTCTCTGAGCTGTCGCGTGCTGCGGTAGGCTGGCACAAAACTGTCGCGTGACATAATGTCCCCTGTATGTGCAGGTACTGCGACAAAACAGTCTTGTCCCTGAGCTGTCGCGTGCTGCGGTAGCCCGGGACAAAACTGTTCTGCGCAAAATGTCCCCAGTATGTGCAGGTACTGCGACAAAACAGTCTTGTCCCTGAGCTGTCACGCGCAGTGGTAGACGGGGACAAAACTGTCCCACGACAAAATGTCCCCGGTATATGCAGGTACTGTGACAGAACAGTCTTGTCCCTGAGCTGTCGCGCACAGTGGTAGACGGGGACAAAACTGTCCCACGACAAAATGTCCCCAGTGTGCGCAGGTACTGCGACAAAACTGTCCCACGACAAAATGTCCCCAGTATATGCAGGTACTGTGACAAAACAGTCTTGTCCCTGAGCTGTCGCGCACAGTGGTAGACGGGGACAAAACTGTCCCACGACAAAATGTCTCCAGTGTGCGCAGGTACTGCGACAAAACTGTCCCACGACAAAATTTCCCCAGTATATGCAGGTACTGTGACAAAACAGTCTTGTCCCTGAACTGTCGCGCACAGTGGTAGACGGGGATATAACTGTCCCACGACAAAATGTCCCCAGTATATGCAGGTACTGTGACAAAACAGTCTTGTCCCTGAGCTGTCGCGCACAGTGGTAGACGAGGACAAAACTGTCCCACGACAATATGTCTCCAGTGTGCGCAGGTACTGCGACAAAACTGTCCCACGACAAAATGTCCCCAGTGTGCGCAGGTACTGCGACAAAACTGTCTTGTCCCTTAGCTGTCCTTGACTAAAAGTCCCCAGTGTTGGCGTGCTCTAACTCCCAATGTGTTTGCAGGTGACGCTGGTGGCGGAGCGGATCATGAGTCTGGTGGTGCTAGCAGCGGTAGGCGAAGCAGCGTCCTCCGAGGCGGCGAAGACAGCCGGTCACATAATCAAACTGATGTTGTTTCGTCCTCTGGACTCAAGACTTCTTCAGGAGTTACAGCTATTCTCCAACCAGCTGACCCACTGCAAGCTGTCCTTCTCAGCAAGCGGCTTCTTCCCGATCAACCACACACTGCTGTACGCCATGGCGGGAGCTGTTGCCACTTACATCATCATCCTAGCCCAATTCAAACAAACGTGAATGATTATCCACCGTAAATAACAATCATAATAATAAAACTCGAGAGTGCTTTCTACCATCAGGTACGGGGACTAGTAAGGAACAAGAATATACCAATTAACGCTAAAGAAGTTATGTATAAAGCATATTATGTTCCTATAATGACATATGCAGCAGAAACTTGGACAATGACTAAGAGGGATGAGAGCAGAGTACAGGCAGCTGAGATGAGACTCCTGAGAAATATGGTCCAGAAAACGAGGAGAGACAGAGTGAGAAATGAAGATATACGGAAAGAACTGGGAGTACAGAAACTAAATTACCAACTGGAGCAAAACAGATTGAGATGGTTTGGACAGGTCAAACGGATGAATGAAGTAAGGCTACCAAGACGAGTACTGGAACGATGGATGACAGGGAAGAGAGGGCGAGGAAGACCAAGAATGTGTTGGATGGACTCGGTGAAGTATAGCATTAGAAAACGGAACGTGGATGGGAACACCGTGTCGGAAGAGGAATGGTGGAACGACAGAACAAAGTGGAGAGGAACCATATTTGCTCCCACCCAGTGTCAGCTGGAAAAGGGGAAATGAAGATGATGATGAATATTGGAACCAGAAAATAACGGACACCATACGCAAAAGACGACTCTCCTTTTATGGCCATTTAACATGAATGAGCTCCGGAAGATTGTCCAATCGAATCTGTGCCTACTTTGTGGCAAAGAAAACTAAAGGGTTCTGGTTTACAGAGGTGGAAAATGACCTACAAGAACTGGGGTTATCACATGAGGGCATTTTGGAACGCGACTCTTTGAGAAGAACCTTGGGGAAATGCAAAGTTTTCAGCCAAAACCCATATTGAAACCGACAAGAGGACCGAAGAACGAAAAGAAACTCAGCGTTGAAGAATGCGCGAATACTGGGCCAATGTGAAAGAACGTGGTACATAGAAGACGGAAACATGGGACCAGAAAAGAGAGCAGACGGCTTATGGAGAAATAGCCAGGTGGAGAAACTTACGGTCGCAATACGTAAGAGATGAATGACATTTTGTGGACATCTCACAAGGATGAACAACTCTAGGAAGTTGTCTGCTGTTTGAATCTTCAGTCGTTTGTCTGGTTTGATGCAGCTCTCCATGCCTCCCTTCCCTGAGCTAATCGTTTCATCTCTACATAGCTACCACAACCTACATCCGAGGCAATCTGTTTAACATATTCTAACCTTGGTCTACCCCTACAGTTCTTCTCCTCGACCCTTCCTTCCATAACTAAGATTGCCATTCTTGGGTGTCTTAGTATGTGTCCTACCGACCTATCTCTTCTCTTAATTATCAGTCCCCAAAAAAACCATCTCTCCTCTCCCACTAGTCTTAATACCTCTTCATTTGTAACCCTAACTACCCATCTGAACTTCATCATTCTCCTGTAGTACCACATTTCAAACGCTTCAATTCTCCTCTTTTCTGCTGCACCAACAGTCCAAGTTTCACTTCCATAGAGCGCCACGCTCCACAGAAAGGCCTTCAAAAATGACTTCCTAATACCTAAATCTATATTCGATATCAACAGATTCCTTTTCTCTAGAAATGCTTTCCTTGCCCGAGCTAACCTACTTTTATATCCTCTTTGCTTCGTGCATCAAAGGTTATTCACTTACATAGTCAAGTTGCAGTCCACCATAAAGTGGATTGAAGAACCAACAAAGGATCTCCATGAAGTTTGAATTAATCCAAAAGATTTTCTAAGCAGAACAGAGTTTCGCGGAAAGGT
This sequence comes from Meconema thalassinum, assembly GCA_946902985.2. Taxonomy (NCBI): domain Eukaryota; kingdom Metazoa; phylum Arthropoda; class Insecta; order Orthoptera; family Tettigoniidae; genus Meconema; species Meconema thalassinum. The sequence continues at coordinate 204,469,694 of OX336399.1, read as the reverse complement.
GGATAAATTCAAAGGGTTTCCGGAAAAACATAGCTCAATCACCAAGGCCATGTGGTTTGAAGTCAGAAGAAGGAGACTCAGCGACCGTATGAACAAATTCTGGGAGGAAAAATAGAGATTGGCAAGTCAGCTGATTGTTTAACGCAGTCCACAGTGGGCCAAAGTGAACAGAATAATAAGAATCGTAATAATAGCCACCAGTGCATGGACAGAAGAAAGGTGAGAGAACGAAGAGATTTTGGGAAGGGAAGAAAGTAAATTGAAATTTATCTGCTAAACACGGAGAGCAAAACATTATTTTACTCTCACAATATCAATATTTTATAATACCACTGCATCGTGTTTTAATATTTAGTTACTGTCTTCCATACTTTATTCATAGAAATAACTCGGGTGTTCACAAAATAATGGACATGGCACTCTTACAGGGTGAAGTTCAAGGCTAGGAAGGAAGGTACTGTAAATGATGGGAAATGAGGGCTGACCAAAACGAAATTATAGAGCGTTATTTAAGCCTCGGTTCAAAAATACACGTGTGTGGAATTAAATGTGAAAGGGAGGCACTTCAAGCTGGATGAACAACAAGCATAATGTGTAACTGACTCGATATAGTAGACAGACCGCGCATGCGCACAGCCGAACCCGTCGCAGCGCGCAGACAATAAGTAGGTGACCATGAGGACCTTCCTCATATTTGCCTGGAGTGGATAGTGGAAAGTGGAATGTTGGCGGCTGGCGTTAGAATCGAACTCGGAACTCTGGAGGGACCCACCAATATGGAGAGCCACATCAAGGCATAGAAGTACTAGTTTTTCGGTGATTGGGAGTCTTGTACCTCCCTCCATCATTACGAGTTCCATTAAACGGAGTTGGAAACTTCGTCTTGTCAAGTTGTAGCACTGCGGTTATAGACCACAAGCAGGTCTATTGGTGTAGCGACCAACAAGTCAGTCGCCATAGCAACAGCAAACACTTTATACGGTAGCAAGATGTGAAATTTCAGATGTTAGGACTGTCTTGCTGTTTTGGAGATCTGTATACCATTCATCCATGAACTATTTACAGTTCCATTTCAAATAATGCGAAATGTAATGTTAATTGAGACTGTGGACTTACAACGAAATAGCAATAACGCTGTTTGTACATTAAAAATCCATTGAATGTATGAACTTGTCATTCACGTTTATATGTGCACAGGCAATAAACCCCGGCCTCCAGGATATAATGTTTATTGTCACCCACTGTGATGTTTCATTTTGTAATAAGTGATATATATAAATTACTAGCTGTTACCCGCGGCTTCGCCCGCAATAACATTTGGAATCCCGTTATAACATTAGTTATATAGATAGATAAGCATGGGTCCTAGTGGAAAATAATTCTATCACCTGAAACCAAAAATGCATGGGACGAAAGAAAACATCAAAATATCATGTTGGTTTCGGACCCTAAAAGACGTGAAAAATATAATAAAAGTATTAAAAAAACTATTTTTTGAAATTTCATTCGAATCAATTATTATGTCATTCCTGGGACTTAGAAAATTCCGGCCAAAAAATACAAAATCATTAATAACTCCCTAAGTATTCGTCGTATGATGAAATAGCAAGAGACAAAAAAGATGTAATGTGTTATTGTCTACAACATAGGCCATGTATAATTTTACACTCAGACATATTACGTTTCCCCCCTCCCCCATAATTTCACCCCTCCCCATGGGCCCCTTAAATTGGATTTATGAAAAAAAAGTCAAACACCTGTTTAGTTATTTTTATGCTGATTTTTTTCGGCTGACTTCCAAACTCCTCGCCTATGTCGTTTAAGAGATACACGCTCCGTTAGGAATCCTTCAACCCCCACTTTTCACCCCTTTCATCTCATAATATACACCACATCGAAAAACCCTCAGACAAGTGTCTTCTTATTTTTAATGATGAGTTTATATGCCGAGTATCACATCCCCCAATGAAAGCAATCGGGAGATATTGCTATTCAATGAAATGCAGGTCTACCCCCTTAACACCCCTTTAGAACCTTAATATGCCAAAATCCTTTCTTAGCGGGCGTTTGCGGCCCTTGAGGAAGCCGGATACCAAATTTCATTCCAATCCGTTCGGTGGTTTCTGAGATTTCGTGATGAATGAATGAGTCAGTGAGTGAGTGAGTGAGTGGTATTTGAGCTTTATATAGTAGATATGGTACGATTGGCTACTTGTGACCGCCTCATGTGTATACCACCAGCCGAGCATTACTGTTATGCAGACTTCAGGGGACACAGTTCTGGCAGGGGCTATTGTCTTGTTGATTTATTTCATCGCACTTTATAAGCATACTACCGTTGACTTTTCAAGAAATGCAAGATTCTTCCTGTACTATTGACTCTATTTGGAAGATTTTGGTACAAACAGAGCCTTATAACTCTCTCTCTGGGTTAAGAGCTTGAGTTTAGTAAAACTCTCTCTCATTTCCTTCGTTGCTTGTTCAATGCATAGATTGAATAGTACAGTGAGTTTCTCTCATATGTTGGCCGTCCGTCGCACCCCGCTTATCTGTCTCCCGTTGACTCATCACTCACCGCTCAGCATAGCATATAAGGTGCGTTCAAAAAGTAACGAGTTGGATGCTGTAGTGCGCAAACCAGTGACGACATGGGCTAATCGTGGCGTGTGTAACGAGGTGTGGTTTCGACCAGAGCGTGGAAGGTTACAGCCCGTCGCTAGAGGGCACGCATGCAGGTCACGTGACGATACAAAGCGAGCAGCAGCATGCATCAATCGTCCAACCAAGACCAAGACAGTAGGCCATTCGACATGTTTCCTGGTGTGGTTGAAGACTGTGGGGCACCCATTGGGCACACACTTTCCGCAAGTGCAGTAGTTCCTTCATGATGGTGTGCACACTTCCGACGCTCAATCCGACCACGTCGGCTATGGTGTTCACTGTCACTCGGTGGTCCTGGGTAATGAGTGCATCAACCAGCTGGACGTTGTCATCGGTAATGCAGGGGGGTGACCCAGACCGGGCATCATCGGCAAACGACACCCGTGCTTCCCTGGAGCGCTTGTGCCACGCCTTGACCCTTGCAAGGGGCATGGAGTGTTCGCCGTACACTTGTGACTTTCGGCGATGAATGTCCTTTCCCCCTACTCCTTTCGCTGTCAGAAACCGAACAACACCTCTTTGCTCTTCGTTTGACGCCTCCATGTCACTGGTTGCAATGTGACTGGCAGCGTTGGACGATTGATGCATGCTGCTACTCGCTTTGTATCGTCACGTGACGTGCACGCGTGCCCTCTAGCGATGGGCTGTGACCCTCCACGGTCTGGTCGCAACCACACCTCTTTACACACGCCACGATTAGCCGATGTCGTCACCGGTTTGCGCATTACAGCCTCCGGCTCGTTACTTTTTGAACGTACCTTATAGTTTCTGTGTCGAAACATACCCGTGAAAATGGAACCAAGCTTCGTCCGAGAAAAATATTGAGCGTGGATCAATTATTCCATCATGAACGTTTCGCAACATCCAATTACTAAAACGTACCCACCTGTCATGATCACGTGTATTCTTCTGTGGCTTCAGTTTCAACATTTTCGTAGCCCGCCATGCTGAGCTCTTCGAAACCCTGGCTTCTTATCTAAGTTGTGTTAGGGATTTTGTAGGCGTATGTTGTAATTTTTCTGCGATTTAATTTAGGCTTCTTCTTCCTCATTAACTTAACACTTCTCTCCTTATCGAGTAAAGAACCAGTTCCCCTCAATTTGTTCACGAGTTTCCGCACGGTCTCTCTATGTGTAATTAAACGTCTAATGACTTCCCTGGAAGACTCTGTTTTCACATAATTATCGTACATAAATACCCTTTCCTCTACCGTGTTCACATGTGGGGTATTATAAGAATTGTACCCCGAAGTAACACTTCGCAACTTGAGAACAATTGGAGCGACAGATCATCACTAAAACACGTTGACCAACAGCTTGACCGCTGCGCCACCACGCCCCCTGGTGCCAGCAGATGAGAGAAACTCACTGTATGAGCGATATGTTGCAGTATTGTCTTACACCTTTCTGAATACAAATCTATCTCATGTCCCTCGACTTAAATAACTACCATCTGGTTTATGTGTAGATTTTATATAGCCTATATGAGGATTGTCAGTTTGTAATATACAGTATTATTATCGACATTTTGAAGAGGATTGGAGTAACCTCCAGGGATAGGACAGTGGTGTAAAATCTGAACAGAAACCAGACGGCAGTTATTAGAGGCAATGCACATGACTGGTATTCAGAGAGGCTGCAAGGCTGCAACTTTTCAATCTGTACATTGAACAAGCAACGAGGGAAATGAGAGAGATTTTTTAAAGTATGAAGTGAAATTATTTCAAATGTGACATTTGCCGATGCCGTTGTTATCTTGGCCAATACACCAGCGGATTTCAATGAGTTTCTCATCGACATGGATTCAGCCGAGGAGAGATTTCATGATCAAAACCAATTAATATAAAGCAAAAATAATGTATTCTAGCCAGAAGAAATCACAAACCCTCTTCACATATTCGGGTCCGGGCCGGCACTTGGTCTGACCATTTTGCAGCCTGATCTGGGTGGGAGGGGGGGGGGGGGTTGGAGATGAATTCCTGCTCTTTTTAGCGGTCTCATCAGTGGGTTTCATGGCGTAACATACACACCAAAATAGCTTTGCGTATTGCGATTTAGTGACTTGTTTATTTTGCTGTGTGTATGTTATCAAATTATACACAACATGGGGTACATACAAAGAAAAACCACACACAATCCGCTCTGAAAATGAGACAGAAACACACAACGAATAACAAAAGTGATAATATGGGACTGAGCGCACACACGTGGGACAGACCAATACCGTGTATGGCCAACACGAACTCTAATCCATGCTTGCAGACGACGAGGCATACTGAGCACCAGCGAATTCAACGAGGTTTGGGGCAGATTATCCCACTGTTGGACAGCAGTTTCAATCAGTTGCTCTTTGTTCGTTGGAGGATTGGGACGGTGCGAAATTTCCCTTTTGAGCTCATTTCATGCATGTTCAATACAGTTCATCTCCAGAGAATAGGCAGGCCACACCATATTCTGTATGCCATGCATTTGTAGGAACTGATTGATCACCCTAGCTCGATGAGCATAGCATTATCGTCCACTAGTGTGAAGCCCTCACCCATTGTGGCAGCGAATCCTGTAACGACAGGTTGAAAGATGTTGTGTCTGTACACCAGACCAGTCATGTTACCGTGGATAAGATTTAGAGGCGTACGTCGACTAAACATGACTCCACCCCAAAACATAACGGTGGCGTTCCTGGAAACCTGGATGAGGTCTCCATTGGTTTGCACCCTTAAGTAAGTAATCCTGGCAGGAAGACATATACGTGTCTTTGAGCATGTGGGGTTCTGGTGCTCTAAATGTGCTCCTTATGCCCCTTAATTTAATTGATTTTTGTTCTTAATTAATATTTTCTTTTATTCTAGTTATTTTTTGTTTTTAATGTGAGTGCTGCGCCTTGCTAATAGTAAAAATTTTAGCTTCGGATAGAGTATGTCATTTTTGTTGGGTGAATAATTGAAGTGTTGGGATTACCCCATGTATACTCTTTGCCATGTCTCGTTCCAGAGTACCTGGACATGTGTGTCATGTAGACTGCCTAACCACTTTAGGACCAGGTGTTGTTTAGCAGTTAAGTTTCTATGTGACAGCAGCAGATTCGGGAATGTGGTTCTTGGTTAGAAGGCAATCTCCAATATGAACAAGTAGTTCCGTGAAGAACTATACAGCCTATTTTCATATATCCTGCTCATGTTAATTGCCACTATCAACATACAAACTTTCAGTTTAATTGCTGTAACAGATTCGTAGATATTGAGAACCGTCTAAATATTTCATATGGTCGACAGGATGGATTTTTATTTTTGTACTATTACATTAAGATTATTGTGTACGTGTGGTATTCAAACTCCAATCGCATGATTAGAACACAAGAAGTAAAAACGAGATTTTAAAAGTACGCACACCAGCCATCTTGTGATTATGCAAACAATTGAAATAAATTACATGCCAGTGGATCAACATTTGTGTAAGCATTTAACGTGCAACGTTTCACGGCACTCGGATAGTTAATTCGCGAGAAACGTCCATTTAAATATTTATACTTCGCGTCGCCGCCATGTTGGATTTGTGCTCACCAGGTTACTGAAAGTCCTATAGGTGAACATATGTTCATAGTCTCTATGAACATAAAAAAAAATCAGTTTGGTTCCTGTAAAAGATTCATAGATATTGAGAACTGTCTAAATATTTCGGAAGCTCGCCATTTAGGATTGTTATATGTATAGGCCATAGAGTTATGTACCATTCAAGGACAATTATTGCCTAGCTTCATTATTCAAACTTTCACTTCGATCGCATGATTACGACACAAGAATAAAAACTTAATTTTAAAATTTCGCACAGCCGCCATCTTGAGGTTATGTAAAAAATTGAATTAAATTAGATGGCAGTGCATTACAATCTGAAAAATCATTTACTGTACCACATTTCACTGCGCTCAGAAAGTTAAATCACGAGAAAAGTCTATTAAAATATTTCAAATTCGCTTGGTCGCCATGTTCGTTTTGTACTTTACAGGTTTATGCAATATACATAAGTAAACTTGTATCAGTACCCTTTATCACCGTACAAAATTGCATGATGATATCTGTAATAGTTTCGGAGATAAAGAATGTTAGTGAAATATTTCGCACAGCCGCCATTTTGAGGTTATGTGAACAATTGAACTAAATTAGACTCCAGTGCATTACAATGTGTATAAACATTTGCTGTACCAAGTTTCATTACGTTTGGATAGTTAAATCGCGGGAAATGTCTATTTAAAAGTCTCAATTTCGCTTGACCGCCATGTTGGTTTTGTGGTCACCAGGATTTTGAAAGTCTCATAGGTGAACTTCTAGTAGTGCCCTTTATCTCCGTACACAATTTCAGGGCGATATCGTTAATAGTTTCGGAGATATTGAATGCTAGTGAAATATTTCGCACAGCCGCCATGTTGGATTGGTGAGACGTAACAAAATTTGAAGGGCACGGTCGAGGTCGCCAGGAATAGTGCTATGAACGTACCGAGTTTCATAGAAATCGCTCCAGCCGTTTAGATTTTATTAGGGGTCACACACACACACCTCTCACACACACACACACACACGCACACACACACACGGACAAAAGGTGATCTCATAAGCCTATTTTTTCAAAATTGAAAATAGGCTAAAAACGGTACCTAGGTTTTTAGGTGATTTTATTTAGTTCTCTCTCGATTTATCTGTTGTGATTTGTCGGTAATTATGTACCTTGGGGTCTTTATCAGGGCTCGGAGTGTGTGTGATCCACTTGAGGCAGGCAGTAGTAATACATATGAGACGAACCTTTCGTGTGGGAATTGTATGTTCTGGGCTGTGATTTGTGGATATTCATTTGGTCTGCATTATGCCTATGGTTTGTTTTATGTGTGTTTGATATTTATGTTAAGGGATTTGCGTGTAATGATTTTCGTATTTGAGTCATTCGAGTGTGGCTATGAGTGGGTCAGAGTTTCCTCGAGCAAGATCAAATGTTCATGAGCATTTTGCTTATGGCCTATAGTGAGCACTCTCGAGTTAAGGAATGTGTATTATAAAAGAAGAAACTGAATACATGATTATAATATCAATTTCCAAAAATATCTCCATCTTAAGAACAATTCATCTGTAAAATTGCACCATATTACAAGACATAGAGGTTGCAATCTAGAGACTGAAACTAGACACGGCAAAAGTAGTCTACTCGTTTCTTGTTGATCACTCTCTCGTATATTTCTGGTATCTTAGCCATTCGGCTAGAATCCTGAACCGACGGAATGGCGACTTTAGCCAGCACTGAACTGACCACTGAAAAGCTAAACGAAGTAAGAAACTTTCGCTAATTGGGAAGCAAAGTATAACTTGTGATGGATGGAGCAAAAAGGGAAGCTTCTCTACGGAAAAACAATCTGTTGGCATCAATTATTATAGATTTAAATAATGGAAAGTATTTTTGAAGACCTTTGTCTGGAGCGTGGTGCTTTATGGAAGTGAAGATAGTGTTGTCTTATTGATAATAATGTGGTAGCTTTCAATCGGTAAACACACAGTTACTGGAATATGTGAGAAATAACGTGAAAGAAATTACATGTGATTAAGATATATATTGTTACGGACTTTTCAAGAAGAAATAAACAGGTATATCTCTACTTAGTATAAAACAAAGTCCCCGATTCGTGGAAGTTACGGGTAATGTCGAGAACCACCGGATGGATTTTGATGCAGTTTCCACCATTCTGTAAAAGATATCTCGAGGAAGGTTTCTGTAAAAAATAATATTTTTATGATCAAAGGAAGTCAAGCAGTAACGATTTCAGTGCAAACGTCATAAAAGAAACTGGCGTCCGTGCGCTTTTTAATCTTACGCTGGGCATACCGTTAAAAATACCAATATACTATGAATGTAAGAATTGTTCAGCTCGAAAAGTTGTACAAAAAATTCCATGAGAGCATATCTCTATCTTCAATACATCGCCCACTATAGGTGTTTTTACCTTTTCATTTCTTCCAACAATCTCCATTCAACTACTGAGGCGCCAGTTTACGAGCTAGCTAGGAGTGAGCCTGTCACCCCAGTAACAGCCTAGCTAACGGGCGAGCCTATGACCCCAGATACAGCAAGCAGCAAACTGTCGAGTGAAGACTTCAGAGAAGAGTGGTTGTGTTTGGAGTTTCCCTGGAAGTGCAACTCGGCTTTTTTTCATTTCCCTTGTGAACATTTCGTTCCGCAAAATGCACAGTCAAGTTAAGATTGGACGGAAGGGACATTTGTGTTTCATGCACCTCGCCATTCGTAAATTACGTCTGACAAGAATTCGTTGCATATGCATCTCCATGATATTATAATTAATAGTCCAGTCAGTGTTTTTAACCCGAGACGTAAAACGGATATAGGTCGTGGTTCATTGACATGAAAAAAAAGCACTTAACACTTAACGGATTCATATCTGATCCCGGGAAAAGCCGGGGTGGGTTGGTAGTATATATATATATATATATAAATATTGATATGCGCCGAGCCCCCGTGGGACATAATCACCCCTTCCGTCCCCTTTCAACCCCTCGTCACGCCACAATCCCCAAAACGAACCAAAAGCAACAGTTACACCGGCCTGGCAAGCCAACTCTCATTCATGAGGAAACCATTGCCTCACGAAAGTAAACAATAAGCCAACAGTTAGGTAGGGCACATCCACACACGCATACTGCTGATGTAGCTTACGACAATTACTTTAAATTTAATTTAAATGGAAGCCACCGCAAGGACTACGGATCTTTTGCCTGGGGAGGTGCTGTCCGTCGTCATCACCGCCGTACTGCAGATTAGGTGAGTGTCGCCCAAGGTTAATCCTTAAAAACTTTTCTTTCCCACCCCTAACTATTTGTAATCACCCTTTATTACACTGCTCTCTAACTAACTAATTTTGTGTGCAACTGGAAGCCCTCCAGTGTCTCTACCTCATTGTGGAATTAAACCATTTAAGCCCATCAACACTGAATCCCTCACATTCTTAAAACACCCTGATTCCAAACCCTGGACTCCTCGCTCGTTCCAAGCGAGTCCCCTTTCCGCTGCATCGCACGTGCTGCCTCAGACCTGCCCGTGTGTCAGGTGCCTGTAATCGCCGGCACAGCATTTTTATTACTTGCTCACATAAGCAAGGACATTAGTCAACCTTCAAGTCTCAATCACGTACCATTTCCCCCTCACAGCTACACTCAGGTAATAGCCCTCTAAACAATTCGCTACCCTTTTGCTCCAAGAACTACCCACACTTAGCCTCGCCCCGGGGGCTATACAATATTAATCACATGTAATTTATTGCAAGTTAATTTTTACTTATTCCAGTAATTGGAATGAATTTTATGTTGACCGATTGAAAGCTATAATATTAATTGATCTATGGAAGGGAAACATGGGCCTTCATTGCAGCACAAAAGAGGAGATTTGAAATGTGGTGTTACAAGAGAAGGTTGAAGATTAGGTTAGTAGATAGAGTAACAAATTAAGAGGTGGGTGGGAGGAGATTCATTGGTGCGTGAACACTTGGGCACCCATGAATAGCTACAGGGGTGTGCAAATTATTCGACTCGATGCTACAGTAGTTTGCCTAAATTTCCTATTTTTTTTCTTTTGATGAGTTAATGCAGTAAAATTATCTCTGTGTCATTTGTATCAAATGATTAGCCAATAGTGTTAATTACACTTTCTCTTAGGAAACTGACAGTAAAATGATATTTTTTAGAATTTCCACTGAGCAGCTTTGCAAATGCAGAATCACACATGTTTTTTTTATTCTAACTTCCTTGCAAATTTAGTGCAGAAGGATTCGAAGTATTTTATTACTGATGGTCCGCTCATGAACTGTACAAAGAGGCATGGACCATGGATTGAAACCACCTGATTTAGAAGGTACGTTCCAAAGTCAATTAAAAAAGAGAAAACTGACCCTGTTAAAATATCCCTCAGAATCTCAAATTTCCAAACTTTCTCCACGCAGTTCCTTATGGGAAAAGTTGTGAGTTCTTACGGGAGAAAATATCACTTAGGGGGATAATAATAATAGAATAAAATGATTTTGAATTAAAAATTGTGATTGATTTATATCCATTAATTTAGTCTAATAATTTTCACACCTCTATAATTTAGTTACGGAAGGGAGGGTCGAGGGCAAGAACTGTAGGGGTAGACCAAGGTTAGAATATGTTAAACAGATTGCCTCGGATGTGTGTGGTAGCTATGTAGAGATGAAACGATTAGCTCAGGGCAGAGAGACATGGAGACTGCATCAAACCAGTCGAAAGACTGAAGATTCATTCTCCACATTCCCCCCATGCAAATGCTATGATGGTACCTTATTTCAAGCCCCGAGTCACTTATCCCAGTTCCTTACTCTTCTTCTACTTCGCGTTTTGAGACCACATAGGATCACTTTAACCAACCATTAGTTCGTCGACTTGTAGGAACTGTACGAGCTTTGCGGTCCTCCCTATACTTCTTAATTCGTATTGATCTTCTTGCCCTTTCTTGGGCGGAAAATATTCGTGTTGAAATGTTCTTTTTATGAGTGAAAAATAAAAAAGTCATCTTTTTAAGTGCTGTAGTTAAAATTTTCTTCTGTTGTTAGGCCAATTTATTTTTTATGTGCTCTCTGATTTCTTTTAACCATCGGCATCCAGTTGTTATTTATTTTGAAGCAAGATTGTACTGTACTAGTTGTTTTAGAAGACGTGAATCTGGCATTCTCATGATGTGCTCAAAGAATTCTAGTCTTTTCTTTACTCTAATGATTACAGTTATACACACATTCGGGAATGTTTGTATTCAAGTGTAATTTACTGCACAACGCACTTACCAGCCATTACGTCGTAAAAGGAAGGTCAATTAGTCAATGAGCTCATATAAATAGGTTTATAGCGTGTTTTACTCATGGTCGATAGAACACTCTCCAGCCTGAATGACCGGTTATTAGACTACCAGCATTACAGTAATGTCATTAATCGAACTTGCAATTTTACGAAACCACTCAATTCTTGCCGTTCCATTTAACCCTTTATGGGATGGTGGTCTCTATGTTAACCACCTGTCATAAGGACAGTTTATGCTTTCAAACATGCTCTTAGTTGAATCTTTAAGCCAAATGTCGGAGAATTTTCATCCCGAAGTGCTAGTATTTCTAAAAATCAAATATGCTTACGCATCTACTTGACGTAAAGTGTTGCATAAAGTTTAAAAATGTAAAACAAAAGAGATTAACAATTAAAGTGTAAAAATAAAATATAAATATAGAAATAAAAATCATAAAATAAAATCTCTACGTAGTATAAAACAAAGTCCCGATTCTTGGATGTCACGGGTAAACTGGAGAACCACAAGATGGATTTTGATGCGGTTTTCACCATTCTGTAAAGGATATCTCTAGGATGATTTGTGTAGAAAATAATTTATTTATGATCAAAGGAAGCCGAGCAGTAACGATTTCAGTGGAAGAATCGAAAAAAAACTGGCGTCCGAGCGCTTTTTAAGCTTACGCTGGGTAAACCGTTAAAATATCTAAATACTATGCGTGTAAGAATTGTTCAGCATGAAAAGTTCTACAAAAAAGTCCGCGAGAGCATATGTTATTGCCCCAGATGCAGCCAGAAGCTAACTGTCGAGTCGTGTTGAGTTAAAAACTTTAGAGAAGAGTGGTTGTGTTTGGAGTTTCCCTGGAAGTGCAACTCGGCTAACCATGGTAACAGAATCTCACAGGTCCATCTATTTCTGTAAGACGCAATGCAATTCCAATTATTACATTACTGTGAAAGTTTCCAGACGGTTATAAGGTTATCACTGAACCAAATTAAGCTGTAAAATGCATCAATACATACAGTATAATGCCCTTAAGGGGGTCAAGGGGAACTCGAGAATTTTTTCACGCGATTTACACCTGCGGGTGTGGTACGGCAGGTCAAGTATATTCCTATCCCTATATTATATTATTTTCATTATTAGTATTATATTATGGCGTACAACGACGATACAAATCACCTCGGTGCCAGAAACAAAACTCGGGGGCCCTAAAGGGTCCTCGAAAACTACATTATAAGGCTCTAAATCCAACAGTTTCTGAAATATTCCCAGAAAACTAATTTAATTTAATTTAACAAAATAATGAAGGGATGCAAATCGGTAACCATGACAATATTATCTCAAGTGGTGGCATACAACTTTCCATCTATTTCGTATGAAGCAATGTCACTCCATTTATTACATTTCTGTGAAAGTTTGCAAATGGCTATAAGGTTATCACGGAACCAACGTAGAGGTATAATTCATCAATGCAATTAAGGGGGTCAAGGGTAACCTAGAATTTTTTCATGCAATTTTCACGTGCGACATATAGTACAGAAGGTCTATTAGTCTATATCTCCAAACAGCAGTATTATTTTCAAAAATTCCTGAATTGAATCAGCATTTGTTGCGGCTTTTAGGAATTTGGGCCATTTGAGGCTAAAGAACCTGAATTTTTATGCACCACAAGCTTTTATAATTTATGAAAGGGGTCTTCCTATGTATGGGGACCTAACACAACGTAGAGGGTCAGTTTTTATGAGACGTATATTGCGTTTCGTCTACAAGGCTTTGAATTCTATTTCACGTCAGGAAGTACACGTTAGGTGAATTTAGTTTGAGAGCACATTTTAACTAATCTTTTTTTTTTTTTCGACATACGGGTTCATCGTAAGGATGATTTTGTTTGATACTGTGTGGTAGATATACCCGTATTTGGATATCTGGGTGATATGTTGTAGACAATAGAATTGTCTGTCTGTCTTTCTGTGTATCTTTATGTACGCCTATAACTCGTGTTCGGATGCTTGGTGCATCGTAACATTAGGTATGGTAACCATGAGAGTCAATACACCAATCAAGAAGGTAGCAAGATGGCGACGGAGTGAGTACAGGTGGAAGTTGAGCTCCGTGTGAATGTGTATTTCAAGTGTGTAATACAGGAATTATCACAGTAAAAGTTGGCATAGGAACAACATATGAACGTTAGATTAATTTAAAGTAATATCTCATAGGCAGCTGTGTAAAACAACGTGAAATTCCGGTTATTTGTGTTAGGGAGCATTCACTTCACTTTGCCGTCATGAGCTCGTGCGCGGTGTGCAAGAAGGAAGTGGGAAAGGCAGCAGTGAAAGTACAGTGTGGTGCATGTAAAAACTGGTTTCATGGAAAGTGTGTACAGTTAAATGGAAAAGCTGGTGAATGGCTATGTGAATTTTGTTCCACTAAAGACACATCTCCATCATTAGGAGATGTGATGGTGTTATTGAACGAACTACGAGAGGAATTTCGTTCCATGAAAAGCGAGCAACTTCAGAGGGAGACGGATCTGGGTAAGTCACTGGACATGTGTCACAATAAATTAGATGATAATATGCTACTGCTAAAATCACAGCAGGCAGACATAGCTCAGTGCTTAGCACAAATAGAATCCCTGAAGCAAGAAAACTCTGATCTACGCACGAAAGTGAAAGCATTGGAAAATCGTGTGTTAGAATCTGAACAGTATTCCAGGCGCAATACAATTGAGATACAAGGTGTTCCCGAAATAAAGAATGAGAACGTTCTTAACACTGTCAAACTAGTTGGACAAGCCTTGGACGTAAATGTGACTGATGAAATGGTGGACGCTTGCCATCGTCTTCCAAAACAACCAAGCCAACAATGCAGTGGCATTGTCGTTAAATTTGTGAGGCGGTTCGACAAAGAAATCTTCATGGAACGGCGCCGTGTAAAGAGGAATTTATCTACTAGACATATGGGACTCCCTGGGGACAGCATGGTGTATGTGAACGAGAGTCTCGCCCCGGAAAAGAGAAGACTACTGGCAGCGGCTCGTCAGAAGCGGAGACAAAAGGAGTTTGCGTATCTTTGGGTAAGAAACGGAGTCATAAAAATGAAGAAAAATGAGGGTTCCCGTATCATAGTAGTTAATAGTATGGACGATCTGAACGGAATTTAAAATAGATAAATTGTCAATTTACTATCAGAATGTACGTGGTATGAAATCTAAATTGTATGTGTTTAACGAGAACCTATTGTGTAATGATATAGATATATGTATTTTAACAGAAACTTGGTTAGACTCCAGTGTTTATGACACTGAGGTCATTAACACTGGATACAGAGTATACAGGCAAGAGAGAGGTTCAAGCAGGACTGGTGGTGGGGTACTAATAGCGGTAAAAGAGGAGATTACCGTACTCAAGGCTGAAGGAAGGTCTCAGAACTCAGAAGTCTTGCTGTTAAAGCTGGAAACAAAAGGAAGAGTCTGGTATGTCTGTTCCCTGTACATTCCTCCTAGCTCGGACCTTGAATCTTACCGTGAAATGCTAGGGTGGATAGAGAACCATTATGAAATGTACAATAATAACATCATTATAGCGGGAGATTTTAACATTCCTACAATAACGTGTACAGAAATTAATGATGTAGATAAAAATAGCCATTCACAGTTACTGTATAACTTCATGAACCTACTTCAACTTAAGACTTACAACAACATTCAGAATTCGAATGGAAGAACTCTTGACCTAATACTCACTAACTACACAAACCTAAATCTTGTAAGACATAATACTCCTCTTTTAGCCGAAGATGCCCACCATCCCGCACTGGATTTAACTGTACCTCTCAATGGAGCCAAAAACACCTTCAGAATTAAAGAGCAAACTAAATTTAATTTTAAAAAAGCTAAATTTGATGAACTGTACCTCGGTTTAAGAGACAAAAATTGGGACGATCTCTACAAAATTATGGAAATAAATTCAGCAGTTAATTTTTTTTATGATAAAGTTTACGAAGTTTTCCAAAATACCGTCCCGGTATTAATGCCTTTTAAAACCAGTAAATACCCTGTTTGGTTTACAAAACAAATAATTAATGATTTGAAAGATAAAGACTTCCACAGAAAAAGAAAAGACTACTCTGAATATAGCAAATTGAGATACAAACAATTAAGAAACAAGACCAAAACAGACATCAAACTAGCTCATAAAGAATATATAACAACAGTTGAAAATAACATTAATAGTGATTGTAAAAATTTTTGGACGTACGTGAAAAGCAGGAGAAGGGCCAATGGTACATGTACTATAATGCAATACAATGAGGAAGAGCTAAAAAGCGGGGAAGCGGTTGTTCAGGGTTTTGCAAAATACTTCCAGTCGGTGTACTCACAACACCCTTCTTCCTACAGAATATCGCAAGATGAGGCAAATACGCCAGTAACCCTGCACATAAGCGAAGTAACAATGGCGGAAATTGATAGAGCGTTAAAAAAACTGAGACCAAAAACATCAGCGGGCCCGGACCAAATACCCCCTTACGTAATTAAGGGTTGCTCACAGATTTTAAAAGATCCCCTTCATTTCCTTTATAACCTAGCAATTAGTACAAATACATTCCCAGATATTTGGAAAAAAACTCGCGTCTGTCCTATTTTAAAATCAGGTAACCAAACATTAATAAAGAACTATCGACCCGTGAGTATAGTATCAGCTGTTGCAAAGATATTTGAATTTATCTTACATGACAGAATTGTTACTCATGTAGCGCCAGCCATATCAGAACAACAACATGGATTCATGCAACGGAGATCCACAGTCACAAATCTGATGAATTTCTCCCACGATGTTTCATCTGAGTTGGATATCGGAGGACAGATGGATGCTATTTTCACGGATTTTGAAAAGGCATTCGATAGTATAGATCATGATATTCTTTTGACAAAATTAAACAATTTCGGTTTTTCACAAGCAAATTTACGATTTCTTAGCTCGTATCTGTCTGGTAGACAGCAATATGTATACTTTCTCGGAAATTCATCAATGGAATATACCGTAAATTCCGGAATTCCCCAGGGATCGAACCTTGGACCAATTATGTTTCTGATAGCAATCAATGACATTTCTGAATGTATTAAGCACTCTAAATGTCTTCTATACGCTGATGATTTTAAGATATTCCGTCCTGTATCCTCTGCTCATGATTGCTATCTTCTACAAAATGACTTGGACAACATCTTTGAATGGAGTAGGAAAAATAAACTTAATTTTAATCTAACGAAATGTGTCACAATGTCATTTACCCGAAGGAAGAATAAAGTTAGTTTCCAGTATAAGCTGGGGTTGAATACGCTGCGGGAGGTTAATGGTGTAAGTGACCTTGGTGTGGAACTGGATAAAGGTTTGACTTTCGCTCCTCACATCAACAAGGTAACAAGTGAGGCGTACCGAGCACTAGGCTTCGTCATTAGAAATGTAAGACCTTTTCGGCAGGTGAAAACGGCCATTACACTCTTTAATGCTTACGTAAGGGCGAAATTAGAATATGCAAGCGTAGTGTGGAATCCGTGGCGTAAAAAATACATAAGATTACTAGAAGGAGTACAGAAGCGATTCGCCAGATTTATACATTATAAAATGAGCGGAAATTACCCATATATGGTCCCATATAAAATCTTATCGAATAATCTAAAAATTATTGCTTTGGAAGATCGTAGGAAAATAAATGATTCCAAGATCTTACACAAGATTGTAAATTCTACGGTAGATAACTCTTATTTTTTATCGTTGCTGAATTTCAATGTTCCACGTCTATCTTCAAGAACGTGGACAACTTTTAGGAATAAGAAAACATGCACCATGTCACACAAACATTCACCGCTTTATAGACTCTGCAGTAATTACAATAAAGCTGTAGTGTGTAATAAAAGTCTAGACTTCGATCTTAGTCTCCAAAAATTTGTAAAGGTATTTATGACCACATTGCCATGAGTGTAATTAATTAACAAAAAGGTAGAATATGTAACAGCATTAAGGTTAAGCTATAAATAACATTATTATGTAATTAATTTAGATGCTAATATTAGATTTAAGATTAGATTTAAGTTATGAAAAAATTAGAATTACTGTTAAAATTTTGTAGGTTTACTGTTATTGGGGTTAACGACCCTGTTGTAAACCAGCATAAATAAATAAATAAATAAATAAATAAATAAATAAATCAATTATAAAACTCTTCACCGTACTTTTCATACAGTAGAAGGGTGGATATAGGAAAAAAATTCTCAAAATACATGCTAAAATAAGGACGACCAAAGCATATGTTGCGCTTCTCAATGTGAGACACAAAATTCGGGAGTCAATAAACGATCTCCAAAAACCACATTTTAAGGCCCTTAAATTAACAGTATATGTGATATTCCCAGAAAACTAACTTCGTTCTGATAAACTTACGAAGGAATGACAAACCGCTAACCATTGCAACAGTAGCTCAATTGATAATGTCTGGTGTTAACACCGAAAAACGTTCGAAGAACGGGTACTTCTGCTAGTTCTTAACATTTATTTGTATAATTGTCAAATATATTATATTTTTCCTCCTGATGAGAACCACATTAATGCGCTGCATTTTCCACTTAGGTGTCGATCGATCTTTGAGAGGTTTCACTCTTGTCAGTAGTCACTTAAAGGGACAGTTTTGTACGAGAACAAGTCTCAGGTAGACCCCAAGCCACCGGACTCCCTGCGCTATCTCGTGCCTTGCTTGCATCGGAAGAGCATGGGTTCGAATCCCACCTTGGCCATCCTGTAAATGGTTATCATGGTTTCCCAGTTTCTCCACCAGGCACATGCCGGGATGGTTCCTTTCAACAGATCCACGGCCGATTTCCTTCCAAAGTCATTTCCCTGACCCGTCCTGAAGAGAAATTAAATGGCTATTGACTGCATTCATAATACATAAATAAACAATAAATAACCCCTAGCACTACAGCCCATGAAGGGCCTAGGCCTACCAAGTGACCGCTGCCCAGCCATTTGGTCTGCATATATTGTGGTGACGCGTGGTCAGCGCATCGGGTCCCGTCAGCGGTTAATCTTGGTTTTCGTGATCGGGGCGCTGTCTCACTGTCAGGCAGTTATTCATTTGATCTCACGAGGCTGAGTGCACCCCGTTCCAGCCCTCACGTCAGTTTCAAAAATTCCCGACGGAGCCGGGAATCGAACCTGGGGCCTCCGGATGAGAGGCAGGCGTGCTACCCCAACACCACGGGGCCAGCGGCTGCATTAATAAAACAGATAAAATATATTGGTTGGTTCCTCAGTTTAGGGGCTGCGACAACGTGGTCATGTAGCCTTGTGTACTTTGGGTGTGTGTAGAGTCTGTCTGATAACCGGTGTTAATTGTGATGGCTGTATCAGTGTGTGTTATCTGTAATTCAGGTAAGGACTGCAGACGATCAATTTCAAGTCATTCCGACTTTTGCTACCAAATGCTACCGTCCACGATACCTTGATACGGACTTGGCTAATAGAAGCCATCGGAGTCAGCACCTGGCAGCGAATGTTGGAACTAATATAGCGTTATCAAATAATCTTACATACAAATTTTAGCTTCACACAAGTGTAGTTAGTGGAATGTTTTTTTTTTTCATGCCATGAATCTATGACAAGGGACCGCCGGCTTTACTTGCCCTCCGAAGGAAGGCATACTGAAGGATTTTTAACGCTCTTGGGAAATGTGCCGGGTTTGAACCCGCGACCTTGGGCATAAAGGCTTAGCATGCTACCAACTAAGCCACCGAAGCCGCCATAAAATTTATTATATTTTATGTTCGACCCTGACTGTTATATGTCAAAAAACTGTGTCATAATGATGGTCATTATAACACTATTTTTCATTACGAAACAGTTTCTCCCACCAATCACAGCTCAAGAAACAGTTGTTTGACCAATTAGATAAGGACAGAATCACACCTGCACTGATTTCCAAGGCATTCTAATTTAAATTTCATAGTGGGGTAATTGAGGAGGCCATGGTAAAATACAAGACATTCTCTGCGTCCCATGCGTTCTGTTCAGTACATAAAACTGGCGAACTCTCGACAGATATTTATGAATATTTTTGTTCGAACATAAAATAGTTATAATAATTATCGTCGAACATAAACAGTCGTATGCAATTCGCCTATAATGGCAGTTAATACACTCGTATGAAAATTATAAAACTCTCATACGCTCGTTTTATAAATATACTCGTATCTTAATTATTGCCATTATAGGCTCGTTACATAATGTACTATTAATTCATTCTTTGTAAGGATGTTCACTTTTTTAAATTATTTCTGAGGGTTAGTCACAGCAAGCTATTGTAATGTAAGTTATACACAACGATATCTTAATTAATAATCTTAATTGAACTTTTAGCTGAAGAAGGCTTCATTGTCAAGTCGAAAAATGCACAATAATTGAATAGTTGTGTCCTAATAATATGTATTGATTGGTGTATTATTATTACAAACGAAGAGGTATTAAGACGAGTGGGAGAGCAGACATGTTTCAGGTGACTGCTAATGAAGGGAAGAGATAGGTTGGTAGGACACATACTAAGACAACCACGAATAGCAAGCTTAGTTATGGAAGGAAGGCTCGAGGACAAGAAATGTAGGGATAGACCAAGGTTAGAATATGTTAAACAGATTGCCTCGGATGTAGGGTGTGGTAGCTATGTAGAGATGAAACGATTATCTCAGGACAGGGAGGCATGCAAGGCTGCATCAAACCAGTCAAAAGACTGAAGACTCATACAACAACAATATTATTATGAATCAATGCACTAAATGTCAAACATTCTCCCATCACAGTGAATGTTATTGCTGATTGACATGGGATTTGCCCAGGCCACAAGCGATACCGACGGAACTTTAACCCTTGAGAACTGGCGAGAAAAAAATATCATCATTTTGACCCATAATGTGTCACTCCCTTTTTGTCGTAGTCGTACAGATTTTAATGAAGTACTTTTACACCTAGTCGCCTCCGTAGCGCAGCGGTCAGCGTGGTTAGCTGCCACCCCGGAGGTCCTGAGTTCGAATCCCGGCTCTGCCACGAAATTTAAAAAGTGGTATGAGAACTGGAACGGGGGTGGCCCGAATGAGTAGAGGGGGGTTCGATTCCCACCTCAGCCATCCTCGACGTGGTTTTCCGTGGTTTCCCCACTTCGTCTTCGGGCAAATGCCGGGATGGTATACCCCGAGCCGGGAATCTCTGCTGTGGCATGACCGAAGACGCGTGGACACTGAACAGTGGGAGGAGCGGGAGTGTTCTAGCTCGACTCATCGTTCGCGTCACTTTTAAACGCGAACCGCTGGGTATAGTTTGGCAGGATACGGTTTCTACATATGGATAGGATGAAAGGCAGCATTTTCCTGAATATATAGAAACATGAATCACAATTCTACGCCCAGTGGTTTATTTTTTTTTGTTATTTTAAATTTGGCTGGCTGCGTGGCTCAGCGGCTACGTTCTCGCTTCCTCTGCCCAAGGTTGCAGGATCGAATACTGGCGCAGTCAACTGCCATTTGAGGGGGCGCAAATGTGAGGGAGACATGACAGTAGATTTACTGGCGCGTTAAAGATCCCCTTCGGGGCAAAATTCCGGCCGTCTCTAAAATCCGCAGTAGTTAAAAGGGACGTAAAACAAATAACAACAATATTTCAAAAGTATTTGATAGAGGACACTACTCATTACTACCCGTAAAACCTTCTGTAATGTAAGCGTCGTTTTATAGGAATATTGGAGTTGCAAAACACATTCACTGTGCATGGTTTTTTAATATGTCTTGTCATTATAGACACAAGCCTTAAAGAAAACTAATCAGTTAGCTCATCACACGAAATAAAATAAAATAAAATAAAATAGTAAAGAATAGTACGGTAGCTACATGAAAATAGACAAACCCAAAGAATAGGAAACCTGAAATTTAATTATTTTGTGCTCTATAATGCATGATTTGCCTTAAGTATTTCGTTCTTTGCAGACGAATGTCCTGTCTCTCCGTGAAAACTGTTCAGTTTTTCAGTGTCTTATCCACTTGAAACCCATTTTACGTAAATGACGTCATAATCTCTCTTTACTGCCTAGAAAATTAATGGCCTGTTGTAACTTAGAAAGTAACAGTCGAAGCGTGAGAATTTGCATTTCGTGCAAAGCAAAATAATATATACATCGTCGTATTACTTCTTAATTAACATTATCCGCTGAATATTTGGCGACTGCTCGCGGTCTTGCTTTACCAGGTGTGGATAAAGATGTAGAGAGTCCTTCCATCGTCTCTAAAACCTTTCATTCACTTACTATCGCCCTAATTGTACGCTTAGGAACTCCAGCAGCCGCCACTGCCCGTTTGCTGAATTTATTTATGGGCATGTCAACGCCCCTTTGCGCTTCTTGTTTCATGAAATTGTGCTCATTAGATATTATTTATCTCGCCTGACTGTGTAATGCTTTTCTTTTTAACGTGGACAGCACCGGAGACATTGCGACCGTTGATCGTAAGTGTCTTTCAAACCCGTGGCCTACGATTAGAACACAAGAAGTAGTTTACTGATACGGTATATCAATATTACGCACGTATTCAGTCGGGAGCAAAGGATTTAAACACAAACAAAACCTGTGATTTCAACTAGGCTTGAAAGAGCATCCGAGAAAACCAAGGTAAATAGAGCAAACTGCTTCGTTCCTAGCTGCTGCTGAGTTTCGGAGCCAATGCAATGTTGCCAAGTCGTTGCACGATGACGAGACGGGTGAGCGAAGCTCTCGCCTACATTGCGTAGCATTATGTTATCACGGCCAAGTCCAAGCAGAGAATGAACGATGTTCCTACATCGCGACTCGGGGAGTCAGGACGTGTCACGTGTGTCAGAGGAGGTGTAAAGGAATGAAAGTGCGTAACGGCTTCGCGGCAGACACTCCTGGGTCGGGCTTTACCTCCTTTAAGGCCACGGTCGCCTCCTTCCCCCTTCCTAGCCTATCCATCCCTCTCTTCCCCTGCCTTCCCTTCCCTAATAAGGCCCCTGTTCGCTTTGCAGGTGAGACCGCCTGGGCGAGGTGCTGATCACACCTCCTCAGTTGAATCCACTCCAACCAGATGTTCCCTGCTCTAGGACACTGCCCGTAGAGGTGGTAGTAGGGAGTTCCCTCGCTGAGGCCGTGGGTTCCAACAACCTGGAGGATAAACTCGATTTTAAAAATATACACCTGGTGTCTTTCTATGAACTATTCCCAATATAAAATAAGGTTTATTTACATTTTTCAATTTAACATGCAGAAAAATGAAAGTAATTTTCATAACAGCATAATTTGCCTTGTTAGTGGTGGTAAAGCAGTCATCTCAATTTTTTAAACAAAGGAGCTGATGACGAAGATGTTCCTAGACCCTAAACATGGATCAACAAGAACGTGAGCTATGTAATTGTGATGCACCAAAGTAAGTGGACTTCCCCTCTATTTTGTGCAGAATGTCCCGGATAACGTAAACCGAAAACTGTCACGCGAGGAGTGGCGCCATGGGTAAATTTGACCCGACTGTAAATAATATAGAAATAACTTTGGTGTTTAAAAAGCTATGGTCATGTTTCATTTGCAGGGTGAAGTTCAAGGCTAGGAAGGAAGGTACTGTTAGCGACAGGAAATAAGGGCTGACCAAAACATAAATATAGAGCATTATTAAAGCCTCGGATCAAAAATACCCATGTGCCAGTCTTCGCGGGTTAATTGTAATGAGTGCTCTGAGAATGAATCAACATAAGTATTAGAGAATACATGAACACTGTTAAATTAAAGACTGCCAATATAAATAAAATAATTGAAATAAAAGTAAAAGGAGGGTTAATTTCTTTGAACACGTAATGAGGATGAATAACACCAGACTCACAAAACACATTTTCTGTCATGTATACAAAAGCAAGAATGGTAATCAATGGGTACACAGTATAACAAGGGATATGAAAGAGATGGAAGTAACAATATATATTATTCAGGACAGACCACTTTTCAGAAATATGATCAAACATTTCAAGCGTTTCCAGGAGAAGGAAAAGAAGAAGCGGGGTGACAGATGGACGGAAGAGAGAAGATGGAGACAAAGTGAAGTAATGAAGAACTACTGGAAGGCGAGAAACGATAAAGGAAATAAGAGACAGTGAATGCAATGGCTTATTTTACGCGGTCCAAAATCGAGGAAAGAAGATAACAATATTGTTGCCAAATTATCCTTTAGGGACTTCCCAATTTAAAAGAGTGTGTTATATTAAACTATGAGGCATTTCTTGCATTTAGTTTTTGTTTCCAAGTGCAGATTCTCATGAGGAAATGTCTAAATGTAATTCCTTACATTCAACTTATCACCCATACTTTTCGATCTGTATATTAAACAAGCAAAGAAGGAAATTATTAAGTAGGAGTAAAGATTCAAGGAGAAATAATTTCAACTCTGAAATTTGCTGATGTAATCGTCATCTTAGCCGACACACCAGAAGATTTCAATGAGGTTTTAAATGGTATGGACTATGGCTTGAGGAAAGAATTCATGATGAAAATCAACAAACGTAAACCAAAAATGTTGGAATGCAGCCGAAAGAAATCAGAAACCCCTATGAATGTCGAATTGCCAGGTGAAAAGCAAAAGGAAGTATGAGTCTTCTGTTACTTAGGAAGCAAAGAGGATGTAAAAAGGAGGATAGCATGGGCAAGGAAAGCATTTCTACAGAAGATTAATCTGTTAACATCGAATATAGATTTAAGTATTCGAAATACATTTTTGAAAGCCTTTGCTGGAGCATGGTGCTCTTTGGAAATGAAACCTGGACTGTTGGAGCAGCAGAAAAGAGGATAATAGAAACGTTTGAAATGTGATGTTACAGGAGAATGATGAATATCAGATGGGTAGATAGGGTTACAACTGAAGACGTATTAAGACGAGTGGGAGAGGAGATAAGTTTCTGGCGACGGCTAAAGAAGAGAACAAATATGTTGGTAGGACACATACTAAGATACCCCGAAATAGCAAACTCATTTATCGAAGAAAGTGTCGAGGACGAGAACTGCAGGGGTAGACTAAGGTTAGAATATGATAAACAGATTGCCTCGGATGTAAGGTGTGCTAGGTATGTAGAGATGAAACGATTAGGTCAGGACAGGGAGGCATGGATTGCTGCATCGAACCAGTGAAAAGACTGAAGACTGAAACAACAAGATGCGTTTTAAGAGTAATTGTTCTTCCCTCCATAGCACTTGCTGGTTTGGGGGTGGAAAATGGGCCCAGCATCATCCAGATGAGGTAGCGGTACGTATCTCTCAGTCACCGGTGCATATCCCGTGGTCGCCAGATCTCAGTTTGGTTTGGAAAGGAATGCTCTCATTGACAATCTTGTGTTTCTCGCCCGAATATTGAAGTAGTTGTTGTTGAGGCTATATGGCTTCATTAGGGTAGCAGCAAGTTGGCTAATGGGCGTACTTGAGCGAACACCTGTCGCGCCATAAAGCGCGCCAAGGCGAGGTAATACTCCCCGCATGGGCTGACGAGCGAGGGAACACCATCCAGTTTACAAACAACAATGCCTTTTCATAAACTTCCAAACCAAGCCAGCAAATAAGGTTGAGACCTGGAAGATATCAACGGTAGAAACCTGAATCACCTATATCAGTTTTAAAATTTCACCATGTTCGTTTAGTAATTGTTTCCTTTTTCGTTAGCCTATTATTATCATTAATGGCAAATGACCAGGATATTCTTATGCGCGTATCTCTTATGTTCATAAGGCCCAAAGCTTTCCCCCCTCTCGAATTCCTAAGTGTCTGTGTTCATCGAGCAAATGTGTGGCGTGTCCTCCTGATGTGGTGTATGTTACTGCATACTGGACGTCTTCGATCATTAAAGACCAGGTTTCATGCATATATTATTTTATCTATACTTCTATACGAATATAATAAAGCTAAAGGGTTTGTTTGTTTGTGTGTTTAAACGCGCTAATCTCTGGAACTACCACTCGGATTCGAAAAATTATTTTTGTATATGATAGCCAGATTCAAGAGTAGGCTAATAGTTCAGGCTATGAAGCATTAGGCTACACCTCTCAGGTAACCTTAAAGATTGGTTTTTGTTCAGTAAGTCGGAAGAACAAGCGCTCCCGAACAGCTCCAATAATACCTAAGTATATTGTTGCCTGTCAATGCGGGCTGCATCAAGTCGCTCCTACCAGTGTTCTGGTGCAGAATTTCGAGCTGCTTAGAAATTGCATCCACGGGGAGTAATTAGTGCAAGAAGATTTCTTAGTCCGCTTAAAACAGTTATCATCATGACAGTAGTATGCCTCTGTATAAGGGCGATGGTGTTGGTGCATGATCACTTTCGTGATACTTTCAATGTTTAGCTTGGCCCATTTGTCGGTCAAATTTTATTTCTTGTTACCGAGATCCCCGAATGGTAATTATTTCTTTGTAAATGTATTAATTGCTTAAACCATATGCATAATCTTGTTATCAATCACCTATCCATAGATATTATAGTTCTCACCTTGAAGTGTTCCAGTCGCTCGCTACCTCAAGCTTCCTCACTCCCGACATACAGTGCTCTACTGGCTGATCTGCTGTCTGCTGAGCAGTGTCAACTGACGTCACCCTGACTTTCGTTCGACCAATCGCAGGTCTTTGTCTGGTCGGGCAATCTCCAGCTTCGAGATTGTTCCATGATCACTATTTAAGACGCCACTTGCTGGCGTTCTTCATCACTTCTGATCAATCATTACTTCTGATCACTTCAACCTGCTGGTCACCGCTACTGCATCTCATGACACCATCGCTAGTCTCTACGCTACCTAGCAGTTACGTCACGAGATCTGCACCCTGACGTATTGCTCAAGATGGCAAGAATAATTGCCAGCTGTCGTACTCTTCAAGCCGTACCTTAGATGGGGTACTTTGATTCGTCTTTCGAAGTAGCTGCAGTCCTTTCGGCCGCCAACCAATTTTCAAAATGCTACTGGATCACCACATGGACGCTATAAATGTCATTCCTTCGCAAGAGAAGAAGAGAGAGTTGACCTTTTTTTATCAATTGTGTACTTATCTCTAGGCCATGTACGCCTCCTTCAGAAGAAACTGTGAGGACTTCTCAATCAACGCTTATGCTAGCTGGAACTTTTAAGGAGCTGGCTCTTCAACCCTTTGAGAAGATAAGTTCAATTTTATGAAGAATTTAAATCATACTAGTTATTTTACACTCTTAATCAGTTTTATGTTTCTCTCTTTTTATAAGGTGCATTTTTTATGTTAAGCTCAACTTCTCTCGAATTAAGCAAGCTTGTTTCATTGGCATTTCCTTAGTCTGGGTTTCTGTCATCAGGCCCTCACACTTTGTTCCATTTATAATTATTCATTTCTGTGATAAGCACTTAAGTGCAATTTGTTTATTGGTTATAAATTTATTATTAGAAATAAACATTGTTAATGTATGGTTACCTACATTGGTTTTCTAGTGATGTATTTCATGCCCACTACCCCGCACCGCTTCAGTCTAATTTTCTTGACCAATTGTAGTTATTTTGTCCAGGCTCTCGCCTGATGCGTTCTCCCGTATGGGGAAGTTTTAGGGCAGAACTTTTCTCCAGTGCAGAATACTGAGGTTATCAGCTGCAATAAGTGTTGGTGCTTCCCGATCCTTATCGTTGAGCGCTCCAGTTCTGTAGTAGTATTCATTATCGTCCATAAAACAAATAAATCCACAGGGCGAAGCTGGGAACTACTGCTAGTTTTCTTATATATACATCGAGTTGAGCCTCTATGGACTGCGTGGTAACAACCAACTTCACTTTAGTGTCTTGGTCTTGTTCTTGTTCCGGCTTTGACTTCCTGCCAGTATCTTCTGACCCCAGCGACAAGTGTCTGTTTATGTTTTTCGGGCAAAGGTCCTGTCCGTCTTCCGGAAGTTGATATCAATTTAAAACTTTGGTAGTTGTCCACTAATCTTCTGAATTTGTTCCTGTCCGCAATTTCTCGGTCTAGAATACCAATTTGCCTGAGATCTTTTTCGCATTCCTCGAACCATCTCGGCCTTGATGAAACTCATACATTATTTATTTTTCTCAGCATTAGGGAATGACCCATCACAATTGTCGACCGACTGAATAACATCAAATTTTCATTAGTGTAATATCGTTCACTAGATAAATGAAGTTGGTATTTATCCGCGGCCGTGACATTTCTCTTTCCATCTCGAAATAAAGAATTGAACACATGAAGTGTAGTTGGTAGCATGCTGATTTTCTATGCCCAAGGTCGCGGGTTCAAACCCGGCCGAAGTCGTCGGAATTTTTAAGAGCGTTAAAAATCCCTCAGTATGCCTTCCTTTGGAGGGGAAGTACAGCCGGCGGTCCCATGTCATAGATTTATGGCATGAAAAAGAACCTTCCACTAATTACACATGTGTGAAGCCAAAATTTGTAGCTTGGAATTGATACCGCTCTATTAGTTCCAACGTGCGCCACCAGGTGCTGACTGCGATGCCTTCTAGTATCCAAGACCGCAAGCTAGGTGTCGTGAACGGTAGCATTTGGTAGCAAAAGTAGAAACTACTTGAAATTATTGCCTGCAGTCCTTACTTGAACAGATGACACACTAATACAGCCATCAAAATTAACACCGGTTATCAGAATGATTCTACACACACCCAAAGTACACGGAGCTACATGACCGCGTTGTCGCAGCCCCTAAACTGAGGAACCAATCAACTATCATTCAATCGGGCGACATAAGTTTAATTCTACTGTCGCTGCGCCACTTGCTGAAACCAGTATAATAATAATATCGTATGGCCTCGGATGCCGGGTGCAAGCTTTGTTACTTGACACCCAAAAGGTAGCTTGCATGTCGAATTTTGTTGCTCTTTGAAGCACTATGGAAGTCAAGGAACATTATATCGCTTTCTAGTAGATAAATGAGGAACTTTGAGTTGGCGGAAACTCCCGAGATTAATTTTGCTATTATCAACACGGCCTACTGAATTCAAATGGGTTCTTTGACATGCCAACATCGTATGACATGCACGTCGTAATATTTTGCGGTATGTATAAATCAAAGATTGAGTGAATCGACGAATGAATGAATGCATGATACCTCGAACTAGTTACGATTGAAGGCGGAGAGAAGAAGAGTTGATAGTTTGTGGTTTGTTACATCAGGGAGAAAGGATAGGATAGGCTGAATACCCTCAAGCGCCGTGTTAAAATCACCGCAACTACACTACTCGCGAGACTCAGAGCAGCCCCGGTATAATTGGCGTGGATTTGTATAATTTTACACACCTTTCTACACGGGGATGGCAACGAAGATATCCAAGTTCTCTGATTTAAGCAACAGCAACAATGGTAACAAAGTCTCTTCATGAACTTCCACGCCAGATTGTCAGAGGTGGAGGGAGAGTGTATGATGAAGGAAATGCTATTTTCTGCGCGGAGATACACATTACAATCAACGTTCCCATCTGCACAATCATTATCATCGTCATTTAATGTCGCTCTCTAGATTAATGGAGTTGGTATTATCCGCACAACAAGGTTATAATTGTTCCATCCCGAAATAAAGAAGAGTTGATAGGGTACGGTATTTGTTACATTGTATCTGCGGCGAACGTTCACATTCCAGGGTCATATTCAGTAATTAGTGCAATAATACTCAATCTGTGTTAGTCCAAACTCGGAGCGGACACCAGTACAAACTAGTCTAGCAGTAGGGAGTCAGCACCGCAAATTTGCCAACCTCTCAAACCTGAAAATCCCAACTTCCCACGCAGAATATTCCTTTTCACTAGAAAATATCCCACGTAAAAATGTATTTTGTTTAGAACAAATGTATAATGAATAAAAAATATGCTCTAGAGTTTCGATAATATGTTTCTAGTTGCGGTACCATATGCGCTAAAATTGATGTTAACGAAACACAAACTGTCTTGAAAACTGTCATTAACATCCACTTAAACATTCACTTGATACAGGTTTATATTCATTTAAAGATTGAGATGTTTATCTTTCCCTGTATAAGTTAGGTAGATTTCATTAGAAAGCTAACTATTGCAATGGGTACTGCACCGGAATTCCGCATAGTCATAGCCTATATCCGCTGAGATGGAAAAGGATTGTAGGGAGGTCGATACCCAGCCAGATTAACCAACACTACCCTACTAGGATAATGACTAGGAAACTCTCGATACATACCGGCCATGCAACAACACTACCGATTAGTTACACATTTACTAGAAATAAAATATCCTAAACACAAATTGGTAGGACGAGAATCTCGGATCTCGAGCGTGAACGGTGAAAGTTGAGACTACGTGAATTCTAGTAACTAATTCGCAGTATTATCGCCTGTCGATTGCAAAAATAAAAAGGTGATCAGATTTATATAAAACGAACAGGCAAACAAAAATAATGCCTGGGATTTATTACCAAAAAAATCACAAACAATAAAATATTCCCTTTCACCAATAAAAATATATAAGCAAGTTAAAGTTAAATATCTCACACGTCTGATA
Organism: Meconema thalassinum; assembly: GCA_946902985.2. NCBI lineage: Eukaryota > Metazoa > Arthropoda > Insecta > Orthoptera > Tettigoniidae > Meconema > Meconema thalassinum. The sequence goes on along the minus strand of OX336399.1, from coordinate 204,439,622 downwards.
GTCCTACTATCTGTATAATAAATGTTCATACATATTATAATAATAATAATAATAATAATAATAATAATAATAATAATAATAATAATAAATAGCCTTACAAATCCCATAAGGGCTATGACCTCCTGCTTTGGAGGGAATTGCTCAGTTTTAACTCATCAGGTGAGCAAGTCCTGAGGAGCATTCGGGGCTATTCTTTCTGATTGGGCCTTCTATATAGATGTGCAGCTGATTAAAGATTAAGTACATTATATTACGCTGGCATAACATTCGCTACAACAATCTTCATTTCTGAGTCTGGCGATATCAAGGCCTCAAATATCCATTAGTATTACGGAAATCATAATAGCCATCAACCAATATCTGGGAGCTTCCCATTGCCACTCAATTACCCTGTCTAAACACTTGAACAATGACAGGAACTGCCAAGTCTTCACTCTTCAGTAAAATCTACGTATATTGAACCGTTTCAAATAGGTCTTTTTAAAATGCAATACAAAACCTTGCCGGTGGAGTTTTAACATCTAGTTTGGATGCAGATACCTATACACGTTCTTTAACATCCCACAAATCATTCACTATGTTGGGCACATGTGGTCCCGGAACTAATTAACAAGTGTTTCGCAAGTTAGTCGAACCTTTTGAATTCCTTGTAAGAGGTGATGCAGTAAGGTTATTTATTCCCTAGTGAACACGATGATGTTTCCTCAAATTAAGAGCGCGAGCTGAATCGCTTTGGGCGCAACAAACAGACAATGCGGTCTCTTCCCTGAGTGAACGACAAAATGTTCCATTAGCTCTGACCGCCGTGCAAATGACGTCTCACATGTGCTACAAGTGTATTCCTTCACTCCAGTATGAACAACAGTGTGCTTCTTGAGGTCACAGCTCTGCGAGAAGCCTTTATTGCACACCAGAGATATGTACCGCTTTGCTGCATGTCCACTGAACGGTGTCTTTCTAGTTAATGCATTGTTTTATTGGTCACTGCATGCGAGTCTCCCTAGGTCTTTCAACTCCTGCCTCATCTTCGCTGTTCTTGTCCATTGTTTTCCTCCCCATTTTACGAACCAATCTGCCCATCTGATTCTTTGTCTCCCAACGTTTCGTCTTCCTCTTCTTGGGTCCCACATCGTCATTTTGTACATCCATCGGTTAGGATCTAATCTCGCTACATATCCACCCCATCTCCATTTGAGCTGGTCTGCTGATGTCATAGCGTCTTTCATGCCGGTTCTACTTCTTAAATCTTCGTTCCGTATTCTATCTCACAATGAGACATGAAGTATCTTCCTTTCCATTTTCCGTTGACATCTCTGGATCATTTGTCTTTGTTTTGATGTTAATGCCCAAGTTTGGCAACCATATAGTAACACCGGTATCACGCATTTTTTCAGAACTTCAGCCTTTAAAGTGAGTTTCTGGGTCTTGTCAGCCAGTATAAACTTTAGGGACCAAAAGCTCTTCCATGCTTGTCCCATTCTTCGTTTGACCTCTTTCTCTGAACGACATGAAAATTACATGTTCTGACCGAGATATACATATTCTTCAACATATTCCAGTGTTTCTCCGGTCACATTAATTGGGGCTTCTAACGCATTGGTCATCAGCTTCGTTTTCTTCGGGTTCATTGTATGGCCCACTTCTTTACTTGTTTTGTCTAATTCGTTTATCATTTGTTCCAGCTCTTTCGCTGATTCAGCCACCAAAACAATGTCGTCTGCGAACCGTAAATGGGTTAGTCTTGTCCCATCGATTCTGATGCCATATTTTTCTTCCCAGTCTAGTTTTCTAAACTGATTTTCCAGCAAACAGGTGAATAATTTTGGTGAGAGGGGGTCTCCCTGTTTTACTCCCCTTTCTATTGTACAGCCCGGAGGGGCAGTACCCCCTGACAGCCACCCCCCATCTTTTACCAAAACCACCCCAACTGGCAACACCATAAGACCAGGACATTATCTATACACAGCAAGCGGCGCCCACCCAGCCTGGGAGGTTAGCCAACTACTTGCAAAACATACACAAACATTTACACTAACAAATATCTGGGGCAACTACATTTACGCAACGCTGACCAAGCAGCGCCGGAAGGTATAAGAATGGAGTCCAAACTGGAGCCATTATCTGTTCTATTCTGTGCTTCCCCAGCGGCCCTGTCCGACGTCTGTTCCAGTTTTATCACCAGGTGAGATTCAGCCGTGCTCAGACTCCTTTAATTCTTGTGAACACCTACCCCCAACTTGTACACACAAATTGTATTTTATACTTGTCTAAATTCCCCAAGAGGGACATACCAATCTACATCTACTGACCAATAAATACATGGTCAGTAAGCTACACTTGCATTACTAATTACACTCCACTTCACATCCTCATACCCCACCTGACCTTCGTCACAATTGCCCGTGACCGTAGTAGCCAGTAATTGCTTTGTCAGACTACATTGTACTCACAGCAAGCGACTCGACTGCATAGCGTCGAGCCGCTGACTTAGCACGTCTATTGTATTACTCATTCCGCCCAGCCGGCAGGCCAGTATAGTAGCCTGCATTTAGAGATCCATCCCCTAGCAGACACTCGCATCTTGCAGGGACACCCCCAAGAGATTAGACACTAAACACCAATACACTACACTAGTAAGCTCTCCCAGCTACGGGAAGCTACTATCACCCAGGAACAGTCTTCTAAATTAACACAATAACACAACCGTGTTTTATCCCAACTACCCCCCAACCAAGGGATTAAAACATATTTGGTGGAGGCGCTGCTACCACGCACAATAAGGGTAGGACTCAAACAACGAGCCCTCGTGGTAGAACGAGCCGTACCACAAGCAGCCAAGCGAGACTAATTTTTTTTCTCCTAAATTACGTCCCACACTTTTTCTTTTTATCTACCCCCCTTTATTACACGGGGATTTGTATTATTACACCCACCCCCATCCTCCCCATAGTGCAAGGTCGGTGGAAATTAAATGACCACGTTTAGAACCACACTAAGGGACTTTGCGCACCATTTGTCGGCTAGCACAACTCCACTCCTGCCGAAGTTAAAAATTAAGAACAGTGACTTGATAACTGAACAGACTGCGATACAACTCCTTACGGAACTCGAATTAAAGGCATCAGAGATCCGCGCTCAACACCCTGCAGCGGCAGCACAAGTCACATATTTTACACGATCCCAGGCCCAGACCAGTGCGCACGGACAAGAATCACCAATATCTAGCGCTAGTGAAACAGATTGCTTGCCTACACTCCACCCCCTATTGCTGCAGCAACTGCAAATCACAGAGCAGAAGACTAATAATCTGCTCGCGCGCATCACACAGTTACTGGATACAGCCGCTGTTAAGGCAGACAATCACACGACAGAGGCAGTCCTCGATATACACACTATTTTGGAAACAGTGAAACAAGATACTTTTCTCTGAACCATAGCGCCCGAAACCTAGATACGGGGGACGCCACTCTCACAGACACAAAACAGGTAACACCACATTTCTACGGCCGGAAATCATGGCAAAATGGATTACCCCGAACATATGAAATAGACTTCCTAGACACAAATTATAGATAATTACCCAAGGCAAAGGTCTTGCGGAAGAAATGTCCACACAACATCGGTAGCAAAACCAGGACAGGTTAACACATTGGCCCTCCCAGAACGCAAAACAATGTCAACATACGGACAATGGCAAAAGTCACGTTCCGTCAGCCGCCATACATAACATCAGAGACTTTCCGTATACAAGGACGCAAAAACAAACACAACAAACACTGAGTTGCGAATTCCAGTGCATTGCAGCACTGTTGCCGGTAGTCATTCCCAGCATAGCCAGACGTGACAATGACACGCGACCATGATGACACTATCATACAAAACAAACAATAATAAGAGCACACAGTTGACACAGGATTCAGCGCTATCACAATAGGCCTGGCATCCAGTAATGTACAAATACTATAGGCCGGATTCATCTTAGGAACACAGGTGCATATATACAAGGATGTTAACAAGCTACACGCGCCACCTGACAATTAGCCACGCGACACACGATAAGACTTATCCGATAACGGCCCACGCGCCAGCGTGCGGTAGCGGTACGCGACCACACACACGCAGCCGCGCTAATTACAGACACGGCCACGTCCTTCCCACACGCGCCCACCAATCAGGGGCGGATACAGACAGGTTCCCTGAGGGAACAAACCCCCCCAATAACTTCTTCTCCTGTTTTTTGTATCTTTAAAAACCATTATAGGCGATCAGGACATGACCACTTACACTTATAATCAATTGCTACCCTAACGGTATGAATAGGAGACCACATTAGGCCGTGACGTCACAGCGTCACCGCACTTAACCATCCCAAAGGGCAGCCCGAAGGCGACGCCCACAGATACAAACATTTATACACAGCATGGGTATCACAGACCCACAGGCATTCTACAGACTGGTATTCTAGAACATAGTAGATGCTTTATGGCATCTCAATTTCACCAGTGCACATCCCAAGGAGCGGATAGAAAACAAATAGTGACCAAGTGAGAACGACAGGAGCAAAGATGGATAGTGCCATCAGGATGGCCAAGATACCAACTACGGGATACCATCCTACCACCCCTCTCCCTACATAACCTGTCACTTACAACACTATCCAACACACACACACAAACACATAAAAACAGCTAGACTACATTCCAAAATATACATCGGGGTTGATAGACTTCATGCGTCTACCCAAAATTCGGGTATGCTACACCCTGGTCCCAAATGCCTACACCCGAGTATTAGGGGTGAGTCGGAAACAATATCAAGCTAATGCACATCTCTATGTAAAGAGATGAGGCCGCATTTACACTAACAAATATTTTCTTACTATATAATCTCGCATGCAAGGGACATAGAGTTATTATATCTCTGCCCATACTTTATCCTCAAATGAGAGCGGATACGCCTCATATCCATCCCCATGCATGGAATATCCCACCCACATACCAGGGTTTATTATTACTACACCTGCATGGCACTTTAAAAAAATTGCACACTTGGGAAAAACCTACCCCATCCCCCTCACTGTAAAGACATCCTAGCAGCATCATCGGCTCCCGGCCACCATTAACATGGAGACCAACGATGCACGACCCTTTCCTACCACGCTTTAAGCCCATTCAGCAAATAACACCCCCGGATCCCAATAACAAGGGACCCAACGCCATAAAAACCTACTAACGCCTCCAGGAAATTACCAAGGCATTACCGCTGGAAATCCGACAGTGCGACTACAGGCCTAAAGTAGACTATGCATTTAGAAGATTCTACAACCCCAGAACACTTAAAATCGTACATAATTACATGATACACACACACTTATTTTACAAATTACACTTATTTTTTTTAATAAAAGGAGTCTGACATCACACTGGATGGTGATGAGATGTGAACGGAGGGAGCGGAAGCTCCAGAGAAGGGCAGGAACATAGCTGGAGAAGGCGATGATGAGGCCTGACCCAGTTGACCGAATGACTGACAAACGTAAGGTTGAAGCATCGATGGCTTGGCGCGAGCAAACGTCAAGATCTAGGGGTGCGTCTAGCCTACCCCCCTTGTCGGAGACAGTTATACCCACTATGCGCCACGGTCATCGAAGCCAAAACCTGCAGGGGAGACTTTTGACGGCTGGTGGGAGAATTAGCCAGCTCCACACTAGACTCATGAGACAAACCTAGAGACGACCACACTAGGACTAGACTTCTAGTTAGTATGTAACTTAAGTAGAGCTTCCATGGCGGGAAGTTAGTCTTCCGTTCGCGTGAAGTGAAGAAGGATCCCAGGATTCAGCGGGACCAATCCTAGATCCGCCAAGTCCTTGCCCCGCGAGGCAAGGTGAAGATGATCTAACAAATAAATGATAATAAATGAATAATGAATAATGCGTATGGAATGAATGCGATCATTCGAACCCGTGCCCACATAAATGGATGACACCGGGTCTCCAGAGCTTAAATGGTCACGCACCGGGCGACCAGAGATATTAAATAGGTATGCAACGGGCTGCCAAAAGGGGTCTCGTGGGCAACCCAGCAATAAACATAAACAAACGATAAATGGAGAATAATGCCGACAGAGGCAAGTATAACAACGACGAACAGGATAGCCGGGCAAGGCGTTTGCTCTTTAGCAGCGCAGTCGCCCAGGACTTTATTAATTACTATTAATTTATTAATTACTCATAAGGTAATGTCGACAATTAGTATTAAGACGGAGGGGACTACGAGCCATTGTTGGGTTCCGGTATCAGCAATTGGTTACAAGGGCCACCGGGAGAGAAATCGACCGGACGAGCCTCCATCAAAATTCTAGCGTATAAGTTACAGTGCCATTTCAAAGGCAACTTAGATTTAAGCAAATTTAATAAGCACTGTTGCAAAACAGTAGCTATACCACATTTCGGCATTAGGTTAAGGTCCACCTCGGCATGTATATACAGGATATTTTCTCATTTAGTATTAATTAATATAATTTAGGTCAAACTTTTTTTAAAATTAAGATAGCACGATCGGCACCTGGTAACTAAAATCCGTTACCAGGGTAAGCCCGACAATACATAGAATAAATAGTATTAAGATTGCACGATCGGCACCTGGTAACTAAAATCCGTTACCAGGGTAAGCCCGACAACACATAGCATAAATAGGATTAAGATAGAAGCCCAACAATACATAGGCTAAGCTAGACAATACATAGGCTAAGCTAGACTAACATAGGCTAACCTAGATTAAGTTAGATTTAGATGGCGCCATATGCATATGAAAAAGGCATGCGCAAAACAGAGATGAAGGGTATATGACAACTGTATGTGATCACAGTAATCCATTACATCTTTTGCAGGTTCACAAGGAGCCAACGTGAATGAGCACGATGGCGCATGAAAGACGCTAACATATTTAAATTTCAGGAAGGCAGACACATATGAATTCACCCCTTGTAAATATAGCCCCCAAACAAACATACCTTACACTAATGATCACACACACAAACACATTACTCATCGGTTTCAGTTTCACCCTTAAAGGTGACAACGTCAGCGGCCAGCAGTGAACAGTATACGTGGGATGCTGAACAATGCTGAACGCAAACACGTCTCCACACGCAAATGAAGCGTGACTTCAGGATCTAAGGGCGGCACGGAAGTTGTAAGTGCCGAACCTTCGACCCTAAGGTGGAATTCCGACCCGCGACGGAAAACCACGAGGTTCCATAATAAGTATAACGAAAGAATAGCGGACTAGCCACTAAATCGCACCAGGAACAGCTGAGTAAGGAATGGTATACAAGGCATGATGGTAGAGTGCGCACGAGACTAAGAGGTATAGATAAATGGCCAAAGCGAGAGATCTCTAAGGTATTGTACAAAAAACAAAATTGTAAACTATAGTTATAAGGTAAGAGTACACAAGCAAAGGTAGGATCACCGTATCCAGAAAATAACATTACCCCAGCATTATGGACACCACTATTGATAACATAAATAAAGCGCTAAGCGCACACTCACATTGTTCTATTGTACTAGCATGATTATTATTATTATTGAAATTATGATTATTATTATTACTATCATCATAACCAATGTATCCTATACTGTATCAAAAACGTTATCACAGTCTTACATAATATGTCACACCATTTAGCACTGCCACACGGTGAACACACTTTTATTTCTTTCCTTTCCATTCTAATAACGACAAAACTTGTGAAGGTGTCCCGTTTTACCCCAACACAATAAACCATTTTTTATATATTCCTTTAACTTATACCCTGGGGCACCTGTTTTTTCTATTTTCTTCCATCTTTTACACAATACACTGCAGGGAGCAATTTTTTTCTCCAACACAGCGCCAGACAACCACCCGTCTAGCCATGGTTTTTTTTCCTCCCTGGATAATACCAACATATATAAATAATGTCAAGATCATGTATTTTTTTGTATCTTTATTATTACTATATCAAATGTCAACTTTTAAAATGAGCAATTCTAGATTAACTATGTATAACTATGTACACCCAAAACCTACCCCTCTGAGCACCCGCTGGACACACATCACCACGAAATCGCTACACCTACACGACACCGACACGGAAGACAAAGAAGAAGAGGTACGAGAAGAAAACCAAGAAGAAACCATCACATCGACACCCCCACTCTACTTCCCGTTCGCGGGGACGCGAACTAATCGATGAGGGGGACTTGTACAGCCCGGGGGGGCAGTACCCCCTGACAGCCACCCCCCATCTTTTACCAAAACCACCCCAACTGGCAACACCATAAGACCAGGACATTATCTATACACAGCAAGCGGCGCCCACCCAGCCTGGGAGGTTAGCCAACTACTTGCAAAACATACACAAACATTTACACTAACAACTATCTGGGGCAACTACATTTACGCAACGCTGACCAAGCAGCGCCGGAAGGTATAAGAATGGAGTCCAAACTGGAGCCATTATCTGTTCTAGTCTGTGCTTCGCCAGCGGCCCTGTCCGACGTCTGTTCCAGTTTTATCACCAGGTGAGATTCAGCCGTGCTCAGACTCCTTTAATTCTTGTGAACACCTACCCCCAACTTGTACACACAAATTGTATTTTATACTAGTCTAAATTCCCCAAGAGGGACATACCAATCTACATCTACTGACCAATAAATACATGGTCAGTAAGCTACACTTGCATTACTAATTACACTCCACTTCACATCCTCATACCCCACCTGACCTTCGTCACAATTGCCCGTGACCGTAGTAGCCAGTAATTGCTTTGTCAGACTACATTGTACTCACAGCAAGCGACTCGACTGCATAGCGTCGAGCCGCTGACTTAGCACGTCTATTGTACTACTCATTCCGCCCAGTCGGCAGGCCAGTATAGTAGCCTGAATTTAGAGATCCATCCCCTAGCAGACACTCGCATCTTGCAGGGACACCGCCAAGAGATTAGACACTAAACACCAACACACTACACTAGTAAGCTCTCCCAGCTACGGGAAGCTACTATCACCCAGGAACAGTCTTCTAAATTAACACAGTAACACAACCGTGTTTTATCCCAACTACCCCCCAACCAAGGGATTAAAACACTATCATGATGTTACGTCCTTCTCTTTCTGTCTTTATTCTGGCTTGGTTACCGTCGTAGAGTTTGCCTAGGAGTCTAACGAATTTGTTTGTGATGCTTTGTTTTTCCAGAGCTTCTAAGACGCTTTCCTGTTCTACGGAGTCAAATGCTTTGTTGTTATCCACAAATGCTATATACACCTCTAGATTAAATTCCTGAACTTTCTCCATGAGTTGATTTATTGTTTGCAAGTGGTCTGATGTACTGAAACTCTTTCTGAATCCTGCTTTCTCTATCGGTTGCTGTTCGTCCAGTGCCTTTGTCATTCTATTGGTTAGGATCTTCATAAATAGCTTGTAGAGGTTTACGATTAGGTTGATCGGTCTGTAGTTGTTTATGTCGTCCTTGGCTCCCTTTTTGTGTAGAAGTATGACAATGCTTTGTTTCCACTGCATTGGTATGTCTTCTGATGTGAGTATGGTATTAAATAATGTTGTGATGACTGGGATTAGGTCTTCTTCACCCCATTTTAGAAATTCATTGTAAATTCCATCTTCACCTGGGCATTTTTCGGTTTTCGTTTGTCGAATGGCTGCTCTCACTTCACTGGGTAGTAATGGAGGTGTTTCTTCCTCTAGGTTTTCTTCTGATGTATCATTACAACAATGTTATGACATTAGAAATTATTAAAATGTTTATGCAATTAATAGTCACCCTGTGACTCTGCCACTGAAGCAGTCTAATCAACATCAGCTGTTCAATCATCAAACATGAAGTTAACACGGCAAAAACCCTAAATTATACACATGGGTGTGTAAAACGTGAATATCTATGCTAATAATAATAATATAAATTAAATATGGTAAATATATATACATTATATACAATTTTCCATGTTTAACACGGTATTAAAAATATTATTCGCACTATCAGTCGTGATCTGAGAGTCTTATAGTGACTCTGTTAAATAACAGTTCTCTGAACAATACTTCACACAACAATAAATTCTCAGGAATTTCTGGTAATATGTCAAATTAAATAAAGCTTGTATATCAAACACCGAAGTTAAATATTGCTTAGAATATGTCATGTCAATGAATAAAAACAATACAATAAAGTGCGATGAGGAACTACTTAAAAATCTCTAAACACTTCGTGGATCATATACTGATACTCTCTGGCATAAACAATACAAATATTAACCTTTATGTTAGCGCTTTTTACAAATACTGTAACAATTCGTTGCTCTACATGGCAATACATTTCTTTCTCTCGCAATACAGTGAACAATACTCATAAATGGCGTTCACTACGCTCCAAACATATCATACTTCCATCTTTTCATTACTACCAACAATCTTCAATACTCCGCACGGCATTACTTCAATAAAAAACATCTTGCTACAGACTTGTAGAAGAATTAGTGATTTTACTAGGTAAATACGCAATTGTATACTACCGTTCAGAATGTACTTCTAACTCCAACTCTCCTCTAAATTATTAAACCTCGTGCATCTTTACAACAATTACATGTTCGTTCACAACAATTCACCTCACACAGTATTTCTTATTTCTTTCATTATCGCTATTCGTTCACTTAGTTCCATAATAAACTGTTTTTCCACGTTACCAAATGTTAACAATACTAACTCGTAGTTCGCTCGTCTTTAGTAGTTAATAAATATAAATACATATCCTCACGCTTCTGGTGTACATTTAAATAAATGAATTATTCATATTTAAGCTGATTTTAGAATATGCTAAACCTCAGGTAGACTAACAAATCTCCTGGTCTATTTATTTCAGTATAACAATGTTTCCAATTTAATTGTTAATAAATATAGGCATCATTTGACCTCACTTGTCACTACCATGATCCTATTTTATAGTGTACTTCCGTAATAACAGTATTCCAAGACTATATAGTTGTCATATAAATTGTATTCCGCTATTGGAATTTTATGACATCCATATTGTTATAAATAAATGTTTTAGTTGTATTCTGACATAATAATGTCTGTTAAACAATGTTACAGCATTTCACAATAATGCTCTCCTTTATAAAAATGTAATATAAATATACAAATGTATTCTGTCGCTGTTGCGCATTTGTAACTGTTAATAACAATCTTAATGTTTAAATGTTCTTACAAATTTGAAAGTATTTTCAATGAAATATGTCATTATCGTAGCATTCTCTTCGAAATACGATACTATCGAAGCATTCCCTTTATAAAACGAGTTTCGTTCGAAAGAGAGTATGTTAAAACGATTCATTCAAAAACAAATATATGAAACGAAATATCTAAGTCAAAAATGCATGAAATAACGTCTTAAACGACACACGAAGACGTATCAAAGAATTACAATGAATTTCAAAATTTTAGCTATAATAAACAGAGAATAAAGATAAGAATATCTACAATGAAGTTGGTCACTCCCAAATGGATTTCTACTACTATTGCAAAACTACAGATTTTAGAGCATTCAGTTTTTCTACCTTTGAGATGGCTTCTGCTATCGAGAATACCTCTATCAGATGTATTCAATGTTCCGTCGAGACTGCGAGCGCTCGTCTTCCCTGGAAACCAGTTCCTACCAGTCGCGTGCGAAACAGCTGCGTGCGACCCCGACTAGGTCGTGTTGCGTTCACCTGCACTCCAGCTCGGATGTGGCTGCTAACGGCAAATATTCCAGCTTCACGGTCAGCGATCTGGAAACTGCGTCTCTTGGTCCAATTGGCTGCAAGCGGTCGCCTTCTTCTTATCTCCGTATAATAGAGTGGCATCATCAATGTAGATCTGAATGTCCTGGGATGACATCTCCTCCTGATGGTAGTGGATATCTCGCTTGTAGTATAGAAATTCATGTTGGAATACTGCAAGTTGTTGAGCAGTTGTAGATGTATCGATCCTTGATCTTCTAAGTCACTCTGACTTTCCAATCCATGGTATAGACTAACCTCCTTCCATTGATTTAGTTACCAATAATAATCGTATTAGTATTCGTTAAAAGTTTGTCCTCCCCGACTCAGGATGGTTGCGTTCATATTGACTATGTTGTTGAACCGTAGAATAGATATTGTAGCAATACTGTAGCTGTAGTAGATAGTCATTGCTTTGCTGTAGACTAACGCTGTATTTAGTGAAGTCTTCTTCTGATAAACTTGTTGCAAAATAAAATCTGGTGCATTTGCACTTCACCGGCTCCTCAAATAACTTCCTCGGCGATTGGTCGATCTCCTGGCGGTACATCCTCGCCTGTGCTCCGTAGTTCTTTTCCGTATACAAATGCTGCTCTGCCGCTGTCGCTGGTCACGTGCCTCACACGTCCGTCCGGTTTAAGTAGCTGGATAAGAGTTCTGGCTCGCTTCTCGGCGATAGCTGGCGTGCCAAAGCTAGCCTTCCCTCCTAGCCTCGCACCGTTGCATTTTAATAGAAATATACTCATAGTTTCTCTATTAGCCAATAATTTATATTTCTATTTAACCAAATACATTCCATATTGCATTCTACACCTGTAGATGTGTTCATTTCGCTTTATATATGCCGAATTTATATAAAAGCGATTCCCACAAAATTTTTGTGCTTTAATCTGATTGGCTGCTGAAATATCGTGATAGAAGCTCCTGGAACTAGCCTCTTATCAACGGGTCGTGTGCATAATTTTGTTATTTTCGCCTAGTTAACCAAAACTGGTTTTCTGCTGCCTTGTACAATTTACAGCCTCGAATGATCCAACACTTCCCTAGTTAAAATCTCATTCACCAGAATATTCCAAAATAATAATTCCTTGAAATGCTCCAAAATTTTCCAAAATAGTTTCATAATACAATATTCACTTCCCAAAATGCATATATAAATATTAAATTATTTTAATCCCATATTTCCAATTTTTCACTCCAATGGTTCGCAAGTCGGTTCGAACCTCGGCTCAGTCAAAGTCCTAAGCTGGGTTGAATTCGAGTTCAGAACCATGTTTCGACTTCCGGAAAATTTGGACATACCCTCGCGTTTCACATCCCCCAGACCCCAAAACCACCGTCAGTTCAAAATTGTATATACCATTTATATATACAGTATATGTACATGCATTTTCCAAGAGTGCTAAAAATCCCTCAGTATGCTTTCCTTCGGAGGGTAAGTTCCAACGTTGCTGGTTGCGGTGGCATCTAGCAGCCAAGTTCACAGCTAGATGTCGTTGACGGTAGTATTTGGTAGCAAAATTGCAAACTACTACTTGAAATTGACCGTCTGCAGTCATCACCTGAATTACAGACTAATACAGCCATCACAATTATCACCGTTTATCAGACAGATTCTACACACACCCAAAGTCACGGGATAACATGACCACATTGTCGCAGCCCCTAAACTGAGGAACAAACCAATATATCTGCGGGAGATAACATTTTGCGTGAAGAAGTAACAGACCGTTAGATATTTACACATCAGTGTCGAAACCTTGCATAAGGACAGTGTGACCACAAGTATAAAAAAAAGTGACAGTCAGTCTGAAAGACTAGACTTTGTATCATTTTAAATGCTACAAATGCTGAAAAATGCTAGAAAGGCTGGAGGCTTCTCGCGCGTGGGGATGTGCCCCTTCCATCCAGTCTAAAAACACTTATAGTGGGCGATGTATCGGAGATAGAGATATGCTCTCGCGGAATTTTTTGGAGAACTTTTCATGCTGACCAATTCTAACGCTCATAGTATATTGATATTTGCCCAGCGTAAGCTTTATAAGCGCACGGACGCCAAGTTTGTTTTCGACTTTTTCACTGAAATCGTTACTGCTTGGCTTCCTTTGACCATTCATAAATTATTTTCTACAGAATCTTTCCTCGAGATATCCTTTACAGAATGGTGAAAACCACATCAAAATCCATCCAGTGGTTCTCGAGATTACCCGTGACATCCAGGAATCGGGGATTTTTTTCTTATACTAACGAAGTAGAGATTGTCGGGGAACACTTGCACCAAGCGGTATTATGACGTCACACACCTCAGTGCATCTGGGTACATTTCGTCCCGTCACCGTAACGTAACGCCAGACCCCAGCATAACGACGAAGTCGACAAGATCATTTAAAATGATAATATACTCCAAATGACGAGAAGGTTACCGTCCCCATAAGACAATTAAATGTTAAAAATATGCATAGAAGGACGAAAAGGAAAGTTAGTTAAGCTCCAATTGTAAAATACTTTCTCGCAATAAATGAGGTCTGATCCTTCTACGAAAACCTGCATATTTTGCCTATTATAGCCTATCCCCTAGTTTGCCCGGTGAAATCTACCTCCGCCTTCCAGCGTGCCGAGAGGATTTTTGTTATGAAGATTTCAGAAAAACACAGAATATAAGTTTTAATCTCCAAAAACACACAAAACTGTCTATTATCGTGAAAGGTTAATTTGTATTCTATCAGCATGTATGAATCATACCTACTCTGCACTTTTGCTGTGCAAACGTAGCTTTTATGTGCAGTATTAATTGTAGCTCTGCTAGTGATATATGACATCGGCAAAATATCCCAAAATCACCTCACTTTTTGCAAAGAAATCCCTTTATCCCTTTCCTAAATATATTTGTCTAAATGTCCCACAATTAGGGACAAATCCCACGGGTTGGCATCACTGATCATCGGAGCGTGGACCGCATGGTGCTCTCCAAGGCAACAATAGGGACTACAGTGGCATTGTTCTAACACCGTGTATAAGTGCGCTGTTCCTTCTTGAGCGCTACATATTATGTGCGCAGTGCACAGTGAGCCTTCATACCCTTGTGATCAGTGCAAATAAAGTGCACAATGAGTCCTCGGCAACGCATGCGCATATTCAGTGGTCTCGGTGTTCTACTCGGGCTTTAAGAAGAATTATCACGCACTTATAACCGGCCACAAGTGACCGGTGCATCTATACCACCAACTCGGTCACCTCTGGATACATTGTTATAAGACCATGTAGTCCACAACTTTCTACAGGTCTACTATATCTGTTGATTATATCCCTCGGATGATGATTTCTGCCTTTCATTAGCTGTTCCAAATAGTCCCAAAAATTTTCTACGGATGAAGATCAGGAGACTTAGCAGGCCAGTCAATGTGTTCATCAAATCAGTCATGTAAGCATGCAGCCCTCCAAACACGGCTGTTGCCGTCTTGGAGAATGGTATTGTCCACAGAATATGCATTATGAAATTGGTGAAAAAAAATCATTACTAGATCACTGAATGTGATGAAAAAAATATGGTTATAGTTTACATTGATCTGAATTTGTGGACTCTCGTCATGGTTTTAAAGAAACCCTTGAAATCCAGCCTCCATTATTCCTGCACAGCTTCCACACACTGAGGGTTAAGCGGCTTATTGGTTCGGCACCTTGCAGCATTTCAAAACAGCAAAATCACGACAGTCAGGAACTGGCTAATCTAATTCTTGTCTAGGTCTACTGGAACTGTGAGCACCACTTCACTTGTCATGGTCACATGACTACCTGGTTCCAGAGGGTGACTAATGCAGTTTGTTTTGCAATGAACTTAGCTTTTCCTTCATAATTTGGCTATCACATGTTTATTGTATCAGAGTGCAGCGTAGCGTGCTTGCTGCCCATTCATCGCTCCTGATATATTCATATCTAATTGCTAGTTTAGTCCCACCGTGAAGCCATTACATGTTCGTGACCACCACTACTAATGTTTGCTTAGCAATCTCTTTTATTAACATTATGTTAAAATAAATCGTATCCGGACATTTAAAGCAACATTTTTATAGACTGGCTTTAAGTTACGTTCAAATATATCCCGTTACAGGCAAGGACGGGAGGAAGGAAGGAAATAGGATGGGAGAAAGGGCGGAATGAATGGAGGAAATAGGAAGGGATAAAGGACGGAATGAATGACGGAAATAGGAAGGGAGAAAGGACGGAATAAATGGAGGAAATAGGAAACGAGAAAGGAAGGAATTAATGGAGGAAATAGGAAAGGAGGAAGGAATGAATGGAGGAAATAGGAAAGGAGAAAGGAAGGAATGAATGGAGGAAATAGGAAGGGATAGAGGACGGAATGAATGACGGAAATAGGAAGGGATAAAGGACGGAATGAATGACGGAAATAGGATGGGAGAAAGGACGGAATGAATGACGGAAATAGGAAGGGAGAAAGGACGGAATGAATGGAGAATATAGGAAGGGAGAAAGGACGGAATGAATGACGGAAATAGGAAAGGAGAAAGGACGGAATGAATGGAGGAAATTGGAAAGGAGAAAGGACGGAATGAATGGAGGAAATAGGAAGGGATAAAGGACGGAATAAATAGAGGAAATAGGAAGGGAGAAAGGAAGGAATTAATGGAGGAAATAGGAGAGGAGAAAGGAAGGAATGAATGGAGGAAATTGGAAGGGATAGAGGACGGAACGAATGACGGAAATAGGAAGGGATAGAGGACGGAATGAATGACGGAAATAGGAAGGGATAATGGACGGAATGAATGGCGGAAATAGGAAGGGATAAAGGACGGAATGAATGACGGAAATAGGAAGGGATAGAGGACGGAATGAATGACGGAAATAGGAAGGGATAAAGGACGGAATGAATGACGGAAATAGGAAGGGATAGAGGACGGAATGAATGACGGAAATAGGAAGGGATAAAGGACGGAATGAATGGAAGAAATAGGAAGGAAGAAAGGAAGGAATGAATGGAGGAAATAGGAAGGGAGAAAAGAAGGAATGAATGGAGGAAATAGGAAGGGAGAAAGGAAGGAATGAATGACGGAAATGGGAAGGGAGAATGACGGAAATGGGAAGGGAGAATGGACGGAATGAATGGAGGAAATAGGAAGGAATAAAGGAAGGAATGAATGGAGGAAATATGAAGGGACAAAGGACGGATGAATGACGGAAATAGGAAGGGAGAAAGGAAGGAATGAATGGATGAAATAGGAAGGGATAGAGGACGGAATGAATGACGGAAATAGGAAGGGAGAAAGGACGGAATGAATGGAGGAAATAGGAAGGAGAAAAGGACGGAATGAATGGAGAATATAGGAAGGGAGAAAGGAAGGATTGAATGGAGGAAATAGGAAAGGAGAAAGGACGGAATGAATGGAGGAAATAGGAAGGGAGAAAGGACGGAATGAATGACGGAAATAGGAAGGGATAAAGGACGGAATGAATGGAGGAAATAGGAAGGGGGAAAGGACGGAATGAATGGAGAATATAGGAAGGGAGAAAGGAAGGAATGAATGGAGGAAATAGGAAAGGAGAAAGGACGGAATGAATGGAGGAAATAGGAAGGGAGAAAGGACGGAATGAATGACGGAAATAGGAAGGGATAAAGGACGGAATGAATGGAGGAAATAGGAAAGGAGAAAGGACGGAATGAATGACGGAAATAGGAAGGGAGAAAGGACGGATTGAATGACGGAAATAGGAAGAGAGAAAGGACGGAATGAATGGAGGAAATAGGAAAGGATAAAGGACGGAATGAATGACGGCAATAGGAAGGGATAAAGGACGGAATGGATAACGGAAATAGGAAGGGATAAAGGACGGAATGAATGATGGCAATAGGAAGGGATAAAGGACGGAATGAATGACGGAAATAGGAAGGGAGAAAGGACGGAATGAATGACGGAAATAGGAAGGGATAAAGGACGGAATGAATGACGGAAATAGGAAAGGTGGAAGGACGGAATGAATAGAGGAAGTAGGAAAGGAAAAAGGACGGAATGAATGGAGGAAATAGGAAAGGAGAAAGGAAGGAATGAATGGAGGAAGATAAGCAGACAGAAATGAAGAAAATAATGAAGAGACGAAGGAAAGAATGAATAAAGGAAGTTTGTTGTTTAACGTGACCATTCATCTTACAATCATGAGCCGACGGACCTCAATTTTTTACGAGGAATCCGAACCACAGGACGTGATATTACGCTTCGAAAATCTCAAATGCATTTACCGGGAATCGAACCCTTGGTGAGAGACAAGCAGTTTGATTGCTGGACCACTCGACTGTAAATCGCAACTCGACTCTATTTCGCTGTACTGCCAACCTGTGAGAATACACTGCTCAAGTTCCTCCTACTTGGGATCCCTTATCCCCTACCGACACCACCTTCGTTTCTCGTACGAACAGCCTCATCTAGAGTCTCATATATCCCGCCCAATATAATATAACAAAATACATTTTGGCCGACTGGAAGATTATCAACTAATTGGGAATACTTGATCAGATTTGAAAAGTTTCTATATTTATTTACTGAATTAATATGATAGCTTTCAGTCGGTGAACACACAATTACTGGAATACGTGAAAAATAATATGAAATAAATTATATTGAAGGTCGCCTCCGTAGTGTAGCGGTCAGCATCGTTAGCTGCCGCCCCGGAGGTCCTGGGTTCGATTCCCGGCTCTGCCACGAAATTTGATAAGTAGTATGAGGACTGGAACGGGGTCTACTCAGCCTCGGGTGGTCCAAATAAGTAGAGGGGGTTCGATTCCCACCTCAGTCATCCTCGAAGTGGTTTTCCGTGGTTTCGCACTTCGTCTTCGGGAAAATGCCGGGATGGTCCCTACTGTAAGGCCACGGCCGCCTCCTTCCCCCTTCCTAGCCTATCCATACCAATCATCCCCGCCCTTCCCATCCCTCATGAGGCCCCTGTTCGCTTTGCAGGTGAGGCCGCCTGGGCGAAGGGCTGATTACACCTTCCCAGTTGTATCCGCCCTGTGCAGATGTTCCAAGCTTCAGGACACTGCCTGGTAGAGGCGGTAGTGGTGAGTTCCCTCGCTGAGTCCGTGGGAACCAACAACCTGGAGGGTAAATCCCCCCCCCCCAAAAAAAAAATGTAGAAGAAGAAGAAGAAGTAGAAGAGGAAAACTTAGGGTTGACATGTTTCGCTCGTCATGCGAGCATCGTCAGATCAAAATATGCAAGACGAGTACAGAGGTGGGCAAATTAAAAGAAACAACACCAGCTTTACAAAATGGACTCTATACTTTTCACGGCTTAATGCACTAAATATGTTTACAAGGCGCTGAAATTCTTCAAATGTTTAACCAAGAGTCTTAATTATATTATCTTTTGAGAAACTCAAAGTATAAAGATTTTTTTTTTAATTTCCACCAACAGAGGAGCTTTGCTACTGCAACATGCCACACGTATTGTGCCCGTCAGAGGAGCTGCCAGGACAGCCAACAACCGAAATGACTTCCCTAACATCTCATCCGCCGGACCTAATTGCCGAGAGGATCAGGTGAACTTCCAGACAGGCCAAAGCAGCACGAGAATCCATCATCCACGGGGTTCGTGGTACATGGTGACAAAGGTCATAGACTGTCTAAGGAAAGGTTCACCTTAAAAGCTAGACTGAGAAAAGAAATAGCCAGACTTATGTAAAACGGCGTGAAGATTTATTTTAAAATCAACAAACCCCTATCCTAGTTCGGAGGGTTTCCATCGCCTAATCTGCAAGCTAATAAATAATCAAAAATAATGAGCTGGTCCCTACCTGAGAAGTTACAGTAAACCCTCGCGAAAGATCTATCTCACAATAATTAAAGCAACAACAGCAACACTAGGAAAATGGTACGGCGGAAAACCCTAGGTCAAGTTACAAGATCAAGCTAATATCGGAATTTACATTTAACAGGGCAGCAAAACAAATCTGAGTTAGGATGATACCATTTCCACATTTACATTTAATATTAATTCATCTAGCTAAGTCCTACCAATTAATTACAAAATTTACGGCGGTGACGTCCGTAGTATCAAACAATTACAATCAAAGCTATGTGACAAGCCATAAGAAAAATATCTAAGACACTCTTACAAACTGGGTGCTAATCAGCACACAAAAGGTGACATAGAGGATTTGTACACTTTTACATCAATAAATCAATAAATACAAGACCACAGTTTTATTCAAAGCCTACCTACACCTTGGTTTACTGTTTGTAAGCCATAGTCATTTAACGAGTGTAATTACGGTGACGACTGCGTAGTGAAGACTACGTCTAACATCGTATGGCCTGCGCTCCACCAGCTACGAACTAAAGGTTCGAGCAAGCCTCTGTCGCTACAAAAAGTGTCAGCTGTCCTAAAGTCATTTCCTCCAGGAAATACTTTCATTGGCACGGCTATGTCAGCAGGTTCCAAATGCAAATGAACAAGGTTAAATAGAAAGGATTCGTTAGTTATATTTTGTTTATCAAAATTATGCGTTTTATTATTAAGATGTCGGTTTAAATTATCGTTGGTTTATGGCGAATAACAGCTGACTAGCCTGGCACGGAGCGTCTCTGAGAGATCATCTCTGCCATAAAGCCTCGACTCAAAAGTCGGAATACAATAAACGAGCAATAACAACTCGGACACACAATAACACAAGTTACCAGCGGCGCACAGCTCGCGTTCAATAACTCTGGGACGGGCCTGGACACATCAGTTACCCTCCCTAAATATCTGGTCTACGGGAACAGTCCCGGACATGGTACACAAAATACCTTCACACATGAAAAACCCTCATCACGGGGCTAGCCTCCAACATAAAATAAGAATCCTGACATAACTGTACTCTTCGAAACAACGGTACACGCAAAAGGCGTTTAACTAACAAATGACAATCTAAAGAACATGTGAGCAGATACAGAAATGGACTCTGGGTCCCATGAGCTATCAATGCAATGAAAGATAAATTAATGCTACAAGCATTCTGTCCTGTGTTAACATAAGTCTGTCTCACTTGGAAGCAGGCGCTCTCACTCGTGCACTGGGAAATATTCACAAACCTGTCTGAGTCACAGCAAGTTGCAGGCTCCCTGCACTATTAGACACAACACGTTGACTGGGCCGGCAATTCAGGCAAGAAAATAACTATGAAACTGGCCTCATAATAATACCTTTACCATAGGTTATAAACATCGAAGAATGTGTGCATTAAGAGCACGCTATAAAGCTGAATACAAACATATAACTCTGTCTTTCATAGCAAAGACGTTTAAAAGATAGCAATGTCACTCATTGCTGGAGCTCTTTGCTCTCAAAGATAAAATACTTCATTAGTTTCTTGTATCAAACATTCAAATAATCACGTGTCGTCACACTTGAAACAAACAAAATAATATTATGGCGCAAACTCCACTCTGCTGGATTTGCTTAATGATACGTTGGGAACTGGGTTCGATGCTAGGCTACAGCGAAACATCCCTTTTACTTGCAAGGTCTACACTTGACCTGGATGACTTCTGAGCACATCCTGAATGAAATATAAATGCAGTTACAAAACTGGTAATTGCAGTCGATTACCTAAATGATACGACTTCTCTAATGAAGTCAGGGGCGTAACATTGACTGTCTGCTATGAGTGCAGTTAAAGAATTATGATCATGGCATCAGTTTGCCGTAACAGGAGTCTGCTAAGACTCAAAAATCACCCCAGATAGGGTTAAACAAAGTAGCCTTGATATGACTACGGTCACGTTTAGCAATATACAGGAATTGGCGTCCTATGACGTCCATCAGGTTGCACCAGGGTTGAACAAAATATCAAACCCAAGGGTGGCTCACAATCACTGTGGATAAATAACATCTAATTATACTAATTACATTCCCTACCTATGAAATGGCTGTCACTAAGTTCGGCTGATTTACAATCTACACTAATCTAAATATACCACCAATGACTAGAACAAAGAAGGGTTGTACAAACTCACGATATGAAGGAGCCCACACTTAGCTCTCCGTCCAACGACAAGGGTTGAACAAAAGCACCTCTGGCTTTCAGGATTGGCATCGTCCGTATCAGAACTTCCATCTTGACTTTCCTAAAGACCAGGGTTCGGTCTGTCCCTGTAGTTGACATCGTAAATGGGTTGGACATGCCTAGGAAAGGCATCCTCGATTCCTTCCTTCTCGTTAGACGTTCTTGAAGTTCCAAATCATGCTCGTTCCATCCGAGACATCTCCCTAATACACTAACGGTACTTAGCCCATTGTCTCCGACTCGAACATGGTGTTATAAATGTCAAACACGTGGTCGGTAATATTAGACATCATGTATTTCATTAGTACTTGAAAATTGCGGTGTGCTTTGTAGCTATCACAGGCGTTACACATATATCTAGCAACACAGCCTCTACACTTTGCAGATATCATTAATAAATGGCCATGCACTGATCTGCTGGTTCACACGTGCACAGACTCTACTTTTGCAATCATATGGCATCCGTGAAATTGGCGTCGAATTCATGCGGATAAATCCACTGCAGTAATTTATATACAATGCGTATTCAGTGTAACACTCGTTTAATGCAACGTTACCACGATTACATGTATAGTTAACACTAGGCTTCAGCCCTCCACAAATCACGTGGGTACAAAAAATGTGGTGCTACAGAATCATAGAAAATTCACAATATGTTTCAAATAAGTTCACAATGCTATTTGTGCTGATCACTACACTTTACAAATCGTGATGCACAGTACGATGGTGCTCGATGACACTTGATAAAAATTCCTCGCTATAAAGCGGACTTTTCCCATGTCTTACACGACGGGTATTTTAACACGCCTCTACCGGGTGGATTTTCAAGACGTAGTGCACGGAACAGTGTTCCTCGTGGAATCAAGTCGTCAAACTAAGTCGTTGAGCGACTATTCACATCCCTGCTTGCGTATCTGCAATGATATTACCATACCTTCAAGTGAAAAAAGAAAAACATTCTCCAAAATGTTTCAAAAATACTGAATGACGAAATGGAATATTCTGAGTCTCGTAGAAAGGTAAAGTTGATTAATAAGACCTCAGATAAATAATTAGCCGACTTCACCAAAGTCAAAAGAGCGATCCTTCGCCACTCCAAAGAGAATGGTATAAGCTCTCAGCTTCTGGTTGCTTTCTGGGTGTGTTCAAAGGTAATACATCCCATCATAAATGTGTTGTCATGAAAAATATCACATGAACCTTAGCTCAGCGGGTTCAGTATTGTTTTGATTACTTCACTCTACTTTCCGTGTGAATTTAGAGAAGAGGGATTTGCAGTCCTTTTACTGATGATCCGCTTTTAAACTATTCTAATATTTATGGCGGCTTCGGTGGCGTAGTTGATAGCATGCTGAGCTTCCATGCCCAAGGTCGCGGGTTCAAACCCGGCCGAAGTCGTCGGATTCTTAAGAGCGTTAAAAATCCCCCAGTATGCCTTCCTTCGGAGGGGAAATAAAGCCAGTGGTCCCACGTCATACATATTTATGGCATGTTAAAGAACCTTCCACTAATTACACATGTGTGGAGCTAAATTATAGGTTAAACATTTGACAACCGCTCTTAGGTTCCTACGTTCGTCACCAGGAGCCAACTGCGGTGGCATCTGGTAACCAAGTTCTAAACTAGTAGTCGTTAACGGTGGTGTTTGGCGGCAAAAGTAGGAACTACTTGAGAAAATTTAATGTCAGCACTCTTTACTTGAATTGATAACAGATAGCACATACTAATACAGTCAACACAATTAACACCGGTTATCAGATAGATTCTACACACACCCAAAGATCACGGGGCTTCATGACCGCGTTGTCACAGCCCCTAAACTGAAGAACCAACCAACCAACCAAAGATTCATGAATTATGGATTTAAATCACCGGACTTAGAGGGTGCATTCCAATGTCAAAGAAAAAGAAATAGGAAACGGACACAGCTCAGGTATCCCTCGGAATTCCCAATTCTGGAAGTTTTCAGACACAATTCCTTATGGGAAGAAGTGTAAGTCCACGGGGGAGAAAGCATTACTATGTAGGGTAATAATACACTGACTGGCAAAAGAAACCGATCAATTGAAACTTCAACATTACTTTCATTTATATAATAAACAAGATGTTCAGTAAAGAACATATAGCCTACTTTCTCCTAAATGCATGGCTATTGTTATGACAACTCTTTGTCCTTTTCAAGGAGTATATTTGAATGTTGGTTGTAGTAGCTTGTTGAAATACAACGTGCTATACGGATATTAAACATGAATATGAGGTGCCCTTTGCTAGTGCTACCTCTGTAAAAAAAAAATCATTCAATTCGGTTTCACAGTGTTTGAATTGATATGGGGAATGGATTTGCACACATACATGGCCGCTATTTGCAAACTATTGGGCTGATGACCTTGTAGTCAGCCATAAGATGCTTTCCACAAAAAGGCATGTTGTTGCAAAATCTGATAGAGATCAAATTATTAGGATGGTCGTAATTTGATTTAAGCTTTTAACATTTGGGTGGCCGTCATTCCGTTTCCGTCAAGATGGTGGCGATATAAAACATGACACTGAGGTGCCCTTTGCTAGTGCTACCTCTGTACCAAATTTCGTTCAATTCAGTTTCACCGTGTTTGAATTGATAGGGGGAATCGATTTGCACACATACTTGGCCACCATCTGCAAACTATTGGGCTGATGATCTTGCAGTTTGGTCAGAATATGCTTCCCACATCAAGATATGTTGTTGAAAAATTTGGTAGCGACTAGATTATTAGTTTGGTCGTAATTACATTTTAGCTTTTAACATTTGGGTGGCCACGATTACGTTTCCGTCAAGATGGCAGTGATATAAACATGACGCTGAGGTGCCCTTTGCTAGTGCTACCTCGGTACCAAATTTCGTTCCATTTGGTTTCACCGTGTTCGAATTGATAGGGGGAATCGATTTTCACACAAACATGGCCGCCATCCGCAAACTATTAGGCTAATGACCTATTAGTTTGTTCAAATGATGTTCCCTCCATAAGGGTATGTTGTTGAAAAATTTGGTACAGATCGAATGATTAGGTTAGTCGTAATTTGATTCAAGCTTTGAACATTTGTGTGGCCGCCATTACGTTTCCGTCAAAATGGCGGCGATATAAAACATGACACTGAGGTACCCTTTGCTAGTGCTACCCCTGTACCAAATTTCGTTCCATTCGGTTTCACCGTGTTCGAATTAATAGGGGGAATCGATTTCGACACAAAGATGGCCGCCATCCACAAACTATTAGGCTAATGACCTATTAGATTGGTCAAAGGATGCTCCCTCCATAAAGGTATGTTGTTGAAAAACTTGGTAGAGATCGGATGATTATGTTAGTCGTAATTTGATTTAAGCTTTGAACATTTGTGTTGACGCCATTACGTTTCTGTCAAGATGGCGGCGATATAAAACATGACACTGAGGTGCCCTTTGCTAGTGCTACCTTTGTACCAAATTTTGTTCCATTGGGTTTCACCGTGTTCGAATTAATAGGCGGAATCGATTTTGACACAAAGATGGCCGCCATCCGCAAACTATTAGGTTAATGACCTATTAATTTGGTCAAAAGATGCTTCCTCCATAAAGGTATGTTGTTAAAAAATTTGGTAGAGATCATATGATTAGGTTAGTCGTAATTTGATTCAAGCTTTGAACATTTGTGTGGCCGCCATTACGTTTCCGTCAAGATGGCGGCGATATAAAACATGACACTGAGGTGCCCTTTGCTAGTACTACATCTGTACTGTACCCGTTCGTCCTGGGGATGCGATGACCCATCTGCTATAACATCGCATTCCTGGAGTTCCAGGACAGAGCGGAGTTAAATGAACCTCTAGTCAAATAAGGAATGTGTCGGAAATTCAGCTGAGTTATCGAAAAAGCAGTGGGTATCACGAGACAAAGTATCTCTAGGGTCGTTACGGGCTTAAGTTTAATAGAAATAATGCAAATATAAATGGGCGCCATCAACTGAATTCCTAGCAAACCACTTCCTTTCCGGATAAGCCTTACTCAAGACAAGGAAAGAAAAAGGAACATCACACCATCATCAGATTACAACTAAGATAAAAACAAATTTATTTTACTTTGATAGTCAGACAGACATTTTAAATATAATTCCTACCTAAGAGTATGGTCGAATGCCAAAGTTAAATTGTCATTGTCCAAAAATCGAACCATCTCTTTTCTAATCCAAAATTATTTTTATCCACATAACAAGAAAAATTTATAAAGTTCTCTTGCGTTCTCAGGATCACTGTAGCGCTATGTCTTTCGTCACTGACATTTGTGAAACCTGAGACCTAATTTCTCTTTAATTTAACATCAATGTGGATTTAAAAATGTTATTAATCTGTCTAAACATACACATATAATAATCAGACATATTAAATATCACGTAAATTTATGGTTTGCATGGCATAATTTGAATGTTGAACATGTTAATCAAATGCTCCTAAACATCGAATAATTAATTTACACTATTTACATCGTCGTTAACAATCACTTATCTGTGAATTACAGAAAATTCAAATTCTCATTGGTCATCATTATCGTCATCATCAAAATTAAATATTTCTCAAATTAATTCTCACTTCAAAATTCTACATGTTCCTGTCAGAATCATTAATTCATCACCATTACATCATTTAAATCCTCAACTCAAGTTGCAATTCCTTCAAATTATATCTCAATTAAATTTATTTAATTCCATATAAATTCATTAATCATCAGCTTCTTTAATTAATTATCACCTTCTAATTCAGTTATTCATCATCATTACAATCGTCTATTAATTTATTTCAATCAGTTTATTTATTCAATCTTTAATTCATCCATTTATTTAATTCATTGGTTTATTTCAAAATTTAATTTATTAAATTATTTAAATTTCAATCATCTGGTTATTTAGTTTTTATTATTTCATCTAGTCATTCTGATTTTTATTTCATTAGGTCAGATCGTTAATATGCTTAAATCTCAGATTATTATTTCGTTAATTATTATTTCAGAAAATCTTGTATTATCAACTTCATTTATTTGTTTAATTTCCTAACAAATTGTTTAATAAGGTTTATAGAATGTTGTCTTACAGTTTTATCACTTCAATGTTATATCTCGTATTTAATTTATCATGCCCAAAAATATTATTGCCTCCACGACATCACGTTGGATCTAACTATCCACAACGACATTACATTTCTTCAATACTTCAAATATCACATTTGAATACAATAATTACTCCACAAAACTCCATAAATATTCAGCACATACAGCATGAATCTCAACAATTACGCTAGACTGGGTACGACGACCTCATGTCTGCCTCAAAATACATTATCAACGTTGCAACTATCACATGGCAACTTCCACAAAATGCCTACCACAAACTCCACTTAACCATGTTGCATGATCTACAAAAAATATACAACTGGCTTCAAATTATCAACGCACACAATCTCCAATAACTGTAATTAATCTGATCACATCTAGACAACTTCTTAAACAATTGGAAAAAATATATTACCTCAGTAATTTAAGATCTGCTTTCAAATAGCATAAATTCTCTTACAATTTTCATAACTCACATCGCAGAAAAACACCAATGTGCTATAATCTCATATCAAAATCTGCAATACTGATCTGCCTTGAAGTAAATCTGACCATTAATGATTAATCTTACAAGATTCAATTACTTTAAATCCTTCTCAAAGGTATCAAACACAATTATAAAAATCATCAAAGCATCAGCTGTAACAGCTGTTAAATTGAAATTACTCTCAAAAGAGTATAGCAACAAAATATTGGATTGGCAAACAAGAATTACTAAATGCAATCCTGTTGACATTTATCGTTACTTTATTTAACAAAATTTCGACTGATATGTGACTAGTAGTTCCTTGTTTGATTCACTTACATCTCGTGTACACTCGGATGATAAAAATGAGTCCCTCAATGGCGAGTAAGATGTGTAACCACCGTACAGTCGTATAAATACGAAAGACCTCGCCCCGTCGACTTGGATGATAGTTCCCTGAACGATGGGTAAGATGAGTAGCCACCATACAATCGTATAAATACGAAGGACCCCATCTCGTAGGCTATATGAGTGAATGTACCAGATAGGAATCAACAAGTTTCTAGTTGTCATATAAAAGCGATGTTCATTCACTAAAGTGAATAACTTCTTAATATCTCCAAACAATCCAATGGAAAAAATCTCTACTGATGAATAATACACACTCGATAGTATGCAATGAACTGACGAAGTAATTTTGGATAATCAATTGCAGATCACGAGTTCGAAATACTCGTTACACAAAAAAAAACTATTCATGAAAAATATCCTAGCTGGAAAAATGTCTAAAAGACCAAACATCTGCTTAATAAAGCCAAACAATGGTGAGAATTTCGTATAATGATGCCTGCCATATCATATGGTCACTCCATATTCTAGCAAATTCGAAGTATATAAATTCAAACCATGTCTTAATAATCGTATCACTCCTATTAGAAAAATATACATGTGTGCCCAGTATTCATGAAAATAATCGTATCAGGTAGTTATGACTCTTACAGTACCTTTCATAATCAGCTGTAATTAAATTTCCAAGATCGTCGATTTTCCCTACATAAAGAATTTCTCGAAAGATCGGCGTGAATATCATTCCATCCATGAAATGACGATTGCCTTCGAAATCCCAAGTGAATCATCTGGTGGACTCCTCTCGTCAGGAATCGAATCCATCGCTCTGCGGTGCCATCTTGTCTCTATTTGCGTCTACTCGGACATGTTGAACTTCGGATTACCCATAGCGGATATCGTCCAACTCCTTCTCGAAAAGTTCATGGAAACAGCGGACCCCCTACTCCTCTTCTAAGTTACGCCACTGTTCCGTTAAATGTTCAGTTTGAGTATTGCAAGTTCAATCTCAAATGACTGCTAAGTCCCACTTTCGTAAAATGAAATTTTACTTGAGAGTGTTCAAGTTTACGAAACACCCTGTAGTTGTCTGTATTAGGTAATTCATGAAACTGCATAAGAAATAAATCTTATTAATGCACGATCTAATGTTCATCAGTGCCTATGCTAACAACATTCCGTTTACTTGAAATAGTTAAAGTAGCTTCGAATGCGTTATAGAACAGCATAGTCATAAAGTTATTCATAAAAGGCTATGTTCAAACTGCGTTGAAATGTCGCTTGAAATAAAGCCTTCAACTACTTGCAGTGCGGTTCTGACATATCCCGGCCGTCCGTAATTGCTTCCTCGGCTAGCCCGCCTGGATCAATGACCCGCTCGGCCTTCGCTGCTCGGCGATGCAGAGACTGTCGCCTACACTCTGCCGTGACAGTTTCGGTAGGTTACGTGACCTTCACGGTGCGTCTCGCTTGCACTATAGAGCTGCTCCTACCTGCTCGTCTGACTGAGCTCAACTGAATGTACTGGAACTGTCTTCTCGCTTATGTGCTTGGCGCAGGCACGTGGTGTAGTCCCCCACCACTGTGCTCTCGCGTCACGGTCATAGTCTCGAACCCAGATCATCTCGGCTATTCCGTTATAAAATAACTTAAGGGTTATCGGACTTCCATAAAATTATTTCCACATATAATGCATGTTATATATCCTCTTCTAAGATGTTTAATTGCTATAATTCCATAAATATTTCAATAAAACTTCACATCTCTATCCATAATTCCATCTTCTTATATACGTCAATGCCTCCTTGATTCTAGACCTCCTACGTCATCTGGACATTCTTCTTGACGCGATCGGTGCGCTATCTTTTCCTAATTCTTTCCAAAACCTCAACTACAGCTTAATGTCTGCTGGCGTAGTCGATAGCCTAAACTAGGTATCGGGTACATCTCTCCCGTACATCTCCTTTTTTTATCAGGATTGAGAAAAAAATACACTCTCAGGCATTCTATATATATTACATGTACACGATAGCTCTACAATTCCCTTACTCAGCATGATGGTATTTCCTGATGCTAGCTGCATTAAAAGTTCCTACAACTTCATCAGTATCCATTCTGACAATCTTGTAGCTATTATTCTGGTATGTTTGTTCAATACGGAACGGACCAGCGTACAATGGAGCGAATTTATGGTAGATCTTCAGCTGAAGGTTCGAAGTGACTGGCTTCCTAATCAGCACCTCATCATTTTCTTGAATTGGCTCGTGGAACCTCCTTCCTGCTTGTCTCCTGCCTCTCTTCTCCGCCTGTCTTCTGAGCCTCTCTCCTGCCATCTCGACTCTTCTTTCTTGTGTGGGTTGAGGATCTACTGGTGCCCTCACGACTCGGTCCCATGGTCTATCCGGTTTCAATCCATGATGAAGCATGGACGGAATCTGTCCTGTGCTTTCATGTACTGTGGAATTCAAGCATTGGCTAATGATGGGTATCACTTCCATCCATCTATGGTGTTGCCTTGACACATATAAGCGACACAGCTTACTTATCTCCGGCATAATTCTTTCGGCTGTATTTCCCTCTGGATACCGTACAGAATTAAACACATGCCTTATTCCTAAACGTTCCATAGCAGTAGAAAATTCCATACTAGTAAATTGCGATCCATGGTCACTCAACAAAACTTCAGGTTTCCCCATGCTCGGAATAACTGTTTTCTCAAGTCTGTTTATCACGTACTTGGATGTAGCTTTCTGTATAGGGCATAGAGATACGTATTTCGAAAATACGTCAACTGTTACCAAAACGAACTGATTGCCTTTCGTCGAACGAGGAATCGGACCGAAAATGTCCGTCGCGAAAAGTTCTCTTGGCTTGCTGGGTAATATTGATCTAGGAACTTCTTTCATTAACTTAGATGAGTATTTACTTCGCTGACAACTGTCACAGGTCTTTATGACGTCGCGAATCGTTTGTCCCATTTGTCTCCAAACAAAAGTTTCTTGAGCGAGAGGCAAAGTCTTGTCTACACCTACATGAGCTGCAGTTCGGTGTATCATCCAAATAACTGGTTTGACAAGCTTGGGTGGGATCACTACTCTAAGTTTAGTATGATCCTGGTCGATATATTGGCATATAACACCTCCCATAATATGATATTTTCTAGCCTCTATCTCAGTTCTTTGAAAATCCGGATCAGTGTTATCCATTCTGCGTGTCAAAAAACGGTAAATTCTTCGCAAAGGTGCATATCTCTTCTGAGTTTGCGCTAACAACTTCAGCTTTTCTAGAGTACCATTATCCTCTTGCATCAAATTTATATGGTTGACAATTATTTCCTCACAAGGGTTTCTGCTCAACACATCTGCTAACAGATTTAACTTCCCAGGTCTATGTACAACAGTTGGGTTAAATTGCTGTAAGAACAGAGCCCATCTGGTGATGCGGTCACTCGCTAAGTCTGTCTTCATAATAAATTGGAGGGCTTTATGATCTGTGATCACTGTTATGTCATGTCCAAACAACACCTTCTTCCACGTTTTAAGAGCATGAACCACTGCTAATGCCTCTAATTCAGTTGCATAGTAATTCTTCTCACAATTCCTAAGCTTGCGACTGGTGAAAGCTAAATACCTATGTTTCTTGTCATCATCCAACTGATATAGGATCCCACTAATACCTATTTTGGATGCGTCTGTCTCTACAAAAAATCTTCTTGTAAAATCAGGATACTCAAGCTTGATATTTTGGATCAGCATTTTCTTGGCCGCTAAAAACGCTTGATTGCATCTATCGTCCCATTTCCATCGATTTCCCTTCCTTAAAAAATCCTGCAGAGGTGCCATCGTCTCAGTATATTCAGGACAATGTGTTGAAAAGAACTGACACATGCCTAAAAACTGCCGTACCTCTTTAATCTTTCTTGGTGTTGGAAACTCTGAAATTGCCATGATCTTCTTTGGATTGGGCCTATAACCATCTCCATCAATCCTATGTCCAAGAAATTCAATTTCTTCATGAAAGAACTGACATTTATTGAAATTCACCTTGAAGTTCGTTCTCCTAAGATCTTCAAAAAGCATTTGAAGGTGCCTGATATGTTCTTCCGCTGTCTCAGACGCTATAATCAGGTCATCAATATAGCTTACCACATGCTCCTTAACTGCATCTGACAAATTTTCATCTAGTGCTCGGATCATCACCGGACCACTATTTTTCACTCCAAAAGGTAACCTATTGAATACATATGTTTTATGGTCAAACAAGAACCCTGTGTATTGTTTGCAGTCTTCTGCTAGCTCAACATGATAATATGAACTAGTCAGATCGATTGTCGAGAAGAAACTCTTTCCTCTGAATCTGCGTAACAATTCACGAATAACAGGTGGTCTGTCATGTTCAGGAAGAACTCTTTCATTAAGGGCTCTAGCATCTAGACATATCCTCAGCTTACCGTTAGGTTTCTTGACAACAGCTAAAGGATTCAAATAAGCAGTTGGCATTTTCTTAATTATTCCATCTTTCTCCATGTCGCTTATCATTATGCTAACTTCCTCCTTCCATTTATCCGGAATGGGATATACATTTTTATGGTATGGTTTGTCATCCATCAACTTGATGCTGTAGGTAAAATTTTCTATGAGACCTGGTTTGTCATTGAATATGTCCTCATATTCTGAAATTACTTGATCAAACTGCCCCTTAATTTCTGGATTTATTTTACTTGTCATGCCAATTTTATCTTCTATAGACCTTTCAACGCTGCATACAATCTCATCCAATATATCCTCTCTAAAGAATGTCATCTCCGATTCTTGATTTTCCATGACCCCTTCTTGAAAGTACATGCGCCTACTCTGCATATCTATGATCAGGCCACTCTCACTTAAGAAATCCACTCCTAGGATCATGTCAAAATGTAGTTGACCCACTACTAGGAACATCTGTTCGAAACTTCTGGTTCCAATCCCAACATCTAAAAGTACCTGACTTTTACATTTCATACTCCTGTCTGGGATCATCCCTTGAATTCTGCTAACAACAGTTGGCAACATTGTAATTTCTCCTACTAATTTCAATTCATCCAGGCAACCTATGGATATCAAGCTCACCATAGCCCCTGTGTCTACAAGTGTCTTTATTTCTTTTCCCATGACTTCCACACTAATAACTGGCAATTCATGTCTATTTTCCCGGTGTACTATGTCTTCTTCCTCGATTAAATCTTCGTCCTTGACCTGATACGTTTCCACGATGACGATCGATTCCCAATGATTTGCATTTTTCTCTAGAGTTAATTTGACGTTTTTTTTCCTTCGCCACTCGTGCTTGCTCGATTGACATCTCTCACTGTTTCCTCGAGTGGTGCACTAGGCTGTCTATCTTCTTGCCTTGACCTCTCATGTCCACGATTATCCCGTCTGTCGTTAGGATCGTTTCTTCGGCCATCCTGCCTGTCGTTCCCATTATACTGTTGACCTTGGCTCCAGTTATTTCTGCCCCGATATCTATTGTTATATCGATTCCTGTCTTGATACCTGGAATTCTGGTTATAATTCCTATATCGGCTATCTCTCGCTTCTTGATCGTATGGCCTCTCATATGGTCCTCTATATCGATCATTTCCTCGAGCGTTACGGATGTTTCCTCGATTCCCTTCGTTCCGTCGGTTTTCCCAGGAATCTCTTCTGTCCGTTTGAGCTGCATTATCTACGACTACCGCATTCACTTCTTGCGTGTTTCTGTTGTCGTTTCTGGTGTTTCTAGGCGTAACCTGTGCGCTTGTATAGTCCAATCGCCGTAAAATGTCGTCATAGTGCTCCAGTGTATTGGCTCCCGACGCTATTAGTGATCGCTGTACCTCAATCGGTAACTGTCTCGCTATAGCTTGCAAAAGCTCTTCTTCTGGCAATGGAGGAATAAGGAACTGTAATTTAGCCAGCTGTGACGTGAAATAGATGGCATAATGCGTCGGATGTGACGTAGAATAGCGCTTTGTGTACATCTCCGCTCTTACGTTAAGTTGATCCTCGGCACTCCAAAATCTCCTCAAGAAAGCTATGGCAAATTGCTCCATGTTCGCAAAATTGCTTCTGAACGCTCTAAACTACGTAAGTGCAGATCCATCTAAGGCGCGTTCGACTATCCTTAGCTCTCTTTCTTTGGCTACCCTGTGTTCCGCCATGTAGTCTCGAATATCTCGCAGAAATTCGACTGGTGTGACTCCTGTATTTCCAGAAAACTTTCTCGGTTTGTCATCCAGATTCCTAATAATGGTAACTGGACCTGAGTATCGTTCGCTTGGACCCAACGTACCCCTATTCGAACTTGGATTATCCTGAGGGGTTGAACTAGCCCTTTCGAATGTCACATTCGGTTGCATTTGACGGTCTTCTCCCATGCTCGCTTCTTGATTAGTCATACTGCGGTCTATCGCTGTTTGATTTATCAATGTTTCCCCTGATGTTATATTCTGACTGGTGAAACTGTTAAACATGGATTCTAGTTTAGTTATCCTGTCTTCTGCTAATTTCTTGACCTGCGTCTTCAATTCATCTAACGATGTAACATCCTGCGTCTTGTTACTCTCGTCTAAGTCGTTTCTTAACTTGTCAATTTTTCCTTCGCACGTGTTCTTTACTGACGCGACTTGTTCTTTTAACAGATCAACATCTGTTCTGAATAGAGTTGAATCTATCTTCATCGCTTCCTTGTTTTCCGTAAACCTCGCTTCTAAGTTTGCCATACCTGCGATTAATTTTTCATCTAACCCTTCACGTTTCTCTTTTGCTTCGGCATCGACCTCACTATACCGTTCTTCCACGATTGCACCGACTCTATTTTTGAATAAAGCTAAGTTTTCATTAACCTTTTGCTCTATATTGTACAATACCCAAGGGGTATGCACCCCTTAGAGATCATCCCCCCCATCATCTGTCTAAATCTCATAAAAGGCAACCCTTTAAAAGCCTACCCAATATCCATCAATACTATAAGGGCAGCTGGCTACTCCATAAAGCAGCTCAACCCTTGCGTAATTATGACACACAGCGACATACTACAAACTGGTTCAACTATGCCACAACGCGCTGACAGAACAGAGGCTAAAGGTATAAAAGGTGCCTTAAGTGGGTCACGAGGATCTCTCCATCATCAGTGCTTCGACGAGACAGCCGGAGGCTAACGACAGTGTCAACCGAGGTGAGTCAGTCAGTCAGTGTTCAGAATCCTACTTTTGTAACCTAACACCCACAGTTTGTACTCACATTATAACATCACAAGATCCCTTAAAAGGGACTAACAGTTACTCATTGCTGACCAATAAACACTTGGTCAGTCTCTTACACTTGCATTACTGATCTACACTCTTCTTCACGTCCCAACGTCCTTCCTTACTCCCGTCACAGTCAGACGTGACACACCGTAGTAATAACGCCAACTCAGACGTCATTGTATTCCTCACAGCGGCTCGCGTGCTCAAGTGAAGCGCGTGCCGAACCGCTGACACTAGCAAGGTGATTATATAATAAGTAGCCGGCTGGGCGACTAGTACATCGACCCGCGTGCTAAGGCTACATCCCTTAAACCACATTTACAGTCTTTATAGGAGCGCCCCCTAGTTCCTAACGCTAAACAACACTCCACACTGGTCAGCTTGCCCCTCCAAAGGCAGCTACCCCCTTTTAGACACTCCATTCAAAATCAATACAGTAACTCTTCCGTTTTAGGTCCTACCACCCCTAAATAAGGGATCTAAAACAGATGGTGGAGGCGGGGTACTACGCGCAGTAACAGGACTCAACCAACGAGCCCTCGTAGTCAAAACGACCCCCTCTGAACCGCAAAAAGCCAAGCAAATAGTGAGAAAATTTTTCCCCCAGACAAAAAGCACCATTTTTTTTTTTGAGTGCTCCAAACTAGCTACACAGGGGAAATTCTTAACAAACCAACCCCCCAGCCCCATACAGAATCAGAGACATATAAGAATACACTGTCAAACACGCACAGATTTTTTTTAAATTATTATTATTCTTATTGTAGGCCCATACACTTCAGTCAGCATGGCACCTCAGGCAGAGATTGCAAGCCATAGAGCCAATAGGGGTACGACAACAATACTTACACTACTACTCACCCTCATCGTCACCGGGATCCTCACAAGTGCCTTAAAACAAGCCCCAAGAGGGGCGAGGGTAAAGATTACCCCCGGCGTACATTGGAAACACATACGGGGGCAAACGGTTTACCAGGCCAATATACCCATCACCTATGACGTACCGGTAAAACAGGAATACGTACCGGTACCGTCGCCTACACTAAATGATGGCCACAAATCCCAAATATACTCACTATGGGAGGCCATCGAACAGGCACTCAACATACACGGTGATACAGAAAAACTCCGAGGGACATCCACCCCTGTGCAGACCATGCGGGGGAGGGACAAAAGAGAACTAACATTTATAGGAAACTTTTTACAATACTGCTGCGGCGTCGCTACAGAAGAGGACAGTAAAACATTACGAATGACGCAGCAGCAAATCGCGAGCTATACAGACAACTTAGGTAAAATGATCCACGCGAACCACAAGGACTTAACCGAGACTACACTTAAGCTAAACAATTGGACACATACGGTACACGACTCTATCGCCACAATCACGAAACAAATACAAGCACTTGCGAACGCAACCCGAGCAAACAAAGAGGCGCAAGACACTATACTGGCTTCCACGGCCCAGATGGCTATGGGGAATGCCATAAGTATTTACAATGCCATCATGAGCATGCACAGACAACAAGATTTAATGGCATGCAGACAACACAAGATACCCGAAAACACCATACACACAAGCACCCTGCGAGAGGATCTAACTAACCTCCAACACAAGCTCGCGAAACACAATTACCAACTAGCCACTTCCATAGAACAGATAAGCTGGTATTACACGAAGCCAATATGCTCGTGCATATACCATGCTAACAGGTTACACATTAAAATCAACATACCTATAGTCGAGGAAAGTGCACGGTGGAATCTATTCGAGTACATTCCTATACCGTACAAGTGGCTAGGGGGCACATGCACACTCATACACGAGCCGACGCTGCTGGCGGTTAATGGCCACGACATTCGGGTACTAACAGGGAATGCGCTACATGACTGCATTACACAGATCAATGCGCTCTGCTACATACCCCGGTTTCAAGAGGTGACCACAATCCAGCCCGCTTGTGCAGTCCACCTTTACAATAACGCGCCGACTGATAAAATACTGGAATCCTGCGCATATAGATGCGACGAAGGATCACAAAGAGCCCTTATCACACAAATTGATATGGACAAGTTTATTGTAACAAATCCTACGGCGGAAATGGGTACCCAATGCCCAGAAGGAAGGACAACCCTACTGCACCCACATACGGAGGCACCGCCGGGGGCTCTAGAGATACACCTCCCATGCAATTGCCAACTGGTAGAGGGCGACATCATCCTGATACCCCAGGCGTTTCCGTGTGACGCCAAAATGGTTAAGGAATTAGCCATCACACACACATTGCCGGCAGCATGGACTAAACAAATACAATTGCAACTACACGACTTCGAACCCTTACAGACAAAGCCGTTATGGTACGATAACATAACGGCCATACTCAATTCCAACTGGTCATCAGTCATTCCGACATTCAATGTAACACAGACACCTTTTAGACATCACACACAGCCCCTACAGATACCAGGACTTCACCAATCCTGGTACGACCTAGACACCACGACAACTTCCACTATGGCATGGAACGCCGGAATGACCGTGGTGATTATTTACATGTTAGCCAGGCAGATGGCAATGGCTAGAGACATCCGGCAATTACACGCACATAGGGCAAATACATGAGACAAAACCACTAAGCCAGACACAAGCCATTAAGCGACCTTTACCGCCAGTTCAAAGGGCAAATTTGCCAGAACAAAGGCGAACACCGGTATTAGGCCCTCAGGGTGCACGATATACGCACGAACATTTTGACCGGGCATTACCACACAGTACACGGGGATAGGAAAGGTGTTCTCACCTACCCCAC
Source organism: Meconema thalassinum (assembly GCA_946902985.2). Classification (NCBI taxonomy): domain Eukaryota; kingdom Metazoa; phylum Arthropoda; class Insecta; order Orthoptera; family Tettigoniidae; genus Meconema; species Meconema thalassinum. The sequence continues at coordinate 204,401,744 of OX336399.1, read as the reverse complement.
AAAACCACGCAGGCAAATATATACACACTCCCGTAAAATCTACTAGGGCAGCGTCAAGCACAATTAGGCCCTCGAATACAGGTACATTTAAACCTATAGACACGCGCTACGGTGGGAGTAGGCCAAAGCTTACTTTGCTAGAAATTCCGCCGGAAGGTAGCAAAGGAACACCCCAGTGGATTCCAAAGGCCTATAATATCGTAACAGGGCAAAACCCTTCACCTTTCTGAGCACTGAAGCTCGAAAGACGATAACGACTTCCACCAAGGCCAAAGAAATAAAATAACATCACTTCCCCCATCATAAATGGCCACACAAGTTCTTTCACGCGGGAGATATCAGAAAATAGACCGACAATTACATAGTAAACATAAACTGCGCATTTTTTTTTCTTTCTCGTATTTTATGTATATACAGGGCAACATGGCCAAATTAGAAGTGAGTAATTTTAAATCCTTCTGTGTTTTTTTTTGGGAACCATGGCATCTTTCTATTAGGCCATCACTAAGCCAAGTGAAAGCCCATCAGGCTTAAGGCCGGAAAGAGATATTTTGAACACAACTTAGGCATAAAATCACAGCATAGAGCTTAAGGGAGTCTTTCTAAGTAGAAATGACTAGACGTTCTACGTTATGGTTCCACAGTTTGACAGATTCTCTTGTTGCGGGCGAAAACCGTAAGCATGGCAAGAATTAAGAATCTCAAACTAGTTTCAAAAAAAAAAATTTTGGGAGGTGTGCTTTAACCAACTAAAAAGCCCAATTGCACACCGGGATGAGACACTGTCATTTTGGTGAGTTACAATTACTTTGATAGGCAGGTTTGACTCCCACAGTGCACTGGCTTTGCTCGTGACGTGGATACAAGGGTATCAGTTACGTCTGGCAATGGCCTTCCTAAGGTGTACTAGACAGTGTCGGTAGATTCCCCTGAGACGTAACCAGATTACGGTAGTACTCACGTTACCAAAATGGTAAATACTACACTCAGGTCCCAATCACCATTTTTTTTCAAAAACATAGTGCTCACGACATAATTTTTAGAGACTAACGCCACCTACTATTATTTTCTTTCAATGTGCTCTCTTAATTCAGAGCGGGGCATAAATAATTTTTTTTTGTTTCACACATTTAGCCCAAGAAAGAAAAATGGCCAAATAAACTATATATATATTTTATACATAGGTATACATAACACAACACTCGGGGACACAAGTGTAGTCAATGGAAGGTTCTTTTACAGACGGCCAATGCATATGAGATTTCCGAAGTGAAATGCCATGGCCTGTGGTTTGGATTCCAAGTAAAACGGAAATCCCGTGGCACATGATCTCCAGAAATGGTCACGTTAAACCACAAAATTCCCCTCTTGCCTTTTTATAATGCGAAGAGCACTAACAGAAAGCAGGCTGATTAAGAACACATGTTCGGATACACAGCGTTATCGAAACAAGTAAACAAGCGAGCGCGCAAGACATTGCAACCCGACACCACCATACTCAGCAGTAAAGCAGACCTCAGTGATAAACTGCGAGCCTTACAGACGACAGTTCCCAAAGCACACTGCACGGAATCATTCATAGCCAACCCAAGAACCCTATATCTTCAAAATTTACACTACGAGGAGAGGGCAAAAATAAGCAAACTCCTCGCAGGAAGGTATACTAGGGGTTGCGCATAGAAAAACACACAGCCCATTTGCCATAGTGTAGGCGGCACAGAAATGGCCACCAAATCTTTACAGACAACCGGCTTCGAACCCATGTCCACACACAAAAACCTCGTACCGAAAACTAACTAAACAACGGTATTTTCGGTACGGAAACACAAACAAAATACAGACAGAATGCCCGCAGAACATGAACAACGCAGACATATAACACAGAGAATTACATAGAACACGGGTTCGAACCCCAGAGAAAATTGCACGCCAGGGAAAAACAAGCAGACGGCCTTCCAATCACACCAAAATTGGCCCATATAACGGCTTAGACAGATAATACTACATTCCTGCGGCCAAATGACAGGCATAAAATTCCAGAAATACACTTGACAGGGAAAATGGACTTTCCAGACAGAGATATATAAATTTCGTAAGACAACGGTCTTACGGAATAATGGCCACACAACGGCAATGGTAGCAGGGCGGATTACCACATCGGGCCGCCAGGAATTTAACACAATGACCACACTGGCATACGTGCAGAAAAACACGCAACAGTGGTTAACCTACATAAAATCCCGGCCTGAAGTTACACACACAAACTGATGACTTGCAGACTTAGCCACTTTGCAACACTGTCGATGACAAAACGCGATTGTGTAGTGGCAGTGACCATGAATAAACAAATGCAGAACAATCATAACACTATACATTTTTCAACACTGCGAAAGCATTTATCAACAAGCAGACGTCACAGACCAAAACTTGTCGCAGGCCCAGAGTAGCACGTTCGTAAAGACGTTGGCAGGCCACGGGCGCTTCCTACCCATACACAATATACACAGTAGGACTTAGCCCTACAGCAGACCAGGCGTCCGCGTGGTGTAGCGGAGCGTAGTCACACACACACACACAAACGCGCTCACCAATCAGGGGCGAACATAGGGACTTTGAGGAAACGGGACCTCCCCTTAACAACTTCTTTTTGCGACCCTAGTCCCGAAACAAATCATTCCAGGCGACTAGGACTTAGCCCTATAACGGACCAGAGTAGGTCGTGAAGCTTCGCTATCCCAAAGCGCGGATAGAAAACCAACATGGACCAAGGGAGGATGACAAGAGAACATGCTAACAGCGTCCCACTCTACTCCCTTCCCATAACCTTTTCACGTCCAAACATAAACAACGCAGACACATGAACACGACCAGAACAGCTACACTACACTACAAAGTATACATAAGGGTTGGTAAACTTCATGTGTTTACAGAAAGGGCATGCTACGCCTTGAGCCCCACCGCTATCACCTGAATGAGAGGGGTGCATCGGCAAACACCAACTAAGCGTAATGCACATCTCCATATGAGAGATGAGGCCATAAGTAATAAATACTAACCATTTTTTTTTAAATTTAAATCATCCCGCATGAGAGGGAAATATATTAGTATTATGCCTCAACCTACACCTATCCATACATGAGTGCAAACGCCTCATATCCAGACGCATGCATGTATATCCCATCCATTCACCAGGGGATATTGATATCAGACCGGCATGGATTTTTATTTTATTTTTTGCAACCCCGGGAATTACCTGCCCCGTTCCACTCACTGTAGGAGCATCCCAGCACAAAAACCGGTTCCAGGCCGCCACTAACGCGGAATTCGGAAGTGCGCAACCTCCTCCTACCCTGCTTTAACCCACTCTACAGATAACTACCCCCAGATCACAATAACAGGGTACCTGACGCCACAGACCCTACTAACACCTCCATCAAGGTTAAAAAAGAGCATTATCGCTGGAGAAGCTGATATAGCACAGGTAGCCTAAAGTAGTCTACGTATGTAGAGGTTTTACCAGCCCACCACACTGGAAGTATTTTACATTTGACACTTTTTACACAGGTTACACCTATATTTAAAAAAAAAAAAAAAAAAAAAAAGGGAACCTGAAACACCCTGGCTGATGATACCGGCGTTAGCCAAAGGTCAAAAGCACAACACTAGGAGCAGAGCTGGGGAAGGCGATGTGGACCCTTACCCCAGTTGGCTCATCAAATTACTGACGACTAGACCAAATAGACGAACCACGTAAGGTCAAAGCATTCGCGGCCTGGTCGGGCAAGCTCTGGAATCCTAGGTGCGCATAAACCGCCCCTGGGAGGAAGGGATGCTAAACCCACTTTGAGCCACGGTCGTCGAAGCCAAAACCTGCAGGGAGACTTTCTGAGAATGGCGGGAGAAATAGCTCACTCCGCGCCGGCCTCGGGAGCTATCCCTAGAGACGACCATATTATGACTAGACTGTTAGTTAAATTTACGTAAGTAGGACTTCCATGGCGGGGAGTCAGACTCCTATTCGTCAGGAGTGAAGCAGGATCCAAGGGTTCAGCAGGACCAATCCTAGATCCGACAAGTCCTTACCCCGCGAGGTGAAGGTGAAGACCACGACGGTAATCAATAATGCAGAATGAAATATGAATATATATATATGGAATGTACGCGCTCATTCGGTCCTGCGCCCACGTAAATGGACGACAACGGGTCGCCAGAGTTCTTAAATGAGTAGCATAGCGGGCACTCAAAAGGGTTCAGTGGGCCAACCCAGCAATGCCGATTAAGGCGAAGAGGACTCCCCGGACGCTCACTTCCCGGAGGACACATGAATACAAATATTGCGGCCGACACAGGCGAAGAGGACTCCCCGGACGCTTTCTTCCCGGAGGATATTATGCCATTGGACCACACTGTCCAATGCCCACATAAATGACGACGCATCGGGCAGTCAGAGGGCATTAAGAGATGGGGCATTGCGCGCCCCTCACAGGAGCCAAGTGGGCGGCTCACCTACGACTAATCGGAACGGCAAAACGGGCACGACAAGGAAGTTACAGCGGGCGGAACGGTTAGCTTAGTGGCACCGTAAGCCGCCCGCGGATAGATTAATCCTAGTAATAGACGTCGACACTAGACTTAAGGGGACGGAATCCAGCGAACCTGGAGACAACCGGTGTTTCCAGGGCTCGTGCGGGTGGTGTTCTGGGGAAGCAAATTGCCCCAGGCGATCGTCCTAGGCCAAATTTAGTTATAGACGGTTGCATTTGACACGCAACCTAGGATTAAGCAAATTTAATGAACACTGTTGCAATTCAGCACAGCATCTTTCGGCAATAGATTAAGGCAACCCTCTCGGCTTAGATGTAGTTTTTTTTTTATATATACCATAAGTAGAATAAGTAGTATAAGAGAACGCCGTTCGGCGCCTGATGACCCACAAATCCGTCATCAGGGTAAGTCCGATAACTCATGATAAGTTATTATAATGTAGCATAGTCTTACATTTAAGACAATTTTTTTTAATACATATATTGAGGTAAAATTTCGGCGCCTGGCGGCCCAAATTCGTTGCCAGGGTAAGCCCAATACTACAACACATTAGGAAATGACGTCACGGCACCATATAGGGTAAGCCCGGCCATATATCGAGTAATAATAACCATGCCATTCTTTTCACAGGTAAAAAGGGGCTTCAGACTGTGGCAACGCTGCCACAGGAAGCGGCATATGGAATAGGGAATTTCAATGTTTTGTTAACCTCTCCATTTTTTTTTCAGGCATTGTCACCTAGAATATGACACGTGTAATTATGATTTTGCTGCCAGATAGCAGCAACATGCTATTTAATGCCCCCTTATTGTAGTATTATACCTGTGCATACTAACCTCCATTTAACATTCATTCTCACTTACACACTCACTACATTTTTTTTTTACAGCTACACGTCAATAATCTGCACAGCAGGAATGATGCCTGTGGGGCATCAGGCTTGCTGGCAGATCTGCATAAAACAAAAACACTTGAAGCGTCAAAATGCGACGCAGCTTACGGCGATGAGGGCGCAACCGGCATGTGGCGGCGACCCTCATGGCCAAGTGTGCAAGCATTCACCCACAGAGGATGCTTCACAGACTAGGTATTAAGAATACACTGCAAGCGGTACGACCACTCAACCGTGCCAAGAGGTGGCCGTATAGGATCAGCCGTGATACGGCAAGCGTACGTACAAACAGGTAGCGTGCACGCGAGGATCCAAACAAAAACTAGAATTATAAGGGTTTAGCGCGCTTAAGTAGACATAAGGTCATTGTAGTTCATAATTTTAAAGAGTAAACTACATACATATTCATGCGCCCACGGGCAATTATTCCAATGGAAATTCCTAAATGTCAGCATCGCAACATAATACATTAAACACTATATATATTTTTGTCTGTTTATCAAGTTCACGTGTACACGATGTCTATATTTTTGTTTTGTTTTGTTTCGTTTGCTAAGGTAACACGTAACCAATGTCTGTGAATTGTTTTCTTTCATTTTTCTCTCTTCTAACTTCCCCATTTGTCAGGGTGTTCCGTTTTATCCCACACCAATAAATACATTTTAAATATTTCCTTTAAATTATACCCTGGAACACCCATTTTTTTCTATTCTCTCCTATCTTCTTTATTGCAGGGAGCACTTTTTCCCCAAGATAGGGCGGACGACGCAATCATCCGTTCGGCCCTGGGTTTTTCCTCCCTGCACAACTATGTAACCATGTATAACCATGTTTTTTTTTTCTTTTTTATGCCGACAACGGCAATGGCGATTGTGCCTCAATAGCAATTATTTTCTTTATTCAACAATGTTAATGCACATTTCACCATGCAATGTAAAATTTATATACATATATATCTATGTACACCCCATAACCCTCCCCTCTGGACACGGGCTGACCGCACACCTACACTTCTGCACGACGACACCCGTTCCATACGACGACGCTTACGACGCCACCACCAGAAGAGACGAGGGGGATTCAAAAACTACTACGACAACATCCCAACCCCAAGTGCCCTTCCCGGTCGCGAGGACGCGACCAAATGGAGGAAGAGGCTTGTACAATACCCAAGGGGTATGCACCCCTTAGAGATCATCCCCCCCATCATCTGTCTAAATCTCATAAAAGGCAACCCTTTAAAAGCCTACCCAATATCCATCAATACTATAAGGGCAGCTGGCTACTCCATAAAGCAGCTCAACCCTTGCGTAATTATGACACACAGCGACATACTACAAACTGGTTCAACTATGCCACAACGCGCTGACAGAACAGAGGCTAAAGGTATAAAAGGTGCCTTAAGTGGGTCACGAGGATCTCTCCATCATCAGTGCTTCGACGAGACAGCCGGAGGCTAACGACAGTGTCAACCGAGGTGAGTCAGTCAGTCAGTGTTCAGAATCCTACTTTTGTAACCTAACACCCACAGTTTGTACTCACATTATAACATCACAAGATCCCTTAAAAGGGACTAACAGTTACTCATTGCTGACCAATAAACACTTGGTCAGTCTCTTACACTTGCATTACTGATCTACACTCTTCTTCACGTCCCAACGTCCTTCCTTACTCCCGTCACAGTCAGACGTGACACACCGTAGTAATAACGCCAACTCAGACGTCATTGTATTCCTCACAGCGGCTCGCGTGCTCAAGTGAAGCGCGTGCCGAACCGCTGACACTAGCAAGGTGATTATATAATAAGTAGCCGGCTGGGCGACTAGTACATCGACCCGCGTGCTAAGGCTACATCCCTTAAACCACATTTACAGTCTTTATAGGAGCGCCCCCTAGTTCCTAACGCTAAACAACACTCCACACTGGTCAGCTTGCCCCTCCAAAGGCAGCTACCCCCTTTTAGACACTCCATTCAAAATCAATACAGTAACTCTTCCGTTTTAGGTCCTACCACCCCTAAATAAGGGATCTAAAACAATATCGTCGTCTATCTTCCTAATATCTTTCTGCAATTGATTTTCTAATGATTTTAAATTAGAATTGACCTCTCCCAAGACTTCCTCTTTAATGGTCCCAATTACTGTCTTTAAATCTTTAATCTCGTTACCTAGATTCGTTTCTAGACCTTTAATCTTAGTCTCGAAAGATACTTCGGTAGACCAATCTTGAATTTTGCCTACATCTGCCACTAAACCATCGATGTCGAATCTCAACTTCGATACATCTGATTTAATGTCTTTCTGCATGGACATAACGTCTGTTCTTAAAGTAAAAATATTTTCTTCTCCTCTACTTTCTAATTCAATAATATTTTTTCTTAATATTTGAACATTTTCCTCTCCTTTCATGTTTACTGCAATTATATCTAATTGTAAAGTCTTCAGCATCTCATTATTCTTTAAAGTTAAGCTATTCTCTAATCTAGTTAACTTGTTTTCTAATTCAGTGTTAGTTTCTTCACTACGAGACTGTAATTTCTCTTCCAACGATTTGAAATTGTCCTCACTATTTGACTGTAATTTCTCTTCTAATGACTTAGAATTGTCCTTCAAGTTAGCTTCACTATTTGACTGTAGCCTAGTCTCTAATAACATCAACTCATCTTTGCTATTTGACTGTAACCTAGTCTCTAATGACTTTAAATTATCTTCACTAGTTGACTGCAATAATTTTACATTAGCTTCGTTACTAATCTGTAATGATTTTAAATTTTCTTCAGTACTAGTCTGCAATGCTTGTACATTCTCTTTACATTTAGCTTCTAATCTAGCTTCTGAATTATTAATTTGTTCTTTAACTTCCGTTTCCATCTTAGAAATAGTTTCTGCAATACCAGACATACCCGTCTGTAACTCTCCTAACACCTTCGCTAAATCTTCCGGCAACATAATTATATTTTCAATATAGGTTTTATATAGAGACGTTAGACAACAACACATCACAATGTCTCAATTCCTGCATTCACTTGGGTATAGGAAAAAATGTCTTATAACTAACATGATATTACTAATACGATTAACATGAACACTGGATTGGGCACACAAGTACATTGTCTGACTAAGTTTAATAAATTTTGTAACTCACTTAAATGAACTTGAGATCAATCTCTCAGTAATCTAAATCTGATGTGATTCCATAGAATAAACAAAATCAAAAATCCCCACGTTGGGCGCCAATTCTCCCTCTCTCTCTGTACCCGTTCGTCCTGGGGATGCGATGACCCATCTGCTATAACATCGCATTCCTGGAGTTCCAGGACAGAGCGGAGTTAAATGAACCTCTAGTCAAATAAGGAATGTGTCGGAAATTCAGCTGAGTTATCGAAAAAGCAGTGGGTATCACGAGACAAAGTATCTCTAGGGTCGTTACGGGCTTAAGTTTAATAGAAATAATGCAAATATAAATGGGCGCCATCAACTGAATTCCTAGCTAACCACTTCCTTTCCGGATAAGCCTTACTCAAGACAAGGAAAGAAAAAGGAACATCACACCATCATCAGATTACAACTAAGATAAAAACAAATTTATTTTACTTTGATAGTCAGACAGACATTTTAAATATAATTCCTACCTAAGAGTATGGTCGAATGCCAAAGTTAAATTGTCATTGTCCAAAAATCGAACCATCTCTTTTCTAATCCAAAATTATTTTTATCCACATAACAAGAAAAATTTATAAAGTTCTCTTGGGTTCTCAGGATCACCGTAGCACTATGTCTTTCGTCACTGACATTTGTGAAACCTGAGACCTAATTTCTCTTTAATTTAACATCAATGTGGATTTAAAAATGTTATTAATCTGTCTAAACATACACATATAATAATCACACATATTAAATATCAAGTAAATTTATGGTTTTCATGGCATAATTTGAATGTTGAACATGTTAATCAAATGCTCCTAAACATCGAATAATTAATTTACACTATTTACATCGTCGTTAACAATCACTTATCTGTGAATTACAGAAAATTCAAATTCTCATTGGTCATCATTATCGTCATCATCAAAATTAAATATTTCTCAAATTAATTCTCACTTCAAAATTCTACATGTTCCTGTCAGAATCATTAATTCATCACCATTACATCATTTAAATCCTCAACTCAAGTTGCAATTCCTTCAAATTATATCTCAATTAAATTTATGTAATTCCATATAAATTCATTAATCATCAGCTTCTTTAATTAATTATCACCTTCTAATTCAGTTATTCATCATCATTACAATCGTCTATTAATTTATTTCAATCAGTTTATTTATTCAATCTTTAATTCATCCATTTATTTAATTCATTGATTTATTTCAAAATTTAATTTATTAAATTATTTAAATTTCAATCATCTGGTTATTTAGTTTTTATTATTTCATCTAGTCATTCTGATTTTTATTTCATTAGGTCAGATCGTTAATATGCTTAAATCTCAGATTATTATTTCGTTAATTATTATTTCAGAAAATCTTGTATTATCAACTTCATTTATTTGTTTAATTTCCTAACAAATTGTTTAATAAGGTTTATAGAATGTTGTCTTACAGTTTTATCACTTCAAAGTTATATCTCGTATTTAATTTATCATGCCCAAAAATATTATTGCCTCCACGACATCACGTTGGATCTAACTATCCACAACGACATTACATTTCTTCAATACTTCAAATATCACATTTGAATACAATAATTACTCCACAAAACTCCATAAATATTCAGCACATACAGCATGAATCTCAACAATTACGCTAGACTGGGTACGACGACCTCATGTCTGCCTCAAAATACATTATCAACGTTGCAACTATCACATGGCAACTTCCACAAAATGCCTACCACAAACTCCATTTAACCATGTTGCATGATCTACAAAAAATATATAACTGGCTTCAAATTATCAACGCACACAATCTCCAATAACTGTAATTAATCTGATCACATCTAGACAACTTCTTAAACAATTGGAAAAAATATATTACCTCAGTAATTTAAGATCTGCTTTCAAATAGCATAAATTCTCTTACAATTTTCATAACTCACATCGCAGAAAAACACTAATGTGCTATAATCTCATATCAAAATCTGCAATACTGATCTGCCTTGAAGTAAATCTGACCATTAATGATTAATCTTACAAGATTCAATTACTTTAAATCCTTCTCAAAGGTATCAAACACAATTATAAAAATCATCAAAGCATCAGCTGTAACAGCTGTTAAATTGAAATTACTCTCAAAAGAGTATAGCAACAAAATATTGGATTGGCAAACAAGAATTACAAATGTAACCCTGCTGACATTTATCGTTACTTTATTTAACAAAAGTTCGACTGATATGTGACTAGTAGTTCCTTGTTTGATCCACTTACATCTCGTGTACACTCGGATGATAAAAATGAGTCCCTCAATGGCGAGTAAGATGTGTAACCACCGTACAGTCGTATAAATACGAAAGACCTCGCCCCGTCGACTTGGATGATAGTTCCCTGAACGATGGGTAAGATGAGTAGCCACCATACAATCGTATACATACGAAGGACCCCATCTCGTAGGCTATATGAGTGAATGTACCAGATAGGAATCAACAAGTTTCTAGTTGTCATATAAAAGCGATGTTCATTCACTAAAGTGAATAACTTCTTAATATCTCCAAACAATCCAATGGAAAAAATCCCTACTGATGAATAATACACACTCGCTAGTATGCAATGAACTGACGAAGTAATTTTGGATAATCAATTGCAGATCACGAGTTCGAAATACTCGTTACACAAAAAAAAACTATTCATGAAAAATATCCTAGCTGGAAAAATGTCTAGAAGACCAAACATCTGCTTAATAAAGCCAAACAATGGTGAGAATTTCGTATAATGATGCCTGCCATATCATATGGTCACTCCATATTCTAGCAAATTCGAAGTATATAAATTCAAACCATGTCTTAATAATCGTATCACTCCTATTAGAAAAATATACATGTGTGCCCAGTATTCATGAAAATAATCGTATCAGGTAGTTATGACTCATACAGTACCTTTCATAATCAGCTGTAATTAAATTTCCAAGATCGTCGATTTTCCCTACATAAAGAATTTCTCGAAAGATCGGCGTGAATATCATTCCATCCATGAAATGACGATTGCCTTCGAAATCCCAAGTGAATCATCTGGTGGACTCCTCTCGTCAGGAATCGAATCCATCGCTCTGCGGTGCCATCTTGTCTCTATTTGCGTCTACTCGGACATGTTGAACTTCGGATTACCCATAGCGGATATCGTCCAACTCCTTCTCGAAAAGTTCATGGAAACAGCGGACCCCCTACTCCTCTTCTAAGTTACGCCACTGTTCCGTTAAATGTTCAGTTTGAGTATTGCAAGTTCAATCTCAAATGACTGCTAAGTCCCACTTTCGTAAAATGAAATTTTACTTGAGAGTGTTCAAGTTTACGAAACACCCTGTAGTTGTCTGTATTAGGTAATTCATGAAACTGCATAAGAAATAAATCTTATTAATGCACGATCTAATGTTCATCAGTGCCTATGCTAACAACATTCCGTTTACTTGAAATAGTTAAAGTAGCTTCGAATGCGTTATAGAACAGCATAGTCATAAAGTTATTCATAAAAGGCTATGTTCAAACTGCGTTGAAATGTCGCTTGAAATAAAGCCTTCAACTACTTGCAGTGCGGTTCTGACATATCCCGGCCGTCCGTAATTGCTTCCTCGGCTAGCCCGCCTGGATCAATGACCCGCTCGGCCTTCGCTGCTCGGCGATGCAGAGACTGTCGCCTACACTCTGCCGTGACAGTTTCGGTAGGTTACGTGACCTTCACGGTGCGTCTCGCTTGCGCTATAGAGCTGCTCCTACCTGCTCGTCTGACTGAGCTCAACTGAATGTACTGGAACTGTCTTCTCGCTTATGTGCTTGGCGCAGGCACGTGGTGTAGTCCCCCACCACTGTGCTCTCGCGTCACGGTCATAGTCTCGAACCCAGATCATCTCGGCTATTCCGTTATAAAATAACTTAAGGGTTATCGGACTTCCATAAAATTATTTCCACATATAATGCATGTTATATATCCTCTTCTAAGATGTTTAATTGCTATAATTCCATAAATATTTCAATAAAACTTCACATCTCTATCCATAATTCCATCTTCTTATAGACGTCAATGCCTCCTTGATTCTAGACCTCCTACGTCATCTGGACATTCTTCTTGACGCTATCGGTGCGCTGTCTTTTCCTAATTCTTTCCAAAACCTCAACTACAGCTTAATGTCTGCTGGCGTAGCCGATAGCCTAAACTAGGTATCGGGTACAGTACCAAATTTCGTTCCATTCGGTTTCACCGTGTTCGAATTATTAGGGGGAATCTATTTTGACACAAAGATGGCCGCCATCCGCAAACTATTAGGCTGATGAGCTATTAGTTTGGTCGAGGGATGCTTCCCCTATAATGGTATGTTGTTGCAAAATTTGGTAGAGATCGGATGTTTAGGTTAGTCGTAATTTGATTTAAGCTTTGAACATTTGTGTGGCCGCCTTTACGTTTCCGTCAAGATGGCGGCGATATAAAACATGACACTGAGGTGCCCTTTGCTAGTACTACGTCTGTACCTAATTTCGTTCCATTCGGTTTCACCGTGTTCGAATTATTAGGGGGAATCTATTTTGACACAAAGATGGCCGCCATCCGCAAACTATTAGGCTGATGAGCTATTAGGTTGGTCAAGGGATGCTTCCCCTATAATGGTATGTTGTTGCAAAATTTGGTAGAGATCGGATGATTAGGTTAGTCGTAATTTGATTTAAGCTTTGAACATTTGTGTGGCCGCCTTTACGTTTCCGTCAAGATGGCGGCGATATAAAACATGACACTGAGGTGTCTTTTGCTAGTGCTACCTTTATACCTAATTTCGTTCAATTCGCGTTCAACGTGTCGAATTAATAGGGGTGGGGGTGGGGGGACAGACATTCTGAGTACACACACTCACACACACACAGACTCACACACACACACACACACACACAGACACACTTTTTTTTCGCCCTGTGTTGATCTCATGTCTACTTTAATTTTTTGCAAAAATCGAAAGTAGGCTAACTAGCTGAAGTACCCGTGCTTAGCTACTGGTTATAAATAAATTCAAATGTGAAGGTGACAGTTAAAACTGGGGATAGGCGAGGTGCTGCGTGGAGGGAGAGTTAGGATGGAACATTTTGTCCAGCTACACCGCTTGGCATTGATCTTGTTTTATAGCACACCATTAGGTTTTACTCGCTAACAGTTGGAGATACACGAAAAGTGATTAGGACCATTTTGATAGAAATTTAAATTTTAAACCTCGCATATGCCATAAGACGTTTGCTATTTCTTAGCGTTCTCTTTTTATTTGAAATTGAAATATGAATGTTTGAAACCAAAGGGTGTAGTGACGGCACTAAAATTGTCGACATCTTTAAATAGTGCAAAGTATTGAAATCAAAAGTAGCCTATATATTAACCAGGTAAATGAGCTACTTCCATGTAGAATTTCATGTAAATCGGACCAGCGGTTCTTTGGTGATCGAGTAATACACAGACACATACCATCTCATTTTTATACAGGGGGGCGTGATGGCACAGCGGTCAAGCTGAATGCCTCTCACCAAGGCGGACCGGTTTCGATTCCCGGTCAATGCATGTGAGATTTTCTATGTGAAATGCCATGTCCTGTGGTTCGGATTCCACGTAAAACGGAGGTCCCGTGGCTTATGATCGCGAGATTAACGGTCACGTTAAACCTCAAGCTTCTTCAATTTTATACAGTGTGGTCCACCCGCCCCTTATTATTTAGTTTTATGAGACCCAACTAACATCTCATTTCTCCCGATGGTCGATATTGCTCTGCCCTCTGACTGTGTGACAGCAAAGTAATTGGTTCATGGGTCTAGCCAAGAAAAACCGACCTTAAACTTTTCCCCGCCAAATACTATGACCCATTCTACTAACATATGACTTATTGCTCCTTGAAATAACACACATACACGTAATAGGATCGAATTAATAGCTTACGCCACGTGATCTGTAATAGTAGAAAGTTAAATCAACACCATAAACCTCGATTGAAGACTTTGAGATGGACTTAAACGTTTGAGGTGGGACGGCTACAGTAACAACTGCAAATGCAGCGCGCGCTGTCTGCCTTCAATAGGTGGCTGATTCAGTTAAAGCACGGCCGTAGACGGCGGGCGAGAATGGGTAGAATAGTGCATCGAATCCAGTGGTAGGCGGACTTTTTTGAATGCAAGCCCACGCTCCATTTTAGTAGGGATGTAACTACATAGCCACATTCATTCCCTTACGATGTATTTTTGTGAAGAGTAGGTTGAATTTTGCTGATTTATAAAGAGATTACGACCGAATTTATAGCTTTTGCCACGTGATCTGTAATGGCAGAAAATTAAACAAGTAGTTCCGTGAAGAACTATACAGCCTATTTTCATATATCCTGCTCATGTTAATTGCCTCTATCAACATACAAAATTTCAGTTTAATTGCTGTAACAGATTCGTAGATATTGAGGACCGTCTAAATATTTCAGATGGTCGCCAGGTTGGATTTTTATTTTTGTACTATTACATTAAGATTATTGTGTACGTGTGGTATTCAAACTTCAATCGCATGATTAGAACACAAGAAGTAAAAACGAGATTTTAAAATTACGCACAGCAGCCATCTTGCGATTATGCAAACAATTGAAATAAATTAGATGCCAGTGGATCAACATTTGTATAAGCATTTCACGGCACTCGGATAGTTAATTCGCGAGAAACGTCCATTTAAATATTTATACTTCACGTCGCCGCCATGTTGGATTTGTGCTCACCAGGTTACTGAAAGTCCTATAGGTGAACATATGTTCATAGTCTCTATGAACATTAAAAAATTCAGTTTGGTTGCTGTAAAAGATTCATAGATAATGAGAACCGTTTAAATATTTCGGAAGCTCGCCATTTAGGATTGTTATATGTATAGGCTATAGAATTATGTACCATTCAAGGACAATTATTGCCTAGGTTCATTATTCAAACTTTCACTTCGATCGCAAGATTACGACACAAGAAATAAAAACTTAATTTTAAAATTTCGCACAGGCGCCATCTTGAGGTTATGTAAACAATTGAATTAAATTAGATGGCAGTGCATTACAATCTGCAAAATCATTTACTGTACCACATTTCACTTCGCTCAGAGAGTTAAATCACGAGAAAAGTCTATTAAAATATTTCAAATTCGCTTGGTCGCCATGTTCGATTTGTACTTGACAGGTTTATGAAATATACATAGATAAACGTCTATCAGTACCCTTTATCGCCGTACAAAATTTCAGGGTGATATCTGTAATAGTTTCGGAGATATAGAATGTCAGTGAAATATTTCGCACAGCCGCCATTTTGAGGTTATGTAAACAATTGAACTAAATTAGACTTCAGTGCATTTCAATGTGTAAAAACATTTGCTGTACCAAGTTTCATTACCTTTGGATAGTTAAATCGCGAGAAAAGTCTATTTAAAAGTCTCAACTTCGCTTGAACGCCATGTTGGTTTTGTAGTCATCAGGTTTTTGAAAGTCTCATAGGTGAACTTCCAGTAGTGCCCTTTATCAGCGTACACAATTTCAAGGCGATATCGGTAATAGCTTCGGAGATATTGAATGCTAGTGAAATATTTCGCACAGCCGCCATGTTGGATTGGTGAGACGTAACAAAATTTGAAGGGCACGGTCGAGGTCGCCGGGAATAATGCTATGAACTTACCGAGTTTCAACGAAATCGCTCCAGCCGTTTAGATTTTATTAGGGGGACACACACACACACCTCTCACACACACACACACGCACACACACACGGACTCATAAGCTTATTTTTTGTCATTAAATTCTAGCAAGAAGAAGAAAACTCTATTGTACGTGTACATGTTTCTTGTAATATCGAATTCAAACACTGCGTAACGTTCATCTGCTCGCTATATTACTAGTGCCCCATTCTCAATGATTAATTGTGACCTCTTGTATCATTTCTGTCGTAAGACATTGGTAAAGTTGTCGACACAGACGATTAAACGTACCGAAAACAAAATATAAATCTTCCCCCTCTACAATGTATCGAACCCCGAATCCTTAAATCCGCAGTCCAACGCGTTACCGTTTCGGGCACGGTTGCTTACACTGCAGGTGGTGCAGAATACACCACAAGGATAGAAAGTGAGAAGTGGGATGCCACGGGAAACCACTTCCTGGATGATTTAGGTGGGCCTCGAGTAGATGATAAAGATTTGATAATCAATTCCACAAGCATGCCAACACACGTTATTTTGTTTGCACAAAAATAATCCTACCTGAGAGTTAATTCAGCAGGAAATTAAATATTCATAAATAACTGTTGAGTTTCGTTTACTGAACAGTGCGCATTGGACGCTTGTATTCTTTCATGGCCTCCTCGAATACGCCACTGTGACACTTCCCAGGAAGTGAAATTTAAAACAGGAGGCCTTGGAAGTCAGTGCATGTACGATGCGATCCTTACCTAATTGGTCAAACAGCTGTATCCTAATGAAAATCTTGAGCTCTGATTTTTGGAGAACCTCTATCATAATGAAAACTTAAACTATAATGAGCCTCTTTAAGATGCAGTTTTCTAGCATATTATATTTATATTTCGGCATGGTCGAACATAGTCGCCTCCGTAGCGTAGCGGTCAGCATGGTTAGCTGCCGCCCCGGAGGACCTGGGTTTGATTCTCGGCTCTGCCACGAAATTTGAAAAGTGGTATGAGGGCTGGAACGGGGTCTACTCAGCCTCGGGTGGTCCAAATGAGTAGAGGGGGTTCGATTCCCACCTCAGCCATCCTCGAAGTGGTTTTCCGTGGTATCCCACTTCGTCTTCGGGCAAATGCCGGGATGGTACTGTACCCGTAATCCACGTGGTCTTATCTGTTGCAATCCGATGGAAAAGCCGGATCGTAGATTCTAGAAGTTCCCAGCTGAAATGACCTCTGAAAAACCTACCAACTAGGATCAACCAGGGATCAGGATACGTCGATATTAAAGAATGCGGTACGAAGATGCCAGTGGTGTATAAAATTACGATGAAACGAAGCTCAAAAAGAACTCGAACAAGAGACTCTAAAATAAAATGAAAATATCTCGGGCGTTAAGTTTAAGCAAACTCAAGGAAAAACTGCCCACTGGTCCTCCTAACGCACTCCCCTTTTCTAATAGAAAACACCAGTCGTTCTAAGATTCTTTTAAAATCAAATTCAGTTTATTGACTGGTTAATGATGTATGTCCGTCAACTAGACACAAAATTAAAGAAAAGCTTCTTTAGATCAAATGATGAAAAAAAATAATTTTAAATAAACGCCTATAATAAGGCCCCATCTTACTGCTCTAAAACGCAGTGTTTAAATATATCATCCGCTGAACAAATTACAAGAAAAATACAATATTAAATTATGCACTGATGTTATACCCTTATTAAAGATTTATACATATTTTACATTTTATATACTGTGCCCTTTCAGCAATAAATATGCAAATCACAGTATGCCAGCATTGCTCAATTCGGGATTTTCGGGGTTGCAGTATGTTCTCCCACTCTGTGACTTACACATTTTGGATTAAATAGAGGATACACTTGCAAAAATAACAACAAAATCAACTCCTATTTTAACACATTTAATTAACCAAGATTATGGCGCTACAAACAATAAAACAAATAAACTACTGACCAAAAATCTTCTACTCGTTCAAAGTGAACAAGGAATAATATAAGAATTAAACAAATATTATATTAAAATACATGGTTTCCTTTAAACCAACAACTCATAATTATTTTCACTTCCATAAAGTATCTATCTTAAAGTTCCATATAACCACGAGCTCCTTTGGCTCGATACTTTACAATAATAATGGTGTCCTTCTTTTGTACACCTCAATAACAATTTTTATATTTTCTTATCATCAAACAAATATATAATTACATTTAAACTACATGTTAATTCTCTACTTAAATGTTTGGGCATTCACATGTTCTCAACATTTACCATCTCTCTCAAGTTTTACAAATTCACTACAGTGATCGGGAAAATACCTGTTTACCCCAGAGTTATAAAGATTACTTGACAAAATCAAAAACTATGATTACTCCCAGAATCTAGTTACCTTCATTAAACTCATGGAATCCTACGTCCATACAACATTACAATAGGGATTTTTATTTATTTATTTGTCTTATAAGACCATTATCACATAAGAAAACTACGATCTGAACTGGCAAGCGATAATTTCATCTACAAGGACCTCGGTTCAAATCCCGGGTCATTAACAACTTTTAAACACTCACGGTGTATTATTTACTTCTTACAGACGGCCTTCACCGACCCTCCTCCTACTAGGGTCTGACCGTACACTTGAGCGAGATTTATGACTGTGAGGGTAACTTCACGTCTAGTCTGCGTGTGGGAGCTATACTCAATGCTTTTAAAACAAATCTTTCTTTCTTTCTTTTCAGTTCTCAGGAGAGACCTGGCATTTTACTTCTCTTATTTACTTTCAACAACATTATTAGGCTCATAAACCACTTTCGTAACCTTGGCATTTATTAATTATGAAGGGTCCTCATTGATTGGGAAGAGTAATACACATTCTACGACGAATACTTAGGGGCTTCAACAACAAGACGATTCTTGGTTCGAATCTCTTAACATGCCTCGGGAACCATTCCCACATTGGAGGACTTATACAAAATGCGATTTAGGGTTGGCCGTGGCCTACATGACCTACGCTCATAATACCATACATTTGCTCCCTATTATAATATAATAACACACACATGGCCTCGTGATCTACGTCACTATTGGAGGACTTACAACATAGCTCAATTTACCGCAATCAACTACCCCTCATAAGTAATTTACCAAGTATATTTAGATTCTACGCATTCCTAGCGTGACATTTTATTTTAATTGCGCTCCATTGCGCTATACATTATTTTAAAGCCTAGCGTCTTCCAAAGAACTGATAAATTCCATATTAACAATTGATACATATCTCAATTTTTATATTAATCTTTTCCCTTGACAATAATCGCTCTATTTTTAAGAACATGCATTAACATCATGTCTTATACTTTTATTAAGGCTCCAACGCTCTTATTTTCATATCATACAATTTAATCTTGATTTATATTTCCTTTATTATTATCATTATTTATTTATTAGTACGCTTGCTTTTATAACATTCGTCAAATACACTGACATTTTATTCCATACCTTTCCTCTACAG
Organism: Meconema thalassinum; assembly: GCA_946902985.2. NCBI lineage: Eukaryota > Metazoa > Arthropoda > Insecta > Orthoptera > Tettigoniidae > Meconema > Meconema thalassinum. Next base: position 204,381,927 of record OX336399.1, on the reverse strand, counting down.
GATTTATTCTTTCACATAATTATTTATAATTTCTCAAAGTTTATTTGTTCAGACCACGTTCTTATTCTGTTATTAGTTATTTAGAAACATCCCTTTACTCAAAACTCCGGTGGATTTGTACACAAACACTTCCCCGACACCAAAACCTAATGAAAATCTTTACTCACATGTTTTAGGTCATTCCCTGACCTTCCTTCTCGTGCGATGCGTCATTTTGCCCACTCTTTTAAATTACTCCATCTTGTACAAATTCATTGCATGTACAGACATATCTTGACACATATTTAACACTTATACATTTAACACTGATAACATTTTAAATACACTGGTGTATCCGTTTAGAATACACAATAAAAACACTGAAAATATATTACTTTTAACACAAAATCTTGATATATTTACACTTCACAAATTCTGATCACTAGGCTGCTATTAAGCCTATCACACGTGACCTCTTGACCTCCCGTCTCCAAGGGTGAAATTTAGTAATGTCGGCTTCCTATCCTCTCCGAATATGAAAGTCTCGAACCATCTACTTCCTCCCTGCAATAGCACTCCTTCAAATCCCGTTCCTGACGATCTGCTATTTCTCTGACTCGCACGGCTCCCTTTTAGATCTTTTTGATTGATCTTAGCGAAAATCTGTTCTGTTCACGGTCCCCTAGATAATCTATCGGTGACCTATGGATTTTTAGCAACTAATACTTCTCGTAACTTAGTGCCTTCTAATAGTTCATCTGCTTCCTTGAAACAATGTCTATAGTTTCCTTCTCTTCTTCGCTTATTCGGTTCTCGAACTTCTAATCTTCTAGAATACTTTGCGAACCTTATTCTGTCTGTCCCTGCTCGGGTTCTTTAAATTTGATAAAATGTTTATCACGCTGTTACGGTACTTCCGTACGTTATGATACTTTTGGTCATATTTTAAGACCTATCGCCCTGGTTCTAAGTTCGCAGCCTGCTTTGACTGTATTTTATGAACTTTTCACGGTAAACTTTATACTGTAGGACCTTAATCCTGTAACTAGGATTTTCCTAATTCTCAACCCGGCGATACTGTAATATTACTTCTTTGCAACTCCTTCCGGATGCACGTAAGATATTGATACCGCGACGCCCTTGGCTGTCGGATATTGTCTATGCGATGTGATATAGCCTCTCCCCTCAAGGAGTACTGGTAAACTGCCTTCGATGTGTTACAGCGTGACGCCCCTCACGGACTGTCGGAATACTGCATTCACTGTCTGATGTAGCTTGACGCCCCCCTCGGGCTGTCGGAAACTGCATGATTTTTCTGGCTTGGCCTGGACTTTTATACTATTTAGTCAAAAATAAATAAAATCCTAGTCCTTTTCGTGACCAACTTTTGAAATAATTGTCGCACAATTATAAAAATTATATCTCCAGAAAGCTCATCTTCTCAACGTCAAATGATCTCACTGCGCATAAGAATCGATCGTGCATTTCTGAGATATTAATTAATTTTTAGTCTTCAGCTGCGTGGGTGGTGCTGTTCATTTTTAAATTCCCCACTCCTCGGGTATCAGTGAATCCCCGATGACGTATGCTGCGTTTGCATTTCTTTCCTGTGCAATTATTAAAAGCTTTTTCTTTACACAAAAATCTCTAATCCGAAATGATTCACAGTACTGTATTTATTTAGTTACTTTTATTCCTGCAAATGGGTTAAATTTAATTATTCTTCTTCTGGCACAGCGGCGCGGTTGCCGTTTTACTGCAAGGTAAGCTTGATTTCCGAGTCGTGCTTCTCTGTCTTACAGCCAAAACTTTCCACTCAGTCTATAAATACTTGTGACCGGCTCCTTATCAATGAGTCAGGAGGCATGATCTCATTTCCTGAACACCTGGGTCCAGCTTCTTGCGCAACGTTATGCTAGAATCCTTGCTTGAAATCTCTCTATGTTTCATTAGAGACTGTATATTTCTTTCCATCCTTTCACAAAATACATGGATTCGACCCCTTTTGAGCCAATGGTACATGGATTCATCTCACCTCTCCTTAAGTAAATAAATTTTCGAAAAATTTTGAGGAAATTTATTTCAATTATTCATAAAAATCTTATTTTTCTTTTAATTGTCGAAGCCATTCATAACATTTATCCGTACCTTCTGTTTCTTTATTCCTTTAAAGTCCCCTTCCTCTCTGGCTTGTCTTTGGGTATCCAAAGATCCCCTTCATTCATTCATTTTCCTTAGCGGACGTCTCCACTTCAGGGTTGTAAATTACTTGTCACGTTCGGGTGTTTACTATTTTCCCCTTGTCTGGCGCATGCTCTCCAAACTTGAGTCAAACAGTTTGTTTCTTTTCTCTTTTCATAAGACGGACATCCTGCCGGTCTATCTTTCTTTTTCTCATTATGTATTGTCAACCTACTGACCTTCTTTTAATACCTTACGGGTGCAAATGGCTTGACCCGTTACTTCGTCCTTCTTATTTTCAGACTCCAAGTCTGTAAAATTTCATTTGGTTTTTCAAGAGCTCGGTCTATCCTCACCTGACTCTTCCTGGTTTTCTTCCGTTTTTATCATCTCCTTTTGAGATGGTATTTCAAGCAAAATTTCCTTTATTCTCTTATTCTTGAACGGGTGCAAACGGCTTAACCCGTTAGCTATGCTGGAATAATCTTTTTCCTTCATCTCGCATCGAGATGGCATTTTCAAAGAGTATTTCTTTTTCCTACTCTTCCAATTCCATAGATCATTCAGATCTCCCTCCTGTCTCCTCCTTTTATCATTCCTTTTCTTTTTACGAAGCTTCCAACTATAGAACGCCTGTGCGTCCTCTTTCTCCAAGGCATTGTACATCGTATCTCCTCCTCTCCTAGTTTCCATGGGGTATCTATTTTCTTGTAAACCGACTACCAATTGCGGTTTTCTTCCTCTTTCCTGATTTTCTTCAAAGACATCTCCTCTCATTTTTTCATTATTTCCAACAATCTCATCTTTTCCTTTGAGGTTTTCTTGGCTCTTGTTGGCATCTGTCTCCATTTCTCTTTTCTTCCTTTGGCAATCCTGGCATTTTATCATTAATTCAAGGATCTGTGCCTTCAATTCTTCTTCTTCTTCTTCTAATGCCCTTTTATCTTCCTTATCCTGAATTTCTTCTAAGTTCTCCTTTTCAATTTCTATGAAATCTTGAACCTCTGTTTCCAATTGTGCTTCGACGATAGTTTCTATTATCGTTTCTTCTACTTTCTCCCTTTCTTCAGGAATTTTTATTTCCGTCTCTTCAACTATCGTTTCTTTTGTTATCTCCTGTTCTGGGATTATTTCTTGCTCTTCCAACTCAATTTTTTCATAAACATGTTCTTCTTCACTTTGCAGCTCGTTTTCATTTCGGCTGTCCTCCTGATCTGGAATTACTATTTCCTCCTGAATTTCCATTTGTTTCTCTGGAAGGATCTCCAAGGTTTTCTCAGTGTCCACTGGAGTCATTACGATTTCTACTTCTTTTTTTTTCCTCTTCTTTAATATCCGTTTCGGGCTCTTCTTGTACCGTGACTTCCTTTTCTTCTTCAATTTCTACTTGTTTCTCGGCTTGGGCAACTATTTCATTTGCCTGATGGTTCTGCTCCAACATGTATTCCTCATATATCTTTTGGACGGTCTCTAATATTTCTTGATATTCCTGAATCTTGACTTTTCTTACTTCAGCTAACTCCTGAATACTTATTATATCCTGGTCTTCGTATATGCTCATTATGAACTAACGCATCTTACTCTTTTCTTTTCCTATCCATTGTTTCTGTTCCTGCACGTAATCTCCTTCTTTTGGCTTTTGATAAAAGGTATTCCACCAAATGTGATTCCATTTATCATGTACCTCCGACCATTGTCTCCTTATCTAATTAATTTCCCCCAAAAATGTCTTTATCTGTTCCCACGAAGCTAATTCCATTTTTCTTTCTTTCACCATACGTTCCGCAAATTTCTTCTTTGTTTCTCTGAATGACCTTTTAATCTCAGGAATTTCTTTATACAATTCTTCTAACTCCTGTTTGGGTATCTCATAAGTATTTTTACATGCCCTCTTACGAAGTTCAAATATCTTCTCAATTTCCTCGCAAATACTTTCTTTTTGTTCCTCAATTCCTTCCTTCTTTCTTAAGTTGAAATCCTTTAATTCCCAAAGCTCGTTCCTCATCTTATAGTGCTCTTTTCGTATTTCATCAATTATATCCAATAATTTTTCTACTTCCTTCCAGGTCGCCATTTCTACTTTTTCCTGATCCTGAGCGCAAAGGCTATCGATCTTTTCCCCTGTGCTTTCCGAGCCTACTTGAACCTGCATTACTACGTGAGACTTTGAATTATCTTTACCCTTATTATTTTCTGTACCGTACTAATTACATTCTCCCTTGGAATCGGTTTACATTTTTCTTTTTCCTTTTGGAGCTCTAAAGGCTCAACTTTTACCCTGTTGTCTGCAGACATGTTACCTTCTCCTCGTGTAACTATGTCTCCAGGTGCACGCATGCTTTCTAAAGAAACCTTTACGTTTTCTTTACTTGGGTACTCATATCATCTATGGTTTTACATTTATCTTTACTCTCTACCCTTATATCTTCCGAGAGCCTCCGCCTCTCTTCACTTAATGACATCTTATTAAAATACAGTGGGCTACTCATGCCACATCGCTAAAACATGCTTGAGAGATGCTAATCTGAACCATTGTGTCCCAATTTCTTCAAAAATTAACTTCAGTACGGGTATTTACTACAACGTACCCTTTTGATATCTTTATTCAAACTCAGAAACTTTATGGAAGTATTTAAAATTCAAAATTTCGAAAAACCATTTTTTTTTCAAAAATTGAAAATTTAGATTTTTCGAGAAAACTCGAGTTTTCACTAGGAAAACTCATCCCTGCGTACTGGGTGCCAAAAAGAAATTTTTAGAATCCCCACGTTGGGCGCCAAAATCGAAGGTTTGCTGGGGGGGGGTTGTTTATATTATTTCAGGGCTGCTCGGTATGAGTTTCCTGGGACCCATGCGGTCAGTTAACATTTTACGTTGTAGCTATTCCTATCATTACTTTACTTTATATGATATGACCGTCTTAATTGTTCCTCTAGTTATTAATCCAAGCACATTATTTCTATGCCCCCATGTGCCCTTTCAGCAAGAAATATGCAAATCACAGTATGCCAGCATTGCTCAATTCGGGATTTTCGGGGTTGCAGTATGTTCTCCCACTCTGTGACTTACACATTTTGGATTAAATAGCGGATACACTTGCAAAAATAACAACAAAATCAACTCCTATTTTAACACATTTAATTAACCAAGATTATGGCGCTACAAACAATAAAACAAATAAACTACTGACCAAAAACCTTCTACTCGTTCAAAGTGAACAAGGAATAATATAAGAATTAAACAAATATTATATTAAAATACATGGTTTCCTTTAAACCAACAACTCATAATTATTTTCACTTCCATAAAGTATCTATCTTAAAGTTCCATATAACCACGAGCTCCTTTGGCTCGATACTTTACAATAATAATAATGGTGTCATTCTTTTGTACACCTCAATAACTATTTTTATATTTTCTTATCATCAAACAAATATATAATTACATTTAAACTACATGTTAATTCTCTACTTAAATGTTTGGGCATTCACATGTTCTCAACATTTACCATCTCTCTCAAGTTTTACAAATTCACTACAGTGATCGGGAAAATACCTGTGTACCCCAGAGTTATAAAGATTACTTGACAAAGTCAAAAACTATGATTACTCCCAGAATCTAGTTACCTTCATTAAACTCATGGAATCCTACGTCCATACAACATTACAATAGGGATTTTTATTTATTTATTTGTCTTATAAGACCATTATCACATAAGAAAACTACGATCTGAACTGGCAAGCGATAATTTCATCTACAAGGAACTCGGTTCAAATCCCGGGTCATTAACAACTTTTAAACACTCACGGTGTATTATTTACTTCTTACAGACGGCCTTCACCAACCCTCCTCCTACTAGGGTCTGACCGTACACTTGAGCGAGATTTATGACTGTGAGGGTAACTTCACGTCTAGTCTGCTTTTAAAACAAATCTTTCTTTCTTTCTTTTCAGTTCTCAGGGGAGACCTGGCATTTTACTTCTCTTATTTACCTTCAACAACATTATTAGGCTCATAAACCACTTTCGTAACCTTGGCATTTATTAATTATGAAGGGTCCTCATTGATTGGGAAGAGTAATACACATTCTACGACGAATACGTAGGGGCTTCAACAACAAGACGATTATAGGTTCGAATCTCTTAAAGTGCCTCGGGAACCATTCCCACATTGGAGGACTTATACAAAATGCGATTTAGGGTCGGCCGTGGCCTACATGACCTACGATCATAATACCATACATTTGCTCCCTATTATAATATAATAACACACACATGGCCTCGTGATCTATGTCACTATTGGAGGACTTACAACATAGCTCAATTTACCGCAATCAACTACCCCTCATAAGTAATTTACCAAGTACATTTAGATTCTACGCATTCCTAGCGTGACATTTTATTTTAATTGCGCTCCATTGCGCTATACATTATTTTAAAGCCTAGCGTCTTCCAAAGAACTGATAAATTCCATATTAACAATTGATACATATCTCAATTTTTATATTAATCTTTTCCCTTGACAATATTCGCTCCATTTTTAAGAACACGCATTAACATCATGTCTTATACTTTTATTATGGCTCCAACGCTCTTATTTTCATATCATACAATTTAATCTTGATTTATATTTCCTTTATTATTATCATTATTTATTTATTAGTACGCTTGTTTTTATAACATTCGTCAAATACACTGACATTTTATTCCATACCTTTCCTCTACAGGATTTATTCTTTCACATAATTATTTATAATTTCTCAAAGTTTATTTGTTCAGACCGCGTTCTTATTCTGTTATTAGTTATTTAGAAACATCCCTTTACTCAAAACTCCGGTGGATTTGTACACAAACACTTCCCCGACACCAAAACCTAATGAAAATCTTTACTCACATGTTTTAGGTCATTCCCTGACCTTCCTTCTCGTGCGATGCGTCATTTTGCCCACTCTTTTAAATTACTCCATCTTGTACAAATTCATTGCATGTACAGACATATCTTGACACATATTTAACACTTATACATTTAACACTGATAACATTTTAAATACACTGGTGTATCCGTTTAGAATACACAATAAAAACACTGAAAATATATTACTTTTAACACAAAATCTTGATATATTTACACTTCACAAATTCTGATCACTAGGCTGCTATTAAGCCTATCACACGTGACCTCTTGACCTCCCGTCTCCAAGGGTGAAATTTAGTAATGTCGGCTTCCTATCCTCTCCGAATATGAAAGTCTCGAACCATCTACTTCCTCCCTGCAATAGCACTCCTTCAAATCCCGTTCCTGACGATCTGCTATTTCTCTGACTCGAATGGCGCCCTTTTAGATCCTTTTGATTGATCTTAGCGAAAGTCTGTTCTGTTCACGGTCCCCTAGATAATCTATCGGTGACCTATGGATTTTTAGCAACTAATACTTCTCGTAACTTAGTGCCTTCTAATAGTTCATCTGCTTCCTTGAAACAATGTCTATAGTTTCCTTCTCTTCTTCGCTTATTCGGTTCTCGAACTTCTAATCTTCTAGAATACTTTGCGAACCTTATTCTGTCTGTCCCTGCTCGGGTTCTTTAAATTTGATAAAATGTTTATCTCGCTGTTACGGTACTTCCGTACGTTATGATACTTTTGGTCATATTTTAAGACCTATCGCCCTGGTTCTAAGTTCGCAGCCTGCTTTGACTGTATTTTATGAACTTTTCACGGTAAACTTTATACTGCCGGACCTAAATCCTGTAACTAGGATTTTCCTAATTCTCTACCCGGCGATACTGTAATATTACTTCTTTGCAACTCCTTCCGGATGCACGTAAGTTATTGATACCGCGACGCCCTTGGCTGTCGGATATTGTCTATGTGATGTGATATAGCCTCTCCCCTCAAGGAGTACTGGTAAACTGCCTTCGATGTGTTACAGCGTGACGCTCCCTCACGGACTGTCGGAATACTGCATTCACTGTCTGATGTAGCTTGACGCCCCCCTCGGGCTGTCGGAAACTGCATGATTGGTCTGGCTTGGCCTGGACTTTTATACTATTTAGTCAAAAATAAATAAAATCCTAGTCCTTTTCGTGACCAACTTTTGAAATAATTGTCGCACAATTATAGAAATTATATCTCCAGAAAGCTCATCTTCTCAACGTCAAATGATCTCACTGCGCATAAGAATCGATCGTGCATTTCTGAGATATTAATTAATTTTTAGTCTTCAGCTGCGTGGGTGGTGCTGTTCATTTTTAAATTCCCCACTCCTCGGGTATCAGTGAATCCCCGATGACGTATGCTGCGTTTGCATTTCTTTCCTGTGCAATTATTAAAAGCTTTTTCTTTACACAAAAATCTCTAATCCGAAATGATTCACAGTGCTGTATTTATTTACTTACTTTTATTCCTGCAAATGGGTTAAATTTAATTATTCTTCTTCTGTCACAGCGGCGCGGTTGCCGTTTTACTGCAAGGTAAGCTTGATTTCCGAGTCGTGCTTCTCTGTCTTACAGCCAAAACTTTCCACTCAGTCTATAAATACTTGTGACCGGCTCCTTATCAATGAGTCAGGAGGCATGATCTCATTTCCTGAATACCTGGGTCCAGCTTCTTGCGCAACGTTATGCTAGAATCCTTGCTTGAAATCTCTATATGTTTCATTAGAGACTGTATATTTCTTTCCTTCCTTTCACAAAATACATGGATACGACCCCTTTTGAGCCAATGGTACATGGGTTCATCTCACCACTCCTTAGGTAAATAAATTTTCGAAAAATTTTGAGGAAATGTATTTCAATTATTCATAAAAATCTTATTTTTCTTTTAATTGTCGAAGCCATTCATAACGTTTATCCGTACCTTCTGTTTCTTTATTCCTTTAAAGTCCCCTTCCTCTCTGGCTAGTTTGAACTGTTAAATTTAGTTCACAATTCCAATATATTTATATATATTTATTTCCATACAGACTTATATATGAGAGAAAAAATTGTAAATAGTCACTAGTAAAAATAGTCGTTTCAGTTTCGCCTATCCAAACTCGAAAAATGGCTCAACTACTCAGAAGAAAACACGTGAGACTTACACCATGGAAAGGAGTCTATTATCATATCAATACATACACGCAAACCATTAAATCAAACGATGATCTATCCAAGAGTCTTCCCAAAAACGTATTGAAATAACACAAGCTAAAAACTGAACGAACTAAAAATTTCATTTAAAGAAAAATCTTTAATCAAAAAGAAATATGAAAGTAGGCTACAAATGCCTTGGCAATCAATTCACAATTGTTTTCGCTGGACGATTTCCATAATTCCATAACCATGGAAAATAACGATGAAAATGCACTATCATTTCTAAAAGAAAGAATTCTACTAGAATGTCATAAGTCCATACGAATAGTATCACTAAAATATTTTTGGAATAGTTCAAGTGCACGAGTGTGTGGCCATCTTCTTCCTAATTGCTATTCTTATACAAAGATATCGTCGTCTTGGTCCTAATTATGCTGCAGATATCTTCTCAACAAAATTGAATGCTTGGTTTTATTTCCAAAATTTTCAAAACAAAAGCAACAAAGTAATGCTCTAAATAGCATCACATTTACTGTTAACTACACAAAAAATTACACTCTCCGACAGATATGATAAAAAAGAACCAAATCTAGTCTTCGAATGAATTTCATACTAATTAATAAAATATTGGTGAAAAGTATCGAACTAAAAGTGACAAGGTCTACTGTCTACAAGAGAAGAAAAGTTTTCCAGGTACCTTGGGCGATGTTCTGGTTGAGATTGAAGAAAGTATAGGAATATACATTCCTTTCAGGAACTGAACCATCATCCCTGAGTAGTCCATGGCTGGAGCTGCAAGTCGCCGAACCAACTTCCTCCTAACTCGAAAACTACTGTCTACGAAACGGAGTTCCTGCATATTGCTTGTACAAGGCTCCCTCGACGTTATCAGTAAAGTAGTTTCGTTCATTTGGAGTTGTTTCTTCATTCTTCGCTACTTCAAAACCACTGGATCAGAACGAACTCTCCCCAAACGTTTCTTTCTCTTCATTGTAGTGTTAATAAGGATGTCACTCCAAATGATCAACTCTGCATCTGCATTACATTCCTGCACGATATGTTTAGCCCATCATTGCTACAACAGCTAGGTTCTGACAATAAAATCCAGTCGTATTGTTCTTGATAATACTAATGCTTTCCTGCATTTCAAATATATACGTAGTAGATTTCCTCATCGAGGAGTCTGTATTAACAAGTCTATGCAATAGCTAAGCTCACTCGGGTATATTTAATCTCTGGGTTATATCAAACACACCAGAAGTACGGACAACCGCATATTGCTATGTAGCAATTCACCCGTTCGATCCGCGCCGCGAGTAGAGAACACTCGTATTACTGCGTGATAAACGGAACTTTCTTACTAAAGCGATAACATGTTCACTGCATATGTCACTGAACTCAAGTGTGAGTCGTTTCAAAACTGCTCATCCACGTCTCAGCTGGCAGTCTACCCAAGATGCATCACTCCTGTATCGAGGTGGACAATCGAACCCAGTCGATTATCATTTCATATATGTATCAAATAGTTGCAGGACCAAGTCAGTGAGCATGACCTGAGCACGTGATCAAGAGCGTGGCGGGATTGTCTATCCATCTCCTTAGTGAATAACAAGCGTACTGCTTCTCAAGCCTGCAGTCAAACTAATGCCAAGCAATAATTTCAAAATACGTCTCGCTGTCGTATCAGGGTTCAAGTAAATAGCAAAATACTGTCTCATCCTCTTCCCAACCTAGCTAATAAAAGTGTGCGAATACTTTTATTACACCATTCTAGGTATTCGTTAATGAACAGCATTTTGCGTTTTATTCCACTTTCTTGAAATACTTTCTGTAGATCCCTCGACGTAAAGTGCATAATGCTCTCTTTCTTGCTCGGTCTGGTTTATTATATTTTCTAAAACTTCTTCCCTGATCAAATTTTCCACATCCTCATTGGAATCAATATTTTCATATACTATCTTCCTAATAGTTTTCTCTGGGAACCTGATAATTCTCCTGTCCATGTCAATGGTAATTCTGGCACGGGTATTAAAGTCAATCCCTAAGATCATTTCAAAGTTGATATTTTTGAGCACCACAAAAATATGTTCAAAACATCTTTCATTTATACTGAAATTCAGCTGGACTTGTAATTTACATTTCATCGACTTATCTTGAAATAGTCCTCTCACTTTGATCGATGAAGCTGGCAACGTGGTAAATTGTTGTTTCTTTTCTAATTTCAAAAAGCAATCTTCGGACATGATTGAAATGACCGCTCCCGTGTCTATAAGAGACCTGCAATGTTGGTTGCCCACAGAGATTTCAATAATAGGCAATTCAGCACGTTCACTCACAATTCCTTCCATTTCTTCGTATAACAAATCTTCGTCCGTGACCTCATAAACATCTTGTATAATTATGTCAAATGGAGACGGCTGGCAGTTTAATTCTTCCGGGATTTCGTAATTGGCGATTTTTTAGCCTACTTTCGATTTTTGCAAAAAATGAAAGTAGACTTATGAGATCAACACAGGGCGAAAAAAGTGTGTCTGTCTGTGTGTGTGTATGTGTGTGTGTGAGTCTGTGTGTGTGTATGTGTGTGTGTGAGTCTGTGTGTGTGTGTGTGAGTGTGTGTACTCTGAATGTCTGTCCCCCCCTATCAATTCGAACACGGTGAATGCGAATTGAACGAAATTTGGTACAAAGGTAGCACTAGCAAAGGACACCTCAGTGTCATGTTTTATATCGCCGCCATCTTTACTAAAACTGAATGGCGGCCACTCAAACGTTCAAAACGTAAAATCAAATAACGACTAACCAAATCATCCAATCTCTACCAAATTTGGTAACAACATACCTTCGTATAGGATGCGTCTTGTGACCAAACTACAAGGTCGTCCGCCATACCATTTCAGGATGGCGGCCGTGCGAATTATGCAAACTTTATAATCCATATCATGGGACCCACCAGTTCCGATTATCGAGCCGAGAATCGTTTTAACTGTTCTAAAGGAAGAGGCACGTACGAAATTAAAAGTTTATTTTGTAATACTATAGTGCAGACGTGATTTTAAAAAGCTCAGCTGATTCATTAATAAGACAAGATGGCAGCGGATATCTTGTGCCTGACTTATATTTCACTAATTTGAGTATTGCATGCAATATAGCGTACTGAAACAAAATAAATAAACTTTGTATGAAATGCTTTATATATAAATAATATACTTCAGTGATGAAATCGTTTAGTATAAATCATTATTTGCTAACAAGTTCTATGTAAGTCATTTTATATGGATCAATGTTCGTTGGCACAAATGGCTGCGTGGTAAAGCGTTAGTCTGTTATTCATATGCCTATGGTTCAAACCCCATCAGAGTTAGTTTTTTGCTTGACATTTTACATATTTGTTGCTTTGTAATGACTCAGACGTTTTAAAATTAAGCGTTATATTGTGCATATTACGGTGCAAAACATATACTTAATTAAAACATAATTCGCCAGCAGATTTAATCGAGACATCTAGCTGACAAAAAGGTAACAGATTTTATTGAAAAGTTTCTTCTTCTGGCCGCTAGAATGCACTCGCTCTGTTAGGATTATATTGTTCGATATTTCACAACTAGATATCACGACTAGTTTTTATATTTATTGTTTCTTGAGTACTGAGACGTTATAAAATAAAGCTTTATATGGTGCTTTTTGCAATGGAAATTATATATTTAAAAAAACGACATTCTCCACTGGAGTGACATCTTCCAGCCTTCAGTTGTACTATGCAGAAACTATAGATTCGAGCAGCGCTCTATACCGGCCAGTTAGTGAACCCAGTCTTAACGACTGCTAGGAGTAATAAGACAGTAACATTCGTTTATTCCTTGTGCACAGAGGCGTTGTTGATAATCTCAAAACTTGCAATATGGATGATTTGGAGATGGATTATTTTGTTATACCGTGTATTTAAGATTAGCCTATAAATTAATGGGTTGCGAAGTTACTTCACTTAGTTCTATATCATTCGTACACGACACAGAACAACAACGTGACGTCAGTTTCTGATCTGCTCTGATTGGCTATTACATTGCTGCAGTCGGGTAGTTGGCAGTCAAGGATAAAATTCTCGACTGCCAACTGCCAGCTACCAACTGCAACTTCATGTTGTGTATGGTGCCTATAGTATACACGGAGTCGATCGCGACTGCCGACCGAGGACTACCAACTACGGACTGCCGACTGCGCATTGTAGATGGGCCTTATTAGAGCAACGAAGTTTCAATTATTGTAAGTAGTCGGTGTTTGGAGTGTTTGCTGATGAAATTGCAAAATGCTGGGGTAAATTATAAACTATGGTTTGAACGCCACTGTTCAAATCCTGTGTGCCAATTTGCACTTCAAATAGGAAGAAATTAGGAGATGATAAGGACAGAGAGTTATAACTATACCCATACATTTCGGAGAAAGTAGGCTATATGTTCTTTCCCGAACATCTTGTTTTTCCTGTGAACCCCTTTCATTATCACTAGTGTGATGGCTAGTGTTAGGTTCTGGCTCACTTTCTGTGTCCCTTCGATCCTTCCTTTCTTCACGCCTATCCCTGTCCTTTCTAGACTGTTCTCTATCTTCCTGGTTATGATAGTTTTTGTCTCGGTAGTTTTTGTATCTGGCAAACCCTTGTTGACCTCTATTCTGTTGCTGATACTGGCCTTGTCTATCCCTATTATCGTAGTATCGGTTATTGTTCTGATAACCTCGATACCTGTTATTCCTAGGTTGGTATTGTTCCCTTTCCTGATTTCCATTCGTATACCTGTCATTCCTATTTCTACTTTCGTAAGGTTTATATCTTTCTTGATTACGATCTGTTTGGTTAGGTCTATCCCGGTCTCGATCGTATCTCTGTTGGTAGTTTCCATATGGTCGCTGGTTGTTTCTATCTTCAAATCTTCGACTATACGTTCTACTGTTCCTCATCGGACCTTCCCATCTAGATTCTGTCCTATTTGACCTTTCTGTTTGTTGAGTTTGATCAACGACTACCGCGTTCACGGTCTTAGTTTCCGTCCTTCCGCTTTTGACTATGGTAGGCGACATAGAAGTATGGTCTAGCCTACGAAGCAAGTCGTCCATTGCCGCTAAATCCTCTACGCCTGATGAGATTAAATTCCTTCTAACTTCCACCGGTAACTGGCGTGAAATTGTCTCAAGAATTTCCTCCTGTCTCTATGGGGGTTGAAGATATCTAAGGCGGGCTAACTGAGATGTGAAAAATTCAGAATAACTGGTGGGTCCAGTACTACTATACTTCCTTGAATATACTTCCGCCCTCACTGCGTGTTGTATCTCTATCGACCAGAATCTTTTAATAAATGCTTCCGAAAACTGTTCGAAGTTATCGAAAGTATATCGGAAAGCACGGAACCTATTTAACGGTGCATCTGCCAGATGCTTCTCAACAATCCGCAGTTCTCTTTCCCTTGCAACATGATGTTCCGCAAAGTGATCTTGTAGATTTCTAATGAATTCTATAGGAGTCAAGCCCTCCGTATTTGAAAATTTCTTAATTTTCTCCTCGTAATTCCTCACTATCATGACATTAGATCTGTCATTAGGCGTTGATATCCTAAAATCTCTGGGATTTATTTCTGACGTAGCCTCATTCGGGATCTCTGATCTAGCATGACTCTGTTCTGTTTCATGTGCCTTATTCAACCTCGCTAAATAGTTTCTAGCTGGCGTTGTGGTATCCATCCTGTCCCTTAAATGGTGTATCGTTCCTTCCCCATCGGAATTTATAGGTTTCCCCAACGTGTCCAATTGTGACGATTTCCGCTCTTAATTTATTTATGTCTAAATGATCCATTAACCTGAACGTTTGTAACTCTTGTCTGATCTCGTTTAATTCCGATGTTTTCTTTTCACGCTCTGAGTTTGGATCTATTTTAACTTGGTCTACTTTCAGAATTACGCCTTTAATCTGCGTTTCTAAATCCTCCCTAAGAACAGTAACGCTTTCGACCTGCATAGTCTGAACTGAATCGATTCGTTTATCAGTGTCTATTCTAGCCTGGGAAATATCTTGGTTAAGTCTTAATTCTGTTCTGTTAATCTTTAATTCAAAATCTGACTTAATGCTTTTAATGACATCTTCATTTATTTTTGTGATTTCCCCCCTTAAGATGGTCACTTGATCGTTAACAATAGCCTTGAGATCGATCTCTATATCCTTTCTCAAGACCTTGTTGTGATCTTCAACCTTTTCTTTAAGTTGGGCCATATCACCCTCTAATTTGGTTAGAGTTTCTTGCGTTGCACTTGCTTCGTTTGAAAACTGCAATTGCAATGCATCTAAGCTATTTTTATTTTCTTTCTGATTACTATCTAGTTCCGATTTAATATTTCTAACATCCTCCTTTATGGTAGAAATACTAGCTCGTATACCAGTTACAATGCCTTCTGTTAGGTTAATTTTAGCCTGAGTGGCATCTATCTTTTCACAGTCGAATCTATTTTACTTTCTGTTGAATTTATTTTACCCTGCATTGCATCTAATTTGCCTTCAGTTGAATCTATTTTACCTTGCATTGCATCTAATTTGCCTTCAGTTGAATCTATTTTACCTTGCATTGCATCTAATTTGCCTTCAGTTGAATCTATTTTATTTTCAGTGCTTATGGCTCTTACTTCTAATGATGCAACATTAGATCTAACATGGCTAACTTCTACATTAATATTACTGATGTCAAGTTGAACATGCCTGACATCGGCTGTCACACTGTCGATGCCTGTTTCTATATCCTCTATCTTTTCTTTTATTTCTTTAGTTTTAGCTGAATTCTTGCGATTACTATCTTGAAGATATTTGAGGGACAAGTGCATTTGACTCATGTCTGCCTTCAAATTCTCCCCTACAGATTCCTGAACCCCTACAGATTCCTCAACTAATTCAGTATTCTTATTGACAATGGCGTTGATATTGTTAAAACTAGTTTGGCAATTACTCCTGATCTCAGCTAATTCATTGGTGTGACTGCCCATCTTCTCCTGCATTGCCTTCAACATATTGGCAATGTCCTCAATTGACACAGCTGTCATGGTAAATACAATTATAGAAAACACAGGAATGCAATACATAAATAGCAGAATTGACACATTTAGAATGACCCTTTTCACCAATACAAGCAGTGAATTTCGTTTTGCTTCTAAACTTATTATATAAATTAAGTCTATAAGAAAATAGGAGGAATGCAACGACGGTGATTTATATTAGAAACGGTTTAAATTAAAGTTGAAATGATGAATTATTTATTTTATTATTAAAGAAAGTGATCCTATTATTACAGATGATCTACCAATAATCATCGCCGGTAACTAACACGAAATGGCCGACAAGCATGGAGTGAGAAATGGCCCCATGTCATGTCCCATCTGACCACGCTGATCCATAAAAATTTCCTAGAAATCTCTTTTATGGTCATGTCGTAATCAATCAAATTACATTTTACTAGGCACGCACAAAACAAATAAATTTAAGCAATGGCGATAATTCTATCTGTATGCCAGGTAGATTGAGTAAACTCATCTTCACGATTTAAAGAAACGTGAATTCCCAACGAATTCGACGTGTATAATCGTAGCAGTGCCAAAGAAAATTTTGCTAACGACTACATCGTTCGAAAACTGCTAAACTCAATAATCTCATAAAAATGGATTCTCACACATGGGTTTAGCATTGGAGAAATCGAGAATACCAATTCGATAGCCCCATAGATTGGGTCGCCATATATAGATGTACCCGTAATCCACGTGGTCTTATCTGTTGCAATCCGATGGAAAAGCTGGATCGTAGATTCTAGAAGTTCCCTCTGAAAAACCTACCAACTAAGATCAACCAGGGATCAGGATACGTCGATATTAAAGAATGCGGTACGAAGATGCCAGTGGTGTATAAAATTACGATGAAACGAAGCTCAAAAAGAACTCGAACAAGAGACTCTAAAATAAAATGAAAATATCTCGGGCGTTAAGTTTAAGCAAACTCAAGAAAAAACTGCCCACTGCTCCTCCTAACGCACTCCCCTTTTCTAATAGAAAACACCAGTCGTTCTAAGATTCTTTTAAAATTAAATTCAGTTTATTGACTGGTTAATGATGTATGTCCGTCAACTAGACACAAAATTAAAGAAAAGCTTCTTTAGATCAAATGATGAAAAAAAAAAATAGTTTTAAATAAACGCCTATAATAAGGCCCCATCTTACTGCTCTAAAACGCAGTGTTTAAATATATCATCCGCTGAACAAATTACAAGAAAAATACAATATTAAATTATGCACTGATGTTATACCCTTATTAAAGATTTATACATATTTTACATTTTATATACAAGTTATATCCTTAATTAGGATTTTGTTATAAACGCTGCCCATCTCCATTTAATTTTACAAGTATGTTTCAAGGTTATCATTTTCTTAATTTGTTGCATTCAACAATCAATTAAGATAATCGAATAGTGTTACAAGTTATGAAAATAGTTTATTAACTATTTAGGTGCGTCAATGCATGCAGTATATTTTTGCTAAAATTATTGAAATATCACATGTATTATATTGCATGAATTAATTAAAGTTATTCGAAAAGTGGCTGTGTCACTTAAATATGTGTGTCATGATATAAGCAATTCATCTCCGGCAAATCCTACTAGGCAAGAATAAAACGTAGGGTTACTTGACTAAAACAAGCATATAAGAGAAACATTCGTGATCCCAATTCACGATAACTACAACTTTATATCCAAATTAGTGATAGCTCAAAAGCTAATTTCACTCTTACTAAAACGCAATGACAACGTTAATGTATTCTCAAAAGACTACGAGTACAATATACAATATTAATATAGACCATCCAATGATGTCAAATATTCGCTTCATTAACACAATAAATCGTATGCACAAAATTGCAATACCTTAATTCAGCTTTCCAAAGCTGTCAAGAATTAATCCCAAACGTAATTAAACTTAAAACCTTTCAAAAATTGCTCTGAAAATATCATGCCCTATCATAGACGAATATAGAAGTGCCACAGATTACTTCTTTTCTAACTTCACTAAACAAGAAGCAACAATTTATTAGATAAATTGTATTATTTATTTCCATAAATTATCGTGATTTAAGTCTACGACAAGTTCTGTTATACTAGTTTGAACTGTTAAATTTAGTTCACAATTCCAATATATTTATATATATTTATTTCCATAAAGACTTATATATGAGAGAAAAAATTGTAAATAGACACTAGTAAAAATAGTCGTTTCAGTTTCGCCTATCCAAACTCGAAAAATGGCTCAACTACTCAGAAGAAAACACGTGAGACTTACACCACGGAAAGGAGTCTATTATCATATCAATAGATACACGCAAACCATTAAATCAAACGATGATCTATCCAAGAGTCTTCCCAAAAACGAATTGAAATAACACAAGCTAAAAACTGAACGAACTAAAAATATCATTTAAAGAAAAATCTTTAATCAAAAAGAAATATGAAAGTAGGCTACAAATGCCTTGGCAATCAATTCACAATTGTTTTCGCTGGACGATTTCCATAATTCCATAACCATGGAAAATAACGATGAAAATGCACTATCATTTCTAAAAGAAAGAATTTCTACTAGAATGTCATAAGTCCATACGAATAGTATCACTGAAATATTTTTGGAATAGTTCAAGTGCACGAGTGTGTGGCCATCTTCTTCCTAATTGCTATTTTTATACAAAGATATCGTCGTCTTGGTCCTAATTATGCTGCAGATATCTTCTCAACGAAATTGAATGCTTGGTTTTATTTCCAAAATTGTCAAAACAAAAGCAACAAAGTAATGCTCTAAATAGCATCACATTTACTGTTAACTACACAAAAAATTACACTCTCCGACAGAAATGATAAAAAAGAACCAAATCTAGTCTTCGAATGAATTTCATACTAATTAATAAAATATTGGTGAAAAGTATCGAACTAAAAGTGACAAGGTCTACTGTCTACAAGAGAAGAAAAGTTTTCCAGCTACCTTGGGCGAAGTTCTGGTTGAGATTGAAGAAATTATAGGAATATACATTCCTTTCAGGAACTGAACCATCATCCCTGAGTAGTCCATGGCTGGAGCTGCAAGTCGCCGAACCAACTTCCTCCTAACTCGAAAACTACTGTCTACGAAACGGAGTTCCTGCATATTGCTTGTACAAGGCTCCCTCGACGTTATCAGTAAAGTAGTTTCGTTCATTTGGAGTTGTTTCTTCATTCTTCGCTACTTCAAAACCACTGGATCAGAACGAACTCTCCCCAAACGTTTCTTTCTCTTCATTGTAGTGTTAATAAGGATGTCACTCCAAATGATCAACTCTGCATCTGCATTACATTCCTGCACGATATGTTTAGCCCATCATTGCTACAACAGCTAGGTTCTGACAATAAAATCCAGTCGTATTGTTCTTGATAATACTAATGCTTTCCTGCATTTCAAATATATACGTAGTAGATTTCCTCATCGAGGAGTCTGTATTAACAAGTCTATGCAATAGCTAAGCTCACTCGGGTATATTTAATCTCTGGGTTATATCAAACACACCAGAAGTACGGACAACCGCATATTGCTATGTAGCAATTCACCCGTTCGATCCGCGCCGCGAGTAGAGAACACTCGTATTACTGCGTGATAAACGGAAATTTCTTACTAAAGCGATAACATGTTCACTGCATATGTCACTGAACTCAAGTGTGAGTCGTTTCAAAACTGCTCATCCACGTCTTAGCTGGCAGTCTACCCAAGATGCATCACTATCGAGGTGGACAATCGAACCCAGTCGATTATCATTTCATATATGTATCAAATAGTTGCAGGACCAAGTCAGTGAGCATGACCTGAGCACGTGATCAAGTGCGTGGCGGGATTGTCTATCCATCTCCTTAGTGAATAACAAGCGTACTGCTTCTCAAGCCTGCAGTCAAACTAATGCCAAGCAATAATTTCAAAATACGTCTCGCTGTCGTATCAGGGTTCAAGTAAATAGCAAAATACTGTCTTAGTACCTACTGTAAGGCCACGGCCGCCTCCTTCCCTCTTCCTAGCCTATCCATCCCAACCTTCCATCCCATCCCTCATGAGGCCCCTGTTCGCTTTGCAGGTGATGCCGCCTGGGCGAAGTGCTGATCACACCTCCCCAGTTGTATCCACCCCTACCAGATGTTCCAAGCTCCAGGACACTGCCCGTAGAGGCGGTAGTGGTGAGTTCCCTCGCTCAGTCCGTGGGAACCACCAACCTAGAGGGTAAATCGACTAAAAAAAATGTTCGAACATAATAGTGCATTATGCAACGAGCCTATTATGGCAATAATTAAGACACGAGTATGTTTATAAAACGAGCGTATGCGAGTTCTATAATTTTTTCATACGAGTGTCTTAATTAGCATTATAGGCGAGTTGCATCAACACCCTCTGAAGGAAGGCCAGAGTGCTCTGACGTCCCCAGACCTCACGGCTGAGAGTGTGGTCCGATGATTCGAGGCAAGGCAGACATGTTGGATGTTTGTTTTGAGGTTTTGAGTTGTTAAGTGCTGTGAATTTGTGTTTAAAAATCGAAAAATGTCTCTGCGCTGCTGTGTGACTGGTTGCAGTGGAAACTATGTTATTGGATCTAAGGTCCACGTGTTTAAATTGTTATGTGAAAGAAGATTTTAAAGTAAAATTGACTTCACATCATTCCAAGAAGATTTTATGCCAGCTCAGAACACTAGGCTATTGGTAAGTAAATATATTTTATGTTATCAGTGGTCTTATGTTTCGGTATAAATATCTGCTTCTTTTTTTAAAATTGAATTTAATTTCCAACTGCATCATTGGGTTTTATTCCGGAATTCTAGATGTCAATATCAGTAGACCTAACCTATATTTCTAAAACTGTACTATATACTTCCCTACTTAGGATGGTTCAGGACTCATTAAGGCCTAGGTTAGGCTTTTTATCTCATTAATTGTGTAGCTTGGAAATAAATAAGAAAATTAGTGCCTCTAATATTAGGCCTATGCTGAAATATCATGAATATAGGCTACATTGGAAGAAGCCAACTTAAGTGCAGAAGTACCGTACATGTACAGGTTATAATATACTTGCTTTTCTTTTCAGGTGTGCCCTGGACATTTCGAAGCAATGGAAATGGATGTGCTCTTGGATAAAAGTTCATTCAATGAAAATGGTGAAAAGTTCACTGTTTCCCCTTAAAATACCTCAACCTGCTAAGGAACCTTTCCTAGATGCCCATCATATTTTACTAGGGTTCCATATGCCCAAAGAACGTGCCATTGCAGCAAGCAGGGATTCATACTGTATATTGAATATGAATCCTCGTGTAAGTTTTTACTACTTTACAGTAGTCCATAGGCTAGTTAGTATAAGTTAATAAAACATATAAGCCTTCACCTTTTAGCATGGACATGATTTAGGGTGGGGTTATCTGTGATCAGCGTGGATAAATTTCATACTGTTAGTTAAGTCACCATGCCAATAAGAGTTTGTTATCTAGACCTCCTATACGGTTACCTAGGCAGCAAATATTCATCATCTAGGCCTAACAACATATGTTTCTCAGTGAACAGGTGGAACTTCATCTGTATTAGGCCTATTATTTGGAATGTTATTGCAAGAGAAAATTCTGTTCATTAAAACTGCTTGAGAAGAGAACCTTTCTTTAAACCTCACAACTTGTTTAATACGGATGCGTGACAAAATCCAGGGGAGCATATAGGCCTATGGCTAAAGCGCTACCTATTAAATAATGGTTTGGCAATGGAAGATATCGAACGTAGAAATCTCAATCCCTCTATCGATGTTAACAATTTCACTACAGTTCATCGCAACTCCAATGACACAGTCTAAATGCAACAACTTCTAAGTATTTTACACTCAAATACTATGTTACCGGTATATTGCTGATCCGGTCTTGAAGAATTTGCTAATACCCAAAATAGTAACCAATAAGGAACTTTTAATTAAATTATAAGGATATCCATTTCTCTTAACACTTGGTAACCTAGTTCATAATCCATTTTTGCTGATGCTGAAGAAGGTACAGTAACTTACCGGTATCAATGAAATGCCAAAACATGTAGCCTACATCGTTAAATAAATATTTCATGTTAGTATTGACAACACTGAGGTTCATTAAATAAATAAATATACCACTAGCTAATATGGTTAACCATTATTACAATAAAATGGTCAATATATACGCATTCTAATATTGTATTTGTCCATAATTCACGCATAGGCTATAATGGCCGGCACAGCTGGAATTTTAGTATATAAGTCGTGATCTAAAAAGAGGTGCGGTGGGTGGGTTATAGATAGCGAAGGAGTAAACTACCATACAACATTTCCAGATTCAATTTGTATCATTACAGAAGGTAGGTATTTTGGCTATTATCCTCCACAGTCTATAACACACCCACCTTTCTCTTTTTAGATCACAACTTATAGGCCTATAGTAAAATTACAGCTGTGTCGGCCATTATCCGCGTGAATTATGCACAAGTACAGTATTGCTAACCCCATGCATATGGTACCAATAATTACTAGGTAGCGCGGGTCACGTTCGCCATATGTGCACCCCTGGTTTTTGTCACTCACAGTGCAATTAGTCACACATATGACCGACATCATGACAGGTGTATTTTGTAGGCCTATTTTACATGTTGGCAACACGAACGTGACATCAATGTATGTACCTAGGTACGGTAACAGTTGAAGAGACCTGATGCACTTGAGGAACATGGCTGCCATCGTTCAATGGGCAAGGAAAAAAAAGCACATATTTTCAGTGCACTAGAGCTCGAGTCAGCCCGGAAGGCGGTGCGCAGAACACAACACTACCATTACGTCATGCCTCACTCCCATCCCACCAATCACAGTCAGTCTGTCTTGAGAATCTGAGCTAATGTGTAGTGAGAAAAGCGAAGTGATTATATCGTAATATTTAAAGATCCAGTGCGAGTGATTGTGTACATTTCGAGTGCTATGGAAGCAGAGGCAAGTAAACAACAGATTTTGCATAGGCAAGGCCGAGAAATAGTTTATAAAGTGCACGAATACATATATGGTCCCCTGGTTTTTGTCACACACAGTGGGAATAGTCGCAGGCAAAGAAAATTTGCAAATTTATGGCCGAGTGCACCAACCTCGGTATTCATCAGTCTTTACGAAACCGTGGTAAAACTTTTACCGTGGTATTGTCGTAAAAGAAGTGCACCATTACTATCGCTCGGTTTCGTTACCACGGTTTCTTGACGCTTGCTTTTCTCGCGAGTATTCCCCTCGGAAGAAATTCGTTAATTTCGATAGTCACTTGTCTTCAGTTTATCCAGACGGCCAGCAGATGGCAGTGATCGTTTCGACAGTCACTTCTCTGCTATACTGTTTACATTTTGTCTCAATGCGAGTAATCAGCTGTGCAAAACAATGGAAAATAAAATGATGAAACGTACTAGAGCTCCCAATTTCAGCCCTCATGAAAATTTCATGTTGCTGGATTTGGCTGAAAAATATAAATCGATAATAGAAAATAAAAAGACTGATGGCGTGACAATAATTATCTTAAGTAAAATGTTAATTACAGTACGTCTGGTAACTTGTCCTGGATTATCATCATTCCTGAGATCCAGATGCACAGCAGGAATTTGTAAATTGCCTTCTTCTTCCTCTTCTTGGAGTAAATCATGATTAATTTCAGGGCCATCAGGAGGCTCTATTTCTTGAGCTGCAATGGCAATGTTGTGAAGCACAGCTGTGGCAACAATAATGTTCGACATGTTTTGTATGTTGCATCGAAATCCTAAAGACATGGAAGGGAACCTTCTTTTCCATACACCATATTGCCTCTCGACAACATTTCTTGTGGCAATATGAGCGCTGTTATGCCGTCGTTTTGCTGCGGAGGTGGGATTTTGAATAGGTGTAAGGAGGAAGGATTTACATGTGTAACCTCCATCACCCAAAATATAACCATTAGCTATTTCTCTCGTTTCGAGACACGCTATCAGCCGAGATTCGTGAAATATGGTGCTATCGTGAGCCGAACCTGGCCATCTGGCTACTATATCTCTTATCATGAGGTTCGAATTGCTCACAATTAGCACGTTTAGAGAGAAATAGCCTTTCCTGTTTCTAAATACCTCCCCATTTTCACCTCCGGGAGACTGTATTCTCACATGAGTGCAGTCCAGCGCACCCAATACACCAGGGAACCCAGCTATTCTGTGGAAGCCTTCCATAACCTTTCTTTGTTCCCATTGGGAAGTGGTAGTTTAATAAACTGTGGCGATAACGAGGCAACTACATTAGAAACCTTGTGTATTATGCGGCATGCTGTTGTTCTGTCAACATCACACACGTCACCGATCACTCCCTGAAATGTCCCAGTTGCATAGAACCGCAGTGCTATAAGAAGACTATTTCTAGGCGATATCGGATAGTTTCTCCCAGTAGGGAATTCCAATTGTTCACCAATTATGTCCAAAATATAACTTATACTGTCTCTTTCCACAATCAAAATCTTCTCTGGAATGAAGCATCGCTTAGTTCTTCGAATAAATCTCGCCTCTCTTCTATAACCCTCCCTTCATTCCTTTCAAATCTAGTAAAATACTCGAGATATAACCTGTAGTTGTTAAGCTCCATTTTGGAATCTTTACCACAGAATACAAATAAATAAAACTTTACGCTAAGATAACCGCTCCCTCACGGGCGGTAAACATTTTACCGCGGTAAAACTCGAAACCGAGCTTGGTGCAACAGAAATACGACTTTACCCCGGTAAACTAGGAAGTTTACCGCGGTATTCTCTTTACCGAGGTTGGTGCACTCGGGCATAAGAGTTCTAAAAATATTGTTAGTGTTATATATTTCCACACGATACAGCAATTTTTGTAGCAAGAGTATAACGACTTCACTTATAATGTTGCCTGCAGGACGACCTGTGTTATCGGTAGGGTTTACATTTCTGGATGGGTGTGTCAGTGTCCAGTGGCTTTAACAGTAGGCCTATTTGGGTGGTGGATTCATCTTTTGACACGAACTGTAGAATTTGTCACAATTTGAAAAGCCACACTGAAGGTTGCATGCAGATGACACACAGTGAAAATATCAACCACGTAAGCATAAAATGCTTGTCGATAATATTCATTGGTACACTGGCATTCATAGGTCCTTGGTGTTTTGGCGAACTTGTGCTAAATGTCAGCATTCCACAGAGCATACGTGGAATCACCAGTTAGTCGTGTTTCTCCACTTTGTTATAAATCCAATTATAAACAGGCAATTTTTTTAAATATTATATGTATAGGTCTACTGTACGGTATATATTTTGCCTGGAAAATAAATGCAAGCAGTTTACTTTGTTTCATGTCACTGTGTTTAAAAGACGAGGGCATTAGGTGTTGAAATCAATAACATCAAGAGAGGCAAGGCATGCAACACTGTTTAAACGTAAGTTATTGGGTAAAATGGTACAAGCTAGCTCAAATTATCTTGTGTTGCCATTTTCCTGACCATACTAAACAGCAGTGAGTTCCTGAGTTCTTAGCACCATGTAAAATCTACATTATGTTGCAGATTGCCATCTGCCGTAGGAGTTATTGCACTTGAATTGGATGTAATGGTCAGGGACTGCATCCAGGAGAGACCAGCATCCTCCCCCATATGATTGGAGAAAGAAATCAGTGATAGAAATAAAAGAATAAAGAAGGTTGACTATTGACATTTATCACAGATAGAACTGTCCTCCTGCTGCCTGAGGACTTACAAGATGTGACTTTCATAGTGTGAAGAGAACATTGACTGTTATGTAGTCGTAAATTTCAGTGGCATTCATTTGATTTATTTGTGGACAGTGCAATGACTATACTTCATGTAACTTATAGGTGTATAGCAAGTGTCTTTCTCATCTTTTGGTAAGCGCATAAAACATTTTTTATGTGACATCTTATGCAAAGAGAACTGGAACGTTGTATGTCATCTCATAGAATGAGATCTTACCTCATAAATTTTATTGCAAATACCGGTATTCATTTTTCTATCTTTATCTAATTCAGGCATTGTAACATTGCTAGCCTGTTGTGGTGGACATATTTCATATTATGATCATATTTTCATTCTCTTCAGGAAATGTAGGCAGTTCTCAAATCATGTATTACTAATGATTAATGTTATCCATTTTTCTTGTTCATCTTTCACTTGATGTAAATAACTTAGTTTCTAAAATATGATTCTGTAATTAATGTAGCCTTCTGTTTATTGCTTAACTGTAACAACAGAAATTGAGGTTATAACGGAAACATCATAGCCTAGATCTAAAGTTGAATAAAATTTTGTAAATTTAAATTACCCATTATGTCTTCCCGAACTTTACAAATATCTAGTGATACCTGTCAAATTGTGAAACAATGAACTGCCTTAGTTACAGTATCAGTACTTTTTGAAGTGATATTTTAGCCATGTTCTCATAAATTTCAATCAAAGAGTGCCATATCCACGAGTTATGTAGGCAACCCGATTCGAGTCCCTGACTGTGTCAAGAGATCAGTAACCAGCCATCCTGAGTCGCTGTTTACGTTTGGTAGGGTGGCTAGGTCCTTTGCACTCCTCCTCCTGCCACAGCATCCGGTAGGTCCGATTTACCATCACTGCGCTGGGACACCAGACCAAGACTTCAAAATTCTTGACAGTCAGGAATCGTACACGACCTCCGGGGTGACAGCCAACAATGCTAGTCACTGTGCCATGAGGTGGTCCATAACATTTTATACACTTTCTTTAATATAATTCCCTCCTTGTTTCCTTTCCTCGGTGTAGGCTACTGTATATTTACCAGAACACAATCATCGTAAAGAGTAGGCTACCTGTATTAATCATGCATGCTACTCATGCTATTAATGATCATGGTGATGATAATATTATTACAGAAATCAAATACCGTACAATAAAAAACATGTAAATTGCAAATAAAAAAAATAACCTTAAATATTGTTCGGTAAAAGTGGCTAAAACTATGCAGAGTAGATTTAGTCGCTATCTGCTCGTGCGCAAGTTGCAAGTGTATTTGTTGGTAGTAGTGCTAAAATGTGTTGTTGATTAATTGAGGGTCTTTGCGACATATAGCCCCATATACTTGGGTGTGTGTGGAATTTGTCTGATAACCTGTGCCACTGTGATGGCTGTATTAGTGTGTGAATTTGTAATTCAGATGAGGTTTGGGAAGGTGGCGGCCGTGGCCTTCAGTTAAGAACTGTCCCGGCACTTGCCTGGAGTAGTAGTGGGAAACCACGGAAAACCACTTCCAGGATGACCTCGGTGTAGATTGAATCCATCTCTTCTCAGTTTGGGGCAGATGACCTCGTAGATCCGCCCCTTAAAACGAGGCTGCGTGTACACCGTTCCAGACCTCAGTCCAGATATAATTTTCTTGGCAGAGCCTGTAATCGAACCCGGGACTCTGCGGTGATAGCCTAGAGTGCTAGCCACTACGCAACGAGGCGGACACTTCTAAAATAGGATCCGATCATGATTCCTAGTTAAATCAACAGTACCATATTTTCTGTAGTGACTCTTTCTCTTTACGAATGTATGTCGTCTCTGTCCTGCCATTTTCTGTCAAAACATAACACTCCACACACACCATGAAGTATCGTTTCGTATGCTTCTTGGCCAAGTGGAAGAATATAATTTAGCGTTGGTATGCTGAGTCCAGCAGTGGAATATAAAATTTATCGCATTGAGAACAGCGCATAATACGATGCATTTCGTCTGCTCAAACCTACCAGACCACACTGTGTGACGTCACCCACGGAGCGCGCAGGCTTGTAGTATAGAAGGTGTTGGTTGCATACGGCTGTTTATGTTCGACGATAATTATTATAACTATTTTACGTTCGAAGATAAATATTCATAAATATCAGTCGAGATTTCGCCAGTTTTATGTACTGAATAGAGCGCATGTGACGCAGAGAATGCCTTCTATTCGACCATGGCCTCATCGACAACCCACTATGACATTAGGCCAGGCAGTGAAATTTAAATTACAAGGCCTTGGAACTCAGTGCAGGTGCGATGATATCCTTACCTAATTGGTCAAACAACTGTTTCTTGAGCTCTGTTGTACTGGTTCTGTTAGTTTTAGTCAAGTCTTATCACAGTTACTGTATTCCTGATTTGTAATACAAAAGATAGACGTTATAGGTTAACACTATTATTAAAACAATGCAGTATAAAAACATTAGGATTAATAAAACATAATTTCAACATATTAGTAGGAGAACACACCTTAACGGTGGGTATAACACTACAATATAATATATTGCACGTGATACTTTCCATCATAAGGTAAAGATTCAAAATCTCCCGTAACAGCAGCGGCATCAAGAGTATGAATTTAGACCCTAAATGTTACATTTAGATGACCACGTGAATAAGCGGCTAACATTTTCCGCTGTCGCCTTGGAGGTCCGAGTTTGAATCTGGCTCTGCCAAGAAATTTAAATTCTGGTCGGAGAGCTGGAAGGAGGTACACTGCGCCTCCCGTGGCAAAACTTGGAAGATGTTTTCCGTGGTTTCCCACTTCTACTCGAAGCTAATACAGGGATAGTTTCTAACTGATGTCAACGGCAACCTCATTTTTAATCCTCACCTGAATTACAAATACACTCACTACTACAGCCATCACAGTAACACAGGTTATCAGAAAAAAAATACACATTTAAGTTCTTGGGGCTGCATGGCCATGATGTCGCCAAGCCTCTTAATCAATAACAGGATCATTTAAACTCATTCAATCTTACGTTTCGTGATGGTATCTATAGCCGTTGTTACGTTAGGTCGCGTGAATGTTTAGGCGATGTATTTGTTTTTTCATAAATTTTAATTCCCTACATCGACCCCTGTTAATAATTGTTTTTAAAACTACGTATTTAGATTTTTATGGCGTTCAGATTCCTAATGTTCTTATCGTGGTTTGGATAGAAAATGGAGTAGCATGGCCCCTTACAGAGACAGGACGGTGGAAACCTGGTGATCACTTCTTGAGGTAGTGTTGCCGTTGAGAAAATTGAGTGGCATGGCCTCTTACCGAGATAGAATGAAACTTGGTGGACCCGTCTTGTGCTACTGTTGCCATAGAGATGGCCGGCCTTGCCGTTCCTTCATAAGTTAATTTTATGACTTTATTAGCCTTTGCTCGAGTCAAATAGGCCGATATCAGAAGAATGAGAAAGAATATCGAAAATGCATGTAGTCAGCGGTTTCTTCTGGATCCTAAACTATGTGTATGCAAAATTTGGTTGAGATTGGTGAAACGGTGTAGTATGTATACATACATACATGCATACATACGGAGTTTCACTTTATATAAAAAATCCCTCAGTATGCCTTCCTTCGGAGGGGAAGTAAAGCCGGCGGTCCCATGTCATAGATTTATGGCATGTTAAAGAACTTTCCACTAATTACACCTGTGTGAAACTAAATTTATAGGTTAAGAATGTAAACAACGCTCTTAGGTTTCTATGTTCGTTGCCAAGAGCCGACTGCGGTGGCGTCTAGTAGCTGAGTTCTGAACTAAGCCTAGTAGTCGTTGACGGTGGCGTTTGGCGGCAAAAGTAGGAACTATTTGAAAAATTCTAAGTTGCAGTCTGCACTTAAATTAAAAAACAGATACACACACTAATACAGCCATCACAATTAACACCGGTTATCAGACAGATTCTACACACACCCAAAGTACACGGGGCTACATGACCGCGTTGTCGCAGCCCCTAAACTTAAGAACCAACCAACCAACCAGACTAGCTGTATCCGGCATGCGTTGCAATGCCAATCAAAGAAAGTGCTGGCATTGTAACTTTGTATGTTGAAGTGCTTTTGGATTCCCAATATTGTTTTTCTTTTTCCGTTAACCACCTCTAAACTATTGTAAAATTGATTTACTATCTCAAAAAAATCATGTGAGCGTGCTCAACAACTCACCAAATTTTCATCGCAACGAAATGAATGGTATATGAACGCATACGGGACTTTGTTGAAACGATTCGAGCGCCGTCACCCATTTGTTGAATATACTCGTACGCTACCTATTGTAAAATGGATTTACTAAGGGAAAACCTTCCCTGGCGTGTACACAACAACTCATGAAAATTTCATCGCAATCGGATGAATGGCATATGAACGCATACGGGTTTTTGCTTAAACGATTCGCGCGATACACTCATTTGTTGAATCTACTTGTGCGCCACCCTTTAGAAAACCGATTTACTAATTCATACACCTTCGCAGGACTGTGCTAAGCTCCCCAAAGTTTTATGATAATCGGATGAATCTTGTATGAACGCATACGGGACTTGGTTGAAACGATTCACGCACTGTCGCCCATTAATTGAATCTAATCGTGCGCCACCAATTGTAAAATGGATTTACTAAATCAGAAATCTTTGCGGGAGTGGAAACATTTCTCCAAATTTCATTGCAATCGCATGAATGGTATACGAACGCATACGGAATTTATTTTAAACGATACGCACGTTTTACTCATTTGTTGAAACTACTTGTGCGATACCTATTGTAAAGTGGATGTACTGCCCCCGTAAAATGAATTATAAGGGATAAAAATGGGAATAATACATTTTTTTTCGAAGCCCATGATAAAATTTAACCAAGGAATATGATCGCTGGAACTTTGCAGAAACCAGTCGTGAGGCGACGTCGAGCTAGGAGGGAAATTCCGTCGCGTGACAGTATTGCTCAATGGAAGTTTCGAGAAGCTTGGAATCGACCTAGCAACAGTGAATATTCCCAGGATTTGTTTAGATATTGTTATAAATTATCCCATTGGATATGAGGTTACAGCCAATAGGAAGAAGTTTTAGAGAAGACGGGAGTTCCAATAACTAAATTTTTATGGATATTTAATTCATTTAAGCCCTTAAAAATGAATTTTCATATTGGAAAAGAGAAGAATATGATAATAAAATATTGGAAATATTTTATAAGTCAATAGCAGGTCGCTATTGGAAGAAATAAGCGATTTGCTAGAGCTCGCGCGTATTCGAGAGGGAACTCGAAAAGGCGGCTAAAATCGGTCGACTTGGAGGGGAGACGCCAAGCACAGGGTTTGGAATCAGGGTGTTTTAAGAATGTGAGGGATTCAGTGTAGATGTGCTTAAATGGTTTAATTCCACAATGAGGTAGAGACACTGGAGGGCTTCCAGTTGCACACAAAATTAGTTAGTTAGAGAGCAGTGTAATGATGGATGATTACAAATAGTTAGGGGTGGAAAAGAAAAGTTTTAAAGGATTAACCTTGAGCGACACTCACCTAATCTGCAGTACGGCGGTGATGAAGACGGACAGCACCTCCCCAGGCAAAAGATCCGTAGTCCTTGCGGTGGCTTCCATTTAAATTAAATTTAAAGTAATTGTCGTAAGCTACATCAGCAGTATGCGTGTGTGGATGTGCCCTACCTAACTGTTGGCTTATTGTTTACTTTCGTGAGGCAATGGTTTCCTCATGAATGAGAGTTGGCTTGTCAGGCCGGAGTAACTGTTGCTTTTGGTTCGTTTTAGGGATTGTGGCGTGACGAGGGGTTGAAAGGGGATGGAAGGGGTGATTATTCCCCACGGGGGCTCGGGGCATAACAATATATACAGGGTGTAATTGATATGATGGAAGTCCTTTACACTGGTGATAGAAGAGACTATTGTAAGCTTCCTAGGTAAAAAATTTGTCACCTATCTTTAAATTGAAAATTTATCATTAAAAAGTCAATGTTTTTAGTTTTTTCCGAAATTCTTCAAACAGAAGGTGTGGCAGCAGGCTGGGGTAAACGGGGCGGGACTAGGTGGGGCGATGCACGGAGGAGAAGTTGTTACGTAATCGGAGCGTTGACCTTACTGGTTGAGGGGAGGTATCAGCTGTTACGAGGAGCGAGCGATACCCGTCTCGTAAGAAAATTTGTATTGCTGTTGTTGTTGTTGTTGCTGTTGTTGTTGTTGTTGTTGAAATTGCACGCAATGTCTTGGGACGTTATGGCCGGTAGTATTGTGTAGCCTACTTTGTAAGTGTCATTGCCGTCCGGCACTTTAATGAAATACAGTGTGACAAAATTCCGACATCCCGTATTCTGTTCAGAACTAGCATTTAAGACGGAAGGAATATACTTGATGTTTTTTTGAGAGGCTTGGCAATTTTGGTCATTTAACCCCATGTGGTAGGGTGTGGGAAGAATTTGTCTGATAACCTGTGTTTTTGTGGTTTCTTTAGTAATGTGGGTGTTTGTAATTCAGGTGAGGATTGGGAAGGAGGCGGCCGTGGACTTCAGTTAGGAAACATCCCAGCATTTGCCTGGGGTAGAGGTGGGAAACCATGGAAAACTACTTCCTAGATTTAATACTAGTATGGTACCACATGTGCATAGTAATAATAATAATAACTGCCAGCCTTGTGGTGTTGGGGTAGCGTGCCTGCCTCTCACCTGGAGACCCCGGGTTCGATTCCCGGCTCCGTCACGGATTTTAGAAACTGATGTGAGGGCAGAAACGGGATGCACTCAGCCTCGTGAGGACAATTGAGTAGCTGTCTGACAGTGAGGCAGCGCCCCGATCACGAAAACCAAGATTAACGGCCGAAGGGACCCGATGTGCTGATCACGCGTCACCCCAATATCTGCAGGTCAAATGGCTGGGTAGCGGTCGCTTGGAAGGCCTAGGCCCTTCACGGGCTGTAGCGCCAGGGGTTATTTATTACTTTTAATAATAATAATAATAACATTAAAGCAAAATAATATAGCGAGTTGGTTGGCCCTATCAAAAGGCAATGGCATTTAGAACGGGTAAATTCCATACCTATCATTGTCTGAAATACGGGCGTGATCCCAAGTACCTTGCTCCAAGACCTTAAAGAACTGGTTCTGGTTACTCAAATGGACAAACTAATGCAGATGGCAGTAGTTCTCTCAACAACCCGAATCGTCTGGAAATTCATGGGTAGCGATTTCGACTTTCCAGCTGAGAAGTGGCTGTTTCAGTAGCAATACTTTGGTTTCCTGAAGCCCGTATAGTTATGTTGTGATGTACCAGCAATGTGTTATATGTACTGTATAAAACAATAATAATAATTAAATGATAGTGAGGCTGCGAGCTCAGGTATTAGAGTGCCATCCTTCTCGAGGGTTCGATCTAGTCTGAGTCATGTAATACATGAAGGTGAACAAATACGACAGCCTTATGCCGATGGATGTAATGGCACATAGCCTACATGAAATTCTGTGAACACAACGTTCCGGAATCTCGACATGCCTGCCAAAAATAAAAATAGTGTGTCCAACAACATATTATTATTATTATTATTATTATTATTATACACATTATAAGAGATTATATCTTTACTGAATGTTATTTACTTTTAAGTAGGGTTCCAATTGTTTAGGACGTTCAGTAAATAAATACACACATCAAAAAAAGTTTTGCATCACCTCAGTTCCAAGAGTTCCGGAACCGTTAAATACAAAGGGAATAGAGATCAACACAAACAACATTTCAGCTCGTTTTATTGCTCATGAGACCCACACATTGCATGTTGTACCATCATACAGCTAGACTTTCAGCATTTGTGGTCCAGATTGCAGTACACACCACTACCTCTAATACCCAGTAGCACGTCCTCTTGCATTGATGCATGCCTGTATTCGCCGTGGCATACTATCCACAAGTTCATCAAGACACTGTTGGTCCAAATTGTCCCACTCCTCAACGACAATTCGGCGTAAATCTCTCAGAGTGGTTGGTGGGTCAAGACGTCCATAAACAGCCCTTTTCAACATATCCCAGGCATGTTCGATAGGGTTCATGTCTGGCGAACATGCTGGCCACTGTAGTCGAGCGATGTCGTTATCTTGAAGGAACGCATTCACAAGATGTGCACGATGAGGTCGAGAATTGTCGTCCATGAAGACAAATGCCTCTCCAATATTCTGCCGATATGGTTGCACTATGGGTCGGAGGATGTCATTCAGGTATCGTAAAGCCGTTTCGGAGCCTTCCATGACCACCAGTGGCGTACGTCGGCCCCACATAATGCCACCCCAAAACATAAGGGAACCACCACCTTGCTGCACTCGCTGGACAGTGTGTCTAAGACGTTCAGCCTGACCAGGGTGCCTCCAAACACGTCTCCGACGATTGTCTGGTTGAAGGCATATGCGACACTCATCGGTGAAGAGAACGTGATGCCAATTCCGTGGGGTCCATTCAGCATGTTGTTGGGCCCATCTGTACCGCGCTGCATGGTGTCGGGGTTGCAAAGCTGGACCTCGCCATGGACGTCGGGAGTGAAGTTGCGCATCATGCAGCCTATTGCGCACAGTTTGAGTTGAAACACGACGTCCTGTGGCTGAACGAAACGCATTATTCAACATGGTGGCATTGCTGTCAGGGTTCCTCCGAGCGGCAATCCGTAAGTAGCGGTCATCCACTACAGTAGTAGCCCTTGGGCGGCCTGAGCGAGGCCTGTCATCGACAGTTCCTGTATCTCTGTACCTCCTCCATGTCCGAACAACATCGCTTTGGTTCACTCTGAGACGCCTGGAAACATCCCTTGTTGAGAGCCCTTCTTGACACAAAGTAACAATGCGGACGCGATCGAACTGCGGTATTGACCTTCTAGGCATGGTAGAACTACAGACAACATGAGCAGCGTACCTTCGTCCTGGTGGAATGACTGGAACTGACCGGCTGTCATACCCCCTCCGTCTAATAGGCCCTGCTCATGCATGGTTGTTTACATTTTTGAGCAGTTTTAGTGACATCTATGAACAGTCAAAGGGACTGTATCTTGGATACAATATACACAGTCAACGTCTATATGCCGGAGATCTGGGAACCGAGGTGATGCAAAACTTTTTTTGATGTGTGTATATTTGGTAACAATGATGATGGAAGAAACTTGAAAGCTTGTTGTGATGGTTGTTGTTAATTTATTTTAGGAGCTTGGGACATTTGTTTATCAGCCCCGTATAGTTGGGTGAGTGTTGGATTTGTCTGATAAACTGTGTTTCTGTGGTGACTGTAGTAGTATGTGTAGCTGTAGATATTAGGGTCGTGAATGAGGTTGGTGCTCCGGGACTCCAAGTACCATACTATCCCGGCATGTGCTTGGAAAGCGCGTGGAAAAATCCAGGGAAATCCAAACTCAGGATAGCCACTGTCGATGCTGAGTTTGGACCTCCAATTACCGGACTAGCTGCGATCGTGGTGTACGATTAAATGTGCATGCCTACACCGCGCGGGTAGGAAAGAAAGCAGCCGTGGTCTTATGAAGGGACATTCCAACTTTGGACTCGTGGGATGCCACGGAAAATCATCTTGTGGCTGCAGATGGTGGGAAGTAAGGAAGCTTGTGTTTTTACATGACCGTAAATTTCGTGATCATGACCTACTGGACCTCCTTTTTATGTGGAATCCGAACCACAGGACATGGCATTTCACTTCGAAAATCTCACATGCATTGACCGGGAATCAAACCCTTTCCGCCATGGTGAGAGGCCCAAATCTGGACCGCTGCGCCATCACGCCCCGACGCGCATATCGGCCGGTAATGGTACGCTGTCTCAACACTAGCACTACATGTAGATGATGATAAAAACAAGTAGTTCCGTGAAGAACTATACAGCCTATTTTCATATATCCCACTTATGTTAATTGCCACTATCAACATACACAATTTCAGTTTGATTGCTGTAATAGATTCGTAGATATTGAGAACCGACTAAATATTTCGGATGGTCGCCATGTTGGATTTTATATATGTAGGTCCTAGAGTTATGTACTGTTACATGCAGATTATTGTGAACGTGTAGTATTCAAACTTCAATCGCATAGTTAGGACACAAGAAAAAACAAGGAGAGTTTAAAATTTTTCACAGCTGCCATCTTGAGGTTATGGAAGCAATTGAAATAAATTAGATGCCATTGGATTAACATTCGTATAAGGATTTACTGTACCAAGTTTCACTGCACGCGGATGGTTAAATTGCGAGAAACGTCCATGTGAATATTTATAATTCGCGTCTCCGCCATGTTGGATTTGTGATCACCAGGTTATTTAAAGTCCTATAGGTGAACTTAAGTTCATAGCCCCTATGAACATTAAAAAATGCAGTTTGATTGCTAAAATAGATTCGTAGATATTCAGTATCGTCTAAATATTTCGGATGGTCGCCATGTTGGATTGTTAAATGTATAGGCCATAGAGTCATGTACCTTTAAAGGAAAATTATTGCGTAGGTTCATTATTCAAACTTTCACTTCGATCGCATGAATACATCACAATAAATAAAATCTTAATTTTAAAATTCGCACTGCCGCCATCTTGAGGTTATGTAAACAATTGAACTAAATTAGATACCAGTGGATTATAATGTGTATAAATATTTCCTGTGCCAGGTTTAAGTGCGCTTGGAACATTAAATCGCAAGAAAGGTCTATTTAAAATTTTCAAATTCGCTTGGCCGCCATGTTCGTTTTGTAGTTAACCGGTTTTTGAAAGTCTTATAGATGGACTTCCAGTAGTGCCCTTTATCTCCGTACAAAATTTCAGGGGTTTACCGCTAATAGTTTCAGAGATATAGAATGCCGGTGAAATATTTCGCACATCCGCCATCTTGTGATTATGTAAACAATTGAACGAAGTTAGATGTCGGTGCATTAATATGTATATAAACATATACTGTACCAAGTTTCATTGCGTTTGGTTGGTCAAATCGCGAGAAACGTCTATTTAAAAGTCGCAAATTCGCTTGGCCGCCATGTTGGTTTTGTAGTTACCAGGTTTTCAAAAGTCACATAAGTGAACTTATAGTAGTTCCCTCTATCACCATAGAAAATGCCAGGGTAATATCGGTAATAGTTTCGGAGATATTGAATGCTGGTGAAATATTTCGCACAGCCGCCATGTTGGATTGGTGAGTCGTAACAAAATTTGAAGGGCACGGTCGAGGTCACCGGGAATTGTGCTATGAACTTTCCGAGTTTCATTGAAATCGCTCAAGCCGTTTAGATTTTATTAGGGGGGGACACACACACGAATCACACACACACACACACACGCACACACACACGGACAAAAGGTGATCTCATAAGCCTATTTTTTCAAAATTGAAAATAGGCTAATAATAATACATAATAATAATAGTCTAATAATAATGTCAGCATGTGTAGCTCTGGTGGTCGAGTGCTAAAAATAAAAGTCTGGCAACTCGACATACCAAAAAAAAAACATAAAGGAACTTAGGTTGGTTCCATAGTTTAGGGGCTGCGACAACGTGGTCAGGTAGCCCCGTATTAAAGACGTTAGTGTGTCTAAAATTCTATTATTACTATTATTAGTACAGTCAGTAGTGGCTACGCTGGCTAAAGCCCAGCATTAGGTCATGGGGCCAAGCTCTCTGCTGACTCGGTAGACGCGTGGGTTCGAGCCCCACCGTCGGCCGTCCTTGAAATGGTTTTTCGTGGTTTCCCATTTTCAACACCAGGCAAATGCTGGGACGGTACCTTCTGACAGGCCACGGCCGCTTCCTTCCATATCATTGCCCAGTTTCATTCACCATCATTCATTTCATCTCTCATTAACTCCTCTCATGAGGTTGGTGTCAGGAAGGGCATCCGGCCGTAAAAACCATCGCCACAAAGTCTTCCATCACATCTCATCCCCAACCCCGTAGGAAAACGGGAATAATAAGGGGTAGACATACATACTATTATTAGTACAGTAGTAGTAGCCTAGTATAATAATAGTATTATTAATATTTTTGTTACAGTTGTCGCACTGTCTTCACACAAAGATAGACCAACAGTTTCTTAAATTAATTTACCAAATCTTTAGGATTTCCATTTTCTATGCATAGACAATGAGGATGGCAAAATCCTAAACAGATCCACCATCACTAGTCATGTAGCCACTCCCCATGAAGGTGTGAAACAGCTGTTCATAGGGTCGGTTTGTGTATTTCAATGTCATTGGCAGACAAGACTAGGAGGTCACTCAATTTCAGACTCTTGTCAACATTCCTTAGCGTTGTCGGGGAGGGTGACGGGGAGAAGGCAGCTGTGCTGCTGAGGGGAACGAAGTGTAAGCCCGTTTCCAAGACATTGACCGACGATTTTTGTGATTTAATTCCACCAACACTAATTAAGATCCGACTGAATTTCATGAAGATATTTGCTTAGAATACCATCTTCTATCACCAGTGTAACGGACTTCCATCATATCAAATACACCCTGTATATATATATATATATATATATATATATATAGAGATAGATATACTACCAACCCGCCCCGGCTTCGCCCGGGATCAGATATGAATCCGTTAAGTGTTAAGTGCTTTTTTTCATGTCAATGAACCACGACCTATATCCGTTTTACGTCTCGGGTTAAAAACACTGACTGGACTATTAATTATAATATCATGGAGATGCATATGATCAGATTCCATCTACATGAATGTTCGTTATACGAGTGAGGTCCAAGACTTTCTCTTAAAATGTATTTTGAAGTGGAAAGCAGAACTTTCGACGCTACTCACTGTTATAATGAGACTGTGCTGTGACGGAGATAGAAGAAGCATCAAGATTTTCAAGAGGTCCAGGGTTATCCCGGTCAAAATGAAGATGATGATTGGAGGCTCGCAGTTCGATTCCGGTCGGAGCTTGCTATTTCCAGTGGGGGAATTCGTTCCTTTCCTGAGGTCACGAGTTCGTGGAGACGAACTAGGATCCAGCCCAGATCTTTGGAAGATGAAACATCAGAATATTTTGTTATACTCTATCTTGATCTTCTAGACTTCGAGACCAGGTAGCAGTGTTCACTAACCTTGTAGTTAGAGCTTGTAGTGACATTTACTGAGCAAATCCTTTATCTATTTTTCGATACAGTATTTATGTACTCCATGTACTGCATTTTTATTCTTCGAAATTTATTATTGTGATCGTCTAGCGATGCTATTATCTTCGTTTGTTAGGAATCCAGTTTATGAACTGAGATTATTTACTTGTTCGAGGAACAAGATTTTGTCATTTCCTTTAAGGAACAGTAATTTATTTTCGACGTTTTTGTATTCATTTTGAATACAGGTGATAGACAACTTCGTCTATGTTACCCATTAAATTAATTTTTATTAGTTTAATTTGGGCATTTTATCCGTTGAGAAGAAACGTCAAGAAAGAAGATCTTGGTAGTGATATATTGTGAAATATCATGTCACATTGTGGAAAAGAAACATTTTAGGTGGACACGATTATTATCGTCAGAACTCATAGACATTCGTTCTGAATGAAGAGAATACGAATATGACTAACTGTATGTTTTTATTGAAGAAAGCTTTGAACTTTCAGTCATTTAATTTATTTGAAGCTAGAATCTTCTTGGAAGATTATTTATCATCCGACGTTAGGGTCGTTATCGTTTGATATCCTCGTCGTGATAGATTCTTGTTGGACACAAACACATAGATATGATGTTGTGATTAATTACTTACGAGGAGTAATATCATGTCACGTTGTAGACATAATATTCCTTCTTCGATTAAAGTCGAACCCAGATGTTTGAAGATGAGATGTAGTATTTTTTATTAAATGTATGCACGACAGTTTATACTTATCAGAGTATCGTTTCAAGAGTATTAAGTGAGGAGGTTCAGTATCGTGAATTCCAGAGGTCGTTAAGATGTATAAATTATTAATTTAACAATTGTTATTGTTCATCAGACCAGCGATTGTGGTGACAACGCTGTGAAATTATGCCCTTTTGAAGGAATGTCAGGTTGATAGAATTGGAGTTGATAACGCTTTGATAGTGTTTATTTGTGTATGTCCGTATGTAGTTGGCATACGAGGTTATTGCGAAGGTGTGTTCCGCATTTTATAGTACAGTCATTGCGTGGGCATGAATAGTGTTGGCAAAGGCATTTAGATTGTGAGTTGAGAGTACTTCTTATTTTGTTATACACGACATGGAATTTAGATAGGACAGGAAGGTTCACGGTTGAAATTGGAACAGGAAATTGATGATGACAGCTGTTATGCTATACTTTTATCGAGATTATTAAACTGGACTTGTAACAGCATATGTTTCACCTTCAGTGGTCGAATGTATTAAACTTATTTTGACACCAGATCAGATAGGAGAGACTAGTGGTGGTTATTTCTGGTGATGTAGAAGATATTAAAATCACAGTTCACTGTATTTGACATAACTGCTGGATCAGAGCGCAGGCTCGACTGTATTTAGACGCTATTACTTTGGAAGGACTATAGCTGGTGCTATAAGCGTCATTATAAATTCTTTTAGTGTTAATCTTTATTATTTATCAATCGAGTGTATAACGTGTTAAGAATATGAAGTTTTCGTTTGTTTAACGTAAAGATTAGAGTGTGAATGAGTATGTGTTTGCATGTGGTTTGTTTCTTGTTCAGTGCGAATGAAATGAACTCCATTGGGACGTCACAATGCGAGAGTGTGAATGTTAGTGTGTATAGAAGTTTTATGCCAGTAGCATGTAGGATTTGAGTGCAGTTCACGTATTTGTCTGACGTGAATCTGCCTTCATTTAACACAGTTTTCATTGTTATGAAGAGCTCGTTTGCGAACCAGGCTGGAATAGCGGGGACTTCTTTAAAACTCGTTTCCAACCAAGGCCATAGCACGGCCAGGCCAAGCAAATGGGGAGAGATGTGGCGAACCACTCGGTTCGTTTTTTCTTTTTTTTAAACCAGTCAGACTGGGAATGTAGCGGTGAATGTTATGTCATCGGACACGTGGCAATGGTCGCGTGCGCCGAGCGCCCATATGTGCTTGGGAGCGTGCCAGAAGAATGTTAACACACCGAGGTGTGTAATTGTTGTTCAGCTTGTTGTATGGACCCCAGCTACACCAAATTTTGTCATTATGTTGATAGAACGCTGTTCTGTCAGTGGCGTGAGAGTGGAGATGAACGAATGGGAGTGTGTAGTTTATTTTGTAGTGTGAATGTTTAGCTTTAGTTTACATTTGTTATTAAATTGTTTAGTTTTATTAGAAGCCGTGTTGTCGTGAATTATTTTAGATATAAGGAGATGCAACTGTGAAACCCATATAAGGTCCAGAGAAGCTGACCACGAGATTCCCGTGATTAAGGTAGGTGTTTTACCGCGAGCTAAGTGTATTTTTCAAGTAATTCACAGTTGTATTGTAATTTCCACCGTCAGTAGTGGCTACGCGCGCTAAAGCGCAGCGTTAAGTCAAGGGGCCAAGCTCTCTGCTGACTTGGTAGACGCGTGGGTTCGAGCCCCACCGTCGGCTGTCCTTGAAATGGTTTTCCGTGGTTTCCCATTTTCAACACCAGGCAAATGCTGGGACAGTACCTTCCGACAGGCCACGGCCGCTTCCTTCCAAATTCTTGCCCAAAAAATATTGTATTTTCCGCTACTATATTCGCGAGGGTCTAGTTGGAGGTAGATCCTTGACTTGTATTTTGCGCCGGAGCAGTCAGGGTCTACGAATCCAGCCGTTGCTTCGGATATCCAACAGACCGCCTCTAGAATATACGGGGACAGTGGAAAGATGGCACCCTAGACTTTGGGGCCACGAAAATAGCTTCGTGAGGCCATTTAGAAGCTATCCAGATGACAGCTTAATTTTTAAGTTTATGGGATTAATTAACCATATCATCTGCGATGAGCTAGAGTGTATTTATATACACACATCAAAAAAAGTTTTGCATCACCTCGGTTCCAAGAGTTCCAGAACCGTTAAATACAAAGGGAATAGAGATCAACACAAACAACATTTCAGCTCGTTTTATTGCTCATGAGACCCACACATTGCATGTTGTACCATCATACAGCTAGACTTTCAGCATTTGTGGTCCAGATTGCAGTACACACCACTACCTCTAATACCCAGTAGCACGTCCTCTTGCATTGATGCATGCCTGTATTCGCTGTGGCATACTATCCACAAGTTCATCAAGACACTGTTGGTCCAAATTGTCCCACTCCTCAACGACAATTCGGCGTAAATCTCTCAGAGTGGTTGGTGGGTCAAGACGTCCATAAACAGCCCTTTTCAACATATCCCAGGCATGTTCGATAGGGTTCATGTCTGGCGAACATGCTGGCCACTGTAGTCGAGCGATGTCGTTATCTTGAAGGAACGCATTCACAAGATGTGCACGATGAGGTCGAGAATTGTCGTCCATGAAGACAAATGCCTCTCCAATATTCTGCCGATATGGTTGCACTATGGGTCGGAGGATGTCATTCAGGTATCGTAAAGCCGTTTCGGAGCCTTCCATGACCACCAGTGGCGTACGTCGGCCCCACATAATGCCACCCCAAAACATCAGGGAACCACCACCTTGCTGCACTCGCTGGACAGTGTGCCTAAGACGTTCAGCCTGACCAGGGTGCCTCCAAACACGTCTCCGTCGATTGTCTGGTTGAAGGCATATGCGACACTCATCGGTGAAGAGAACGTGATGCCAATTCCGTGGGGTCAATTCAGCATTTGCTGTTTTTGTTTTGTTTATAATTGTAAATTTTAATGTTAATTATTATATTGTCACTAGTGGAGTCTATCTGTCTGACAATAAAGAATACATACATACATACATGCATGTTGTTGGGCCCATCTGTACCGCGCTGCATGGTGTCGGGGTTGCAAAGCTGGACCTCGCCATGGACGTCGGGAGTGAAGTTGCGCATCATGCAGCCTATTGCGCACAGTTTGAGTTGAAACACGACGTCCTGTGGCTGAACGAAACGCATTATTCAACATGGTGGCATTGCTGTCAGGGTTCCTCCGAGCGGCAATCCGTAAGTAGCGGTCATCCACTACAGTAGTAGCCCTTGGGCGGCCTGAGCGAGGCCTGTCATCGACAGTTCCTGTATCTCTGTATCTCCTCCATGTCCAAACAACATCGCTTTGGTTCACTCTGAGACGCCTGGAAACTTCCCTTGTTGAGAGCCCTTCTTGACACAAAGTAACAATGCGGACGCGATCGAACTGCGGTATTGACCTTCTAGGCATGGTAGAACTACAGACAACATGAGCAGCGTACCTTCGTCCTGGTGGAATGACTGGAACTGATCGGCTGTCGTACCCCCTCTGTCTAATAGGCCCTGCTCATGCATGGTTGTTTACATCTTTGAGCAGTTTTAGTGACATCTATGAACAGTCAAAGGGACTGTATCTTGGATACAATATACACAGTCAACGTCTATATGCCGGAGATCTGGGAACCGAGGTGATGCAAAACTTTTTTTGATGTGTGTAGGTTATATTTGCTTTGTGTTTAATAGAATTGCACTCAACGAGAGATCAGATCTTTTGGATAGCCTGAGAAAGGAGTAATAGGTTATATTTTTCGGAATGACCTATGATCTGAATCTATTTTCATTTTACCGGCTCATGGTTATTGATGGCCATGCTAATGTAAAGCTAACTTGTTTAATGGTGATAAATGTAAATATTATTTATGGTAGTACATCTAAAATAAATCACACGCGAACGTTTAGGTACTGGTATTTTAGAATAAGATGTAGGGTGATTTAGCATTAAGTTAATGTTAAGGCGAGACGATAAGATGCCCAAATACATGGATTGAAAGGATGCGTTAAAGTGTTGCTATATTTCTCTATTTGTTTGTACTCCTATAGCTCTTTTATTATTGATATTGTTGCAATGGCAATGATGGCGGCAGTGATGTCCGTAAGGTGATGGGAGAGATGATGGAGAAACTGGACAAGAACATGAATAAGAAATTGGATAGTGTGGAAAATCAGATTAAAGAGAATCTGAAAGTAAATGTTATTGATTTACAGAGGAAATTGTACGAGGCAAAGCAGGACCGAGAGCAGCTAAAGAAAGATCGACAGGTAGATCTTGACACGATTGTTGTCAAGGTGGGTGAAAGTTTTAAGGGAGATATTCAGGGTATGCAAAGTTCTTTACAGGGATTGCAGACCAGCTCCGCTGAATTGAAAGAGGTGGTTTCTCTGGTGAAAAATAATGTTGCCAGTGTACAAGATAAAGTAAAGGGTGTGCATTCTGATGTTGCCCTTTTAAAAACAGAAGTTGCCAATGTAAGGTCAAATGTGTCCCATGTTCAAACAAAAGTAGATAAGGTACAGGAGAATGTAAACAATATTCAAATCGATGTTAATAATGTCCAGACAGAAATAACTAGTGTACAAAATGATATCGGTAAAGTATAGTCTGAGGTTAATTCGATGTTTGTTGATGTGAATAAAGTCCAAGGGAACATTAATAAGATCAGGAAGGAAGTGGAAGGGTCTAAAACTCAATGTTCAGAAGGGATAGGTGCTTTGAGATCGCAATTTGTTGACGATTCTCTAAAGACCATTG
The DNA here is from genome assembly GCA_946902985.2 of Meconema thalassinum. Lineage (NCBI taxonomy): Eukaryota > Metazoa > Arthropoda > Insecta > Orthoptera > Tettigoniidae > Meconema > Meconema thalassinum. The sequence continues at coordinate 204,337,236 of OX336399.1, read as the reverse complement.
TTTCTTGAGTCGAATTGAAGACAAATGTTGATACTCTGCGTAGTCAGGTGATAGACCACAATAAAATTTTGAAGGAGGACATTGAACTAGATATAGCTGAAATGTTGAAGGCTAATGTTGTCATTTGGAAAGACGAATGGGATAAGTCGAGCACAGAACATATTAAGCTAATTCAGGGTAAAGTTGAAAGTAAGCTTGCCAATACGCAATTACAGATCAACCGTGATGTAATGTCTGTTAGGTCGGATCTAGGGAAGCGTATTGATCAACTATTACAGAGACAGGTTGACGACAAGAATCAATCGGTCGAGGAGAATCAAGCGTTAAAAGAGACGTTAGAAAGTCATCGTAAGCGGTCAGATGAAAGGATAGACACAGTAGTCACCGTCGTAAATGAGATTAAGGAAGTAA